>CM042048.1:19787500-20987500 GCA_023525745.1 Arctium lappa | reverse complement strand
AGTATTGAAGTTCAGAAACGTAATTAGTGTGTTTTTTGCTCAATAGCTTTATAGATTTAATAGAAAAAGCAGTACTGAATAAACAGATAGGTAAAAAGATTAATAGAGAGCATCAAATATTTTATCTCCCATGAGTTGCATCTTTGTGAGAATATATGGAGACAAGCCACGGATCATGGTATTAAAATGTATAGATTCTAATTCTATATGTCTATGACTATGCCATTTCCTCCCATTCTTCATCCTCCATTTTGTGGGTCCCATATGCATTTCCCTTGCGTCAAGCAAATAAGACCCAGAACGACGTCTTCATTTCTTCAAACACCATATAGATGGTCCACAGAACGAAAATATTGAATGGACAAAAAAGTATAGAACCATAAATTTTCTGTAGTTAATAGAAGTCAAAATTATACCATGGATGTCAGACTCCTTGTATTTAGCTACATCTGATGGAAAGTCTTTCCCATTATGATGATCTAATATAAGCTTAAGCTCGCCTTCTATCTGCCGCTTTCCACTTAACGACTGCTCCATGCATAGTGAAACTTTCAAGTCACGAACTGCATCGTCATAATTTCCCATAGAAATGTTTGCCTTACCTCTTCGATACCAGGCCTACAGTGCACATATGCTGAGATATGTCAATTGTAGTACGATGACAGAAATATATGCAGCAGAAGATGGTAAAAGATAGAGTCAACAGTATCCCTAGTTTTCATTTATCATCCTTATATCAAGAAAATGATAGGGATGGAAATAGACTGAGGACTTCCCGATATCACATGACCATGATGTTTGTAAGGCAAAAAAAGTAAGCATACATAAGTTTTAAAATAAAGAAGCTTGGGAAGAGTATCTCACCTTTGAGTAACTTCTACTAATTGCAAGAGCCCGATTGCAATCCTGTAGACACTCCACCACAAGACCCATTTTCTATACCATAGTTGAAATATAGCATGATTAGTCATACTCGTACACTCGAGTGGTTAACATTCAATACAACTGTTTCTTATTACTTCATAAATATTAATCACTGTTATACTGCTAAATGCCACATAAAAAAGTACACACTCCTCCCGAAAGGTCACCGGAAATAAGGCTTAGGCCTTTGGGGCTCCTCCCCAAAGGTCACCAAGTCCCTCCAAGGCCACTCGAGGTGTGGGCAAGCTTGCCCCGACACCCATGATTAACCAAAAGAAAAAGTACACACTCCATCCACTTCATGAAAATTGCAACATTTCACTTTACATGTTCAATAGAAGTGTTAAACCTTCAGTAATGACAAAACAAGGAAATCTCATGGACTCTGTAGCATCAACATTTTGCATATCAATAGCTTATCTACAGTATAGATGGATGCTACTAGCACATAGATATGAGGTAAGAGAATGCAAATAAACCTGTAATACAGCTGAACGATTCACGTATAATGTTGCCACTAGATTTTTGCCCATATCATTTGCATCTCTTGGAGCAGCTCGTAGAGCCTACATTCCAAAGTCAATCATGGTATATTGTTAATATGCATTAGATTCTACTTTAAGCATGAAAATCCGGTGGTCTCGTGAATTGTACACAATCATAAGAATGTTATCTTTCATTAGATTATAATCCATCATCAAATGATAAATGTGATTAATTTCAATCCTGTAATTGGCTGGTGCAAATCAATTCAAGGAACTTAACAGTTTTACTGAAACATCCAACTTTTGAATTGATAGAGCGTTCTCAATTCAAAACCTGTGTGTAGAATCGCAGAGCATTTGAATTGTCCCCATTGGAGAAGCAGTTGTTCCCCTTGAGCTTAAATTCCAAAGCAGATTTCTTGGTCTTGAGAAACAGTGATGTTTCCATGTGCGATAAATCTTCGACCATCTGGTAAATATTTAATCAAATATAATTAATTACTCAAACAGAAGAAAAAAAAAAGGTTGAATCACATGGATCATAAGCGGATTTGTTGGGATGAAAGCAAAAAACGAAGATATAGAAAGTATGAGTCTGATTACTTGGTGAAATTGGGGCAACTGATTAAGGAAATCATGGAGGGAGGAGCAAGTATGAGGGAGAGTATGAGGATTGCTTTGAGAAATTGAGAGATTTAGGGTTTGAGGGATTGCTGATTTGAGTTTCTCCATTGGCGGAGCAGAGGAGACCGGAGAGGGCAACACAATGGACCTGAAAACAAACGCAAGGCTTTGCTGGGGTTTTAGATGTTGCTTCCTTCCCCAGGGGCGGACCTATGTCCCGTTCACCCGCTCAAGTTCAAGTTCAAGTAAATTTTCGGTAAGTGCTGCGTGGTAAATACGTTTTTTTAGGGGTGAAAAGTGCATAAGTCTAAAAAAAACCAAAATTTACTCTTGAAATTAACCAAAAGAATCGGAAAATTCTCTTGAAATCAATAAGAAAAACCCAAAAAATCCCTTAAATCAACACAAAAAAACCAAGAAAGTCCATCGAATCAACACAGAAGCTTAAAAAATCCCTTGAAATAAACCAAAAACATAAAAAGCCCCTCCAATGGGGGAATTCGGCTAAAAACACATCGACAACAATTTCTTAAGCTTTTCGTTTGTGTACCCGCTCATCTAAAATCATGTGTCTGTTGCTTCTTGCTTTGTATTAAGAGTAAACTACGATTTTCGTCCCTGTGGTTTGATGTTTATAACAATTTTCGTCTCTGGTCTTTCAAAACTGTTTTTTTAGTCCATGTGGTTTCTATTTATTATCATTTTCATCTCTCCATCCAACTTTATTAAAATTAAGTGTTAATTCATTTAGAGTAAACTACAATTTTGGTCCCTATGGTTTACCACTTTTTTTGAAAGTGGTCCCTGTGGTTCAAAAACTGCAATTATCGGCCTATGGTTTGCATTTTGCTTTGAAAATCGTCCCTCGTCGTCAACTCCGTTAAAATTGTCCGTTAGAGTCGGGGGTATTTTCGTCCAACCACGTTTTTTTTCTCTCTTTTTGCATTTTTTTTTGTTTTTTCTTATTTTGGTTTAAATCATAAAACATGAGGGACCAAATTGTAATTTATTTAATTTTTGTAATGATATTATATGTAATAAAATATTTATATTTATATATATATATATATATATATATATGTATGTATATAATGTTTGTACATATATATAGAGAGAGAGATCGCAGATCCATGGCCGACCGCCGGAGAACCCATCGTCGGCGATCAAGTCCAATCCAAGCCCTCTGTTCCGACCACACTTCTCCTTCCCATCGCCGGCCACCCTCTCCCCCCATCGTCCTCCCACCCCCCATGAAACTCCAACGAACCACCCTTATAACAACCCCCAAAACAAGACAATTAATAATTAATTGCAATAATAATTCATGCCAAAACGACCCGAAGCTTACAATCAAATTCAAGGTTTGCAACGGCTACCTATTACACAACTGAGATAATATAAAAGATAAACTAATGTGGCGGTCTTCTATCCACTCCCGCTACACCTTCTCTTTACCCTTATCGGTTCTTCCTAGCTCACGCCTGCTTGAAAAGGTTTTTAAAATTTGAAAGAGTGAGGTTAGACCGAAGGTCTAGTGAGTCCCCTCTAATGTTTATGCAACATTACAAACATCAACTTTAAATCAAAACAGATTTATAAGCAACATATGAGTAATTCACACTACTGACCACATTACCGTCGAAGAAGACGTGTCTGACTCGCACTGCCTTAATTTGGGACACACCCCCAATGGCATAAACGGGCCACACTCCCCGGTACGAGCAGGCGGACCACACTCCCCGACTTAGGTCATAACTTCCGAAATAATGTATGCATACATTCAATTATCAGCAATTTATAAAACACGCTTAAATAAATCCAACATGAATATATCAACATAATTTAAGCAAAGCTTTAAACAAACCTTCATAAACATTTTAATAATAACAATATTTGGTTCAGAAAACTCACCTGACGTCCTGATCAAAGTCTCTCACTTGATATTGCCCAACCATAGATTCCTAAGGCATAAAGGTAACATAGGTAAATCTCACTACTAATCCCGAACTAGGGAATTCTATAAATCAAGGTTACTAGAGGAAGGTTGGATTTAACTTGGAAACCCTCAGACCCAAAATTATCCAGAGAAAACTGGGTCACTTACCCGACTGGGACCGCCCGGACCCACCCCGCTCGGGGTCGACCGGCTCCCGGTATCGACCGAGTCCCCCGGTGTCGACCGGGATCTCAACCCCCGGTGTCGACCGAGACTATGCTCCCGGGGTCGCCCGACACTCGATGCCCGGGGTCCCCCGATCCCCAACCCGGGGTCGCCCGGCACCTCAACGCACGGGGTCCCCCGGTCCCTACGATAACCTAACACCGAACCAAATTTCGCATTTCGCGATTCTTGAGCCCAAAATCGACACAGAAGAAGGGAATTCACATAGCAATCCATTAATTAACTCTAATATTCCCTTCCCCCCTTAGGTCGATTAACAACCGTATGATAATGGAACGATCACCATTGTCGATTCCAATTAAATCCCCAAACTAAACTCCCAGTGAAGGTTTTCATGAATTTCTCCATAAAAAGTAACTTTACAACACTAATCAGATCCTACTACCCAAATAACATTAATCAGAGATAGAACTTACCTTGAAAATTCGATGAATGCTTGATATCTGCTCCTTTGCCCTCTTTCTCTTTAATCGCCACATATCTCACTCTCTCCCTATTCCAAACCTTCAGCCGCCAGAGACCAAAATGAGATAGGTCCTAGGGTTAACTCTTAATTATTCCCTTTTTACTCTTTAGGCCCTTAAACTAATGATCTTTTTGCAAAATTTTCCTAGATGCTAAATTTTAACATTTGAGTATGGTTATTACAATATCCCCCCCCCCCCCCCAAAAAAAAAAGAATTTCGTCCCCAGAATTCACTTGCTGAACAAACTGGGGTGTAATACCCCTAAAATTCGAAAATAGCAGACAAATTAAAACTTCCGAAAACTCTTAAATATAAAGCTTTGAAACAACAAATATCTAAAGTTCCAAGGAAGAATCACTACATCAATGTATCAGAGTTCTAACGGAACTATCCAATCCCACAAACTAGGGACAACATTAGTCGGGTGTTACTAAAACCACCAAAGTTGCTATATTCACCAAACCGGATGACGTCACTAAAGCCATCCTACCGGAACTTCTACCAAGCTCCACTCGCCACACAGATCCATCTAAGACCTGATATACATGTTGAAAAGAAAAAGTGTTAGGCTTAACGCCTAGTGAGTTAAAGCAGTTTTCATCATATAAAACATAAAACATTTAAAGTGAACGTTTTACTTCGAATAAGGCCATTTAGAAATACTGATTATAAAGAGGCTTTATTTGCCAAACAAGTTACTTCTAATTTCCAAACATCCATTTAAATAATTATTCGACACCCAAGTCTCCCAAAACGCACCCACATGGTATTTCGTCAAAAGACTCTTTGTGTAAATAAAATGGTACGTTTTAACACCGTAGGCATGGATAAGTGAATACCCAAGATAACACCTTTAGGTGACGGGGGATACCCGATTCCATCGAATGTGGCGGGCACACAAAGTTAAGCCACGTATCAACGTTCCCGAATTCCACATAAGACCATGGTTCCTCGTATCCGACTCATCTGAGCTACCACCGCAAGACACCACTGGTCCTAGTGTCTACTCGACCTCTAGATGAGTCTCACCACAAAGTCACAAGTCCCCATATCTGGCTCACCATGGGAACCACCGCAAGACTTAGCTCCGTATACGACTCTCCAAGAGCACCACCGCAAGCTTACAAAATCAACATGACTTGGGGACTACTCACTAGACTCAAACATGGACAACTGAACTCCATGAAGAACATGACGACTCATATGCCTATGGATCCAATGCATTACAGTCTAAACCGTTACATGACTCACCAAAATGAACTAACGCATTTGACACATGTAACTCTCACATAGGATGCAACTAGGTACACCATACGTCCAAGACTCCATCAACGAGCTACCAAAACGAACAAGAGTTCCCAAGACTCCACCGAGTACAAATCAAGCCCCAAGAGGCTTAATAGACATTTGGCTAAAACACGAGAGCCAATATGGGTACACATCCAAAATACACATTTTTCCAAAATCTTTGATTTACATTTTACCATTGGCCTCCGGCCCAAAGCTAAAAAGGTTTTCCCAAAGTCGGGAGTGACCCAAAGCCTTAGGACTCACGCCCTTACATTTTCCAAACATCTCTTTTCCCGAATTATGCATAAAACCCAACAAAATACTTAAAAGTGTATTTCCGACCAAATTCCTATTCACGTAATAATTATTCAAAACCCATTCCTTTATAACACATTTATCGAAATACTCAAAACAACAAAGATATGCACTATATGCACATTCATAAAGTTAACCATTTTCAAAAGACCCAAACTTATCAGCAGTTAACCATTTCAGGTAAAACACCAAAACACTTCATAAAATATCATAAACAATTTCCCAAGAGTTTGTTGGCACACTTTGTGCAAATATGCAAATGCTCACAAGACTTGTTAAACTAAGGTAAATCCGTAAACATATTTTCCAAACACCAAAATATACGCATTTTGACATGTATATAGTTTTTCAAAGCAACTAGAACTCACCTTGCTAGATTTAGATTAAATCTAGGTTTTACCAACACCACTTGAGTTCTTTGAAGGAAGACTTGAAACCTCCTAGATCCTTAGCTCCAAACTCTCAACCAAGATCCTTAGACACAAAATATCCTCATAACTCCATTAAATCTCAACAAAATGGAATAAGGAAATAAATACCAAAACCCTAGCTTTTGGGGTGAAGAATGGAGGAGATTACCTTGGACACAACACTTGAACCAACAAGCTTAAGCTCTTGGTGATCCACACTTGACCCCAACAAACCCTAGGTTTTCAAAGAATGAGGAGAGGAGTTTGAGGAGTGAAAATCGCCTAAGAGGCTCTCTAAATCGGGTCTGAAATGTGATGGGAGAGAAATGAGGTTGATTGGGATGAAAATGGGATTTTAAACTCTCAGGACCCCGTGGGCAACAATGCTCGGCGACAGTGCCAAGGGCATTGTCGCGAGTCATAGTCGCGAGCCTCACCCCACTCTCGGTACCATTGTCGCGACAATGACACGCAATTGTGCCACTGTCACTGTCGCGAGTCACAGTCGTAGGACTCGTACCGCGACCATCCAGTCTTCCGCGATTGTGACCAGCGACTATGACATTTGTCATAGTCGCGTGGCAAAGTCGCGCCAAGCATGACACGCTCCGATTTCTTTGCTTTGTCGATCTAAGTGCCCACACCGAGTCTACAAGGTTCTTAAATGATTTCCAAAATGAGGCTTCTCCCAAAACGGGGATTTTGAACAGTGATGCTTATTTTGAATTTTCCGGGTGTTACAATCCTCCCCACCTTGAAAATGATTTTGTCCTCGAAATCTTGACCCGAAATCTCCAAAACTTCACGGGGCATGGAGCACTACCAGCGAACCCAAACTTATTAAATGCGAGCCACACCCAAAACTTGGCTCTTTAGACGCAAAAACCGTACTTGACAAGCAATCTTGTCACCGAGCAAGCATTGATCAAGGGGTACCACATCCCTTTTACTTCACAACGTACCCTCGTACGCACTCAACAGGGTTACGAGAAGTGGTTCCACCACCATATAGGTCGTGACAACCCTTCTCAAGGTCTGTCACCCGAAAGACTTGGACGAGTTCTCGATCTCAAACCTCCAACTATCCCTTGATCCCCGAGGTTTTGGTAACGAGTTGTTGGCCTACCAAACTCCATATGCTCGAAAGGTGCACTCTCGGTTCGCGCCTTCTGGTAGATTCCTTTAGAACCCTCAACTGAGAGTCCGAAGAACAACCCTACGGATGACCCTGGCCACAAGACTTTCCCTAACGAGGCCTCAAACCCATAGATACCTTTCATAACTCGAAAATCATTCCTAAGACCGCCATTGATCTCAAATTAGCTCTCCCTCAGACAAGTTGTAAGGAAAGGTTAGCACACCAACAACAGATAGAATCACTATCAAATAAAGGCAAGACCTTAACATAAGCCATCAACGCGATTACTAAGGTTCCCCACCTTTCTCAGAGTTAGCAATCCTCCAAAGTTTTCCACCATCCTAATAGCATAATAGCATTTACAGCTTAGTTTCATCCCTTGCCTAGAAGGTCCCTCTAGGCTCCTAATTGACTGCACTCCAATCCATCTACTTGGTCATACCCAACCGAGTGTCGTCATCGCTTGGGGGGTGATTACACTTGTCATAATAAAGGTTGCTCTATCTTACCATACGCCAAAATCTTAAGCCTAGGATTTGGTTGAGTCTGCAAGTCCGCGATAACCTCGAGTCGACCATCTCATGGATTTATTAACTTTTAAAAGTCTCGCTTAGCAGGGTCTTCCAAAATGTCACACAGATCATCCTTGCGTCCTATGACCAAATTCTATCTACTGCTTATCTTATTAGCTTCTATGGACAACATCCCAAACTCTTAGTGGTCGTTTGCCAACGACTCCTTCTACGGTCACAGGCGGAACATTTTCTTGATCTTTCTAAACAAACCGACACTCGACTCGCCTCAAGAAACCTCATCTCACACCGGTACTATCTAACTTTAATTACCAACGTCTTCAGTTT
Source organism: Arctium lappa (assembly GCA_023525745.1). Lineage (NCBI taxonomy): Eukaryota > Viridiplantae > Streptophyta > Magnoliopsida > Asterales > Asteraceae > Arctium > Arctium lappa. Next base: position 20,978,805 of record CM042048.1, on the reverse strand, counting down.
GAATCCCTATATTGGTTCTCAATCACCTAACTACATCAATCGGTCATCAACCCCGGAGCTTATTACTTATACTCCTAATCTCTCTTTATCATCAATTCGAACCTTAACCACTCGACTTGACACCAGTGCCCCCATACCGTCCCTCTAGGCTCCTAGAAGCGCTAATAACCTCGATCTCCAGCATCCGGTACCAGAAACTGGCACCACTTATCCATTCAACGAGATGGTGGCGAACCATTCTAGCAAAGACTTGAACACTAAAACTTAACTACACCATGGAGCGCAACAAGTGGGAACGTACCTGTCGTCACTGACATGCCATCCTAGTCTGGGCACGCTGTGCCCACTTCCCAATCCTTCACTGATCCCTACACGAGGGCATTCCTTCTTGATATGACCCAGATCTTTGCACACAAAACAGATAGTGCCCTTGATGGAACAATCCCGGTGGGAGTGACCTAACATGCCACACTTGAGACACGTCAAAGGGTTGGGGTTGCATCTCCCCGCATGCTTAGCTCGACATCCGCGACACCACTTCGACTTCCTGCGATGGCTACTTTTCTTCTCTTCTTCATAGCTACGGTATTCGTGGGGTGGACTCCATCGGTCCTCCCGTTTCCTCTTTTCGGAAAACTCCGTCTCTTCTTCCTCGCCCCAGGAATGAACGTCTTCCAGAACTTGCGATTCTTCTATCGCTTCCCGAATAGTGGAAGCCTTGGAACACCGGACCATCGCCTTCATGCGGGCTGGTAGTCCATTCATGTAAGCCTTGACCCTGTCCTTCTCACTTGGAACGATGTGTCCTACCAAATCCAGCTTTTCCATGAAGAGATTGAAGTATTCTCTCACCGACATATCTCCTTTCTTTAGGGCTCGGAACTCATCTTCTATTCTGTCTATCGCCCGTTCGTTACAAAATTCGTCCAACACTTGTTTCTTGAATGCGTCCCACGTTAATGATGACGCAATAACAGTTCCCATAGTGGTTTTGGTGACGTTCCACCAAGTAAGAGCTCGGCCCCTCATCATGCGGGAGGCAAATTTCACCTTTTGCCCCGCCTCACACTCGCTAGTGTCGAATGCTTGTTCCATCTCTTGGATCCAATTCAAGCACGTCACTGGGCTGTCAGTCCCTGAAAACTCTGGCGGTTTGCTACATAGAAAGTTATTGTATGCGCGGGCCCTCTCGTTATACTTCATGTTAGCAGCAACAAGATCCTCCAGCCGAGTCACATTCCCGGTGCCACCGAGACTCCGCACATCAGGTTCGTTAATTATTTCACGTCTCTGACCTCCAACGCCTTCATTATTCTCTCCTCTTGTTTCTCCATAGCCGACTTCATCAATCAAACCACGTTATCTAACAACTCGCCCTGAGGATTCACCTCTTGAGTTTGCGTTTCTCTTCCTGCATCCGCCATTCTTTCCTGACACACACGAGAAGGGGATTAAGAATCTTAAACCAATACTATAGCCACAACTTAAAACATCCTAATGCACATCTCAAGCATCGTAATAATGATGGAGTCAAGCACTCTCATGTAACAGTATATTCATAATAGCAGTAGCTAATTGAAATTATGAACATAATATACATAAGAATCCTCGTCACCATAGTCACGACCCCTAATTAATCCATTTCTATAGACCACTGCAAACCACACTCGACTTAGAAGTTCTATTCCTAACGAACAATTCATAACTTAAAGTCTCAGCTTAAGTCTAGGCATCTAAGATCCATACCTAGTTCACTTAAACTAGAGCTTTGATACCAACTTGTAACACCCCTAAAATTCGAAAATAGCAGACAAATTAAAACTTCCGAAAACTCTTAAATATAAAGCTTTGAAACAACAAATATCTAAAGTTACAAGGAAGAATCACTACATCAATGTATCAAAGTTCTAACGGAACTATCCAGTCCCACAAACTAGGGACAACATTAGTCGGGTGTTACTAAAACCACCAAAGCTGCTATCTTCACCAAACCGGATGACGTCACTAAAGCCATCCTACCGGAACTTCTACCAAGCTCCACTCGCCACACAGATCCATCTAAGACCTGATATACATGTCGAAAAGAAAAAGTGTTAGGCTTAACGCCTAGTGAGTTAAAGCAGTTTTCATCATATAAAACATAAAACATTTAAAGTGAACGTTTTACTTCGAATAAGGCCATTTAGAAATACTGATTATAAAGAGGCTTTATTTGCCAAACAAGTTACTTCTAATTTCCAAACATCCATTTAAATAATTATTCGACACCCAAGTCTCCCAAAACGCACCCACATGGTATTTCGTCAAAAGACTCTTTGTGTAAATAAAATGGTACGTTTTAACACCGTAGGCATGGATAAGGGAATACCCAAGATAACACCTTTAGGTGACGGGGGATACCCGATTCCATCGAATGTGGCGGGCACACAAAGTTAAGCCACGTATCAACGTTCCCGAATTCCACATAAGACCATGGTTCCTCGTATCCGGCTCATCTTAGCTACCACCGCAAGACACCACTGGTCCTAGTGTCTACTCGACCTCTAGATGAGTCTCACCACAAAGTCACAAGTCCCCGTATTTGGCTCACCATGGGCACCACCGCAAGACTTAGCTCCGTATACGGCTCTCCAAAAGCACCACCGCAAACTTATAAAATCAACATGACTTGGGGACTACTCACTAGACTCAAACATGGACAACTGAACTCCATGAAGAACATGACGACTCATATGCCTGTGGATCCAATGCATTACAGTCTAAACCGTTACATGACTCACCAAAATGAACTAACGCATTTGACACATGTAACTCTCACATAGGATGCAACTAGGTACACCATACGTCCAAGACTCCATCAACGAGCTACCAAAACGAACAAGAGTTCCCAAGACTCCACCGAGTACAAATCAAGCCCCAAGAGGCTTAATAGACATTTGGCTAAAACACGAGAGCCAATATGGGTACACATCCAAAATACACATTTTTCCAAAATCTTTGATTTACAGTTTACCATTGGCCTCCAGCCCAAAGCTAAAAAGGTTTTCCCAAAGTCGGGAGTGACCCAAAGCCTTAGGACTCACGCCCTTACATTTTCCAAACATCTCTTTTCCCGAATTATGCATAAAACCCAACAAAATACTTAAAAGTGTATTTCAGACCAAATTCCTATTTACGTAATAATTCTTCAAAACCCATTCCTTTATAACACATTTATCGAAATGCCCAAAACAACAAAGATATGCACTATATGCACATTCATAAAGTTAACCATTTTCAAAAGACCTAAACTTATCAGCAGTTAACCATTTCAGGTAAAACACCAAAACACTTCATAAAATATCGTAAACTATTTCCCAAGAGTTTGTTGGCACACTTTGTGCAAATATGCAAATGCTCACAAGACTTGTTAAACTAAGGTAAATCCGTAAACATATTTTCCAAACACCAAAATATACGCATTTTGACATGTATATAGTTTTTCAAAGCAACTAGAACTCACCTTGCTAGATTTAGATTAAATCTAGGTTTTACCAACACCACTTGAGTTCTTTGAAGGAAGACTTGAAACCTCCTAGATCCTTAGCTCCAAACTCTCAACCAAGATCCTTAGACACAAAATATCATCATAACTCCATTAAATCTCAACAAAATGGAATAAGGAAATAAATACCAAAACCCTAGCTTTTGGGGTGAAGAATGGAGGAGATTACCTTGGACACAACACTTGAACCCACAAGCTTAAGCTCTTGGTGATCCACACTTGAACCCAACAAACCCTAGGTTTTCAAAGAATGAGGAGAGGAGTTTAAGGAGTGAAAATCGCCTAAGAGGCTCTCTAAATCGGGTCTGAAATGTGATGGGAGAGAAATGAGGTTGATTGGGATGAAAATGGGATTTTAAACTCTTAGGACCCCGTAGGCGACAATGTCCGGCGACAGTGCCAAGGGCATTGTCGCGAGTCATAGTCGTGAGCCTCACCCCACTCTCGGTACCATTGCCGCGACAGTGACACGCGATTGTGCCACTGTTACTGTCGCGAGTCACAGTCGCAGGACTCGTATCGCGACCATCCAGTCTTCCGCGATTGTGACCAGCGACTATGACACTTGTCATAGTCGCGTGGCAAAGTCGCGCCAAGTATGACACGCTCCGATTTCTTTGCTTTGTCGATCTAAGTGCCTACAACGAGTCTACAAGGTTCTTAAATGATTTCCAAAACGAGGCTTTTCCCAAAACGGGGATTTTGAACAGTGATGCTTATTTTGAATTTTCCGGGTGTTACATGGGGTATTGAGTCCTCATATTTGACTCTAACTCCCAAGTCGCTTCCTGTCCCTTGTGAAATTGCCACTGAACCTTCACAAGTTGGATTTTCTTATTCCTCAGTTTCTTCACTTTACGGTCTAGAATGGCCATCGGTTCCTCAATATAATTTAGTTTCTCATCTATTCGAATATCGTCCAATGGCACCACCACATCCACTTCCGCTAGAAACTTCTTCAAGTTAGATACATGGAACGTGGGGTGAATCCCTCGCAACTCCACGGGTAGATCCAATTTGTACGCTACCTCCCAACGCGCTCCACGATAGCGAACGGTCTAACAAACCTCGGTCTCAACTTGCCTTTCTTGCCGAAACGAACTACCCCCTTCCAAGGCGAGACTTTTATCATCACCTTGTCCCCCGCTTGAAACTCTATCGGCTTCCGACGCTTATTTGCGTACATCTTTTGACGATCTTGAGCTACCTTTAACCTTTCTCGAATCTGGTTGACCTTATCAGCTGTCTCTTGCACGATTTCCGGTCCGGCTAGTTGTCTTTCACCCACCTCGTTCCAACATAAAGGTGTTCTACACTTACGTCCGTACAACGCTTCGAACGGAGCGACTCGAACTAGCATGGTAACTATTGTTATAAGAAAATTCTATCAACGACAGATGAGATTCCCACGAACCTTTGAAATCCATAACACACGCTCGAAGCATGTCTTCCAATGTTTGGATGGTCCTCTCACTCTGGCCATCCGTCTGAGGGTGATACGATGTACTCAACTTGAGTTGTGAACCCAACTCCCTTTGCAGACTTCTCCAAAAGCTGACGTAAACTGACCATCTCGATCTGAGTCTATAGACGTAAGCACCCCATGCCTAGATATTATTTCGTCTATATATAATTTAGACAATTTCTCCATCGAGTACGTTTCTTTGATTGGTAGAAAATGAGCTGACTTTGTAAGTCTATCCACTATCACCCAAATGGCATCGTGGAAGTCCCGTGACAAAGTCCATTGCGATCTCATCCCACTTCCAAACCTGTATTTTCAACGGCTGCAACTCGCCGTAAGGTCTTTGATGCTCCACCGTCACTTTTAAACACGTCAAATATCGTTCGACGAAATAAGCAATATCCTTCTTCAAACCCGTCCACCAATAACTTTGCTTCTGATCTCGATACATCTTATTGGTTCCCGGATGAACAGAATATCGAGACTTATGCGCTCCTTCCAGCACCTTCTTCCGAAGTTCGCCCAATTTCGGTACCACACTCGATCGTCAACACATCCCATCCCCACGACCGTCCATGGTCAAAGAATTCACAACACCGGCTATCCTTTCGCTCTTCAAATTCTCATCACATCCAACAATTATCCGAACATAAAAGCAATGAATTCAATCTTTATTCGTTTGAAACACAGAGTGACTAAACTCATACTAAAATGTTCCATTTAGTTTAACATTGGAAGACAGGCTTACATGGAACCTTTTCCATGCACACCAAGACTGACTCAAAGGTCTTTCACTCCAAGCACCACATCCAACCACGTTCCTACTTACTTTCCGAAAACACGAACATGCTTCCAAATACTGGCTCACTAACAGGTGCAGGCTCTAGACCAACCGCACGACCAGATCCATAACACACTCTATAACCTCCTTCTCACACCCTCTCTAGAATTTTGCAAACCCATCAACGGCCAATATGAAGCACACACACTATATTTCTGTGTCGCCAGCCGACTTTTACTCCCAGATACTCACTTTCTCCGACAATCCCAAAATGCCAAAGGCACACTTGTATAACCCATCGATTTCCCACAATTCTCATTCGAGCATTCAACTAGATCCTTTCAAAACAAGACTCAATACTCGAAGGCACCACGCACTTTTCACTCCTCAAACGGGGTTGGTTTATCCACTATAATTCCTTCATACTTAAGGACTACTCCGACCACTCCACGGATCTTCACATTAACTATAAAACATCGCGAATTAAAACCTTCGACACCTCTACCGATGTTTTAGTGAGATAAGACAAACTCGCTCAACCATCCTTCGGGTCCTAAAGACACAAGGTCCCTCTTTAGTCAACCACCAACTATCATTCTAACAATAAACCATACCAACTCATCCACGCATCTAATACCCTATCACATCATCACGATACCCTCAAAATCTTCGCACTCTTTCGATATGCATACCAACTACCATCCTCTTTAAGTCAAACATGACACACTATTCGAGATAAAGTCGTTTCACGACCTTGTCTTTCTCGAATCAGAATATTCCACAAGATTATGATCATTAACCCCCTCCACCTGATCTCGTTCCCGCTCGGCTCATCGCGATATGCCAGAAGCGAATTCAGATATACTATAAGATTAGGCATACTACCTTGCCTCCTAAAAGCTCGAAGCGCAATGACTGCAATTATGCTATAAATACTTTACTCTACACAAACCATTAGGATCTCAAAGGTATTTGCCTTACCCGACTAGTGGTCATCCGATTTCGTTATACCCACACGAGGTGGTCCTACACCATGTCAGGCATACACCTTCCCAAACCATTTCTTGCCTTCCCCCAAACACCCAGCAATAAACACTAGGGATACTTTCAGATAATGACATCACAATGGTCGTTGGCTTCGTCATTACTAAATGACATGGTGATTCCCTACTAATGTCTCTGACCAACATAGATTCCCAAAGGAACCTACTTTCACCTACACATCATAATCCTACTCTGTCCCCACCAGCATCACACACTGAAAGCACACGACCTATCTGCTATGAAACCACATTACCAAGCCACTTCAGAACTCCATCTTGGTGTTGATAATCTTTCATCAAAGTCCCCAACACTACTTATCAATATGTCGTTAAAAGGAATATCTTGACGACTTAGAATTCCACCCAGACATAAATACCCGTCGACAACCACTTCTCCACCTACCGAACAAAAGGGTAGGCCACTACCGAACGAACGCTCCTAAAGACAACGTCCGAAAGTCTGAAACCTTCGTTATGCACTAATCCTCCTCAAAGGAAACACCAAGGTCAAGGTTTGACCGTCCCCGACTCGGACTACTCACTTACACTCTCCAAACCCTATCCATCCTCATATGAAACATCCTCACGACCTAAAGAGATCATATCCTTCACGCGTGACAATGCCATTAATTAAAAAAAACTTTTGACATATTTGAGAAATTTAGCAAGTACTATAGTACAATGCGAGCCGGAGCGCATGCAATACACCACCACCTTATTTAAACAGTCATGCACAACGATTTCAAGGATCGTCTACACCTAATCCTCTCGTTAAAATAAATCTTTTCTGACCAATATCGATGTTGTCTCAGATGAAAAAATTACTTTCAAAGAGGTTTACTCATGCGATTGAAAGAATACGACGAAATTATATATACTGAGCGAGTTAATCGGCTCTCATTATAAAATCTTACGATCAAATGTTGTTATGACTTCCATAACAAAAGTCAACTCATTTATAAAATGAATAAAATAATTCTCCCACCACCCAAAAATCAAAATTTATCACCCAACGCTATAAACTTGTCCTTTCAATACAAACACATGTTTACACACATCGACACATTTTTAAAACGAACACCTTACGAAGCACACACACGCCAAAATATATCATATGAATTATATGAAGGACTCCGACAATTTGTTTGAACACAATGCATGACACTCACTTGACATTGAAGGTTATTTACTCTAACAAGCTCAACTGATTGCACTCACTATAATTTATTCCATACTCCCTACTTCCGACCAACCAGTCAAGACCTCCCATTTACCACAATCACCGACACCAACGCTTCACAACCTCCTTGAATGTCCGACTACCAGTTACCATCACAACTATTAAATCGCAAATCATATGTCCTCACTTTGACCCCAAACAAACTTACCAACAATAGCTCACTTCCATCTGATCCTTACTTCTTGTTATCAGTCAGCACTGATACCGTCTCTCAACCACCCTTCGATTAACTTCAACTTCAAAGCCTCATTTATATCCTTCGATTCTTGGGTTAACACTCTCCTGATTCCCACTGATTGACATAAAAAACTACCAAACCGGAGACGCCCATGAAGCGAAAAGCTCACCTCTAATCGCGACCCAAGGGGTTCTTCCTCAAGACGAAACATCTACATCCCGCACCATACTCATCCTAAGCGGTAATAACCATAAAACTATAAGTGAGCCCACACAGCACGCCAGACCAACAATATCCTTACACAACAAGTCCATCGCAATAAGGCAAAATAAGCACCCACATGTACCTGTAAATTCGCAGTTACATTGTCCAAATGTAATTCCAAATTCACCTTACATGCTAGTCCTTATCACCCTAATGCTCGTCTCCCTAGGCCTTCAAATTTCTCAGTTGTGTTTCTACTTCACCAATTTAAGTCTAGACCCGTTCGGTCACCTAGATTCCTTAAACTATGACTCTGATACCAACTATAACAACCCCCAAAACAAGACAATTAATAATACAATTGCAATAATAATCCATGCCAAAACGACCCAAAGATTACAATCAAGTTCAAGGTTTGCAACGGCTACCTATTACACAACTGAGATAATATAAAAGATAAACTAATGTGGCGGTCTTCTATCCATTCCCGCTGCACCTTCTCTTTATCCTTATCGGTTCTTCCTAGCTCACGCCTGCCTGAAAAGGTTTTTAAAACTTGAAAAGAGTGAGGGTAAGACCGAAGGTCTAGTGAGTCCCCTCTAATGTTTATGCAACATTACAAACATCAACTTTAAATCAAAACAGATTTATAAGCAACGTATGAGTAATTCACACTACTGACCACACTACCATCGAAGACGACGTGTCTGACTCGCACTGCCTTAATTTGGGACACACCCCCAATGGAATAAACGGGCCACACTCCCCGGTACGAGCAGGCGGACCACACCCCCCGACTTAGGTCATAACTTCCGAAATAATGTATGCATACATTCAATTATCAGCAATTTATAAAACAAGCTTAAATAAATCCAACATGAATATATCAACATAATTTAAGCAAAGCTTTAAACAAACCTTCATAAACATTTTAATAATAACAGCATTTGGTTCAGAAAACTCACCTGACGTCCTGATCAATGTCTCTCACTTGATATTGCCCAACCACAGATTCCTAAGGCATAAAGGTAACATAGGTAAATCTTACTACTAATCCCGAACTAGGGAATTCTATAAATCAAGGTTACTAGAGGAAGGTTGGATTTAACTTGGAAACCCTTAGACCCAAAATTATCCAGAGAAAACTAGGTCACTTACCCGCCTGGACCCACCCCGCCCGGGGTCGACTGGCGCCCGGTATCGACCGAGTCCCCCGGTGTCGACCGGGATCTCAACCCCCGGTGTCGACCGAGACTATGCTCCCGAGGTCGCCCGACACCTCAACGCCCGGGGTCCCCCGGTCCCTGCGATAACCCAGCATCGAACCAAAATTCGCATTTCGCGATTCTTGAGTCCAAAATCGACACAGAAGAAGGGAAATCACATTGCAATCCATTAATTACCTCTAATATTCCCTTCCCCCCTTAGGTCGATTAACAACCATATGATAATGGAACCATCACCATTGTCAATTCCAATTAAATCCCCAAACTAAACTCCCAGTAAAGGTTTTCATGAATTTCTCCATAAAAAGTAACTTTACAACACTACTCAGATCTTACTACCTAAATAACATTAATCAGAGATAGAACTTACCTTGAAAATTTGATGAATGTTTGATATCTGCTCCTTTTCCCTCTTTCTCTTCAATCGCCACAGATCTCACTCTCTCCCTATTCCAAACCTTCAGCCGCCCGAGACCAAAATGAGATAGGTCATAGGGTTAACTCTTAATTATTCCCTTTTTACTCTTTAGGCCCTTAAACTAATGTTCTTTTTGCAAAATTTCCCCAGAAGCTAAATTTTAACATTTGAGTACGGTTATTACAACCCTCGATCTATCTATCTCGCTCTTTTCTCTCGATCTATCTCTCTTATCTCGACATCTCTCTATATATATCTCGATCTCTCTCATCTCTCTTATCTCTCTGTATCTCGATCTATTTCTCCCTTCATCCTCCCCATCCAGAACTCTATTTTGGTCCAACCAGAACTGGGCCGGAGGTGGTGATCGGTCGGCGGTGGGTCACGATTTTCGTCCAGGTGGTGGGTCACGAACTCACGATTTTCGTCTGCGATTTTCACGATTTTCGTCCAGGTGGTGACCCAGCAGTGGAGGTGGGGGTTGCAGGTTGCTCTCGTTGGTGGCGATGGGTTTCTGACCGGCGACGATGTCTTCGTCGGTAGACTATCGCTCGCCGGCGCCGGCACCTTCTCACCGGTGATAGAGAGAGAGAGATGTATATATGTATATATATATATATATATATATATATATCTGAGATAGAGATAGAGAGAGAGAGAGAGATATAGAGAGAGATCGAGATAAGTGAGATAAATCGAGAGAAAAGAGAGAGAGAGAGATAGATCGAGATACAGAGAAAGAGAGAGAAGACGACCTCACCGGAGGCTCGCCGGAGAAGATGATCTCGCCGGAGGCATGCCAGAGAAGACGATCGGAGACGATACAGATTAATATATATATATATATATATATATATGCATATTAATATATATACTATATATATATATATATTCATATTAATATTTTAATAATAATATCATTAAAAAATTAAATAAATTACAATTTGGTCCCTGATGTTTTTATGGTTTAAACAAAAATAAGAAAAAAAACAAAGATTGCAAAAGGAGAGGAAAAAAACACGTTTGGACGAAAATGCCCCTGACTTAACGAAAAATTTTAACGGAGTTAACGACGAGGGACTACTTTCAAAACAAAATGCAAACCATGGGCCGATAATTGCAGTTTTTGAACCACAAGGACCACTTTCAAAGAAAGTGGTAAACCACTGGGACCAAAATTGTAGTTTACTCATTCATTTAAAAATTGAATAAGAAAATTACATATTTGATCCTTGTGGTACATAAATATTTACATTTTAATCTTAGTTTACATTTTTTTTACTTTTTTTTAGTTATTGTATTTCATCAAGACATTTATTTTTCTATTAATTATATTGTATATTTTTATAATTATTATAACTTTAATTATAAAAATAATCAAATAATTTCATTAAAAATACTGATAAATACATGATATTTTTTTCAAAACTTTAGGTTTAAATCTCCTAAAATTAATATTTTTTATCAATTAATTTATTAAAGATTTTTATTTATTTTAATTTACCATTGGAAAAAGTTTAATAAAATTCGAGAAAAAAATAATATTGTTTTATAACAACCAGTTGTTTTTTGTTAAATGCACTTTACTCTCATTATTCTAAATTTTCATTTAATCTTTACTTTTTATTAGTTAATCAAATTTGTTTAATATTTAAATAAAACATGCACACACCAATTTAAATTAAGTTATATATTAAAAACAAAAAATAAGATAATAAAAGAATAAGAAGATTTCAATATGGTGTTACAAAAATCATGAAATGGGCCATGACGTGCCACAAAATTAACGTGACGTCAAACACAAGCCTTATATCTCATGTTATTTATAACCTTGATATATATATATATATATATATATATATATATATATGTGTGTGTGTGTGTGTGTGTGTGTGTGTGTTTATTTTAAATATTAAACAAATTTGATTAATTAATAAAAATAAAGTTTAAATGAAAATATGGAATATTGGGGGTAAATGAATTTAACAATAAACAACCGGTTGTTATAAAATAAGACTATTTTTTTCTCGAATTTTATTAAACTTTTTCCAATGATAATTTAAAATAAATAAAAATCTTTAATAAATCAATAAATAAAAAAATATTTATTTTAGGAGATTTAAACTTAAAGCTTTGAAAAAAATATCATGTATTTATCAGTATTTTTAATGAAGTTATTTGATTATTTTTATAATTAAAGTTATAATAATTATGAAAATATACAATATAATTAATAGAAAAATAAATGTCTTGATGAAATACATTAAATAAAGAAAAAGTAAAAGAAATGTAAACTAGGATAAAAATGTAAAAAAATTTATACCACAAAGACCAACTATGTAATTTTCTTATTCAATTTTTAAATTAATTAACACTTAATTTTAATAAAATTGGATGGAGGGACGAAAATGGAAGCAAATAAAAACCATATGGACTAAAAAAGCAGTTTTAAAAGACCAGAGATGAAAATCGTTATAAATCAAACCATAGGGACGAAAATCGTAGTTTACTCTTGTATTAGACCATCCATAGAGGCCTTGCTATTCCAATTGCAAGGCACGTGTTGTCGGAAAATAAAATGGCACATAAGAAACCAATTGCAAAATTTGTAACTCCTTTTGCAAGTCACGTGGCTAACAAATTCCTTTTTAAAAAATATTCTATATATATATATATATATGTAATATATGTTTGTTTTTTAATAAAATATTTTTTAATTAAATTAATCATTCTTGTTTTAAAAACAATCTATATATATGTTATTTTTTAAATTAAAATAAATAATTATATATATCATATTATTAACTAAAAAATATAAATGTATATAATAATTTATAAAATAATTAATAATTGTTGTAGTGGGGACCACTTTTGAAAGTATAGGTGGATTGCATGTGTGTAAAGGATAATTGCAAAAGCTGATGTGACACAATTGAAAGTGTAAATGAATTGCAGGGATATGGATGGTCTTAAACTTCAATTTATAGAGGGTAATGACATCCCTAAATTGAAAAGAAAACAAAACAAAAGAAAGGAAGAAAAAAAACTTTTTTCCTTTGTGTTTTTGAAAAGAAAATAAATAAAAGGAAAGAAAATAATTTTTAATATTTTTGGAAAGGAGTGAAAGAAAATGAAATATGTCATAATTACAAATATAACTTTATAAAAAAATATTTTTTATAATGAAAGATTAGATAATTTTGTAATTTCAATAATTTTAGTAATTTTTTTAAATGATTTTAATTTCTTTTCTTCCCTTCCATTGCTCCCACATTGGGGAAGAAAGTTTTGATAGAAAACTTATCATTATTTTACTTTTGTTTCATTTCTTTTCTCTCCTAATAAGTTTCGAGAAAACAAGTTTTTATTACTTTCCTTTCTTTCTTTCTTTCGTAAAAAGTGTTTCGAGAACACAGAGTAAGACATCGTTTGGCAAAAAAAAAGTTAGTTTATTTTCTGGGTACATGTTTGGATGAACATAAACTAGCTTTTTGATAAGCTACTTGGTGTAGGTTATGAGGAGCTTTTTGTCATTATTCCAATTATGCCCTCATTAATATCCATTATTTTAATTGATTATTTTTTCTATATATCTTTTTTGATAATTTTATATACTTATAAGCTAGTTTTTACCAAATGTGACTTTTTCATCAGCTAGCTTATTAGCTACCAGCTAGTTTATCAGTCATCAGCTAGCTTATCAACTAGTTTGCCAAACATAGCCTAAGGGGCATTTGGTTTGTCGGATTCCGTCGGAATCTGATTGAATTGGAATGGTCAATTCCATTGACCAAATTCCATCATCACGTTTGGTTACTCAAGGAATGGAATTGAATTCCAAACATTCCCTCAAATGAGGATTTCACCATTCCTTCACAAAAATGATGGAATTGAAATCCATTCCATCCAAAATTTTGAAAATGACAAAAATACCCTAATTAAAGCTTAAAACCCAGCCCCCCTTCTTTCTCTCTACTGCTTTCACGATTGATTTCATCTGCACTCTCTCATGATCGACTTCATCTGGACTATCTTCATGATCAACTTTGCTGTTGTAGAAACAATCTTACGGGATACTCGAAGAATGGAAACTGCCTCAGCATCACCACCCCGATTCTCCTTTCCAGTTTGTTTATCTCCTTTCTAGATTGACTTTCCTGTTGAGTTTCTTCATTTTTCTCTCGATTTGTTTATCGATTATGGGTTCTCGATTTTCAATTGATTGTGGGTCTCGATTTGTTTTTCAATCAGTTATGGGTTCTCGATTTGCAGAGAGGAAGGAGAGTGCAAAGAGGAAAATGATGTTGCGATGGGGAAGAAGGATTGGCATTCTAGGTCAAAAAAAGGGGGAGACGAATGGGATAAGGATTGTCATTAATTGATTTACCAAAATTTGAAACAAATACATGGAAACAATATAATTTGCCTCTCTTTTTTTTGTAATTAAATGTTAATTTTGTTATATTCTATACTTAAAAAGATATATCAAACAAAGGGTATTTTTGTCATTTTTCAAAATTCCATTCCAATTCCTTTGCAAACCAAACAAACAGATTTCAATTCATTTGACTGATTACATTTCATTCATACCAACCAAACACTTGGTCAAACCTGATAACATTTTATTCCAATTCCTTTGACATATTTCATTCATTCAGAAATCATTATGTGAACCAAACGCCCCTAAGTCTTGCTAATAACATTCCCTAACCCATCAGGTAATTATTGTTTCTTTTTTGTTTCTTTTCTTTTGTCTTTTTCTATTTTCTATTTTTGTTTTTTTAATTTGTATTAATTTTTAATTTATATGAATTATAAATAATAAAAATTAATTTTTATTCTAAAATGATAGCGAATTATGTTGAGTTTTTTTTGTTATAAAATTCAAAAAATATTATATAAAATGTAAAATATACAGATATATGCATACACTATATATAATTATATAATATAACTTAATATATATGTAAATCAAACAATAATGATAATAAAATATAATTTAGGAATATGTTATTTTAAGAATACACATAGATTTATTGGAAAAATAACTGATAAGAGCCATAGAGGAGCTTTTTTTTATCTCTTTTATGACAGTCTTCGACTTCACCGATATTTAAAAGCATGACTAAGTTATTACAAAGAACCTAAGAATTTTCTAAGTACAAAGATGTTTTTTAAAGATTATAAGTGAGATCGAGAGGTTATCTTCAAATCTTTGAAAACCCAACAATAATTTTAAAGGAATTTGCATTCGTTGAAGACATCTAAGAGATCTATCATTGGTTAAGGTATAGATTCTTCATGTTCCCCTCCTTTGGGTTTATTCGATATGTTGTGTATGTCTAATTGTGTTTACGTTTATTTGATTTGTTATATATGTGTACAGTTTCCTTGTTTTTCTTTCAATTCCTTTTAGTTCGATTTGGCGTACATTGTATTCTTCTTCCACCAAGTTAATTGTGTATCAATTCGATTAGTTGATCGTTTGATCGTGTCTATCCTCAGTTGAGTTCTCCTTGGTTTTGCATATGATAAATCGAGATTTTAATATGCTAGAAACATCAAATTCTATTAATAAATCTGCTGAATTTCACTCTGAAAAAATTTCGTGTTATCTGTAAAAATCATAACAAATCGCTCGTTTATCAGATTATGGCATACAATATGTTTCTGAAAACTTGGAGATGTCATCTACAAACTGTCATCACATGCGAAAATTGTGATTTTCGATCTTAGTTAGCTAAAATTGGCATTTTTGGAAACCGATCTCGTTTTAGACAAGAATAATGTAATGTTTTTTTGAAAATTCGTATAAAATCTATTTTAAACCTGATTCAGTTCATTATAGATTCTTTGGAATCACAAGACATTTATCTAAAACCTTTGTTTATATATGCTTTTCTAAAACCTTCTTGAATTATGAGAAAATGTTAGATTTTTAAACGTTTAAAGTGCTTAAACAGGTATGCCTTGATTTAGAAAAGTTGTAAGTGTGGAATTCTTAGTCTACGTATGGATTTGATTTGCCAAATGTTTTAGGTTTTAAATATTTTGTAAGAGTTCATACACGAAGTTATCTCAATGTTTTACTAAACCCATGTCATTTAAACTCCTTTTTGATTTGTAAGTTGTTACATAAAGTGTGTTCGAAATTATAAAGAGGATTGGTCAATATTTTAATTTGTATAGTATTAGTTGTGTAATTAGTATGATTTGTTGCTCAACTCGGTGTAATCACATGTGTTGTGACATACTTCTGTAGTTTATGCGTTAGGGTATACCGAGCTACTAACCACCTAATGGGGTACCATAAGCATGTTATTATGGCGCCGATGGTGTGACACCACCCATGGCGGTGTGATCAATCCACGACGCCTCTTTTCGATTTTTGTGCCCTGATGAGAGCCGGATGGTGTGACGGGTGGTATTATTTAGGAGACATATGGGTCGACCCTAGTATATTTGATTTGTTTGTAGTGTGGATGGCGGTGTAGTGCTCAACACCGTATCTCACATTATATAGTACAGTTGGATGTGCATGTCCAATGTATGTGCCTGTGTGACTTATGTCTGACAAGTGACAACTTGTTGTATCTGTTTATATGTGACATGAAACGCAAGTGTATGCTATAATTTGTTCGAGCTCGGTGTGAAATCAATGGTATGATTTTGATTTAAGCTTCTCATATTCGTTTGGTATTTAGTTGACAATATGTGTTTTGATTTGACAGTTTTGATCTTTGACAAGATTTACTATTTTGATATAATGAATTTGGATATTCATTCTATAAGCAATTAAGGGGCTGTTTGTTTACCTCTTAATGGTTCCATTAAGACGCTAAGAGGTAAATCTTGTTTGGCAAAAAAAAGTGATGCCTCTTAATGGTTCCAAAATCCTCTTAATGATTTTGTATCATGACCCTCCCTTAACCATTAAAAGGCCAGATTTCATTATGAACAATTAGCAAACAACCATATTTCATTTTACACTATATCATAAAAACCACTTAATCGTTCTGCACTAAACTATTCAGCAACTGCCAAACAACCCCTAAATTGAGTTATTTGGTCTAATTTGTTTTAGTTTGTTCCTTTGTTTATGGGTATTCCCATATGTTGTTGTTGAAGTTAGATAATAAATGTGTTATACTCGATCTAACTTTCATGAACCCTAAGAAACTTGAGTTTCATGTCCAAAATTCAGATTTTTGTTATATTCGATATTGGGTTCGATTACTTGTTTGTAATCTGTTGTATCCATGCACTGAGCGTTTGGCTCAACCGCTTTTCTTTCTTCGTGGCAGGCATCAAGGGGAAACAAAATAGTATGGGATCCAGAGTATCCCCCTATCTAAAAGGTTCGTTGATGGCAATTGTAGGCTTATTAATGTAGCAAGGCTAGCATAAAAAATAAAAATAAAAAGATTGATGTGCATTGTATGCTTTTATTGGCAGTTTGTTTTAAGTTCGAAACGTAATGTTTTTTCCGATCGATCTTGGAAAGGGGGTGTCACACGTTGTAACTCTAATTTATCCTGAGACAAATGTCTATTGTTCAAGTAGCCTCCAATTATTAATAATAAATAATAATTAATAATTATTATAAAGCACATACAATAAAAATGAACCCACAATCACTCACACATCGAATGTGTCATTAATTTCCTGGAAAAAAAAAAAAAAAAAAACTGTACACATGGAAAGAGTTACTTTTTAAAGGGTGAATCTCTTTGTATAAACATCAAATGGTTCACTGGCTGTAAGTTGTGGTTCCTGCAATAACAAACACGACACGACTTAATTATTCCTCGATTTCAAAAAATAGTACTAATATTAATAATTATTAATCCTCAAATCAAAAAAATGTCTCCCACAATTCAAAAGTAAAAGGAGAAAATCAGAAAAAGATTACTTACTCCATTTGTTATACAGAAAATTTTCGTTACTGGATTTTGAAATATCTCAATTTTCAAAAGGCAAAAACTAAAAAATAGTATTAAATTGGGTCCACACGTTTGCTTTACTTTTAAGGGAATATTAAGGAATCTTCAACATTTTTTTCTAAAATAAAAAACTAAAAGATAAAATCTCCAAAAGAAACTAGATTAACTTCAACAAATTTTTTATTTCAGAGATTTCAACATTAATTACATCCTCTCAATACACTTTAAAAAGGTTCATATAAAATAATAATTCAATCTTATTAGTGGGAATGTATAAAAAAATATCAATTTTTTGGTTTAGAGATTCTCCAAACCTGGAGTTTTCTCTATTTTAGAAAACAATATAAAGAATTTGTTGTAGCAAATTAGAGAACAAAAATCTCATTTTCTCTATTGTAAAGAATATATTGGAGATGCTCGTAGATATTTGACAAATAGTCAAACATTCTTTTAGGTGCTGTTTGTTTTTTAAGAGGTTTAAAGTCTGAAGTCTTATTTTAGTTATGATTAATAAGAGGTAGTGTGTAAAAAGGTCTGAATGATTCAGACTTAAGAGCCATTAAGAGGTTTTTTTAAAAAAAACAAACAACCCCTTAGTGTCATCTCGAGTCAAATGTTACAATTTTTATGAGAGGAAGGGAGCCTAGGTTATATATAATCGACTACACAATTGATATGAATTCTATTTCAAACTTATTCTAGAAAAAACATTGACAATAAACCTTGCAAGAAAAGCCTGCCACTAGAATCACCAATATTGTAATTTACAAGTGTTAAAGATTTTGGCCTATTTTCTTCATTAAGATGGTATCAGAGCTAAGATCTATCATATGGGGCATATGTAGAGTCCCTCATCGGCTAGACTTTGACCTATTTTCCTCGATATATGTTGGAACCTCAATTTGCTCCTCAAATGCTATTTTGGAGGCTAATGGGTTCTACATATTCTCACAAAGAGTAATAAGGTTGACAACAAAATGCAAGTGTACCTTTTTCGATATATTTGACTTGCTAGGTAGCTTAATAAAAATGGGGTTACTATTGATCAATTGTCCCAAATATCATTTGATGCAAAACAAGATGACCTTAAACGATTAGCAGGGACATATAGATCAACCATTGTGCATAGTTAAAAGTTCAAGATGGTTTAAGAGATTTTAAGCAATGAAGAAAATACCTGTCTCAAACCGCCACCAAGACTTCCTCCGGTTAAAAGCATACCAAGGAGAGAGGTCACAGCACCACCGCTACCACCGCTACCACCACCCATACCACTTTCGTTTCTACGAATGGTGGTTCTCATTGAGGTCAGCATATCACCATAAGTAGTCGCATGCCCACGCTCAATTGCTTGTATGAATGAAAATGTCATTGCTCCGGTTGAAGTCACCTTCGACAGAGACTGCCCATATGCATTCATTACATTAGAACATATAAATTTAGTGTGAGAATATGTGGAGCTCCGCTAGATTACTCTCTAAAAGAGCACTTGTGGAGAGGAGAGGTTCCAACATATATTGAAGCAGAAAGGTCCATGTTTAACCGACGTGGGACTCCAACACGCCCCCTACAAAAGAGGCTAGACGGAGTCCCCAGAATGGTAGACCTTGACTCTGATTACTCTCCAAAAGAGCTCTTAAGGAGAGAAGAGGGGTTCCAATATATATTGAAGTAGAAAGGTCCAAGTCTAGTTGACGTGGAATTCCAACACTTATGATAGTTTCATGCATTAGACAAAAAGATCAACAAGGGAAAGGCATGGGTAATTACAGCTGTGTCAGCAGAGGATTGATCATCGTCGCACCCACTGAAGGAGATGACTTCCCCTCCATTTGTACCCTTGAATATTCCCGATTGAGGACTATGGTCCTCCCATACATATCTTCCACTCCTACATGAATACAACATTTCCATTGTCAATCGAATTGAAAATTGGACCGTAAAATGGAGATGGATAGGCGAAAACGAATACTTCCCCCTCCCAAAATAAGTGTCCACATTTTTTATTTAGTTTGTCCCAAAATAAATGTCCACTTTCAAAAGTAAGTGCCTACTTTCCAATAGTACCCTTAATTATGAGTGGGAGAAATTCATCCGTCTATTATTAAGGGTACTATTGTCATTTAGTTAACTAAAAAATGTAATAATTACGCGTTTCTAAAATTGTGTGCCTTTGTACTGTGTACATTTATTTTGGGACGAAGGGAATACAAACTTAGCACTCTTTACCTGTCCATTCTACAAAGAAACGGCAAATCTAACATGGTTCCACTATGACAAGCATCGATAATGGCATGAAGCCTAACACCATGAGGTAGTGGTTTAACAATAGTCGCATTTATCTCATCATCAACGATCATTCCTTGAGTCTCGAAATCCAGTGGGCACAGTGTCTCATCGTATCCATCAATCTCGTCACCAGTGTAGTTCCTTTGCTGGGAACCATGACCAGAGAAATGGAACACTAACGAGTCTCCAGCTTGACAACCTTGTACGAGCCAATACATGGCCATTCTGATGTTATGCTTTGTTGGAATTCGATAAGGATCAGATTCCTCTTCTGAAATATCAGTAAGAGGCTGTCAGAAGGTAGTAAACAGATAAAACTTGGACTTTTTAAATAAAAAATATGACTTTTCTGATTCAGACTTATATGATTTTGTCACAAGCATAACACAGCATTTTCTGTATATCAAATTTGAGCAGAAAAAGGTCACAAGTGACACTACATCTCTTTTTATTGGCCGGAGGGAGTGTAAACTATGCTAAAAGTAAGAAATCTATATCATGATCTGAATTTGGGAAGAGATTTAGTGCAGCTGGTAGGGTGTTGGGACTAGTCCTTTGTGATAGATCACAGGTTAAGACTGCATTCTCCCAGCACACATAAAGGCAAGGGGCCTTGGTGCACCATGAATCGAGACTTGTATATCTAAGAATGAATATATACATACAGCACATAATGAGTACAAAGCGAACAATTCTTTCCTATTTTAGTTGTGTTTTTCTACTGTATGTTAGATCTTGATAGCTTTTATTGAGAACAATTACTTTCTTGACATTTATGCACGGATGCACCTCTTTATAACCTATCGTCTCAATTTCCTCATATGATACAATCATTGGCTTTTAAGTTTTGAACATATCAAGTTTCAATTTAAAATGGCATCTTTTGCTCCTCAACAATGTTGCAGTAAACTTAATCTGATATAGTTGAACAATTACTTGTGAATTTAACAGGAAAACAAGCTGATAAACAAGTCTCAATATACTATCGCTAACATTGTTGCATCGGAAACAGAAAAAAACATAAATCAGCCATTGAATTAACCATCAAACTAAGCACAATTGTAACAAAAGCCAATTAGGATGGTTTAAAAGGTAAATTGATCTTTATTTGTGTTTGTCAAATCACTCGTCCTTAGGATCCAAATTAGGAATTTTTTTATGATTTTGAGGAAATCAATGAGTCAAGGTTAAATTACGTTATGATTATAAGATAAACACTTGATAACTACATGAAACCATAAAATAATGTTTGCAATAAAAAATAAAAATATAAAACTTTGCACTTATTAAGCTAAGAAAGAGACATCAATGGAAATATTGAATTTGAAAACTATTAGGTTTGAATTTTGATAACCAGAAGTGGACTCTGAGAAATGAATCTCAGTTAAAGAACACCAGCATGTAGACGATAAGAAAGTTTCACGAAATATAACCTAAATAACTAAATCAAACCATCGAATTAAAAAACCGGTGAAATCTGCAGAAAATTTACCGGTGAGCATGAGAATCGAAGATTCCGGAAACTTGAATTTGTTGATCAACAAGTACTTCATACACTTTGCATCATTGATGCAACCTTTGAGCTCGTGCTTCGTTCTCTTGTACGATATTCCGCAGATCACGGCCTTCTTCCGTCCGTTGACCGACGGTGTTTGACCAACGGACGGTGTCTGATTGTACGGTGACGGAACCGGTGGTGGCGGATGCGGCTGAGGTGGAGCGTAGTGGTGGTTGGAAGAAGTGGCATACGGCTGAGTAGGCAACGGCGGAGGGAGGCTCCGGGGATCAGCTACGCGTGTAATGGCTTGACAGATGGCGCACCTAATGGACTTGGCTCCCGCCGGCAGTTGTAGTGGAGTCCGGCAGTTCGAACAGTCAACGAGCATCAACATTTCTTCCGATTAAACTTTTTTCCGGCGATGGAAATTTTCCGGCGAATTCTAAAGCAGTGGGAGTTGGTAGAAGAGTTGTTCGGTCGGAGGTATAGATAGAGCTCGGTTACTACTCTACGGTATGATGTACAGAAGGCTGCTAATAGATCAAATAGTTTCACTTTGTATCCTCTTACTTTTGAAATGTTACAAATGTACCCCCTGTACTTTGAAAATGTTGGCAAAAGTGTTTTTTTTAATCTTTTGTTGAATTTTTGTATAAATGTTTTGAGGGTTTAGTTCTTCGAAGATGTAATAGAATATAGCTAGTTCGGCATTGATCGTGCTTTTAAAACAATTATGTGGTTTTACTGAGAGTGTTCTATGTTATCTTGATCATGTTTTTATAATAAATCTTAAATGATATCTACAGAACGTGACAAGTTCTGCATGCAAGTTAATTTTGGTATTTGTTTTATGTTATTCTCAAGGTCTTGATTTTCCGATTGATCACGTAATGGGAACTATGCATACGTCAAGGGGTTTAATATATGTTTAAGCCAATAGAATGGAACCCTCAACTAAAATTCAATAATTTACAAGAATAGTGAATATGATTAGCAAGTATGTATACATCTTATCATCCGGACCCTATTTTTGTGTAGGTATAATGGTTTGTATGATTTGAGTTTTAATGACTCCTGCCAATCAACTTTACTTTTGATGGAAAAATTAACTAAAATTACCAGTTTTCTTATGTAGAGAATGCAATTAATCAGACTGCTTCAGTTCTATGTTACTTCCTTTCTAATTATAGTTAAGCGATTTTCTGTATTATACATCTAAACCTTGTTGTTACGAAGGAACGACTTTATACTTGTATCCTAATTTATGTAATTTGTACATCGGGTCAAATGGTATGCTTGTTATCCATATGGGTTAGACATGAATAGTTCCAAGAACAACAAATGTCGATTGAGTAACGGCATTAGCTACAACTTTCTAGTCATAACTTATGTTGTAAAACATTCACTTTATTTCATTTTCCATTGTATTCTTGATAAGATTATGAGTATACTAACGTTTTGCAAGAGTTGGTATTCAGCTATTTACGATCAGGAAATCGATTCATTTAAGTTTGAAAACAATGAAAGAATGTTAAACGAGTAGTATCAAACTGTAAATGCACAGAATGGTGTTATTTTGCAGAGACATGATGACGATCTTGATCTTTTAATTATTAGTTAACAAGCACATGTTTCCCCCTGATTGCATTTATATGGTTATATGATAAATGCATGATGAAACTATGACGTAAAGGATAAAATTATGTGAATGAACGGATCAAGTATGATAACTTTCCATGCTTTTCTTAATGGGGTATTGGGGTATGCTTGACCATACCAATAAACTTGTGGAGTCATTTTATATATGAGGGGGTGATTTGTACATACTTGAACTCAAGGGGCTTCTTTTGGAAAATGATGACAACCCCATTTGACATCGTGCCCTGTGTTCAAGTGCCCAAACGCTGACCAATAAGCGCGTCAAACGCGGACTCAGGAAGTTTCTTTACGTTTTTCTAGAAAAATTAAAACATGCACTTGTCTATAAATATACACAAGTTTATTTTAAATAATACTCCCTTTATATTATCATTTTAACTTCTAGTATTAACTTTTAAAATTAAATGTTTATTTTCTTATTTTATTTTTAATTATCAGGTTTCTCTATCTAAAATTAACTATAAAATTGTCCTTTTGTTAATTAAAAAATATGTAATAATTACACATTTATAAAATTGTATGTATTTTTTATTGTAAACATTTAGAGCATCTCCAAATAGAAGATTTTTATAAGCAAAAAGTATATTTTTTTAGAAGAACCACCATTTGAGAGGATTCTTAGAGCATCTCCAACAGCTATGTTAAAATAGAAAAAAAAAATGGATTTTAGCATTTTTATTGCTCCAACAGCTATGTTATCCCTTATGCTAAACTAGAAAAATGAAGAGAGAGATTACAAAAATCTCTAAATTTAGAGAAATCTCTAAATTTTTAGAGAAGAGAGAGAAATAGCATAGCTGTTGGAGTTGGATGCAAAAAGTTTTAGAGATTTTGACTTTTTTTACTCTATTTTTAGAAAAAATTTAGCATAGCTGTTGGAGATGCTCTTATCTCCAACAACATTGCTAAAATAGAAAAAAATGAGTTTTTGTTCTCTAAACCTCTCCAACAGCTTTGCTATCTTGTTTGCTATAATAGAGAAAATTTGAAAATTTTCCAAGTTTAGAGATGATAAATTATTATTCTATTCAATTCCATCAACGAAATTCACTTTTTATTATTTTATATTAAGATTTTTTTTAAAAGTGTATTGAGATGATAAATTATAGAATATTATAATAATATAAGTTGTTTTAAAATCTCTAAAATAACAAATCTGTTGGAGATGAATGTAATACTTTTTAGAGATTTTCATTTTTGGTTCTCTATTTTAGAGAATTTATAGCAATGCTCTTGGAGATGCTCTTATAAGAACCTCACATCCTTTGAGTTCTTGTAGAAAAAAGTTTGGTTCTTACCTTGAATTTGACATGAACCTGAAGTGATATTTTGTTAGTTTTTTATATATTTTATTGACTTTATAATCATTTATTGATGTTGAGAAAAATAAATAAATAGAACCCATAGAAAAAGGTTCTATTGTAAACTTTTATTTAGATTTTTACTTTAGTTAATTGAAAGTGGCATGACAAGAAAAACTTATAATCATAAGGTTTAAATTTTGTTATTAATGTATTATTCATCAACCGATATCTTAACTTTTAGTATTTGACTTACCTTGAATTCTTTATCGTTACATTATATTTAAATGTCAAATTGAATATTGTATTTAATATGAGTTAGATGAATTGTTTGTTTTTCAAAGTCATAAACGTTTTATAATTATTATTATACTTGATTTTAGTTTAGAAGAATATAATTATAGGGATGTAATCATTTAAGATCCTCGTATTTTAATAAGATTTTGGAGATTCAATCTAAGTCGTTCATTTAATTTTAATTTGACAGTAATATTGTTTATTCCGTATTTACTGATAAAAGGTTGCATTAGTAATGTGTTTTTTAGGTTACAACTCAGCAAAAAAAATTGATTTGATTCCATACATATCACATACACGACTTTATCTAACATGCCATGATCATCCATGCATTTGAAATTCAAACATTAGACCTAATTTCTAGGGCGACATTTATAGAGGATACATGCCTCGATTATTGGTCGGTGATATCAAGTAAACCCCCACCTTCGTTGGTTGTAAGACGAAAAAACTAGTATGAACATGTGACGTGGACGTGAAAAAGAAGACAACAACGAAATCGTTTGTTGTAACACTCGGAATTTTCGGTAAGAAAGTTAATCTTTAATGACTTTAGTAATTATTGACTTAGAGGTTTAAACGACATAGAAGGATTTAATTTTCGTACTTTAAGCGAGTCAAGAGCACTTCGTTGTAACACCCCGAAATCTCTGGCCGAAGAGAAGGCGAAAAACGCCAACAGTGCCCCACGCGACCCTCCGCGCGAGTTGAGCCGCACAAGGCTTTGTTTGCTCGCGACTCCAGAGGCCAGCGAGTCGATCCGCGCCAGCGCTTGCGCGGAACCACTGTGCGTATTTATAAGGCTAAAATCGGCCTCCCTCCCCATTTTGGGTATCAGTTGAGGTCTTGCATGTTTAATGTTTGGGGAATGTTTCTAAATGGTTAGATGTAAATATATATGGTTGAAATTTATGGATATATGTTTTGGAAGTTTTGGGCTTTGAAGATTCAAGTTTCTTCAAGGAAGCTCTAAGTGGGGTAAAACCTAGATTTAGCCTAAATCTAGCAAGGTGAGTTCAAGTTGATTTGTGAAAACGTTGTACATGCCAAAATGTCCATTTTAAAGTATTTATGTGTTTTACATGAAATTATCAACTGCTGAGTTATTTGCTAACTTGTGATTATTCGAAGTGTTTAGTTTTATAAACTTTGTTAAACACCCACATTTGGGATTTTTGGGTATTTTGATAAATAAGTCATATATGAAAGTGTTCTATGATTTATTGCATAAAAGGAGATTATTTGGTCAAAAGTGCATTTTTCGTGTTTGTTGGAAATGTGCATTGTTTACCAAATGTGACGTTTGAAAATACAAACGTGTGAGTTATTTGATTTTAGTCATTCCCAGTCTTATGAACATTTTAGAAATTGTAAACCTTTTTGGTTTGGGCTGAAGGCCAATTGTGATTTGAGAGACAAAGATTTCGGGAAAAGATGTATTTTGGATTATACAACCATATTGGCTCGCGTATTTTTAGCCAAACATTTATTATGTCTTTTGGGGCTTGACTTATACTCAGATGAGTCTTGGAACATTTGTTCAGTTTTGGTAGCTCGATAAGGAGCCTTTGACGTATGGTGTACTTAGTTGCATCTTATTTGAGAGTTACATGTTTTGAATGTGTTGGTTCATTCGTTTGAGTCATGTAACGTTTTAGACTGTAATGTATTGGATCCATAGGCATATGAGTCAGTTTGTTGGTTTAATTGGGACTGGAAGTTGTTTATGGCTAGCGGGAACTCGAGGTATAGATCGTGGGTGGTTGAACTCGATGCCCGTGTAATCCAGTCTGGCTACTCATCGTGGAATTTTTGTGTCCGCGTTTGAAGTCTAGTGAGTGGTCCCCAAGTCATGTTTTTATGGAAGCTTGCAGTGGTGCTCTGTAGAGCCGTATACGTAGCTAAGTCTTGCGATGGTGCCCATTGTGATCCAGATACGGGGACTTGTGGCTTTTGTGGTGACACTCATCTAGAGGTTGAGTAGACACTAGGGTCATTTGTGTATCTTGCGGTGGTGCCCATGGTGAGCCAGATACGGGGATCCATGACTCTATGTGAAGCTCAAGAACATCGAGAAGTGACTTAACTTTGTGTGTCCGCCACATTCGATGGAATTCGGGTCTCCTCCATCACCGAAAGGCGTTGTTTTGGGTATTGAGTTTTATTATCCATGTTTTCCGGTGACGTTTAGTATATATGGATTTCTATCCATGGTTTATGGGTTGAGTATTATGCCCCACCCGTGTTTTGGGTGTTTCGGAATATAAAGTTTTATTTGTGTTTCATAAATTGGGAGTTCGATTTCTCTTCTCATTTTGAGTGAGTTTTGGGTTGAATTTAATTTACGAAAGAACTTAGTCCTTAAAACAGTTTGGTTTGGAAAACGTTTATATTGGTGTCTCTTCGCTTAAAATGCATATTATTGAAAAACGAGTCGTTTTCATATTTGTAACATATCATTTTAAAAGATTATGATTTCAATTGCATTCTTCCTTTTTAACGATATATTTATTAACGTTGAAAACTTTTGAACTCACTAGGCGTTAGCCTAACCTTTTTATTTGTCGACATGTGCAACAGACTTCGTTGAAAATAGTTCTAGTGACACTGTGAAGAGATGAGTGCTAGTTGCGTGCTCGGAGAGTGATTAGCTTGTTGAAGTCTTCCGCATTTGTTTTGGGAAGAGCAACTTGTGTTTGGGGTTAAGTAACACCCGACTTCGGTTTAGTACTTGTATATTATTGGAGTTTATATTTGTTGAAGTTAGTTATAGAATTTCAACTTGAGGTATACTGAGTTTTGAATTGTATGAGGAAGTTTTGTTCCTTATGTTGATATTATATCGAAATTTTAATTAGTTGTTCTTACCAAATTTTAGGGTGTTACATTCGTAGCAAAAAAATCAAGTTTCGAAGGATCGGTACGCGTGGGGCGACCTTGCCATGCGACTGTGACTTGGTCATTGTCGCCAAGGCATTTTCGCAAGAAGGAGGCAACCCACGGTACACACGAGGCGACTGTGCCCGGTGAGAGTGCCTTCGGGCTCAATCGCAAGGCAATGTCGTGAGTGGTCATGCCCTCTCGATACAACCCAGACGACTATGCCTGGCAAGAATGCCCTGGGCATAATCGTCGTGTCATTGTCGTAGTCGGGGGCCAGAGTCTTTAAGGTTGTGCTTTGTTCCTCCTTTCTCATTTACCACTTCACCTATCTCTTCTCATTTCCTCCCAAACCGAACCCCCTTCATAAATTTCATATTTGAAGCATTTATTACACCAAATCTTGAGAGTTCAAAGTGGTTCTTCATCATCAAGCTAGGGATTAAAGACAAAGATTTGGAGTTCTTCATCTCACTCTTTTTTCAAGAAATTTTAGGTTTTCTAGGTTTTTCACCAAAACCTAAATTATGAGTTCATTCTAACATTACCATTTTTATACATGTTAAATCATTATTATCTGGTCTCCTAAAACATCTCTTGATCATATTTCTCATCTAATAAACCTAAACCTCATTTTGAGGAAATTGGGAGATTTTAGGGTTTGGGGATTTCTTGATGATACTTCTCAAATACATGTTTTAATGGATTTCAAATGCAAGATTATGAGTTCTCAAGGTTGTTACTACTCATTTATTTTATTTGGATAATGTTGGAAAACCTAGGTCAAACTAGGGTTTTGAGAATTTTGGTTATAGTGAAAAGTGGTCATGGTGATGGCTCCATATACTTAAATATATCCTAGCTCAAGTTTTGATGAGTTTTGGAACCCAATGGATATTTTCCATACCTATGATACTTTAACAAAAAAATTTGGGATTTAGTTACTTGATATCTTCTTATATCTAAATGTACATGTGTTAAACAATGGTACCGTATATTTTGATGGTGTAATACCCCAAATTTTCTAAAAATCGGTTGAGGAACGATCGAGAAATCGGGCGAAAAAGCCCTTCGTACAGTTGGTGCGATTGTGCCTACGATAATGCCATAGGGCACAATCGTTGATCACTATCGCGGAGGGGATTTTGCCCACGGTACATTTAGAGCAAGAGTGTCACTGGCACAATTGCATGACACTATCGCGGTCGGGCCCCAGCAGTATCTTAAAAACACGATTTTCAGCCTTTTCTTCATTCTCTCATACCTCCTTCACCACAAATCCGATTGATACGATTCTTGAAGCTATATTCACGGTTTTGAAGCTTTTCAAGGATAAATCAAGATAGTTGAAGCTTATTGAAGGATCCAAGATTATTTTGTTATGGTAAGCTCTTCATCTCTCAATTTCAAGCTAGGGTTTTGGCATAACCTTCATTTCCTCTCCCCTCCCCTCCATGTTGCATTAGATTTTGGATATTTGGAAGTGAAAGAAACACTTTGCAAGTGTTGGATGTAAGAGTTAGGAGGTGTTGCTTGAAGATTCAAGTTTTCACCAAAAAAAAAAACTCAAGTTTGGGGTAAAACCTAGATGTAGCCTAAATCTAGGAAGGTGAGTTAAAGTTGCTTTTGTGAAAACTATGTACATGACATTTTTAAGTATTAATGTGTTTTACTTGTTGTTTATCAAATGTGTGGGTTATTTAATGAGTTTTACGTATTTGGTGTACCTGATTTTATAAATCTCGTGAGATACCCGTATTTGGGTTTTTGGACACTTTGGTAAATAAATCTTGTGGTTGTGTCATTTTGGTTATTTATGTCATAAATGGAGATTATTTGACATTAAGACACCCTCGGTGCCTTTGGTTTTACAAACCATTTGAAAAATACATGTTATCGTGTTGTTAAGTATTTTGGGCAGATAAATAGCATGTTTTCATTTGGAAAATGTTAATGAAAGGTTTCTTTTGAGTTAATCATGCATTTGGATCATGTGTTTGCATAAATGTGGGTTAAATACATGTTATTTGCATTCGTTGACTTTTGTTGAATAGTCAAATGAATTGTTGAGCTTTTAGGCTCGGTTTTGACTCAAATGAGTCTTGGGGACATTTGTCCTGTTTTATTAGCCCAATGTGGAGCTTTAAATGCATGGTGCTTTTAATTGCACATTTGTTGGATATTACATGTTTTGAGGGTGTTGGACATTCTTTTGAAGTCATGTAATTTTAGACTGAGATACATTGGATCCATAGGCATATGAGTCAGTCTTATATTGATGGTTGAATGGGTGCTGAGGGGTTGGACTCTGGGACCCATGTTTTGTGACCTTAAAATTTTCAAGTAGGCACTAGGAGGGTTGAGTCTGGAGGTGCTACCTTGGAGGTAGGCACTAGGACCTCCGCCGCTTGAAGGTAATGCCTTAGAGGTAGTCCTTAAGTGTGTCGGGCCTTGAAGTGGAATTCGTGCGAATAGACACTAAGGTCAATCGACTCTTGAGGTGAAACTTGTTAAGAAGTCGTAGGAACATTTGGACGTCCAGTCGCGAAGTGTTATACGGTTAACGTTGTATGAGTGGCATACTCATGTGTTCCTTTCACTCTCAATGGATACGGGTCTCCCCCGTTGTTGTCAAGCATTATTTCTGGATTTTGTGATATCTATGTTTTAATATTGTTTGGGTTTTGGCGAGTAACATGCATTGTGGCTTACATTTGTGTTCTGTCACTAATCTTGGAAATCGGGTCTCCCCCTTCATCGCAAGATGTACATGAGTTCTTCTGGAAACAATTTTGACTCAAATGGTACAATGTATTGATTTAAAGCTATATTCTCGTTTTGATTATTTTATAGCTTTAACTTATAATTGTTTGATCTTACTAGGCTTTAGTTTAACACTTTTTCTTAAAATGACATGTATATAGGTCATTCTAGCGGTGGGACTCCTCGTGTTTGAGCGGAGAGTCGGGTTGCCGGTAAGGGCACGTTTTGGTGAAGAATAGCTTTGGCGATTGTTTTGTTGAACATGATTCTTTTGAAAGAGATAGTGACACTCGTCCTTAATCTAAGCTTAGTCTCGTTTAGATTAGTAGGTTGTTAAATTATCTCTTGTACTTTTGTTTTGTAAACGTCTTACTATTTCCCCTTTTTGGGTGATTTATTTATTTAAGTATTTATCCATCACTATATTCAGGTTTAAATTTACCCTTATTTTTAGGGATGTTACATATGCACCAACTTGTAACCTTTACCTGTGCACCTATGCATCAGTACATGTGTTCAGGAACCTGCTCAAGATTTATAACATATATATGTGCATCCTTACGACCTATTTGGCCACCCCAACTTGGCAACTAGCTATACATCTTTGTGATTCAACTATGTTCACTCCTTGAATACAACTGGTTCAGTATGTGATCCTTCTTGTATCTGGAAACAGTGTTTAACAACATATCAAAGGCACATGAATAAACAACTACTGTTCATTATGAGATTCATCTGGTTCATATTGAGTACTCATTATGATTGTTCATTATGTGATTCGTCTTGTTCACATTGTGAATCCATTTGGTCCACCTATATCCAAAAAATGTTCACATTATGGAGAGCAATGTGAGAACATCATTCATTGCATGCACCCTTTGTACTTTGTCTTCCTCTCACCATTGATCCCCAAGCTAATTTAGGGTATTTGTTTGAATGTGAAACCCCAATAATGATTTGGTTTAGAGAATATATATATATATATATATATATATATATATATATATATATATATTTGTAATTATCTTCTTGCTATGATGCCGAGATTTCCAGTTCCGCCAAAATCGAGTCATGGTGATCGGAATAGTCAAATATCATATTTTCCCTTTGTAACTTCCCTTTAAGTTGTGGTTTCAAAAGTTATTACGAAAATGCCTTTTATTAGATATAACCATTGAATAATTATGTTGTAAGATTGAAATTATATCTCACAGTTCCCATAAATTAGAGGAGATCTTTATGCTCCCTACTATAAGGTTGGGTTCCGATAAGAATGAAAGCTATGGTGAGAAAGATAAGAAATGATCTCCTTTGATGCACATTAGGATAAGATGCACCGAGAGAAGATACACCGAGATACATTGGATAAATTCTCATATCAAGCGCGATTCATGGGATGGGTTTGAGATTAAAAAGAATCAAGGGTCCAGATATCTTCTTACCTTCTTACTTTAACTCTTTTTCTCACACGATCTTTCGTCTCTACTATAACTATAACTATAACTATAACTATATATATATAGAGAGAGAGAGAGAGAGAGATGGTGGGAGCTCAAATGAGAGCAATAATTAAATAAGAGAACACAAAAACGACAAAACCACGTGCAAAATAACATTTGATTATACGCTAAAGGTCAACAAAAAGGTGTACAAAAGACATGGCTCGCACCCTTTGATCACAACCAAAATTGCATGAATCATATGATTTTAATATAAAATCACATGTAATTGGACTATTTTCTTCCTCCTTTATTTAGTTATTGTTCTCGTATGAACCACATGATACCAATCAAATGCCCCAACATGGCACTAAAAAATTTCAAAAAAAAGAAATTCCAACCAGTCCCATTAACCGATACCGTTTTAACCGAATTGCATAACTGGTCCAAACCAACCTGTCCCCCTTAACCATTCCAAAATGCCCATCTCGTTGTTAAGAACATAATATTGCGGTTCTTTGTAATGTAACATTTTACAAGGTCAAAAAACTTGATAAAACTGGTAAAATGACATGATGACAAATTATAACTGAAAATAAACACTAAAAACAACCCACAAAAAAAGAAAGTCAAGACGTTGCGGAAATAGCAATTACGCCATCATTAACGAGGCATAACCTTACACCCTCAAGGAACCATAGCCTTAAAACTAGTAACGAGAACGTTTTGTGCATGCACAACTAACTAGTGTTGTGTTAGACGAAAATTTCTCATAATTTTTCCAACTATAGCAAACACACCATGACTCGAGGCTCAATAAAATCCCAACCCCTTGCTTTGCCTTCCCACAGTATGTAAATGTAAAATATGAATAAGAGAACTTTCGGGCAAAATGGTACGCTATTCGTCTACCATACCGACCAAAATGTCGTCAATCAATATGGCCGGTACCACATTGGCCTCCTGGCCCTCGGAATCCTTCTGCAACATAACCACATTATATATGTTAGTTTCCAACCATAAATCATTTCACCAAATTTTAAGCCATTGAATGGCGATGAAATGGATAAAAACGCCACTGTTCTTTATTACTTTTTTTGAATTCATAAACAAAATATTTATCAATCACGTATCAAGTGCGTCAAAATATTCCAATTTTAATCAAATTAACTAAAGGTAAATAAGGGTGTGTTTGGTAAATGGGATAGAACAGCACATGACAAAATAAAAACGTGTTGTTTCATGTTTTGTGCGACATTAGACTGGAACAAGTGGGGACTCAGAGTCTCAGACACTCGGTGGGGAAATGGGACAAGATTGGTAAATTACTAAACTACTCGTATAAAGTTAAAACCATAGAACCGCCTACCTCACTCTCGCCCGTCCAGTCTTGTCCATGTACCATGTGGGATGAGACTGGAGTGAGAACTGTTTGGCAAAGAGAAAGTTATCCATCTCAATCTGTATTCATGATTTATGTTGGTTCATTTTGTTAAATTTGGACGAGAAAGATATAATTGATATGATTGTCAAGTGCAAGTATATGATTGATAAACCTTTAGTACAAATACGTAGGTGAAGAAAGTGTGAAACTTATTTATTTTACCCAAGGGTATTCAGGCCTCAAAGTTTTCCATTGCAGAGTTTCTTAATACCTCTGAAGTCTGAATCGGTCAGACGTTTTTACGTTCAGACCGTTTGTTTTTCAATTTTTCAGACTTCAGAGGCTCTTTAAGTTTGAAATACATCTCAAATTAGAAGAGGTAACCTAATGTCGTATAACCTCTTAAAGCACCAACTCTTATTAATCAGAAGTGAAATAAGACTTCAGACCTCTTAAAAAACAAACGGCATTCTAGGCAAAAAATATATAGTTTTCAATAATGACTAATTTGTTTGCCTAAAATCGCTCAATCTTAAGAAAGAACAATGGTTAGAAAAGTTAATCACTCGTTCAGAAAACATGGACATCTGTGTTGTATTGTCATTTTCTATTCTCCTATGTGCCCAATAGAAGCTCAACTACAATTCTACACTCTTTGAAATAATTTTCTCATAATCAACAAATTAAGGTAAATCTGAAGGGTGTCGTTTAAAATATGTCTGTTATCAAATTTCACACGATATACACCACTATCAGCCTTCAGCCATATAAAATTTTAAATCATATCACTATGAGATGAGTAGTGATAAAGATTTAGATTCTCGTTAAACTGTATACATACTATAATACTAGATTATACACCTCAAAACAAGAGAACATCACTTAATTTAATCCAACTCCTATTTAATCCTCGTCTCTAGACATGGCAACACTAACATTATCAGCTTAAACCCAAAGAATGCAAACACTAAATGAAGCAGGAAAATGGTGTCAAAATTCTCTTCTATTACAGAACAATAATATGTTATGGAAACAGTATTTTCCCATGCTAAATAGCATTAAATAATATCAAGAAATATAGCTTCTAGTAAAAAAAAATTATTCAGGTTCCAAGAAGTCAGGCAAAGCTGCAGTTCCTTGTAAAAACTTTGATGTATCACTTTGGTACTTGGAGTGAAGTGTTCAAGTGGGGAACAGAGACATATCTTTAAGTTTCAAATTGAAATGAGGACTTGTCACATGGGACATGATGACACTTAGCTTGTGGTCATTACAGTTACAAACCGTTCAATGGTGAACTGGAACGGGTTGTAACTTGCAAAATCAGGCATAGGGTGTACGAATAGCACTGATTGTAGTAAACCATCCAGATCCTAAGAATCGTGCCCAATACTTCTCTATGATTTTATATGAGACACAATAACCTCTACTCCACAAGTAAAATATCAACCGAATTGACCAAGATTTCCTTAAAATATTATTGACATATTGCTACGCTCCCTTCCTACAAATCTTCTTTAAAGTTCAAACCTAATTTTGAGATGGCTACCAAGATCTTGAAACTATTATAAAATAAGATGCCTCGGTTTTGTACATTGTAACCAACACCCTTAAAACATGGTCGAGACAACAAGTTCAGATTTCCAAAGACCGGTTTCTTCATTCATTGTGCCACCGCATCTCCAAACCCTTGCATGACCATAGAATTCAATTACGAGACGAGACAAAAAATTGACAGGATAATAGAATTTTCCCACGTGTGGAATAGAAATATTGAACATAGAAGGTTCTAGAATTTTCTCAACTATAGCATGCAGCTTATGAAAACATTATTTGCCACTAAAGACTGGCACAAATAAGGTGTGGGAAATTTGTATTCAACAGGGGCTATGCTGTTAAAATCGCGATGTATTGCCGATACATCGTCGATATATCGGATATCGGACATCAGCAAAACATCGGTGGCCAAAATATCGGCCCCGAGAATATCGCCAATTTTTCCCGATTTTTGACCGATTTTTTGACCAAAATATCGGCCGATATAGCGATTTTTGTAGCTTTGTACCTTTTTGGGCTTTTTAAAAAAAAATATGTTGGGCTTTAATTTAATACATTTACTTGGGTTTACTTGGGTTTCTTTTAAATGATAGTCAATTAGTGACTTGTTAGGTTTACGTTTCCTTTCATCTTTCTTTCTTCTACGGACTACAATAGCACTACAGTAAGACTTCTTCTCTTCTTCTCGACTTTTCTTCTTTCTTCTACGGACTACGATAACACAGACACAGCTGCTGGCCGATTCTTTCAAGGCATCATCAACACAGCTTCTGTTTCTGGTTTTCTTCTTCTAGGCATACTCTATTTTTGATGTTGAAACTCCGTTTTTAATTTATGGATATGATATATTTATGGATGCATACATATATATTATATATATATATATATAATTCTAAGAAATATTATATGAACCGATATTTTCGGACCGATATATCACCGATATATCCGATATCTCAAATATCGGTCCCTCACCGATATCCGATATTAACAGCATAGAACGGGGGTATAGAAAACAAAATGATCCTTTCTAAGAAGTACAAGAATGGACCCTATACAGCTATACTCCATCTTTACAATAAGCTTTGTACAAATGGTTTATAGCACTCCTTTGTTTCTTCAACTGCTTT
Source organism: Arctium lappa (assembly GCA_023525745.1). Classification (NCBI taxonomy): domain Eukaryota; kingdom Viridiplantae; phylum Streptophyta; class Magnoliopsida; order Asterales; family Asteraceae; genus Arctium; species Arctium lappa. The sequence continues at coordinate 20,942,569 of CM042048.1, read as the reverse complement.
CCATCACCATGATAAATAGCAGCAACTATAAGTCTATAAGTTACGCAGCTAAGCTGCATGCTAAAATCTTCCAAGGCACCTGGAAACCCACCACAGAGGTGTACATTCAAAACTAATCCTGGTTCCTGCAGCAGCAAATGCTAACTAAAGTATGCTCCCAAAATTCCTAGGAAACAAAACCTAGCATATGTAGAGGTGAAACAAGTGTAGGTACTGCCACAACAGGATTATGACCTCAAAGCTCAATAACTTACTTAATCAGAATATGATTAACACGAGATCAATGACAACAAAATTGGTGATATGATTTTTATTGACTACTCACGATTGAAGGGTTAGTGGGTTACAATTGAATTCCAGGGACTTTGAGACTGCCGGATGTCTCCCAAGGCTTTCGCCGAAAACACACATAAACTGATCGATGCCTTCCCCACCCCCAACCCAATACCCTTTATTTATACTAAAAACTACTCACCGACTTAGATCTCATGCTTCAACTAGTTGGACTAATGCTATTGTACCATAGCCTACCATATTCGACTATTTGACCCAGGGTATAACTGAATATCCAGCCACATAATTACTACAACAAAATGATTATTCCTACTTCTGATGAAGACAACACCACTTGGGATAGATACCAAAATGGAAAAGTACACAGCAAGCAAGGAGAGGTTCAGGTACATACCCGTAGCCATATGGAGGAAAAACTGGTGGGCCAGCCATGAAAGGCCTTCGTGAGCGAAATCCAAGGTATGGATTGGGACGCCTCCCTCTGAACTGCTTCATCCCAGGAATGTTGGTACGCTTAGCAGCAACCTGCACAGCACCAAAATCCAACTAATGAAAAATTTGAAGCCCAAATCATGCCAATGTGTTAAGCTGATAACAAATAATATAGTTAGGACCTTAAGTTGACGCCCATGCAATTCTGATTCATTTAGAAGCAACGAATTCTGAACAGATTCAAGTTCCACGAATTCCACGTATGCAAAACCCTTTGGTTGACCAAATTTGTCTGTTAATATTGTCACCCTATTCACGGTTCCACAGGACTGAAAATGCTGCTGAACCTCCTCAGGTGTACATGCATAATCTACCTGGTTTTCAGAACAGGTAATATGAGTACCACTCCAAGAGAGTATACAAAGGAGACTTCTCTAGGAATCATAGGAAATGACAGCTAACGCAACTTGCAATAACGCAAGAACAAAATTAGAGATTAAGACACTAGCACAAACCCTACTCAATCAAACTACAAATACTGATGCTGTCAGCAAACAATGTCATATACTGATATACCTATTAAATACATTTCTTACAGTAACTATATACATTGAAGAATTGATCTGCATTAAACTGATGAAAAATTGTAGATAATTATTAGCATGGATAAAGATGTTACAAAGATGGATAGGGGTTTATAAGAACTTATGTGGAGTTTAATTTTGTTAATAATTATTAGCATGGATAGGGGTTAGAATCTGACATGAGGGATGAAGAGCTAGTAGCAAGTGGGACATGCCACACATAAAAACTTGCTTCATCATTTACTACCTTGCACACATTCAGTTCTTTCCCTATGGTTTACAGGGCACTTTCACTTTTGTTCTATCAACTTAACAAACAACAAGTAAACAAATGCATTTACCAAGAAGGGTGAATTACTGCCTCATCCATCTGTGTTCGATCAATCCCATATAGGCATGGGAGGGTCTTCTAGTCTCATTACATTGCATATCATGTCTTTGCTAGAAAGCGAGTTGAGGTCACATCGGTAAATCTTTGTCTCATTCAGATATATTTTATCTTAATACTTCATATGAATCACGATGCAACAAGAAACACCCAATAAGCAGATTTAACCCTTTAGCCCATGAAACAACAAAAAGGGTCCACTAATGATACGACTAAAGGTGGTAAAAAGTAGCTCACAAAATGTCGTTGACAAATACAAAGCAGTTTAACAGCACGAAAACATTCCGAGCCACAAGAAGTCAGCCACATCTCTCTTCTTAAAGAAAATTTTACACTGCATTGTATCTCCCTTAAGTCTGAGTGTATAATACGAAAATTCTTTTCACCAATCATTTTCCAAGCAAAGTAATAACTTTATAAAATACAATAATATTCTATCTTTGTAAAGGTATCAGGTTTAAGAAAAATGAAATAAGGTGAAGGATCATAAATCTCACATTACCGACATATATTGAACGGGCATCAGCTTCTTCCTTCTCAGCCAGTGTAGCAGCACTGGAAGGATCCTCTGGTAATTCCCATAATTAAAATAACAAAAGTAACGTCAAACAAAGAAAATAAATATAACTGATGAATCTTTATATTTAGAAGTAAAAGCAGTATAATCATGCAAAATATAGAGCAGCAAAAACGACCGTAGATAAGAAATACAAGATGGCATAAAGTGAATAACGGAAGTGTTACTACAAAAACAGAGGCATATACTACACAAGGTAGAAGAAAACACTCCTCCAAGCGAAAGAGAAACAAGGACATGGATAACCTAAACACTAATATTTATCAAACATTTGGCCTTCTTTAACTGCATAGTTAGATCCTACAACGAAAGACGCATTTCTCAATATTATATTAAATGTATAAAACTCATGATATGTACACATTTTTACTAAAAACTCAGTAATTTAGCTTCCTCTTTTTTCTTGCACTGTCTGAGGTCTAACTTTTCAGTTTGGAAATTAATGGATGTCAATCACCTCGCGAGAGCAATAATATAGGGTTAGGAAGCATAAATATCCATACACCAGTAGATATTTATCGAGTAAATTACGAATTTGTCCCTGTGGTATGCAGGTTTATATGAAATTGGACCCTAGACTTCATTATTACTACGTAGATAACCTGGTGGTACGCACTTTTTCACAGATTTGGTCTAGGCCGTCAACATTGTTCCGTTTAATGGAAGTGCATTTCCGTCTTTTTGACATTTTCTCCATTTTAACATTAATTTTTTTGTCTATTTTACTTGTTCGCTTTTCCTCATTTTGTCCTTTTATCATTTTGTCTTTTTGTGTTTTTATCTTTTTTAAGCCTCGAGACCTCCCCCACCGTTCTCTAGCCAACACCGAACTCCATCTCTGACGTGACCTCCCCCATCCACCTCCATTGCTCCGATCAGTCGATCACCACAACCTCCACCCATCACCAGTCCTGACGATGCAGTCCTGAATCCTTCATCTCTGGCACCCCATAATCCATCTCCAGCACCCCCAAATCCTTCTTGTCCGGTGGACAGCCCAACCCGGGCATCCAAAATCCATCTCCAGCTCCCCCATTCACCATCTCCGGCTGTTCCTCTTCAACATCATTGTGGCCACTGGCCACTGCAACTCTACACCACCGGAAGCCAGGGTCTTAGAGAGTTCAAAAAAGAAAGTTCATATGCTTTCACACATTCATTTGCTTTTGTAGACTAACCAAGAAAAAGAAGTTAAAAGCAAAGGAGGGCCAGGGTTTCAAAGTGTTCAAAAACCACATAACATTATCTCAATTCATCTATTGAAGGTGTGAAAGTGTTTATTTCGTCATCCTATTCAGAACTATTGCAAGGTAGTCTAAGGTAATTAACAGTTTCTTGAGGTTTCAAAAAGTTAAAGACCGCGTCTCACTGATTCCATCCAAATGAAAGTATGTTCTTTGTTAGAAGGAATCCCATTTGAAGGAACGATAGGACGATTAATTTGTAAGGCAAAAGTTGTGGAGGGTAACCAGGACTAATTTGCTTGTATAAGCAGAAAAATACACTAGAAAAAGAAGAATCAAGCCGAAAGCTCTTGACTCCAATTATAGGAGCCAGGAGGGCCCGAAGATCAAATATCACCATTGGAACTTCTTGCTTGGTATGCTAGGTATCTGGCCTTTTAAAATTGGAACTGTGAAGTATCTCAGTAGGGAAATTATGGATTTTTCGTGGGACAGTGGGAGGATTAGAAATCCTTTCAATTCCTTCCCAAGCAGATATCATGATTCCCTCGGAGCAATCAAATTTTCTATAAATTGATGTTCTGTATGGATTCCAGCCTCCAGGAGTGTCTTACAAAGGTGTGAGCTAACTACGCATATGGTTTTAGATTCCAACTTCTCTGCTCCTGTTTGTCTGATAGTTGCTCATACAATTGGAGGAACTTGTAAATTCTGTTGCTGATGGAGTACCTCTTTATACAAAGTGCAAACTCAATATCGATTAATAGAACTTTTTTTTTGGTTGCCCCCAAAAAAAGGAAGAAAAACAGTTACTTGATGCTTCAAACACTTCTTTTTGCTAGCATAAAAGGCAATCAATGGATTCTTTGGTCAGCATGCACTCAGATGTTGTTTGCCAATTATTTGTATGGCTATTGGCTGGTACATATAACTTAAACGAAAATTTTAAGGGTCTAAAGATTTACATCATTTTAAATCTACTCTTTTTTTTAACTTTCGGGTAGATTAGGTGGCCACCAGATTTTTCAATGTAAAAGGACATAAGACCTGAACCAATATTTGTATATGAAGATGAGCTAATCTAAAATTTTAGTTTTTAGCACATTTAATCACTTTGTGTTTTTGTATTGAGCAAAGAAACCTGCAGAACTTATATACTTCTTTCGGGTGATAGTAATAGCAAATTAGCAATATCAACTAAAGTTCACAACACATGATTCTATGATCAATATAATAGTAAACCATAGTGGTTATATTCAGCAAAACTAACATTTTAGTTTTTCATTGCATTTGATCACTTTATGTTTTTATATTGAGCAAAAAAACACGCAGAGGTTATATACTTCTTTGGGATAATAGCAATAACAATACCAACCAAAATTCACACAGATGATTCTATGATCAATATAATAGTGATTATAAATTGCCGAACTCTATCAATGTAATACCAAGTCTAATAGACCATTAGTTCTTGCTCAACAAGCCCCAGACATATCTACTTAATCAATGTATCACCCTCCGGAAACACAAATCTAATATGACCACACCTAAACATCATCCCAGCTCCCACAATTGAACAAATATATTATTTCCACGGAAGTTAAATTGGAACATAGTCAGGGACAACAAAATCATCTCAAAAACCACAACTTAAATATACGATAAGGCATAAATACCCATATTGGAGCTGATACCTTGAACAGATCCCATCTCCTTCTCAACTTTCGCCTGCATTTCACGAAGCGCCCCTGCCTCTTCTTCAATCTCCTTCAGTCTCTTCTTCATATCCTCTAAATCCTAACTCAACCAAAAAAAAAACACAAGCAAAAAGACTCTAACCTTAAAAATCAAAGCTCAACTTCAGCTCACATGTACACAGTTAATCACCAAATAAAAACACGCAAATCAATAGAAACATAAGTTATACCTTAGAGCTATTATTTTCAACGTCTTCCGCTTCGTCTCTCGACATCTCGAAATCGGTGTCCATCTCTCCTTCATCCGGTATCTCTCCGCCGTAAACTTCGTGCTCTTGATCTTGCTCCGCCGTGTGTTCCATTGTGATCCTCTCTGTATTAGGGCACACAGGACTGTGATTTTGATTTTGATTCCGATTACACACGATTTGCTTGTGAAATTAGAGCTGAGCGATTGAAGATAGGGTTTTGTAGGGTTTTATGACGCTGATTCAAGTGCGGGAATTTGGGGGTGAATGAAACGTAAAGTCGTAAACCTTGTTATTTTGGTAATCCGTTGAGGGTATTTCGGGGATATTTTACAAATATGAGACAGGCTTCGCAGGGTTATCGGGGTGAAAGAAGAAGCCCACGCTTAAGCCCAACCAACATAAGCATTTATTTTTCCAAAAATAAAATATGGAAAATACTAGGGTTGCTCACGAGTTGGGTTGATCGAGTTGAAAACTTTTTAACAACTCAACCCAATATAAATGGTTTGAAAAATTTACAACCCAACCCAATCAAAAGTACAACCTTAACACAACCCAAACTATTCGGGTTGGTCGGGTTGTGTTTAAACAAAATTAAATCAAATTTAGAAATATAAACATAAAGGAAACATTTATTTGAAATACAACCGAATGACCGATAATTCATGAGAGTATGTAAGTTCATCAAAAATATTACGATATTACATATAAAAATGTCTAAACCAAATGATAATATGTCAATCAACAACAATTGTTTTAGACGTTTCCAACCCCGATGCTTTCGCTTTTTTGGCCTTGAGGTTGGTCGTGTCATCATCAACTATTTGGTACAACTTATCCATACTTCTAAAATCTTAAATATATCACATTTAGTTAATTTTTTAGTTCTCACATATATATATATATATGTGTGTGTGTGTGTGTTTACATTTATTAAAAATATATACAAAGGAGTTATATAGAGATGAATAATAGATTGAAAATATATGTAAATGAAGAGGGTACGCAATAGTGTAATTGTCTAATTTACATATTAATAGAGACTTAATAATCATATTAAATCCACAAAATAAAATGATCGAGTTCATCGGGTTGGGTTGGGTTTAAATAAAAGTAACCCGATATCAACTCAATACCTACGGTTTGAAGATTTTACAACTCGATTAGACATCGGGTTGCTTCGATTTGAATTATTTCGCGTTGGGTTAGGTTGGGTTGATCAGGTTAGTCGGGTTGATCGGGTTTTTGAGCACCCCTAGAAAATACCATAGAAAACTAGACTTATGTTCGGTAAATTAGTTGTTGATTGATAAACTAGTTGATAAATAAATCACGTTTGTTAAAAACTAGTTGTTCATTGAATATTTGTAACGTCAAAAAAAATGTTCAGTTTTACAAACAATGTTGTTTATGCCAAATAAAAAGGTTTTATTGTAATATCTGAGTAGTTAGACTTAACCAATTGTTTCTGATACTGATTGTTAGGTCCTAATTTGACCGATTGATGATATCACAAGTATTTGTAGAAGATGGTTGAATACTGATGTTTTCAAGTTTAAAATAATTTTATCTTAATAAACTTTGTATAAGTGATCAAGTTTTGTGCGGTATAAACTATAAATCAACTATTGATCTAAGGAGCCGTTTACTAAAGATTTACCTTGATAAGCACTTACCGATTCAATTACCTTACCATATGAACATTAAAAAGACCAAGAATCTTATCCGGTAAGAGGAAGACAAGGATTGCAAGTCTTACTCGGTAAGTGAGTGTGATTACTCTTACTCGATAAACGTTTATCGGGTTATAAACGCTTACCATTAGCCCATTTTGATGATCGAGAATGTTACCCCATAAGATAAATAAGAGTTGTGATTATTGCCAGTAAGCACTTATTCTATAAGTTCTTTGTAAACGACCCCTAAGTATAGACAATACATATTCATACTATAGCGACTTAAAGTATGTGCATTTAAGTATTTGTGAATGGATAAAATCTTAGAGGCATAAATACTTAAATGTTTTTAAAAAAATATATATTCTTGATAAGTGTTCCATATGCATTCCACACTTTCATTGTGGACTTCTCTCATATTATTTTCGCATAGTGAGTATATGATGTTCATAAGATGGTAACAAAATATAGTCCTTGAAGATATTGGTGCCATCTTTTAGAGTTGATAGGATCAATGTGTTTTAAATACATATAATGCAAGTCATAGTGTATTAAATTATGTGTATGAGCATGCATGCTTTTTAGCAATATAGGGTTGACATTCTTGTCTTTGTTTGTCATTTCCATGTGGGTCCATAATCTACCATTGTTTTTCTTTGAAGATAAGTAAGACAAAACTTAGGTGCCGTTTGTTTTTTAAAAGGTCTAAAGTCTGAAGTCTTATTTTAGTTTTGATTAATAAGAGGTGGTGTGTAAAAATGTTTGAACGATTCAGACTTAAGAGTCATTAAGAGTTTTTTTAAGAAAAACAAACAACCCCTTATTGTTTCAATCAGACAATAAACTTGGCATCTCTTACCTTGTCAAAGGCATCATCAGTTGATTGTTTGATCAACTTTGAGCAAGCTTTGATATTCATCAGTATCAGTTTTACTTAATTAATACATGCCTCGATTGAAAAGTATACTCATTTATCATCAAGTGGTTGATGCCTGAGTTGTTGCCTTAGCTTTAGACAAATGTCAAATGAAGTTTTCAACTAGTTTATGATTAGTTAGTTGAGGTTCATGAGTTGAAGAAATGAGCAATCTATATGTGTATTACCTTATCACTTTACTAACTACTGATTCTTTGTCAAAGTATTTGTTGTTTCATATTGGCTGGTATTCATATACTATATTTAATTGTTGGACAACCTTGTCAAATGTTTCAGTCCCAACTGTTAAGCTTACAGTAGTTCACCCTTCGTTAGTTGTTTCATCTGACTATTGATCTTCCAATAGACCAACCTTCATCAGTATTACCGACTAATTTATTTATTTTATGTATAGCGACATTAAACAACTAGAGGAAGGATCATGCGAGAAGTTAAACATTTTGTGAGAAGGCGAGAAGTGTTTAATCATATATGATTACACGGTCTGTGGGTGTGCTTAATCATATATGATTAAACGTCTATGTATTGTCCAATATAACATGTGTTTAATCATATATGATTAAGTTTGTGTATCATATATGATTAAACACTTTTCGTCTTCTCGCAAAATGTTTAGCTTCTCGTTTGAATCTGCCCCTAAACAACTAAGCATCATATTTTCAACCTCATGTCTTTGACAAGCTTCAATCTTAAGTTGTTTGCTCAACTAGCATACTTTTATGTTAAGTCTGATTTTGTAGTAATCATTGTATTTATTTTATGTAGTCTGAACTGTGCTTATCTTGCTTATCTGTATTGGTTAAGACCTGGGGTATTTAAGTCCCTTAGGTGCTTTGTTGTTTGAAACTTTGAGATCACATTTTGAATAGAACGTAAACTTTGGAGCTCTCTACTTTTTCTCTCTTCTTTCTCTCACTAGATTTAGAGATATTGGACTTTTAAGATCGGTCTAAATCTAGTGAGAGAAAGTAGAAAGCTCCAAAGTTTACGTTCTATTCAAATGTGATCTCAAAGTTACAAACAACAAAGCACCTAAGGGACTTAAATACCCCAGGTCTTAACCAATACAGATAAGCAAGAAAAGCACAGTTAAGACTACAGAAAATAAATATAATGATTACTACAAAATCAGACTTAACATTTTACAAGCCAAAATAATCAAGGATGGTCTTTTTTTTATAAAACTATTTTATTTACGAATTATGTCTGATTAAATAAGAGGTCAGATATTCCAACCTGTTTGTTTTTTTCTTTGATAAAAGGCAAAATCCTCTTACTGTCATCTAAAATAATAAGAGGTAAAGCATCCTCTTACCTTCTTATCCCTACCCCATGAGAAGAAGGAAAAAAATAGCACCCCAATATATCGTCTCCATCTGTGTCTTCTCTTCCATACCTTTTCTGCTTCCAGATCTCAAACGAGTTTGATGTTATGCATTTGAATTTGATCAAGTTATTGTTACATACATCAAGAAAGAAAATGAAAAGGGAAAAAATTTAGAGAAATTGGAAAGGGTAAAGAGACATTATGGGAAAGATAAAGAAGAATAATATTTGACTTTTTTGCATCCAATTCCTAATCAAGATGACTCTTCTTTGATTATAGGAAATTTGTTTTTTTTTTTCTTAAATCATATTTGCAATGGGATGAGTTTGGTGAGATAATTTGTTAAAATGTTAAAATTTAAAATCTGAAATTATCATTTGAGTATACAAGTTTGTGTTGAGTGCATATTTTAGAATTTTTTTGTGTATAAGAAAGTCAATATAATTTGAAATTGTTAACAATTGACTAGAAGTGTAATCGTGCAATACAGCTAGATACATCACGATTTTAATGTTTCATTTTACTTTCTGTTTTTTGTCGATTTACATTACGATTTTGGATGGTTGTGAGAGAGTGATAATGATTTTTTTATATAAATCTGTTTAATTTAGACTTAATAATATAATGTAATTTATTTTGGTTTAATAATATAATTTTTTTATAAAATATTCTGTAAGATTTTTTAATTATATTTTAGATTTTTTATATCTAAAATATGTTGAGAGTTATTTTAGGGGAGTTAAAATGAGAAATGATTTTAGGGAGTTAAAATGGTTAGAGATAATGATTGAAAATTAATTAATAGCATTACATGTAGCACATACAGCTTTTATGACTGTTTTTTAAGTAATTGGCATTAAATAGCGACACATTAAGCTTTAATACTTGTTTTTAATAGTTTTTTATGTCATCTTTATAATATAACTAGTGTTGGGCCTGTGCATTGCACGGGAAGATAAATTTTTTGTTGGAATATTGAACCAAGTTAAAATGAAACGTAATTTCCCTGTTAACAGTTAATGAAATACAATGTGAAAAACGAATGTATTTTCATAAGTGGTTAACTCGCATATATTCTTAATCGTTTGTTGTTATGAGTTTGTGCAATAATATTGGTAATAGTTTTGTATTATATTATTTAAAACTCAAACGACATGTATCATAACATATTTATCTGACTATTGACTTCAAGACCTCATAGTATTAATCGATAAAAATAAAGATATGTATATATATATTTTATTTCTCTACTTCGAAAAATATGATTGTGGGTTTTGAAAAATATAAACAAATCCCCACTAAATAAAATAAAATATAAACAAGTAGTTTTTCAAAGAAACAAAAATATAGTGGAATACCTTTTGTTTAGTTGCAGATTCCACCATTGACACCCGACCGTTCGTCTTCTTCTTGTACTCGGATGATACATAGAGAAACTATATATATTTATAGTGAATGTAGAGAATATTTTAAAATCTTTTATTTTCATTTTCGATTTTATATTAAAATGTAAATATATTAAAAATATGGAAGAATATTTTTATATCTACATCGTTTCTATTTTATTTTCTTTACACTTAGTTAATTTGAAAATTATTGCGGAATATTTTTATTTTAAAAAATACGATAATTTATTAATGTATCTCGTTATTTTTTATTTTTAATTCATATCAACCTTCTTTTTTCTTCTTTTAATGCTCGTGAAAAAAAAATACGTGTATATTTTATATTATCAAAAAAAATACGTGTAGATTTTATAAAATAAAATAGATTTTATATTGGCAAAAAAAATACAGAAGAAAAAAGAGTTTATATTACATCTCATTATGTAAAAAGATTTTATAAAATAAAATATGGGAAAAGATTTTATAAAATAAAATATGAAAAAATCATTATGAGATGTAATATAAAAAAAATACGGAAGAAAAAAGATTTTATATTACATCTCATTAATATAGATTTAAATGTAAAATCTATATTTAAAATAGATTATGCTAATATAAAATCTATTTTATAAAATCATCCACCAAAAAAACAAATAGTTATATTAATAAATGAGTATTCATTTCACAAATAGATGATTATGTGAGATACTGTGCTTGGAAATGTTGTACCAAAGCATTAAAAAAACTGTATATTAAGTAATTGACTTTAATTAGTTGTAACTTGTGCTTAAATTGTTGTAATTAAGAGTTTTTTATACCGTTTTTATAATATAGTATAGATATAGATATAGATTATTGTATATTTTGGGTAAAATAAATTGTTAGATTTGATTAGTTAGAGGCTGTTTGGTTGGTTTTTCATTAAGTTCTGTATGGATAAAGTTGTCTGTGTGGATTAATCTGTCTGTATAGATTTATAAGGTTTTTATTTGAGAGAGTTTTTTCATAGATGGAAGTAACGTGTTTTCTAATGAGAGGGACTGGTTTGGAAAAACTTGGCTTTCTGCATAAAGCTCCCCCTTGAAATCTTACTGAATAAGCCACTTTCTATATCATTAAGTCACTACCAAACAGTCATATATAGCTGACTGAATAAGCTGTGAGTCTCATTAAGCTCATTAAGCTGCTAACAAACAGACCCTTAAAGTGGTTCTTACTAAACTATTGGGCCTTAACGGACTTTTGTGATTTTTTAGGACTTTGACAATAGTGGAAAATTGTTAATTTGCTTAGAACTATCGTATTAAAAACTAAATTAAAATTAAAAATAAACATTTTTAATTTTTTGGCCTTGAAAAAATAAAAATTATATATTCGTTGGTAATCACCGACGGATTATTTAATTTTAAATTTTATTTCTTTAATTTTCGAGTTTTTTAAAATTTTAAATAAAAATTAAATAATCCGTTCGGTCCGATATATTATTTAATTTTTGGTTAAATTTCTTTAATTTTAGAGTTTTGAATAAAATTAGAGTATCTCCAACAAATTCTCCAAGATTTTTCTAAAATAGATAACCAAAAGTCAAAATCTCCAAAAAAAATTACATCTATCTCCAAGATTCCCCATTTTGAAGAATCCAACGTTAATTATAATATTAAAGTATTTTATTCATTTATTAAAATATTATTTCTCTCTCTACATATTTATTTTCAAAGTTTCATATTGGTCATCTTATTTGGTAATCATTTTTGGGGTAATATTCATTTGGAGAAAAACCCTTATCCCTCCCAATTTCTCCATTTTGGAGATATTTTTGGGGAAGTTGTTGGAATACAACTTAGAGCATCTCCAATAGCATTTCCAAAAAAATTTCAAAATGGAGAATTAAAAGTCAAAATCTACATAAAAAATTACATCTATCTCCAACAGATTCTTCATTTTGGAGATGACATCATTACTTGTAATATTAAAATATTGTAAAAATCTAATAAAATATTATTTCTCTCTCCTATTCATTTCATTTGAAGAAATTTTATTGGTAGAATATAATAAAAAAAACATTTTCTCTCATGGTAATCATTTTTTGAGATTTTGGAGAGTTCTCCATATTTGGAGAAAATTACACTCTCTCTCCTACTTTCTCCATTTTGGAGAAAGATTTGGAGAATCTGTTGAAGCACAAAAATGACTAAAATCTTCATTTTCTCCATTTTAGAGAAACTGTTGGAGATGCTCTTAGACCCAAAATCCCCATTTTCTCCAAATTGGAGAAGCTGCTGGAGATGCTCTTAAAAAAGTTAAATAATCCGTATGTAATACGTCGATAATTACCGACGAGTTATTTAAATTTAGTTTTTTAATCAATCAATCCGATGGAAATCCTTTGGTAATTACCGACGGATGAGTTATTTTTAATCTTTTAACCTTTTGTAATTAATAAATTTTGAATCCATCTGTAATCAGTCGAAAATTACCGATGGATTATGGTCGTCGGTAATATCCATCGTTGAAAGTCTGTTTTTCTAGTAGTGTTTGAGCGTGTTGGTCATTCAATTAGGGGTATGTTTAGGTTGTAATGCATTAGATCCATAAGCATGAGAGTCAATCTTTTTCTTAAGTGGGAAGTTTTGATGTTCTCACTTGGAGAGTGCTTAAGTAAGCTACGTGGTTGTGGCGGTATTACTGAGAGGAACTCTTGTGAGTTGGACTCCATGACTACAATCGATATTGAGGATAGGAACCAATGTGGGTTGGACTCTGGGACCATGTAGGTATTGCAGAGATGAACTATTATGAGTCAGGCTATGGGACTGTGGATATTGCGGAGGTGATCTCTTATTGAGTCAGACTCTGAGACCCTTTTTTAGGCTTTGGCTAAGTAGAGTTGACACTAAGTCATCGAGTGTATTTTGGGGATGAACTCATGTGGAGTCGGGGCCCAAGACCATTGGTTTGTAGGTGTATCTCTATGATGTGTAAGTAGGCAATAAGATGGGGGGGTATTGCGGAGATGAACTCGTGTGTGGTCGGGTTCTGAGACCTTAGGTATTACGATGATGAACTCGTGAGGAGTCGGCACCGGGACCCCGACCTTAGGGTGCTACTTGACAACGTTGATGAACGACTTACTATGTGTTTCATCACGATCGATGGAAACAGGTCTCCCCCGTCATCGAAAGATGTTGTTTTGTGTAACACCCTAAAATCTGGAAATAACAACTAATTTAAAATTTTCTAAATACATCAATAAATGTTTCATATACAATCACAATTTCAAGGTTTAACCTCAACACACAAAATTTATTCTCAACATAAAGTCTATAACAAAGATGGGTGCTACTAAAACCCAATAATAGTCACTATCTCTAAACTGCGGAAGACTTCACCAAATACTTACACTTGTGAAAAACTAAAGCACACCGCTCATGGTACTGCTAGAACCAAACCCCCCAACTGGAACCTGATGCACATGCCCACAAATAAAAAGGTTAGGCTTAACGCCTAGTGAGCTCAAGAGTTTTCAACATATATAAATTAATCGTTTAAAAAGAAAGAATGCAATTAAAATCATAATCTTTCAAAATGATATGTTTCACTTATGAAAATGACTCGTTTACCAATAATTATGCATTTTAAACGAAAGAGACACCGAGTTAATCGTTAACCAAACCAAACTGTTTTAAAGACTAAGATCCCAATATAAAACGTTATTTCGTAAACTTAGATTTAACCCAAAACTTGCTCAAAATGAGAATAGAGAGAGGACTCCCAATTTTATAAAACACGGGTAAAGATGTTATATCTCGAAATACCCAACACGGGTGGAACATGATACACAACTCATAAACCATAGATGAAAATCTATATAAATAAATATCGCCGTGAACACAGACATTAGACCCAAAACGCACACGACCATAAAATGGACGAAATCAAGTACCGAAACGTGGAAATGACATATTTCATTCAAACCTTAATATACGCGGGGAAAACCCAATATTAAGGCCATCATTTACCGTCGACCACACAAAAACCAAAGTTGACAAAATACAACATTAACATTTAAAATACCACGGATCGACGACGGGGAGACCCGTATACGTTGAGAGTAGAGAAACACACGAGTAGGCCACCCATACAATGTACTCTCATGTCATCTCAACGTTTCCATATTGGGTGGCGAGAACACGTGAATGGGGCCACCCGTGATGTTATTGGATTTCACCACATATCTCGGACCTAGTTCCCATGCCACCACCGACATCACAATCCTCGGACCGTTATGCCTCTAGCCATACTCCGTCGAGTTTCACCTCAAGGACTTACAGACATGGGTGCCTATCCAATCTAGACGAGTTTCAACTCGGAGGCTCGAGCCACCTATTGCTTACTCGCTAGCGAATCCAAGCGGTCAACGGTCATAACCAACCTTACCCGCTTTCCCAAAACAAACAGACTTGCGTGCCTATGGATCCAATACAACACTGTCTAAACATTACATGACTCCAATTGAATGATCAAAACACCCAAAACATGTAACTCTCAAATGACATGGAATAAACGCCATCATACTCAAAACTCCACAACTGTTTTTAAACCGGACAAATGTCCTCAAGACTCCATTTAGTCAAAATCGAGCCAAAGGCCCAATAGTTTACGTAAATCTCCAACGAAAGCATTTGTAAATATTAAAACACGTTTAACCGACGGTGATGTAGACACAATGACCAAAAGTATAATCAACTCAAACTCGACCTTGGTTGAGGCAAATCATTTTCCAAATGTACTATTTACCCTTATATTTCCAAAATGCCTCATAACACAATTATATATATTTTCCAAATAGTTATAAGTTCAAATTCATATAAATGACCTTTACATCAAATGGACTCCATTTATATATTATATCATCAAAGAAACATATCAAAATGATTTATTTGCCAAAATGCCCAAAATCACAAAGATGTGTGTTACATAAGTTTATAAAATTATATATATCCAAATAACCCACACTTATCGGCAGTTAACAATTTAATATAAAACACAAACACTTTAAAATAACCATTTTGGCATGTACGCCGTTTTCATAAATCATCTTGAACTCATCTTGCTAGATTTAGGCTAAATCTAGATTTTCCTCAACTGCGCTCCTTTTGAAGAAACTTGTATCTTCAAGCCAAATATTCCAAAAACCTAGATCCACAAGTTTCCAACCATAAATATACTCATTCAATCAATAAGAAACAATCCCCAAACATTTGACATCAAAATCTCCAATTTATTCAAAACCCTAATTTGACCTAATTTCTTCAAAGCCATCAAACCCGAAATGTGATAAACCAATCACTAGGAAATCATCAAGAGAACATTTATATCTTATAACAAGGGTTAGAAATGGGAAAGATACACTTATCACTTAGGTTTTGACGAAAACCTAGAAAACCCTAAAATGAGCTTGAGGTTGAAGATGACAAAGGTGAACTCTTTGCCATGGCTCCCAAACTACCACTTGATGATGGAACACTTTAAAAACTCAAGAAATTGACCCAAAATGAGTTAGGGTTTGAGGGGAATGAAGAAGGAACGATTTGGGAGAGAATGGGAAAAGTTTGGAGAAGAGAAATGAGGAAGAAGGCTGAGTTTTCGCACTTAAAAGCAGTATGGACCACTCATGCGACATTGACCAGCGACATTGCCCACCTGGCAATGTCGCCAAGCTCCCCCGACTTATGTTCCTTCTCTGCGACTGTAACAGTGCGATATGACACTGTCAAAGTCGTCGGGCATTGTAGCGGGACCTTTTCGGGGCCCCGAAACTCAACTTTTTTAACGCCAATACCCCTGATACTTTAAGGAACTTCAAATAATGATTTCCCACCAAAACCTCACCATTTACAAAATACAAAAACGTCCGTGTGGCCTTTACTTACCAAAAAATTACGGGTGTTACATTTTGTGTATTGAGTATTATCCATGTTTTTTGTATCCTTTTAAGTATAGAGTTTTATCCATGATTTGTGGTTTTGAGTATTGAACTTTATTCATTTTTTTGGTGTTTTGGATAATGAGGTTTTATCTATGTCTTTTGTATTTGAGTATTGAACTTTATTCATATTTTGGGTGACTATCGGGTTTTTATTCCATGTTAAAATAGGTGCTTTGGTCACCAGATGTTCATCATGGAAATGGTGGATACTGGGAAATATGTTGTTTTTATATTAAATACATTTTATTTTAGAAAACTGTGATTTAAATAACATCTTTTCAGTTTTATCGTTTTATATTAAAGATGAAAAATACTTGAACTCACTAGGTGTTAAGCCTAACAATTTTTATTTGTTGACATGTGCATCAGATTCTTGTTGGGGAATGATACTAACGACACGGTGATGAGTTGATTGCTAGTTAGATGCATGAGATGGAATTAGCTTGATTGGAGATGTCTTATGTACCTTGGAGATAACAAGCGTTATTGGGTTTTCATAACATTCGTCCATAATCTAGACTTTGTGTAAAGCTTGGTTTGTAATTCATTGATGTTAAACCTTAAATTGCCATTTTAGGCAATTCGAGTATCGCCCATTAAAAAGGAATTTATCATTTATTTGATGTTTTATTGATTTTTTTTAAATTAGCCGTTTTTCTAGATTTTAGAGTGTTACAAGTAACTTTCAAAAATTAGTTTATAAGATTGTGAATTATAAATAGTACTCGTAATTAATACAAAAATTTTAATATACTATATGAGAGAATATATATATGTATATATATAGGGGCGGTTTCAATTGGAAACCAAATTTTATTGGAAACTTTTGGAAACCAAATTTCAACCATTGATCTTTTTAATCAATGGTTAAGATTTATTTGAATTATATATGGTAATAAATTAATTAATTTATTAATAAAAGATAATAATAATATGTCAAAAGGGTAAATGTGTCTTTTTTTGTGTTTCAAATTTGGCAACAAATATGAAATATGCTTAAATATAGAAAAACGTATATTTTAAAAAAAAAGAGCATATCAAGACCATGGTTGCTAAAAACGGTCGAGGCGTACGCCTCGAGGAGCGCCTCGAGGCGAGGCGGTCAAAAAACGCACTTGAGGCGGCTCCTCTTGGGCTAGGGCCTGTGCGTACGCCTTGGTGGTGTGAGGCGGGGCGTGAGGCGGAGAGTTTCTATGTTTTTCTTTTTTTGTCAAGTTTTATTTTAGGAAAAAATAGGAATATTTTTAAATTAGAAACAAAATTCTTATAAAAAAGGATTCAAATCTGCAGAATATCCTCCAAAAGTCAACCTATTTGTTGTACTTTTCTTTTCACAAACAAAAGGTGTTTAGTACATTGCCAAACATTCTCTCAAGACTCCAAAAACTCATCATACTTCTAACTTTCAAAACCCACCATCTACGTAGGGCTGACAATGGGTAAGGGTAAACCCGTTACCCGTTATGTTTCGACCCGTTGGATAAGGGTATGGATAAAGAAAATTTTATTCTTTTATCCACTTATCCATTACCCGAAATTTTAGTGGGTAGGATATGGATAAATGGTTTTTCGTTATCCATTACCCGTTACCCGTTACGATATAATATATATATATATATATATATATGTATAATTATATAAATTTAAATATTAGTGTATATATACATATATAATTATATTAAGTTAATTATTAATATTTTTTAATAATGTTGTCGTACATTAACGTGTACTTTAATTTATTTTTATATTTATCGAGTAAAAGATTTCATGCTTATTAAATGAGAAACAAGACGGATTTAGAAAATAAATATAACGAAAAATGTTAGTCTTACACATTTTAAATTGTTTTTAAAATATTATATACTATGATTATATTTAGAGTAATTAAATGTTTACTACAACAAATAAGATATTAAATAATAACTATATTTATGAACTTATGTTTTACTTATATGTTTGAGGTTTAACAATATCGATTGTAGTTCAAAATAAAATTTTGTTTTACCATTTATCCATTACCCGTTTCGTTACCCGCTACTTTTAATGGGTAGGGTAGGACACGGATAAGGGTTTTATGAGATGGATAATTACCCGTTTCGTTACCCGCTACTTTTAATGGGTAGGGTAGGACACGGATAAGGGTTTTATGAGATGGATAATTACCCGTTTCGTTACCCGCTATTTTAAATGGATTGGATAATGGATTAACCTTTACCCTACCCATACCCTACCCGTTGCCAGCCCTACATCTACGTGTGTTTCTCCCTCTAGTCCTCTACTAAGTTTCACGTATTATCATTATCAGGCATGTGTTTCTCTCTTTTGTTTAATAAATATTTATCTTCTTTTTTCTTTTTTCTTTCTACGTGAATAACTAGTCCAGGACTTGATTTTTATTTTTCTGTTTCTTCAAAAAATATTTCCAACACTCATCAATTTCTGTCAAAACCTTTTCTTTTCCTGTTTCTTTCAAAAAATCTGTCATTTTTTTTTTTACTTTTTCTTCATAAATTATGTCTAAACTTTCAAGACCCACCCAATATGTGAAGTGTGTGTGAAAAAAGTATGTTTTTAAACCTGCTGGACAAATATATTTTTTTCTGTTTATTTCAAAAAATTTGTCAATTTTTTTTTTCTTTCTGTTTTTTCTTAAACTCTGTCCAACAAGTTCTGTTTCTTTTAAAATTTGTCAAGCATGTGTATGGGTATGAGTGTATCTAATGTTATATATCTAAAACACTGTATATATTTTTTGTTGTGTCGTGTTTGTTGTACAAGTAGTTAAGTCCGAACGATGACTAGCACCAGACCTAAAACGGGTTCACGAAAGGATCCTACGTGGAAGTACGGTGTAGAGCATGAAGTGCCTGGAGAAGGCGGAAAAAAAGGTTACAAGTACATCAAGTGCAGCTTTTCTAGCAAAGTTATCACAGGGGGTGTGAAAAGAATGAAAGAGCATCTCGCATGTACACATAAGGATGTTGTAGCATGTCCAAGCGTACCCCTAGAAGTAAAAAACGAGATCAAACAATATTTGAAGAAATTCCAAGACGCGAAGTTTGCTTCTCAACGCAATTTTGAGGAGATGGTAGATAGTGACGCCTACTTTGTTCATGGCCATGACGATATTGTTCCAACTGAGGGCATGAATTCTTGTCCGAGTGTTAGTGATAGAGGCATTAGAAGACCAATGGATCGTTTTGTGGCAAACAAAGGAGATGATGTGAATGCTAAACAGATGAAAGCAAACGCTAAAGAGTACCGCAATCAAGTTGGCATGGATATTGCACGATGCTTCTATGAGAATGGCATGTCCTTTAATATTGCAAGCAACCCATCATTTATCAATATGGTGCGGTCAATTGGAAATTATGGTCGAGGGTTGAAACCTCGAAATAGGCATGAGGTGGGCAATTGGATGTTAAAAGAAGAAGTAAAGACTACATCTGCGATTGTCGATGAAATAAAAATGACATGGAAGAAAACGGGGGTTTCCTTGTTATCGGATGGTTGGTCCGATATGAGGAATAGAAGTCTCATAAAATTTCTAGTAAATAATCAACATGGGACGGGTTTCTTGAAAACCGTGGATGCATCTGATTGTGTGAAAGATGCAAAGAAAAAATTTGATTTGCTTGACAGTGTGATAGAAGAGATCGGAGAAGAAATCGTGGTCCAAGTAGGAACTGATAATGCAAGTGCTTACAAAGTCGCGGGCCAAATGTTAATGGAGAAGAGGAAGAGTTTGTATTGGACTCTATGTGCGGCTCACTGCATAGATTTGATGCTCGAGAAGATTGGAGAATTTCCGCAACAAAAGAATGTTTTGCTTAAAGCAAAAAGAGTAAGCAGTTTCATCTACAATCATCAATGGGTGTTAAGTTTAACAAGAAAGTATGCAAAGAAATATCTTCTCCGAACCGCCGCCACACGATTTGCTACTGCCTTCTTGACTCTATAAAACATGTATGAGTTGAAGCAACCATTACAAATGATGTTTGTTTCAAATGATTGGGCAGGCTGTGCATGGGCAAAGAAACCTGAAGGGAGGGTTGTGAAGACGATTGTAATGGATGAGCATATCTTTTGGCCTAGTGTGGTTTATTCCATTAAAACCACAAAGCCTCTTGTACATGTTTTGAGGTTGGTTGATGGTGAAACTCCTGCAATGGGGTTTCTTTATGGTGCAATGGATGCGGCTAAAGAAAAGATAACCAAGAATTTGGATTCAGATGAGCCTTCCTACAAAGAGATTTGAGATATAATTGATGCCAAGTGGGAGCGTAAGTTGCATCACGACTTGCATGCAACTGCATATTACTTGAATCCTCGTTTTAGATGGAGTCCCAATGTCTCTGAGCATCCAGAGATTAAATATGGATTGTACCGTTGCATGGAAAGACTCATTAAGGATGGTGCAACATTTACGAAGATTGATAACCAACTTAATGTATACACATGCAAAGAAGGATTGTTTGGATTTTTTTGAAATGCTTTGGAAAGTTATCAATCACGTCCACCTGGTAAATATTCGTACTTTTATCTCTTTATTTTCATTATATAAGTAAAATAAATGATTCATTACTTTATCTTATTGTCATTAATATATATAGTTACATGGTGGGATAACTTTGGAGATGAGACACCGGGGCTAAAAGCTTTTTCTATGAGGATTCCATGCCTTACTTGTTCGACATCGACATGTGAACGTAACTGGAGTACGTTCAATCAAGTGCATACAAAAAGAATAACCTAAGCACGAACAAGATGAATAACTTGGTGTACATAATGTATAATAGGAAGTAGAAGCATAGATTCATGAAGAAACAATCGCGAAAAGAAGAAGATGATCCTTTGATAATTGAAGAGATGCCATGCGATGATGAATGGGTTGCAAAACCAAATGATGACGAAGATGACGATGTGAACGATGTACCAATTGAAGTTGACGATGGAGTTGAGGATGCAAGCCCAAGTTCGTCATCAATGAAGAGGAAAAGTATTCAAGTGGAATTGGATGATGAAGATGATAGTGATTACTCCTATGATTGTGGAGCGGTGAAATTTGATCATATTTCATGAAACTCTAACTTATGGTTTCTCAGACTTTTATGTTTTTATAACTTGGTAGTAATTTTATAACTTGGTAGTAACTTTATGACTTCAATATTTTGATATTAGTTATGTTTTTAAGACTTGGTAGTAATTTTATAACTTGGTAGTAACTTTATGACTTCAATATTTTGATATTAGTTATGTTTTTAAGGCTTGGTAGTAATTTTATGACTTTAATACTTTGATATTGGATTGTGTTTTGCTTGATATGAATTATGTTGAAATTTATTTCTTTACCGCCTCGGGGCTTACGCCTCGAGGCTTACGCCTCGCCTCATTCAAGGGAAACGCCTCGACTCGTGTTTCCATATTTTAAAACCTTGATCAAGACTACCTTTTTATTGTTCATCAATATGCAGTATGTAAAAACCCAAATAAATTTCATTAAGTTTCATTACCATTATTGTTTCATTACCTTTCCATTATGGTTCACTATATCAAATCTGTTTCATCAGGTTTTACTATATCATGTTTCACTATATTAATATTTTGTTTCACTATATCAGGTTTCACTATATTAATATTTTGTTTCATTACCTTTCCATTATGTTTCACTATATCAAATTTGTTTCATTAGGTTTCATTATATTAACATTTTATGTTTCATCAGGTTTCACTATATTAATATTTTGTTTCACTATATCAAATCAATTATGTTTCACTATATTAATATTTTATGCCTGGAGGTAATATTGAAGATTTCATATGGATATCAACTTTCATTCATTGGATGAATCAATCACTGATTCATAAGAATAAAAAAAATTAATTTGTAGTTTGCGTATGAATCAATTTGTGTTTACTTAAATTAAATGTTTCATGTTTAAATTAATAAAGGATCAATATTACCATATATAAAATACATTAAAATTAAATAATTAATATTATAATAATAATAATAACACTTACCATATATATTATGAAATTATGTAAAAGACTAACCTTATCAATTAAAAATAAAAATAAAAAAAGGAAATTCAATGATTGGTTAATTTCGGTTTCCAAAGTTTCCAATGTAATATTGGTTTTCAATTGATCCATCCCCTATATATCTATACTATATTATAAAACACGAATAAAAAAACTTTTAATTACAAATTATTAGACACAAGGTACCATCATTTTATGCAAGATTTTAAAAATCTCTTAATTTACAAGTATCAAAGCACAAGATACATATTAATATTGCAGGCTTCTAACACCCACCAATTTGGTATGTGCAGAGTCTTCCTTTTATGCAGACCTTTCTATGTATCACTATTAATTAATATATTATATTACTATAATTTTGTTTTAATTATATTATTAAATATGTAATTGGTTATTTTTTCTAGATGTCATTAAAATATATAAGATAATAATTGAATTCTAACAAAATACTTAGTTTTTTTTATATAAAAACATCATATTATTAAGCCTAAATTAAACAAATTTATAAAAAAACATTATCACTTTCTCAAAACCATCCAAAATCGTACTGTAAATTGACAAAGAAATAAAATGAAACATTAAAATCGTGATGTATCTCGCTGCATTGCGCGAGTACGCTTCTAGTATATATATAAAAGATAAACCATTAAACACACATTTGAATAAAGTGAAACACCAGAAATAAATTACCACAATATAGGCCTTAAAATAAATAATTCAATACTGACCAAAATAAACAATATTAATCAATTAAATTAACCAAATAAGCAATCTCAATATGTCCAACAATTTATAAAATGAAAAACAAAATAGTTAATATATATATATATATATATATATAT
This sequence comes from Arctium lappa, assembly GCA_023525745.1. Taxonomy (NCBI): domain Eukaryota; kingdom Viridiplantae; phylum Streptophyta; class Magnoliopsida; order Asterales; family Asteraceae; genus Arctium; species Arctium lappa. Next base: position 20,918,961 of record CM042048.1, on the reverse strand, counting down.
ATATATATATATATATAAGGAGAGATTCATTTGAGAAATGCTAAATATATGAGAAATAGAGAAGTGATCCTAGTCTTTCATTCGGTCAAGATCGGCTTTGACCGGTCAAATACTGAGTCTTTAACTGGTCAACAATTACGGCTTTGACTGGTCAAAAGTTGCGGTTATTTCAAAAATAGAAGGACAATTTCGTAATTTTTACAAATACACGGGACACGTTCATATATGAACCTGTATGATTCACATATAAACTATATGTTCATATGTGAACCAGTGTAATTCACATATTAACTTTTTTAACCGATTCATATATGAACCGTTGTGATTCATATATGAACTAATTAACTATAAGTTCATATGTGAATCAGATGAACTAATTAACAGATTCATATATGAACCTTTGTGATTCATATATGAATCAGTTAATTAGTTCATATGTGAATCACAAAGCTTCACATATGAATCAGTTAAAAGAGTTCATATGTGAATTACACTGGTTCATATATGAACATATAATTCATATGTGAATCATACATGTTCATATATGAACGTGTCCCTTTGTATTTTACGAAACTACTCCCCTATTTTCTACAGACCACACAAGGAATTATCCGGTGCTTCACGGTCAAAGCCACAAATGTTGATCAGATAAAGGGATAGGATCATTTCTTTATTTCTCATATTTTTAGCATTTCTCAAATGAACCTAATCAAAACTTAGAAAACTAATCAATGGTTAATACATAATAAGGTTAATTGGGAAGTGATTAAGGACAAAATTGTAATTTTGAATCAACACCTACCTTCTTTTTATTTTTATTTTTAATTAAAAAAAATTACCCCCTTAAACTTTAAAATAATATACCTTAAAAATTACTAATATTTGAATCAAACAAATTACATCAAAAAAACGAGAATTCCATGCTCTTCGATATGACATCCATCTCGATATAATTTTTTTTCTTCGTTTTAATCGTTTTTTACGTGAAATTCTATATACGTGTTATATTCATTATGAATATGCATGCACGTCTTCGGGTGTCCACATTCAGTATGAATAACAAAGGTGAACGTTCATTCACTATTTGTAACACCCTCGATTTCGGTATGCTCTTAATCTGCTCATAATTTCATTCATCGAACCTTACATTTGGTCGCGCGCTCTTTCGGGTCAAAGTTGGGTGAAAAATGGGCTCGGTACACCTGGGGCTATAGTGAACAACGATTGTGACAAGTGTCACTATCGCGGGGATTGTACCGCGAGGCCCATAGTTCGGGCGATTGTGACAATGTCACCATCGCGAATCACTATCGCGGTCGGCCTCCAAACCCTTAAATGCCATTTGCTCGATTTTTAACTCATTTCTACCACTTGGGTGCTTTGGAGGAGCGATTTTGAAGAGAGAAAAAGGTAGGGTTTCATCCCTTTTCATTTATTGCTCTATAAGGAGATCATCATATGCATTTATTGGGTTTGTTTAGGTTGGTGAAGGTGATTAAGAATCTTGTGGTTGAAACATCAAGTCCTCTTCCACATTCTACCCTCAAGTGTTGTAATCTAGGGTTTCCTTGTGATCTTCTAAGGTGAGTTTTTCTACCCATTGTTCTTACATAAATACTAGGGTCTATGTGTTATCACTCTCATATTTGTCTCCTAATCACATTTGGGTTTGTTGTGTTTTGACCTAACCATGGATTTTGGAAATGTTAGGGTTATGGTTTAAACAAGGATGTTAAGGGATTGTGTTTTACACAAGATTGATGGTTTTCTATATTTATCAACTCTTTTGATAACTAATATTTGTTCCATGGAATTTTGGTAAAAACCCAAAGTAAAACTAAGGTTTTGGTGAGATTTAAGTAATAAGCTAGTTATTGATAATCTGGGTTTTTGTCTAATGAAGCTTAATGTATTATTGTTGATGGGATTATATTGGTGGGGGGTCAAGACTTCACATTGGAAACCATGTATATCGATATGATTTGGGTTCTTAAGCTTTACATGCATTACTGGTAATGAATGTGTTAGTATGTTTTGGTTTTGGTCGTAGTGTAATGGATCCATAGGCATTGTGTTTCGATGTCCCGCTTGGGGATGTTTGGTTCACCACTTTAGCACGAAATAGGCATCGGGTTCCATGGTAAGTAAGGTGTGGATCTATATGGTCAGACAACGTCCCATGGACAGTAAGGTGTAATTCCATTGTTCTTGAGTTCCCCTGTTTTGGAACTCTCAAGAATAGACCTAGAGTGGTTGACTTGATGTTTTCGAGCAATAGACTTGGAGTAGTTGAGCTCGCTATGCGATTTGAATTGTTGGTAGCATTTAATGAACGCTAATAGTTTATTTGATTTGTTTTGATTTAGCTCACGACTAGATAGGTTGTATGACTTCGAACAGGTTTATCATTTAATTATTATCTCTGTTTAATTATTCTCACTAGGCTTTAGTCTAACGCTTGTTCTTGGTTGTCGTGTATGGCAGGTCATTCTAGTGGTGGGGCTCGTCGGGATTGAGAGGACGACCTTGGGGTCGTGAGTGGTCTTTTTGAGATACATAGTGACCAAACATGCCTTGATTTTTTGAAGACATACATTTTGGAAGGATTGCGACACCCGACCATAATCTAGTTAACCAAATTAGATTAGTAGGTTATCGTTTTATGCTTCATCATTGGAATTGTAAATGCCTTACTATATACCCCGTTATGGGATGTTACTCTTGGGTTAAATTGTTTTACCCCTTTTATACAGGTTTAAATTATCCCCTATTTTAGGGGGACATGTTTCTCCATTTTTTCCAGCGTTATATTGCCGAAATTTAGAATTTTATTTACGTATATATTTTAGAGTGTTACAAGTTGGTATCAGAGCTTTAGTTTAAGTGAACTAGGTATGAATGTAAGATACCTAAACTTAAGCTGAGACTATTAACCTATGACTCGTGAGTTGGGGTAGAACTCTTAAGATAGGATGGTCTTAGAGTCGACGGAACTTACACAAGTTGAAAGTTGTAGTAATGGTAACTAGAACTCTTACGTATCATGTGTTCATAATTTCACTTAGCTAACGTTATTATGAAGATGTTTTACGTGAGCATACTTGATATACTGTTGTTATAATAATTGATAAGTGTAGTAGTACATTTCCTTGTGTTAATTCTGTGAGCTAGTTTCTTATTCTATTTCGTGTTTATGTGTGGCAGACTCATGGTTAATACTAGAAACCGACCTGAAGGTCAAGAGGCCACAACATCCACGACCGACCATCCGCGGGTGACTGCGGTGGAGGAACCCCCTCGTCTGGTTAGTGTGTTGGGCGGGGGACCCGAGCACGTTCCCCGACGCAACTTGGAGACCGAAGAATCCATTATGGAGGAAGCAACAGCGGAGACGAGAATGATGGACCGCATGATGTTAGCCATGAACAGAGCCATGGGACCAACAACAAGAAATGTTCCTCAAACTCCTGGAGGACTGGAACACCAACAACTGTAGACACGAAACGGTTGTCAAAAATATCATCGTGGCGGGATCCGGGGGTACAGGACCCGAAATCCCTACAGATGCAACCACAACCCCGGGAGCCGGACAAACGATGAAGACTTGCACATTCAAGGCCTTTCTGGGTTGCTGACCACCAGAGTTTAAGGGTTCAGATGATCCGACAGTTTGTGTGGGTTGGATTCGGGAGATGGAAAAGGTTTTCCGATCAAGCGAGTGTGGAGAAGGACATAAGGCAATCTTTGGCTCGCAAATGTTGAGAGGGGCGACTCTCACTTGGTGGAATGTGTATTCCGCTTCCCTCGAGGCGACCATCTTGTCCAAGCTGTCTTGGGCAACGTTTAAAGAGAAATTACTAGAGGAGTATTGTAACAAGAGATCAATGGACCGGATCGCGGAGGAATTCTGGAACTTGAAGATGGGTAGCTTGTCTGTGTAGGAGTACACTCGAATATTCATGGATAAGCTGGGTTTGGTGGGACACTTAGTCCCGACAGAGAAGGAGAAGATAAAAGCTTACATAAAGGGGCTTTCGTCCGATATGATGTCCATGGTTAGAGTGTCGAAGGCCTCGACTCTTCGAGAAGCAATAGAAGAGGCACAATTAATGGAAGACGCCTACAACCAGGGCAAAGAGGAAGGTTCTCGTTTGGTCGAAAAGAGAAAATGGGAGGGAAACTCTATGACCTCCAAGAAACCAAGACCTTTTAGCAACAACTATCAATAGGGATCCGATCCTAGGCGCGAGGCTAGGTGGTGTTCCAAGTGTCGAAGCAAGCATTTTCGGCCCGTGCAACTTTGTACCCGAGGCTTGCTTCAAATGCGGAAAACCCGGGTATTCCTATAAAGATTGTCCTATCAAGGGACGATTGTGTTTCGAGTGCAAGGAGCCGGGACATGTTAGAGAGGATTACCCGAAGTTAAAGGCCGGTGGAAATGGCGGAAAGAAGATAGATCCACCGAGAGCGGCCGAAAGAGCTTTTCAAATGTCTACTGAGGAAGGCTAAGCCTCTACTGATGTAGTGTCGGGTACGTTTCTCCTAAACTTCGTGCCTACACGTGTATTGTTTGATTCGGGTGCTAGTTTCTCTTTTATATCCGATGTATTTTGTCAAAAGCTTGCCATGCCTGTGAGTAGTTTAGAGGAAGCTATAGTAGTAGAAATAGCTAACGGGGGGTCAAGTAATAATCCAGGATGTTGTGAGGGATTGCACTCTCGAGGTTGAAGGGAAGAAATTCCCCATTAACTTGATGCCAATGCAAATTGGGGGGTTCGATGTGGTAGTGGGAATTGATTGGTTAGGGGGAAACCAAGCCGAGATTTTGTGTTCCAAGAAGATGATCCGACTACCTGTAGTGGACGGTGAGAGGAGGAAGGGTGAAGTGGCGGTCATCTCTATGATCAAAGCACGAAAATGCTTGGCAAAAGGATGCTCATCATTATTGGCGTACACAATCGACACCAAGCTCGAGAAGAGAAAGCTAGAAGATGTTAGGGTGGTACGCGAGTTTCCCGATGTATTACCGGAAGACTTGCCTGGTTTGCCACCCGATCGTCTAGTAGAATTCCGGATTGATCTTATTCCGGGGGCAGCTCCGATTGCCCGAGCTCCTTACCGACTGGCTCCTACCGAGATGCAAGAAATGATGACACAACTTCAAGATCTTCTTGAGAAGGGTTTCATACGACTGAGTTCGTCACCTTGGGGAGCTCCGGTCTTGTTCGTCAAGAAGAAGGACGACTCGATGAGGATGTGCATCGACTATAGAGAACTGAACAAGGTAACAGTGAAGAACAAGTATCCGCTTCCGAGGATCGACGATTTGTTTGATCAACTACAAGGCGTGGGTTGCTTCTCAAAGATCGACCTTCGGTCGGGGTACCATCAAGTGAAGGTGACAAAGGGCGACACTCCAAAGACGGCGTTTAGGACGCGTTACGGTCACTACGAGTTCCTAGTGATGTCGTTCGGTCTAACCAACGCGCCAACTATATTCATGGACTTGATGAACCGAGTGTGCCGACCATTCCTCGATAAGTCAATAATTGTGTTCATCGATGACATCTTGGTTTACTCTAAAGACGAAGAGAGTCATGAGCAACACCTTCGAGAGGTATTTGAGGTTTTAAGACGATAAAAACTTTACGCAAAGTTTTCAAAGTGCGACTTTTGGCTTCAAGAGGTTCAATTTTTGGGGCATGTAGTTACGAAGGAAGGAGTGAAAGTGGACCCCGTGAAGATTGAGGCTATGATGAATTGGGAACCACCTAAGAGTCCGTCAGAAATCCGAAGTTTTCTAGGATTGGCAGGATACTACCGGAGATTCATTCAAGACTTTTCCTAGGTAGCCTCAACGTTGACGACCCTAACCCGAAAGAACGTGAAATTTGTGTGGATTGAGAGTCAAGAGAAGGTGTTCCAAACTCTACAAAGGAAGCTTTGCGAATCTCCCATCTTGTCTCTACCCGATGGGACGGAAGACTTTGTGGTATATAGCGATGCGTCGAAGATGGGTTTGGGTTGTGTTATAATGCAAAGGGGTAAGGTGATCGCTTACGCGTCAAGGCAACTCAAAGTTCACGAAGTCAACTACCCAACCCACGATTTGGAGTTGGTGGCGGTGGTGTTTGCTTTAAAATTATGGCAACACTACCTATACGGCACGAAGTGCACTCTCTATATGGACCACAAGAGTTTGAGGCATATATTTGATCAAAAGGAGCTAAACATGAGACAACAGAGGTGGTTGGAATTATTAAAGGATTACGATTGCGAGTTGTTTTATCACCCGGGTAAGGCCAACGTCGTCGCCGATGCTCTCAGTCGAAAGGATTACGGGGGAAATTCTAGGGCTACTTTCACGCGAATCGAGTTGACTTCAACACTCATTGACCGAATTAAAGCGTCACAAGCCGAAGCCTTACTATAAGAGAACCTCAAAGGAGAGGTCATGTCAAAGCAACATCTACTCTTGACGGAGGATGACCGGGGAGTAAAGCTTTTCAATGGGCGAGTTTGGGTGCCTAAGATCGGGGGCAATCGGGAATTTTTTCTCGAGGATGCCCACAAATCAAAGTATTCCATCTATCCGGGGAGCACGAAGATGTATCGGGATTTAAAGTTACACTATTGGTGGTCGGTTATGAAGCTTGATGTTGCACGCTATGTGGAGCGATGTGTGACTTGCTTGCAAGTGAAGGACGAGCACCAACGACCTTACAACAACTTACAATCTTTGGAAATTCCGGAATGGAAATGGGAACACATCACAATGGACTTCGTGACGAAATTGCCAAAGACCTTACGAGTTCATGACACAATTTGGGTGATAGTGGACCGTTTGACCAAGAGCGCTCATTTCTTGGCCATGCGGGAGACTTTACCCATGGACAAGCTGGCAAAGTTGTATATCGATGAAGTGATATCTCGTCATGGTGTACCATTATCTATTGTCTCAAATCGCGACAGCCGGTTCACGTTGCATTTTTGGGATGGTTTGCAAAAGGAATTGGGCACATGTGTGAAGTTGAGCACAACCTATCACCCTCAAACCAACGGCCAATGCGCATCCTCGGATGTCCCACATTCAGTATGAATAACAAATGTGAACGTTCATTCATTATTCATGATGAATATATAGTATTCAGGATGAATTACACAACATTCATGACGAATAATACACAAATTCATGAATCGTGAATTATTCACCCTGAATGGTACATTATTCATGATGAATAATACATGAATGACCTGTGAAGATGTGGAGACGCGATGAGCTCTCTTTTGTTCCCCGATTCACAACAGAATTACTCGATAGGTTCTCGATTCATCTTGATGGTGTTGGGTTACGGTGCTGAAGAAACGTGATGCCTTACGACGTTGAAGAATGTAAAGTCGAGTTACATACTTACGGTGTCGATGCGTTGTACAAACTTGAACGTACATAAATATTCATAATGAATATAACACACATATCGAGATGGATGTCATATCAAAGAGCACGAAATTCTTGTTTTTTTGATGTAATTTGTTTGATTATAATATTAGTAATTTTTAAGATAATTTATTTTAAACTTTAATTGGGTAAAAAGTTTTTAATTAAAAAAGAAAATAAAAAGTCAAATATGGTAGACATGTGTTTAAATTTTCTTCAATTTTTACCCCTAAGCATTTTAAAATTAAAAATTTTATTTAATATGAGTTATTAGATTAAAAGAGACCGAGTGACTGAGATTTATCCTCACGTGCACAATGAAAAATGAGTTTTTATTCTCTCTCTCTATATATATTTGAATGTTATTATCTGAGAAAATTGTTTATAAAATATGATAATTATGATATTGTTGTTATGGAAAGAAAATCAACTTTATAAAAACAATAAATTGTAATTTGATAAATAAAGAGCAAAATAGTAAAAGATAATTATCCATAGAGATATTCATGAAATCAATAATATTAAAATAAATAATTAATTAATTAATATTCATGAACTTAGTAATTAAAATAAAACAAGTTAACTCCGTCAATGCATACTAAACTAAAACAACAACAATATGGTGGTTGACAAGAACTTTCATATAAAAGATGGTTTATTGTAATTGTGGATAAAGATCTTCTATTTTTAGTTTTGAAAACAATAATCAGATCCTTAATTAATTAGCAACATAGTTTCCTTTTTAATTACCATATACTTTTTTTTCCCACATATATAAGTTTTGAATTTAATATCTATGTACGAAAAGAATCATAATTAGGAATGGCAACGGGCCGGTTTCAGGCCGGGGATTATGGTCCTCGGCCCCGAAACCGAAAACCATACCAGTCCCTGGAACCGTCCCGATCCCCGTCGGGGATCTTATCGGGGATCCCCATCGGGTCCCCGCGGTTTTCCCGATCCCCATTGGGGAACCCGTTAAGGCTAAAAAATCACCGTTACCCGTTGGTAATACCTGAACCCGAAACCGAAAAATTCAAATTTCTTAAACATAATATTAAAGCAACAACTAAGTAGGAATAAAGCATACATAACTAGGATCAAATACGAGAAGTGAGAAACTGAGAAGTCGGCTAATGGCTAATCGATGTAATCTAAGAAGATTTAATTTTTAATTTTTTTTCCTTTTAGGGATTTGATTGGGCTTGGATTTGGGCTTTTAAAATAATTGGTATCTAGTTATTAGTTAATACATAAAGCCCAAAATTTGAAATATATATATATATATATATAGGGTCAGGTTCAGGGGAAAACCTCAAAAAAATAGAAAACTGAAGAACACCCTGATAGCCCTTCATCTGGACGGTATGCACTTGTGCATACAGGTAATTTGTAACATGCACACGTGCATAATGCACAAATGCATAAAAAAAAACATAATTACCTGTATGCACAAGTGCATACCGTCTAGATGGAAGACTACCAGGGTGTTCTTCAGTTTTCCTTTTTTTTTGAGATTTTCCCTTGAACCTCCATCTCTCTCTCTCTCTCTCTCTATATATATATATATATAGGTGGTTTCATTTGGAAACCACCCTTATGTCGCAAACTATGAAACCCATTTTTTCACCATAGATTGAAATCATCAACGGTTAAGATGTATTTGTTGTAATTATAGTAATAATTAAATTATTTTGACTTTTTAATGGAAAAGAAATTAATGAAAGGCCAAACTTGTCAATTGGCATCCCATCTCAATTTAGGAATTTTTTTATTTAAGGTAAAAAATAATTCATTTTTTGGATAACTACTAAATCATAACCACACACACATATATATATATATATATATATTTTTTTTTTCAATGATAAACACCGATTTTATTGTTTATTATGGTAAAAAAAATTATTTTTGGATATATATACTAAATCTTAACCGTTTTTACAGGGATGATCAATTTTCAATTTTTTTTTTCACAATTAAAGGACACTTTCATTGTTCACGATCGAGTAAAAAATCCATAATGATATACTGACACAAAACAAGTCACAAACGAAATAAAAGGCTGATGAAAAACGGAAATGAAACAGAGATGAACGACGATGAAAACGAAGATGAAATGCGATGAACGTAGAAGAAAACGGAGATGAACGACGATGAACGGAGATGAATGATGAAGAATGGCGATGAAAACGGAGATGAACGATGATGAACGGCGATGAACGAAGATGATGAATGGAGATAAACGACGATGAACGAAGATGCCACAGAGATGAACGACTACCCTTCGGGAGCTTCTTTCTCCAACTTTGTCCTCATTGAATTCAAATGATAACCTGTATTTTTTTAATGTATTCCAAATCTCAAAATCCATTAAACCCACTAAATTGTTTAAAAAAATAGAAAAATTGCATTTTTTTTAAAAATATATTCAAAATATAAAATCCATTAAACCCGGCAAAATAGTTAAATTGCATAAAAACTGTATTTTTTAAAAATATTCCAAATCTCAATACTATGTTACAACCAACAAATTGTTAAAAAAATAAAAAACCTACATTTCCATATTTAAATGGGTAAAAAATATAATATATCCGTCATTAATGAAATTGGATAACTACCTAATTTAAATCTTTTTAATTAAAATGACAATTATGACCTTGGTGGAAAATGGTTTGTAAAGTTTGTAATATAATAGTGGTTTTCCTATGATCGCTCCCATATATATATATATACTCTCGGGCCGGGCTGGTGAGCACCATCCCCGTCCCCGTTAAAATCCCCGATCCCCTCCCCGTCCCCGATAAGACGTCCCCGAACCCGACCCAAAATGTTCGGTTTTCGGTTTTTTTTGTCGGGTTCGATTTTTTTTGCCATCCCTAATCATTATAGATAAATCTCATACATTGAACAAAGCGAAACAAGCAAGCTCAAATTTGATAACGATAGGTTGCAACAATAAGATATGCAGTCGTCCAATGCATACACGTTAATTCAATCCAATTAAAATGAATAAATAAGTCATAAACTTAGGGGATGTTTGGTTAAATATAGGGTGTTTCTATCCCTACCCCCTTCCCACTCACAAAACCCCCCATACCCCCCTCTATCTCACTCACATACCCCTTCTTAATTCACTCACATACCCACTATAAGAGGGGTATGAATAGACTTCACCTAAATATATTATGTAGTAATTAATGAGATTGAATATAAAAGAATATGTTTAATATCTATACATATAATAAATAAGTAACTAAAAAGACACGTGTCGCTTTCTGGTGAGTCTATTTTTTCATTTTTCCGCCTAAACATGTATTTAAACGCATTTTACATTATAAGTTTATTTAGCACATCCACATTCATTCCCTCTTAAATCTTTCCTTAATTCAATTTTTTAATTTATAATTTACATTTACTTAGGTATGTAGTTTTCTTTTAATTTCTTACTTTTTTATTTTTTATTTTAGACTCTTATCATATAAATATAAATAACGTATATGAACTAAAATGCATTAAAAAACACTGTTATTATTTACATATTATACCATTGTAATTGCTTCGTCAATACCTTCGAAATGAGTCAAATATTGAATATTTTTGGATTTAATTATATTATTAAATATCATAAATATATACGAATTAATGTGTCATGATTAGTATGAGATTTGATACAAATAATCACTAAATTGTCTTAATTTTTTTTTGGCTATTTCATATCAATTTTTACTTCAAGATTTTTTTATAAAAACCTCATCCTCTTTAAATTTGTATACAAGAATTTTGATTTTTATCATGAAGTTTTATAAAATAACATTTTTTAATTTTTAATTTTATTTTCTTGACATTATGGTATTTTAATTTTAAAAATATTTAATTATAGATAATGAAGGTATTAGGGGTGAGTAAGGAGTCCCAAATCCCGATACCGAACCGGTACCGTCCCGGTACCGTACCGATCCCGGACCGTCCCATGTATTTCGGTACGATAATCGGTTCGGTACTGATAGGGTACTAGTACCAAAATATCGTTAGTGTTACCGGTACCGGTACCGAACCGGTCTAATCGGTACGGTATTCGGTATCGAGTTTTCCACATTTTCGGTATCGGGAATTTTCGGTACGGTACCGCTTCGGTACGGTACTAGTCTAATGCTCACCCCTAGAAGGTATAATTAGCAATAGAACAAAAAATGTTGTATATAAATAAGTATTTGGTAATTTATGATACGTGATTCTTATTTTATTAATATTTTAACTATGCACTTTTCTATAATTTCATTTACGTTTTATTAAAAATTTTGTTTTATAAATTCTTAATATTTATTCATATTTTAATTAATTTTTTGCAAAACTTCATTTGTGAAAACTGCCTAAAACAAGGACATTTTGTAAACAACTGCAAAAAGAAAACAACTCTGAAGGGAAATAAACTTGAAAAAGTAGAATCGTACTTTCGATGATCGTTCATATCCGTAAGATAAGTTTTTTGGCATGATTTAATTTTTTTAAATTACCCTATATAATACACGGGGTCGAATCTAGTTATGTAATACTAGAAGTGTACTCGCGCGGTGCAGCTAGATACATCACGATTTTAATGTTTCATTTTATTTTCTGTTTTTTGTCGATTTACATTACGATTTTGGATGGTTGTGAGAGAGTGATAATGATTTTTTTATATAAATTTGTTTAATTTAGACTTAATAATATAATGTAATTTATTTTGGTTTAATAATATAATATTTTTATAAAATATTCTGTAAGATTTTTTAATTATATTTTAGATGTTTTTATATCTAAAATATGTTAAGAGTTATTTTAGGGGATTTAAAGTGGGAAATGGTTTTAGAAGAGTTAAAATGATTAGAGATAATGATTGAAAATTAATGAATAACATTAAATGTAGTACATACAGCTTTTATGGCTGTTTTTTTAAGTAATTAACATTAAATAGCGGTACATTAAGCTTTAAGACTTGTTTTTAAGAGTTTTTTATGCCATTTTTATAATATAATATAGATAATGAGATCATTCCATCATAAGCCTAAATCTTCATTCCAAATTAAATGGTAGGGATTAAAAATTATCTCTATTTTCATTTTCTTTCATTGCCTAAATCAAACAACCTCTTAATTAATCTAGTTTAAAATAAATTAAGGCTGAGTTAAAAAATTACATAATCATTGCCCCGATAAAAGACAATAAACATAAAACATACTATTAAATTAAATTAAATTAAATTAAATTAAATTAGGTTTTCTTTCTTTTGTTTGCTTCTCCCCGTAATTAACAAAAACAATATTTTATATGGAAACCACTTTTTTTTTTGTCCTTTTTTCTTCTTAACAATTCTCTTATGTGATCCACAACATTTTTTTTTTCAATTTGTTTGGTTGATCCATTCGTCAACATCGTAGTGTCGAATATTAGTTAATTTATAAAAACAAAAAACTATATTTAATAAAAAAAAATTATGAAAGTGTTATAGGGTCGGTGACAATTACACGATCGTATTTCAAGTAATTTACGGTTCCAAAGTAATAACAATAAAACAAATGCAACTGACCCAATACAACAACTGCGGAATAATAAGATTTAAATATTGTATATTTTGTTCTAATGATTCATACCGATCCACAAACGTAAATATAGCAGTTACCGAATATACAATAAAAAAAATAACAAAGCGGCATATAAATCGAGACAACAAAATTTAACGTGCTTCCGCTATCGGTGTGATAGTGTACGTCCATAAGGAGAAATATATCTTTATATTACCAACCATGAGAAATTACAACGTGTTTACGAGATCCTTAGATCAACGAATCAACTATCCAAACTTTCTTCAACAAACGAACTATATATATACACGTATATAAATATATATATATATTGGACAATATATATATATATATATATATATATATATATATATATATATATATATATATATATGGTTAAGTTTTTTTGTTAACCTTACTTTTCTTGTTAACTATATGAACCAATCTAGACCATCAATCTTTGTAATGGATGGTTAAGATTAAAACTAGATTTTTAAACAATTAAATAAGGTTTATTTATTAAATAGATATATGAACATTTGTGGTCAAGGGTATTTTGGGATTAAATCATTTACTCTTTTGGGGACCACATTAAAATGGCTCATTAATTTTTTCCTAAGCCATAAACGTAACATTAAAATGACTCATTAGTTGTCATTTTAATGGTCATTCCACAATTTAATAAAATGACAATAAAAACCCCTTTTCCACAATTTAATTTCATGACTTTTCCCAATGCATATAAGTTCACCTCTGTTCACCTTTTAGTAGTTGATGATTATTCATCTTTATGTGAAATTAAAATATGTTTTAACAACAACGTTCATTTGCAAATATGTTAACATATTTGTTCATTATATGCATATATGTTCATATCTTTTAACTCCAAGCATATAAGTTCACCTCTGTTCGTGTTATGCATATAAGTTACCTCTGTTCACCTTTTCGTGACGAATGACTATACGATATACGGTTTTATCCAATCATGAACCAAAACTATTATAATAATGTTGAAATGATTCAAAAAAGTAATATGAAATAGGATGATCTTCAAAAATCGTAACCTACAAAGTAATTTTACAATCTTCATTTTTTATAACTTCCATGAAATTAATGACAAAAGATTACTACTGTTATGACGTTTATGCCCTTTTGGATTAAATAAATAAATAAATTAAACGTCAAATAACATTGCATTCCTATTGGTTGAGCAAGGTTCACATAGTTAACAAGAAACACTTGGTTAACAAATGATCCTTGCTCCCTCTCTCTCTCTCTCTCTCTCTCTCTCTATATATATATATATATATATATATATATCAACAAGATGGAAACTAGCAAAACAAGGGAAAAGAAGAATCTTGATGCTTTTGTACATATTTTCTAAGCCTCATGTAGCATGCATATTTATATACATGCATGGAGCTAAAAAACAAAATAGATGAGTTATCATCTATTTTGGAGAAAAATGAAATGGGTGGAAAAAAAATGGAGAAGGAAAGTGATTACTGATGTCAATCTCTCACTTACTGATGTCACTTCATTTGCTATCACTGATGGCTTAGGGGTTGTTCGGTTCGTTTTCCATCAAGACCTGTATGGATAAAGTTGTCTGTATGATATCAGATAAATTATTATTCGGTTGTTGTGCTGAATAACCAGTCTGAGTATCAGAAATGACCATTTTACCCTTCTATTTATATTTTTGTTTGATTAAATAATTCTTTAACAAAAATGATGAAATAATTGACTTTAATGATAGAAAAATATCAATTTAAATGTTTTTCTTTTTAAAAACAACTTAATTTAATATAATAATTTATAATCAAGACAACATTAACCCAAATTTGCCATATGTTTCTTACCTAAATCCTTTTTATTAGTAGAGATGCATTATCACGTTTTCCAGGTACACATTTTGGAAATATTTTTGATGATGGTCCTAAAGAATGGCTCATGTATGTAGACTTCATTGTTGAAGATTGCTCTTCCACCTTTTTTTATGTGTTTAATATGATACAACATCTTTGAGAAGAACTATGTTGGTACAAATCAAACAGCAGTGCTCACAAGAGATCTTCACCAAACAACACTAGGACTGAATCAATTGATCCCTCGACCAAAAAGGGATATACAGATTAGACTAGGTAAGCCCTTATCATAAAAAACAAACCACAGAAACCTTAAGAGGACCTGCGTGAATAGATGTTTACAGAAAGAAAAAAAACACAACCAAGAAAGGGGAAGAACCTAGATAGATGTTACAGATATACTTTTTACAGATACACGATGGAGAAGAAAACAAGAAAAAAAATACATTTCCAGATCTGGGAACAATAAGAAGAGGATAATATAGACGAGGTGAGGAGATAACCAACGAGGACTCTGGTAATGTACCGGCAAGGGAGGGGACCTTCTTCAATAGAGGGTTTCTTTGACAACATTGATGGGGAATGAGATTTCTTTTAACGGGAGAAGCATATCTGATGGCTTACCATGTTTTTTCATAAGGGTAAAAATGGAAATTAAATGGCTGACTGGTAAGGACAACTATCTTCTGGCTGACCGAAAAAGCCATCAATTTTTCATTAAGCCACAACCGAACGCTTTTGTATGGCTTATCGAATAAGCCATACAGGTTATTAAGCTCATTAAGCCGTTACCGAACAACCCCTTAGAGAATTACTAATGCCACTCCTTTGCCAATCACTGATGTCAATCTCCCTATCACTGATGCCACTCCATTTGCTATAACTAATGGCTTAGAGAATCACTGATGTCACTCCACTATCATTGATGTCACTACTTTGCTCATTTGCAAACAAGATGACAAAAATGAGTTGTCATCCACAAGAAAATTCCTTTTCATTCTCACCAAGTATTTTGTCTTGTAATAAGACAAAATAAAAGTCTACTTAAAACATGTGACTCTAAAAAATCCATAGCTTCATGCATCAAAACACTTGTACCAAGTGCATGGTGAGTTGCACAACAACAAAAGAAAACTTATTAGATTTAAGTTTTTCAAGAAGTGTATTGTCCGAAAAAAACCCTCATGAACAAATAATTTTAGATAATATATTCAAAAACAAGATATTGTTAAAAACATTTTTATATGAAGCATTCAAGAAATTAGGTACATGTGTGCTTGTTTGGTGATATATGAGTATAAACAAATCAAGAAGGAGATGAAGTAATATCAACATGCATCATACTCTGATGATTATTAAAAATATATATACAGAGAAAGGGAAAATCATAATTGACCAAATTGAATTTAGCAATGGATAAAAAAACTCTGGTTCTTCGATAGAACGTGTTGATAACGTGTAAAAGAGACAATAAATTAGAAGGAATAAAAGTTATAAATTTTCATTAATCAAATATCCTTCAAATAAGATCACGATAAACATGGAAATATGTTTTACTTCATAAATAACTCTAATAGTTTATATTTATCTCTATCATCACATTATTTTGACAATGACACTTATCCTACAACACAACTTAATTTAATGAATATTGTGTTATTGACTCATCACCATTCATCAAATATAATCAACATTGTAATGATTATTACATTTGAAATCTAACTACTATTGGCATTAGATTTGAATTTTGTAATCACCTATACCAATACTACTACTACAACAACAAAACACTAATAAGATTCTATTTACCTAGTAAGTATTTTATAGCAAGAGTCAACATTTTAACTTATTTTATCCGGTAAAATTGTAGTTCATCAAAACGGTATCGTATGTAACAATTTACGTAACAATCCAAACTCGCAGAAGTAAACATGAACGACTTTAATATAAATCAATACCAAAACGGCCCCAAGACAACAATTTAAAATCCAAGGTTTGCGGAAAAGCAACCTAATGCACAACAGAAAATTTAAAAGAAACAACTAAGTCGGTAAGATAAGTTGACACCCTTCTAGATGGAGCTCCTGGATCACAACTTCTCCTTCCCCTTACCAGATCCTCCTACTTCACTCCCTCCTGAAAATGTTTTTAGTTTTGAAAGAGCAAGGGTTAGACTGAAAGGTCTAAGGAGTTCCCTCTAAGAACAGTTTCACGCCAAGCAACATATAAAAATTTATAATGATATAAACCAGTTCAGTTTTAGTAAAAACATCATGCTCACAATTCACGTTTCTACCTTTCTGGCACACACTACCGTTACACGAAGGTAACAGCGTGACTGGCTCACACTGCCTCATTTTGGGACACCTCCCAATGGCATATACGGGACACTCCCCGGTATGAGCACAGGCGGGATACACCCGCCGACTTAGGCCGCAACACACTAATACAATGTATGCATACATTCAACATATCAAAAGCGTTAAAGCATAAGGTAAATTTAATAATTCTCGCGTGCATAAAATAGCATAAACATCGGTAATCATTTGGTTAGAAAAACTCATCTAGATCCCCGACGAAACTTTCCTTACTAACTCTTTTAGAACGGAACCTACCAATACAGTAACAGGACGGTAAGGTCTAGAATATCTGACACCGAATTGGGTCCTGGTCTAAAACACATTTACACCCCCGGGTTTTCCCGAGTAACAACTACAACACCCGGGCTCCTCGACTCCCGGGTCCTGCCCGGGTCTGCCGCCTCCCGGCTCCCCCTACCCTGGGCTCCCGACTCCCGGGTCCCGACCGAGTACGTCGACTCTCGGCCCTCCCCTACCTCTGGCTCCCCGACTCCCAGGTCCTGCCCGGGTGCGTCGACTCCCGTCCCTCTTACACTCCCGACCTCCCCGATGACTTCCCACCCGGGACCGCATCTCTCGGGGTTCCCCTTCCCGGTCTCCCCGGGGTCTCACGATCCGGGACCCGACTCCCGGGTTTCTTTCCCGGGTGAGACTTCCCGGCTGCGACGACTAGGGGTTTCCAGACGCAGGGTTTTCAAGGCCAAACGAAAGGGATTGGGGATTCCAATACCGATCGTCTTACCAAAGGAATAGGGAGAAATAGATTTTGATAAACAAAACGAGTGGAGACTCCTAATCGAAAGGCTCATCAGTTTGAGTCTCCCTAACCCATTCTCACTAGGAAGAACAAGGTCTTTCCCCAACAATCTAAACACCCAAAACTCTAGCTATTTAAACAAATCAAGGAATCGATTCAAGGAAGCAAAAGAGACAATCAATATTAAGGGTTACCTTGAAAATCAAGGAGCAATAATCTCTTCAATCTTCAATGCCAATCTTCTACTATAAAATCACCCAATCTTGCTTTCACCCTCTAACTCTCTCTGCTTCTCTTAGCCGCCTCCAACACTCAAAAGAATTAGGGAATAGGGTTGTAGGGTTTAATCCCTCTTTATTCAATTTTACAACTAGCCCCCTCACCCTTTAGGATTTAAGCAAAAGTCATCCATATTCCCATTTTTATTATATTGAACACGATTATTACAATATCTCCCCCTCAAAAGAATTTCGTCCCGGAATTCCATCGTTGAACAAACTGGGTATTGGGACCTCATGTCCGCTTTCACCTCCCACGTTGCTTCTTGACCATTATGATATTGCCATTGCACCTTCACAAGACGAATCTCCCTAGTCCTTAGCTTATTCACTTTTTAGTCCAAGATGGCCACCGACTCCTCTACGTAACTTAACTTCTCATCCACACGAATATTGTCCAACGGTACCACCACATCGGATTCCGCTAAACACTTCTTCAGGTTCGACACATGAAAAGTGGAATGAATTCTTCGCAGGTCCTCAGGTAGGTCTAGTTTATAAGCTACTTCTTCCACCCGCTTAATGATAGAAAAGGGTCCAATGAACCGGGGCCTCAACTTTTCTTTCTTCCCAAAACGGATTACACCCTTCCAAGGTGAGACCTTTAGCATTACCTTGTATCCAACTTGGAACTCTATGGGTTTCCTCATTTTATTCGCATACATTTTCTAACGTCTTGCGCTGCTCTTAATCTTTCCCGAATCTGATTTACCTTATCGGCGGTTACTTGCACGATTTTCGGACCTGCCAGCTGCCTTTCACCCACCTCGTTCCAACACAAAGGTGTTCTACATTTGCGTCCGTATAACTCTTCAAACGATGCCGCCTGAATGCTGGCATGATAACTGTTGTTGTAGGAAAATTCTATCAACGACAGATGAACCTCCCACGAGCCTTTGAAATCAATTGCACATGCTCGAAGCATGTCTTCCAATGTTTGGATGGTCCTCTCACTTTGACCATCCGTTTGAGGATGATAAGCAGTACTTAACTTGAGTTGCAAACCCAACTCCCTCTGAAGACTCCTCCAAAAAGATGATGTGAATCGACCATCGTGGTCCGATACTATAGATGATGGCACTCCATGCCTGGATACAATCTCATCTATATACAACTTAGCCAACTTCTCCAATGGATACGTCTCCTTAATCGGTAGGAAGTGGGCTGATTTGGTGAGTCGATCCACTATCACCCAAATGGCGTCACCCCCCTTAGGTGATCGCGGAAGTTCCGTGAAGAAATCCATCGCGATCTCATCCCACTTCCACACCGGTATCTCCAAAGATTGAAGTTCTCCATAAGGTCGTTGATGCTCAACCTTAACCTTTAGGCATGTCAAGCATCGCTCGATGAAGTGAGCGATATCCTTCTTCAATCCCGGCTACCAGTAGCACTGTATTAGGTCACGATACATCTTATTGGTTCCCAGGTGTATTGAGTAGTGAGATTTATGAGCTTCCTCCAACACCCTCTTCCAAAGATCACCCATCTTAGGAACCCACATGTGGTCCCCTAAGCATTTCACTCCGTGACTGTCCACTGTTAACTAAGCCACAAACCCGACAATTCTCTTATTTTTTCAAATCCTCTTCCAAAAGCGCTTTCTCTTGAAACTTCCTAACTTCGTCCAAGAAACTGGACGTTGCTTCGACTCGAAAGGCTACAACTTTTATCACTTCTCCCCGTTCCTTTTGACTCAAGGCGTCGGCTACTACATTGGTTTTACTCGGATGGTAAAGAATCTCGTAGTTGTAATCGCTTAACAATTCCATCCACCTCCTTTGCATCGTGTTCAACTCCTTCTGGTTGAACAGATGCTTAAGGCTCTTGTGGTCAGTGTAAATCTGACACTTAACCCCGTACAAGTAGTGCCTTCAGATCTATAAGGCTAAAACCACTGCCGCTAACTCTAAGTCATGCGTAGGGTAGTTCTTCTCATGCTCCTTCAACTAACGAGACACATAAGCGATCACTTTCCCATCTTGCATCATACACACCCTAAACCCAACTTCGAAGCATCGCTATAAATCATGAATCCTTCAGATCCGTTGGGTATTGGTGCACTACTTAGGCTTTTCTTCAATTTACCGAATGCACCATCTTGGGCTTCGGTCCACACGAACCTAACATTCTTCTTAGTCAAGGCGATTAATGGCATAGCTATATGAGAGAAGTCCTGAATGAACTTCCGGTAATAGCCAACTAACCCAAGGAAGCTCCTTACTTCCGACGGAGACTTTGGTGCTTCCCAACCCCTAATGGCCTCGATCTTAGCTGGATCGACCTTGATACCGCTCCCTGATACAACATGTCCCAAAAACTGCACTTCTCTCAGCCAAAATTCGCACTTCGAGAATTTGACATATAATTTCTCGCGCTTTAGCAATTTCAACATCGATCGAAGATGCTTCTCATGATCACTCATGGATCGTGAATAGATTAGGATATCATCGATGAATACGATCACACAATTTTCCAAGAGTGGACTACACACTCTGTTCATCAGGTCCATAAATACAGTTAGGGCATTAGTTAAACCGAAAGGCATGACTAAGAATTCATAATGTCATACCTCATACGAAAGGCCGTCTTGGGTACGTCCTCCCCCTTACCTTATGGTCACCCAATCGCAAGTCTATCTTCGAGAAGTAACTTGCTCCTTGCAGCTAATCGAAGAGGTAATCGATCCTCGAAAGCGGATACTTATTCTTGATCGTCACCTTGTTGAGCTCACGGTAGTCTATGCACATACGCATAGACCCATCCTTCTTCTTGACGAACAACACTGGCGCTCCACACGGTGAAGTACTGGGACGAATGAAACCCTTGTCGAGCATCTCTTGCAGTTGGGTCATCATCTCCTTCATCTTGGTTGGTGCCAAACGGTAGGGTGCCCTTGCTATTGGTGCCACTTGAGGTATCAAGTCAATTATGAACTTCACTTGCCAATCTAGAGGCAAATTGGTCAAGTCCTCCGGAAACACCTCCGGGTACTAAGTTACCACCGGAACGAACTCTAGTCCCCTCTTCTCTTTCTTAGCATCTAGTACATACGTTAAGAACCCCAAACACCCCTTCACTAAGCACCGCCTAGCTTTAATCATCGAGATTAAGCACGATTTTCTATCCCAACGATCCTTATAGATTGGAGCAACTTCTTATTACATACTATGTTGGCATCGTTAGAAGCCAACTAGTCCATCCCCACGAAGACGTCAAATCCCCCATACCCATCGGGTATAATCGTAACGAGAATAAATGACCGTCAATGTCAATCCTACACCCCTCATATACTTCCCCCACCAAGACTCGACTATCATCGACTACCTCTACTTCAAACCCATGACTTAACTTCTTGGGTTCCACATGAAATTTCCGAATAAAGTTCGGCGACACAAACGAATGGTTTGCGTCTAAGTCAAACAACACCTTAGCTACAGTCGAGTCAATAAGTAAAGTAGTTGTCACTACATCTGGTGTTTCCACCGCCTCCTCAGCCGTCATGTGGAATGCTCTTGCCTTTGCCCAGGACCGGTTCCACCTTCTTCTCTCCCCATTTTTCTTCGAAACCTCCAGCCGATCCCTTATTCAGTTGTGGGTAATCCGTCTTTATGTGGTCGGAAGAACCACACTGATAGCATGACCTCGGTCCCTGACAGTCCTGAGCCATATTCCCCGTCTTTCCACACTTGAAACATCCATATTTGTCCATCATACACTCCCCTCTAAGCATCCGGTTACATTTCCCACACGAATTATCCCCAGACCTCGACGTTACCCACTGCTCGGGTCTTGCAGTCTTAATCTTCTTAGTGTCACGCACGGGTCCTTCCCACTTTCTCTTGTCGACACTTCTTTCAGACATCCAACTAAATTTTTTCTTTTCAGTCATCTCAGCCGCGTTAATTGTCGCTTGAAATGTGGTAGGGTCTCACGCAGCCACCAACTCTCTAATATTGCTTCTCAGCCTATAGAGGTACCTCCCTATACGTCATTCCTCGTTCAACACATAGATCTCAGCAAAACGGGCCTTTTCTAGAAACTTGGTCGTGTATTCATGAACCATCATTTCTCCTTGCTCTAAACTCAAAAATTCGTCTTCCAGCTTCTTGACGACCACTAAGGGGCAACCCTGAGCTTTGAATTTGGCGATGAAGGTCTCCTAGGTGATACCCCTTGCCGCCTTCGAACCCTCACCACCGGTCTCAGCCTCCTACTAGAATATTGCATTGTCTCTCAGCATGGACAAAGCAAACACTACCTTGTCTTCATCGACACACTTGCAGGTGTCAAAACCAATTCCATCTCTCGATTCCACTTGATAACCACTATCAGATCGCATTCTCCCTTGAAGTTAGGGGGCTTGCAAGAAGAAAACGATTTGTAGTTACAACCCTTATCCGTTACCACTTTAGTTGTGTAACATCCGGAATTATAACTGAGTAAGTCTTAATTCTAAATGTTCCATTTATTGCTTAGGTGTCCTATTTGATTTAATTTTATCCCTAAATTGTATAAATGGTTCCTTAGTATGCGTTATCTGTGAATCATGACTTTTCGAATGAGAAATCGAGCGTTCAGACACACTCGGCGACCTTGCCAACGACTATGACACATGTCAATGTCGCGGAGGCAAAGTCGCGGGATGCCTTTGGGTTACGGTACATCTCTCGTGAGAGTGCCACGCGATTGTACCCTTGGGCACTCTTGCTGGTCACAATCACTGAGATTGTACCGAGGGCCTATAAGATTCGGCGACTATGCCCTGGCGATAGTGCCCAGAGAAATGTCGCGGGGCACAATCGCCCGCGTGGTCTGGTCGATTAAAAACACCATTTCCAGCCTCTATTCACTTCATAACTTTAAAATCAGATCGAGGGTTTGTTTGAGAGCATTTTTGGGGCGATTTTCTTCACTTCTCCACTCTCTTACTTCATTTATTACATAGAGGTTGTTGAGGGGTTTTCAAGCATTTAATCAACCACTTAAAGGTTGCTTTTAAGACCTAGTAATCAAGTATTTGGAGTCTCAAGACTTCATTTCTCTCCATTCCCTCTATTTTCTAGGTTTTGGTTCAAAACCTAGATTGTGAGTTTACTAAACCTTTGTTAAAACTATATACACATCATAATCTTCTATTTGTTATCATTGTTATATATTAGCTCAAAGTATTTGTTTCTCTAAGTTCAAGTACTTGAGATTTTCTTATGAAGATATGTTGGAAATGGACTTATATGTGATATGCCATGATTTGATTTAAATGTTCAAGTATTTGGGGTTTTCCTTCATGTATACCTACTATGAGTATTTTGATTTGATTTGGGTATATATGTTTTAGTAGATGATGATTTCTACTTGGAATGCCTTCTTGGTGATATTTCACCTACATATTGTTTATGTTGAAATTTAGGTCTTATATTGGACTTACATGATTAGGATGGTGATATAATACCCATGGTTGGTATTGAATTATATATGGTTGAAATATACCTCACAAACCTCCTATATGTTTTATGTTGGATGAACCAAGTCAGTAGACACTAGGAGGATGTAGTCTTGGGTGCCACCGTGTGGGTATGTGCCTAGACCTCCACCATTCGGGGGTAATGCCATGGTTGTAGTCCTCGAGTGTGCTGGGCCTTTGGGTGTCACTCTTAGTAGTTGGCACTAAGGTACATTGTCTCTTTGGGTGGAACTTGATTGGTGCTATGGGTATCCCCTATTGACTCCACATATTGTTGAATTCTGGTTAACTGCTGATAAGAATTGTAACTGTTCATGCATGCTTATTATGGTTCAACTCACTAGGATTTTTGGCCTAACACTTGTTTGGCGTCGATGTGTATCTCAGGTTCTAGCGGCGCCGGTCCTAAGCAGGCCTAGTTGCTTTGGGTGAGAGCTTGGGGATTTTGCACATGGACGTATTATACTTTTTGGAAAGAACTGTTGGGTTTATAGATGACAACCCTTTTTGTAATCTCTTTTCTAGTTGTAGAAAGTAGATTAGTTGGTTGTTATTTATTATCCGTTAAATTACAACTGTAATTAAACAGGTATATTTATATTTCCCCACTTTTGGGAGGCTCTTGCTATGACAATTTTTAGTATACCTCATGTCCGTTTTCCGGATTTTTGTTATCACTATTTTTAGGGTGTTACAAGCTGCCACATGAGGAGTTGATTGAGAGTGACTACCCACCACAGTTACCGACGGGCTAGACCACTCAGTCCCTTCTATCTTTTCACTCCTTTCTTTAGTTTTAGAAGTTGTCCTCGCTTGGTGCGCCAATAGAGCTTGCAAGGTTTTCTGAACTTTTCCCAATTTAGTGGTGAAAGTCTCATGAGTTACAAAGGCTTGAGTCCGTCCCCCGCCTCGGCTCCTTGATCGCCCTTTTCCCCTAACAGTAGCCGAACTCTCTTGAAGAGAAGGTTCTTGCTCCGCTAAGAGCTCTACACTTCTCGCTCGATGACCTCCTCGCACCGTCTTTCGTCCTCGAGTTCCCGCTTCGGGCTCATCTAACTGAGTGGCAGCCTTCCGCGACCCTTTTCCTCGCCCCTTTTCCTCACCCCTTTCCATGACCACGACCCCTTCCCCGAGTAGCTTCTTGCCTCAGAGGAGCTGTGGGTCCATCCACAACTACCTCATTCACCGGTATTGCTTTAGCAACCGACACATATCTGCTACTCGTTAAATGTTCTAACATGGTGCTTACTGAAAAGACGCAAACACAAAACATTCAACCAACAGTCCCATCGTAATAAGGCAAATTAAGCACATACATGTACCTGTAAATTCACAATTACATTGTCCGGATGTAATTCCAATTTACATGTTAGTCCTCACTACGCTACTACTCAAGTCCCTGTTAAGGTCACCCTAAGGCCTTCCTATTTCTCAGTTGTGCTTCTACACTCCCAGTTTAAGTTTAGGCCCGTCCGGTCACCTAGATCCCTTAAACTATGACTCTGATACCAACTGTAACAACCCAAACTTGCAGAAATAAAACATGAACAACTTTAACATAAATCAATGCCAAAACGACCCCAAGACAACAATTTAAAATCCAAGGTTTGCGGAAAAGCAACCTAATACACAACTGAGAATTTAAAAGGAAACAACTAAGTTCGGTAAGCTAAGTTGACACCCTTCTAGATGGAGCTCTTGGATCACAACTTCTCCGTCCCCTTACCAGATGCTCCAACTTCATGCCCTCATGAAAAGGTTTTTAGTTTTGAAAGAGTGAGGATTAGACCGAAAGTTCTAGTGAGTTCCCTTTAAGAAAAATTTCACGCCAAGAAACATATAAAAAATTATAATGATATAAACCAGTTCAGTTTTAGTAAAAACATCATGCTCACAATTCACGTTTATGGCACACACTACCATTACACGAAGGTAACAGTGTATCTGGCTCACACTGCCTCATTTTGAGACACCCCCCATTGGCATATACGGGACACACACCGTGGTATGAGCACGGGCGGGACACCCCCCTGACTTAGGCCGCAACACACTAATACAATGTATGCATACATTCACCATATCAAAAGCGTTAAAGCATAAGGTACATTTAATAATTATCGCGTGCATAAAATAGCATAAACATTAGTAATCATTTGGTTAGAAAAACTCACATGGATCCCGACATAACTTTCCTTATTAACTCCTTTAGAATGGAACCTACTAATACAGTAACAGGACCGTAAGGTCCAGAATATCTCACACTAGATTGGGTCATGGTCTAAAACACATTCACACCCCCTCTGGTTTTCCCGAGTAACAACTACAACGCCCAGGCTCCCCAACTCCCGGGTCTGCCGCCTCCTGGCTCCCCCTACACTGGGCTTCCGACTCCAGGGTCCAACCCGGGTGAACCAACTCTCGACCCTCCCCTACCCTGACTCCCGGGTCTTGCCTGGGTGTGCCGACTCCCGGCCCCATGACACTCACGGCCTCCACGGTGACTTCCCACCCAGGACCCCGTCTCCCGGGGCTCCCCTTCCCGGGTGCATACCCTTCCCGGTCTCCCCGGGGTCTCACGATCTGGGACCCGACTCCCTTCCCTTCCCGAGTGCGACTTTCCAGCTGCAACGACTGGGGGGTTTCCACATACAGGGTTTTCAAGGCCAAACAAAAGGGACTGGGGATTCCAATGCCGATCATCTTACTAGAGGAATAGGGAGAAATAGATTTTGATAAACAAAACGAGTTGAGACTCCCAATCGAAAGGCTCATCGATTTGAGTCTCCCTAACCCATTCTCACTAGGAAGAACAAGGTCTTTCCCTAACAATCCAAACACCCAGAACTCTAGCTATTAAAACAATCAAAGAATCAATTCAAAGAAGCAAAATAGACAATCAAGATTAAGGGTTACCTTGAAAATCAAGGAACAAGAATCTCTTCAATCTTCAATGCCAATCTTCTTCTCCAAAATCACCAATCTTGCTTTCACCCTCTAACTCTCTCTGCATCTCTTAGCTGCCTCCAACACTCAAAAGAATTAGGGAATAGGGTTGTAGGCTTTAATCCATCTTTATTCACTTTAATCCATCTTTATTCACTTTTAAAACTCACCCATATTCCCATTTTTATTACATTAAACACAGTTATTAAAACCCTATAACTCAAGAGCTTAAAGAGGTGAGAATGAGATCCTTGAGAAACTTGAACTAGCACAAATCAATACCCAAGAACACCTAAAATGTCATAAATGATCAAGGGTTTAGAGTGGGTGGATGACATTAATGGTAAAAGAGTGAAGGAGGGAAGACTTACCAGGTTTCCTTGAAACAAAATCGCACCCTGAGAGCTTTGATTGAGAATAATGGGGTAAATGAGGGTTTGAGGCCGTTTTCTTCTATTTAACAGGTTACCGTGTGCGCGCGGGTTCTCGCGCGGTTCCACTCACGTGGTAAGCCGCGCGGAGCACTAGAGCCGCAATTGGTCAGAGTCCAGCGCAGATGGTTGTGAAGTTCCACCCGTGCGGTAAGCCGTGCCAAGCACTGGAGGGGGAATTTTGTCTTCAACTCAAAATCTTGCCCAACATCAATTAATACGGGGATTCTAAGTCATAACGCAATTAAGACCCAAAATTCGGGGTGTTACAATCCTACCCACCTTGGAATGGATTTCGTCCCTGAAATCCCGACTACTTGAATAAATAGGGATATCGACGTTTCATGTCCTCCTTCGCTTCCCACGTCACATTAGCACCGCGGTGGTGCTTCCATTGAACCTTAACCATCGTGACCTCTTTGTGACAGAGTCTTTTGGTCTCTCTCTCTCTCTATAATAGCTTCAGGCTCCTCAACACAACGATTGTCGTCAACCCAAATTTCCGACAACGGTATGATGCTTTCCTCCTCTGCCATACACTTACGCAGATAACACACATGGAACGTAGGGTGGATCCCGTCCATCTCTGGTGGCAAGCCTAATTTGTAGGCTTGTAGTCCAATGCGCTCGATCATGGTGAACGGTCCAAGGAAACGGGGACCCAACTTCCTGCGCTTTCCAAACCGTATCAAGCCTTTCCATGGGGACACCTTTAGCATCACGCGGTCCCCCACTTGAAATTCTACCGGTCGTCTCTTTTTGTCGGCATAACTCTTTTTTCGATCTTGTGCCACCTTCAATCGTTCCCTTATGGCCTTAACTTTGTTGAACGTCTCTTGCACAATTTATGGCCCAACAAACTGCTTTTAGCCCGCCTCGAGCCAACATACGGGGGTCCTACATTTCCTCCCGTACAATGCCTGGAATGGTGCCGCACCAAGGCTAGAGTGGTAACTATTATTGTATGCAAATTCTACCAAAGGTAAATGAGTATCCCAATTACCACCAAAATCTATCACACACGATCTAAGCATATCTTCCAAGGTTTGAATTGTCCTTTCGCTCTGTCCGTCTGTCTGTGGATGGTATGTCGTACTCAGATTCACCCTCGTACCCAACTCTTGATGCAACGCTCCCCAAAATCTTGATGTAAACCGACTATTACGATCGGAAACTATAGACAAGGGTATACCATGTCTAGAGACCACTTCATCAATATAGAGTTTTGCCAATTTATCCATCGGTAAAGTTTCCCGCACTGATCAACAATCACCCAAATGGTGTCGTTACCTTTCATCATCTTTGGTAGCTTGGTCACGAAGTCCATGGTAATCTTGTCCCACTTCCACTCGGGTATCTCCAAGGATTGTAAGCTCCCATACGGACGTTGATGCTCAACCTTCACTTGTGAATAAGTCACGCACCTCTCCACATAATGCCCCACGTCCAACTTCATAAACGGCCACCAATAGTGCAACTTTAAGTCCCTATACATCTTGGTGCTTCCCCGGATGAATGGAGTATTTGGACTTGCGAGCGTCCTCCAAAAGTAGTTCTTGGTTTCCTCCAATCTTTGGCACCCACACACGCCCATTAAAGCATTTGATCTTACGACTATCATCCGACAAGGATAGTCGTTGCTTGGTCATTACTTCTTCCTTGAGGTTTTCTTCCAATAAGGCCTTGGCATGGGCCTCTTTAATTTGCTCCATAAGACTTGACACCAATTCAATCCTTAAGAGTTTGGCTTGAAGTCTCCCACTATACTCTTTCCGGCTCAACGCATCGGCCACGACGTTTGCTTTACCCGGATGGTAAAACAACCCACAATCGTAATCTTTAAGGAATTCCGACCATCACCTTTGCCTCATTTTTAGCTCCTTTTGATCGAAGACATACTTCAAGCTCTTATGGTCCGTATAAAAGGTACACTTAGTGCCATAGAGATAGTGTCGCCACAACTTTAACGTGAACACTACCGCCGCTAGTTCCAAATCATGAGAGGGATAGTTTTTCTCGTGCACCTTTAGTTGTCTCGATGCGTAGGCGATCACCTTCCCTCTTTGCATGAGTATGCACCCCAGACGCATCTTGGATGCATCGTTATAAACCACAAAATCCTCCGATCCCTCCGGCAAGGATAAGATTGGGACTTCATACAACTTCTTTTGCAAAGTACGGAATGCCTTCTCTTGAGTTTCGGTCGACACGAATTTCACATTCTTCTTAGTTAGAGCCGTCAACGAAGAAGCAATCTTGGAGAAGTCTTGGATGAATCTTTGATAATAACCCACTAAGCCTAAGAAGCTTCGAATTTTGGATGGACTTTTGGGTGGTTCCCAATTCATCAGAGCTTCTATCTTGGTGGGGTCCACCTACAAGCCCTCTTTTGTGACCACGTGCCCTAAGAATTGCTCCTCCTTCAACCAAAATTCACACTTAGAGAACTTGGCGTATAATTTCTCCTTCCTCAAAACTTCCAATACTTCTTGAAGGTGTTGCACGTGATCGGATTCGTCTTTCGAGTAGATTAGGATATCATCAATGAACACGATTACCGACTTATAAAGTGGACTATTCATGTAACTAGTTAAAGAAGAGAAGAGCTAGCACAAATCGTCTTTGCAGCATAAACTACTGCTAAATGGAATTGTATCATCCATGGCGAGGGTATCGTATAATAAGAGAACGGTTGCTTTTAGGAGTGATCTGTTCATTAAACTAGAAATTTAATAAGAGAAGAAAGAGCAAGTAAAGTAAAATAGTATGCCGAAGCCATAGATCTTGCCCGGGATGCTCCCAAGGTTCATCGGGACATTGGAACGGTCGGCACACTCGGTTCATCAAATCCATGAACACCGTCAGGGTGTTCGTTAAACCTAAAGACATTACCAAGAATTCGTAATGTACGTAGCGTGTCCTAAAAGCCGTCTTTGGGATGTCACCTTCCTTGACCTTTACTTGGTGGTAGCCCGAACGTAGATCGATTTTCAAGAAACATCCCACTCTTTGGAGTTGGTCAAACAAGTCGTCGATTCTAGGGAGTGGATACTTATTCTTCACGGTTACCTTGTTCAATTCTCTATAATCTATGCACATCCTCATTGTGCCATCTTTCTTTTTCACGAATAAGATCGGTGCTCCCCAAGGCGATGAGCTCGGTCTCACGAATCCCTTCTCAAAGAAGTCTTGTAGTTGTCCCATCATTTCCTTCATTTCTAATGGGGCTAAACGATAAGGAGCTTTACCTATTGGAGCCGCTCCCGGTGCTAAGTCAATCTTGAACTCCACTTGACGATCGGGCGGTAATCCAGGCAAGTCATTCGGAAACAAATTGAGAAATTCATTTACCGTATTCACATCTTCCAGTGTTTTCTTCTCGATCTTGGCGTCTATAACATATGCTAAAAAGGATGAGCGTCCATTCGATAAGTACTTCCGTGCTTTCACCATGCTGGTAATTTCCACCTCACCATTCCGCCTCTTCCTATACATGGTCACCGCCTCATCATCAGAAAATGAGATTCGAATTAGTTTCTTCGCACAAAGAATCTCGGCATGATTGTTCGCTAACCAATCCATTCCTATGACAACGTTGAATCCTCCAATAACCATCGACATCAAGTCAACCAGAAACTTCCTTCTTTCAATCCCCAATTTGCAACCCCTAAGAACATCTCGGACCACTACTTGGTCACCATCTGCCAACTCTACTACTAAGGCATCTTCTAAGCTACTAGTGGGCACATACAACTTTTGACAGAAAGAACTCGACACAAACGAAAAACTTGTGCCAGAATCAAACAATATACGTGTAGGTACGAAGGTTAGAAGAAACGTACCCGACACTACATCAATCGAAGCCTTCGCCTCCTCGGTGGTCTTCTGAAAGGCTCCTCCCGTCGCTCTTGGAGGGTCCATCTTCTTTCCTCCGCTACCCACGGTCTTTAATTTCTGGCATTCGCTTATGATATGGCCCGACTCCTTGCATCCAAAACAAATTTGTCCCCTAATCGGAAAGTCCCTGTAATGGTGGCCCGACTTGACACACTTGAAGCAGGGTTCAAACCCCAAATTACACAGACCGAAGTGTTTGCTCCGGCACTTGGAGCAATATGGGACCTCTCGCCTAGTACCGACCCCCCGTTGATTGCTTTTGAATTGCCTCAGCTTCTTGGAGGGTACTGAACTTCCCTCCCATATTCTCTTCTCGACTACTCCACCTCTCTCCACTTTGTTTAAACCATAAGAATCTTCCACCAATTGGGCTTCCTCGATCGCCTCCCTAAGGGTAGAGGCCTTAGACACCCGTACCATATTCATCACCTCTTTCGGTAAACCTTTGATGTAGGCTTTGATCTTTTCCTTCTCAGTGGGGACCAAATGTCCCACCAAACCCAGCTTGTCCATGAACAATTTGTTGTATTCTTTCACAGACAAATTCCCTTTCTTTAAACATCGGAACTCATCGATGATCCGGTCCATATATCTCTCGTTGCAATATTCTTCAAGCACCTTCCTCTTGAAGGTTTCCCAATCCAACTTGTCTAGCACAGAAGCCTCTAGGGACATAGATTAGATGTTCCACCATGTGAGGGTCGCCCCTCTTAGAATTTGAAAGCCGAAGGTCACTTTTTGGCCTTCTCTACATCCACTTGTTCGGAAAGCTTGCTCCATCTCACGAATCCAATTCATACACACTATTGGATCATCATTTCCCTTAAACTCGGGTGGTCTGCAACTTAAGAAGGTCTTGAAAGAGCATGACTTCGTTGGTTGTCGTGCTTCCAAAGTTGCCACTCCGTCTGTAGGGATTTCGTTTCCAATTCCCCCGGATCCCACTACAATTATATTTTCTGCAACCGTCTTATGCCTATGGTTGTTAGTGTCCCTGTCCTCGAGCAACTTCAAAAACATCTCTTGTTGTTGAGCCATAGCCGTGTTCATGTCTTGCATCATTCGGTCCATCATTATCGGCTCAGATGTGGCTATGTTGCGTCGAGGTATATGCTCAGGCCCTCCGCCCAAAACGTTAAGTTGGGGTGGGGGCAATTCAGCCGTTGTCGCCCTTGGTTGGTCGGTCGTGGATGTCGTCGTGTCATGACCATCCGATCGATTACGAGTGTTTACCATTTCGTCTGCCACACATATACAAGAATAGAGATGAGAAAAAGACTAGAGGATTTAAACATAAGGAAACGTACTACCACATTCATCAATCATCATAACAGTAGTAATCTAAGCATGCTTACGTAACAACACATTCATAATAGCAGTAGCTATTTGAAATTATGAACACGTCACACATAAGAATCCTTGCTACCACCGTCACAACTCTCAACTTATGTAGTTCCGTTGGTTCTAAGGCCATCTTATCTTAAGAGTTCTACCCAATCTTACCATTCATAACTTATTCGATCTAAGCTTAAGTCTAGGTACCTTACTTTCATACCTAGTTCACTTAAACTACTGCTCTGATACCAATTTGTAACACCCTAAAAATTGGGGTTAATTTAAGCCTAAAATAAATGCGGAATAAACGAGTCTATCATAATAGTATCACCCAAAAAGGGGAATAATTGTATGGAGTTTACAATAAAGGAATCAAGTGAGATTGAACTCAACAACATACTAATCTAGACCAACTATTTCTAGATTACGTACGAGTGTCGACATCTCACTTCCAAAAGTATATCATCACTATATCAATGTACACCTCTATAATCTTCAAAAATGCTATCATCCTTCAACGGCTCTCCACTCAAGCCCGAGGAATCCCACCGCTAAAATGACCTGTTATACATATCATTTTTTAGAAAAAGTGTTAGGCTAAAGCCTAGTGATATCAAACATTTATATTGAGAAATCATTAAATTCTAAAAAGATAGTTAACAAAAGCCAGTGGAATAAATAAAGACAATTCTTTATTTTATTACAAATACCTCTTGGGTTGACGGGGGAGACACGCTTACTAACACAGTGACGAAATATAAAAGTAAGCCACTTGATGTATTAGTAAAACCAAACACATAATAAAGTACCTACAATGGATGTTAGGCTCAGTAGCTTTAAACGTACACCCACGGAAAGTCAACTTCAACCACATAGGGTCCTTACATTGAGATCCTCGCTAAATATCGCATACTAGCACGTAGGGCTTATACCTCATCCGATGCCTAAGCATGCCTCGATGTGGAAAACAAGTGTTCCATCATCGGATCAAAGATTATAAATATATGTGCGTTTCATGACGCCCAAATGCAATCAAATAATACATTCAATGTCCACAAAACCAATCAATGACTTCCAACAGTTAAGATGCCACCATATATGCAAGATCATGAATCCACATAGTTACTCCCAAAAGCTCCAAGAGGTTCCGTTCTAACTTGTTAAATGCTACTTCCACACACACCAAATCATTTTACCTAAGTCCTCATTCAATAATACATAACCATTTTTCAAAACCCTAATCTTGATTTCCAAGTATTTAATCACAAGGTTACAGAAAACATGTTTCTCATGTGCAAAATCCAAAACTAAACCAAAATGTAAGCTCATGACCTTAAAATCATACCCTTCCACATAAACCCCCAAAATCTCCAAAAATTAGGTTTTAGTGAAAACTCACCCAAATCATATAAATAAAAAATGGAGATGTTGAGAAGGTTAAAATCCACATTTTAACATGTATAAAGTTTATAAAAGAGAATGAACTCACCTTGTAGGGTTGTAGCTTAAAACCCTAGAACTCAAGAGCTTAAAGAGGTGAGAATGAGATCCTTGAGAAACTTGAACTAGCACAAATCAATGCTCAAGGGTTTGGAGTGGGTGGATGACATTAATGGTAAGAGAGTGAAGGAGGGAAGACTTACCAAGTTTCCTTGAGAGAAAATCGCACCCTAAGATCTTTGATTGAGAATAATGGGGTAAATGAGGGTTTGAGGCCGTTTTCTTCTATTTAACAGGTTACTGTGCATGCGCGCGGGTTCTCGCGTGGTTCCACTCACACGGTAATCCATGCGGAGCACTGGAGCTGCGATTGGTTAGAGTCCTGCGTGGTTCCACTCACGCGGTAAGTCGCGCCAAGCACTGGAGAGGGAATTTTGTCTTCAACTCAAAAGCATGTCCAACATCAATTAATACGAAGATTCTAAGTCAAACCACAATTTAGACCAAAAACTTGGGGTGTTACAGTCAATGGTTTAGTTAATATAGTTTATAAGATCTGATCCTATAAAAGCATCTCCAATGGATATTCTTAAAGTATATTTAATGGGAGCCTCTTATATAAGCAAAAAGTGTAGATAATTATCTGAGATAATTCTTACATCCTTAGAGTTACAAGAACTTTAGTTCTTATCTTGAACTTGATGTGAAGTGACATTTTTTATTCTCTCTCTCTCTCTCTCTCTCTCTCTCTCTATATATATATATATATATATATTGTTAGTCCCAAATAAGTAAACAAATATTGTAGAAGGGGGGTGGTGAATACAATACAAAATTTTCACCTAATTTTAATTCTTTTATTGATAAAAAATATCAAGAATTACACTTAACTTACAAAAGATTGTTGCGGAAAAGAATAGTAAAACTATCCTAACAATCTAACACTTAGAAAACCTTTTAGAACACAACTTTAAAAAACACTAAGACAAAAAGCTATGAAGGATAGAAAACTAACAACTTGCTTGAAAATGCACTAAGATCACTTAAGCTGAAAGCATGATTTGCAAGGAGTGAACATCACTCTTTATATACTACCCCGTGCATTAAATACAAAGGACACTTGTTATTTAATGTATGAGTAGTTGAGATTTCTTCAAAAAATTATAAGATATTTGAAGTGACTTATCACAATACAAAAGGTAACTTTTGTACTATGAAAGGACAATATCTTAATAAAATACATCTGGTACAAATCTTTTTGAGATCTTTTAAGAAGAAAGTTTCAATCAGATCAGAACTCAAGTGTATATCCTCTGTGCAAAAGAAGTTTCCATTTATTTTTGTCAGAAAGACATTGAGAACGAGGAAGTATAGTCAAATCGTGAGGGTTTGCTATAAAGATACCACCGAATGAGGAGGGTGTTCGGCAGAGCGAAGATGTGCCGAAGGTTTGGCAGAGGTTGCCGAATGAGAGGAGATCGACAAGGTTGTCCTCTACCGAATAAGATTCAGTTCGGTAAGAGGATGTCTGCCGAAGATGTTGAATGTCTTCGGCATTGTAGGCTTAGTTCTTTTAAAGTTCATCTTGATATGCATCATTAGACTTGCTTCATGTTGGATTCGGTTGGTCTTCGATTCACTGATCTTTTTAAGGCACAACTAAGCTATTACAAAGAACCATAAAATTTTCTAAGTATGAAAATGTTTAATCATTTTACAGATATAATGACAAGCCGAAAAGGGGAGGTCATCTTCAAATCTTAGATGACCTAACAAACTCCCCTTATTTGATGATGACATCCCAAACTTAGCTAAAAGAGATAGGTACAAAATAATGCATTTTGACCCTTTTTATACTCTTTTGGGTTCTTTTACACATAGACCATTCTTTTTGTTTCTTTTTGGACTTTTTAGAGTATCCGACATTTACAAGTATAAAAGAATGAAATAATAAGCTATACATAATATTTACTTCAAAAGCTAAATTTGTACTTTGTATTAATCCTGTAAGAAGATTACAATACAAGACAAAGAAGAAATAAAGTACAATGTTTTTTTAAAGAAAACACTAAGATTCTTCAAATGGGAGATGATGAGTGAAGTTTCTCTTCTTCAGTTCGGCAGTAACAACATTGTAGAAGTCCACCGCACCCATGGGGATAATTTGAAGAATTCCACTTAGAAAGATGCTATCGGAAAGAGGGATTTGTTCGACTCTGAAGAAGCAAATTTGACAGAGGGCATCGTTGAAGAAGATCCCATAAGTTGGCTAAAGAATGACAGAAGTGGAGGGATGAGGCACCGCAGTCGGCAATGATAGGTCAAGGTTGGAAATATCTGGAACCTTTCCTTCCTTGGCCATAGTAGAAAATACTCCTTCCTTCTTGGAGGACCTTGATTTCGGTTTAGAGACGGGAGGAAGGTCGACTCTGAGATTTTCAATTATCTTCTTTTCAGCAGGAGTATGAACAATATTGTACCGTCTTCGGTAGGAACCGAAATTCTTTTGAAGATCACGAATGAAATATTCAACTTCAGGTTTGAAAGCATTTTTGCTTTTGTCCAAGCACATCACAATCTCCATCCATTCGGTTATTCCATACCTAAGAAGAGTGTCAAGTCTCTCAAAAAACCTGGAAATATCTCCCCTTATGATGATTAGTCGAGTGGTGTCACATTCTTTGCAAGGTTTAAGAATTTTGACATCGATGATTTTGAGAGAATTCTTTAGGTTGGAGAGAGCCTTGTGGTACCAATCAATGCACATAGTCTTGATCTCTTCATTTTTCTTAGCCGAATCTTTAAAACACCAAATTGAAGAAGTTTAACATTGGTTGCATCGGTTGGGACGTTTGCCTTCTCATCCTCTTCCTCAGACAATTCCTGAGATAGCTTTTGAGATTGATCATGTTGCAATGGAGCTAGCTCAACCTTTTTGAATTCCTCTGCCGATAGACCAAGTTCAGAGGTAGTCTTTAGAGGAGGAGGAGCAAGCCTCAACCCAGTTCCATCGGTAAACTGCTTCTTCCTAGCTTCTTTTAGATGCTTGGCTTCCGCAGCTTCTTCCTCAGGACTGACGATCTTCTTACCTTTGTCCTTTTTCGGTAAAGACTCATCCTTGGACTCTTCGACTACTTTAGAAGAGTGGTTGGTTCCTTTTCCTTCAGCACTATTGGCAACAATGACAGTGCTGGTGCCTTCAAATTCGGCAGATCCTTTCGAAAGTTCCTTTTCTTCTTTAGCTTTTGCACCTTCTTTGTCTGTCGGTTGCTACCCTTCAACCAAAGGATCCTGTTGTTGAGAAGATTGTTGTAGAGGGTCTGAAGGTTCTTCCCAGCGCATACTAGTAATCACAATCTGAGGAGTATTGAAATCCCCCTTATATATTTTCTCCCCCTCAGTATGTGTCGACAAACAAAGGCCAGCTTTCGCCATAAGACGACCGATGCGACGATCAATACGATGCAAATACAGGCGATCATCAGAACCGAAAGCGGAGTCGCTGATGTCGATGCCAAGGGTTTCGGCACAGTACTGAGCCACCGAAGCAGGCATGCCGTCAATCTCGGCATTGATCTTTGAGAGAGCATCGAGAATCTGAGTGTTTACCTGATCCTGTGTATTAGCCCTTTGACGAAGAGAAGCAAGCTCTTGGTCACGAGCATCGGAGGCGGCTTTGAGGGCAGCCATATGGAGGGTGAGATTGGTTTTGTTGTCTATGAGCTTGATAACCTCTTTGAGAACAACATCCAAAGCATCACTAAGAGGGTCACGAAGACCGAGAATATCCTGCTGCATGACCTCCATGCATTTGAAAAGGTCAGATTTCACACGAAGAATTTCAGTATTTTGCTCCTTAATAAGACAAAGGAGCTTGTCAAGAGAGTTGTTTGTCGCATCAAGAAAAACAGATAGCTCTTGATCTCGGATAGATCCCCGTTCAAGTAAGGTGATTCGGTGACCAATGGTACCAGGAAAACGATCAAACTCCCCTTACAGACGCTCAAATTGATGCCCAAGAAAACGATATTGCCGATTAGTATCCTGAATGTCGGCAAGCACTTCAGCAGGAATGGAGAAAAGAGTTTGAGAGGG
This sequence comes from Arctium lappa, assembly GCA_023525745.1. Lineage (NCBI taxonomy): Eukaryota > Viridiplantae > Streptophyta > Magnoliopsida > Asterales > Asteraceae > Arctium > Arctium lappa. The sequence continues at coordinate 20,881,088 of CM042048.1, read as the reverse complement.
GTTCTACACATATGGAGGTGGTACCAAAGTCCCTGCCCTTTCGGCAGTGGGAGATGGAGGTTGGTGAGGCAAGGTTCGGTGAGGTGGTGGAGGTTGTCTTTTTAGTGGGAAACCAGGTGGGGAGTCATTGTCAGAAGAAGAAGAATGGGGAGTAGTGGATTTAGGAGAAGGGGTAGGTTTTTTAGGAGAAGGTTTCTTGGGTGATGTTTTTGGTGGGGAGGTTTTCGGTGATGAGAGAGTGGGTGAAGGTGATTTTTCGGCAACGATTAGTTATGTCGAAAGCATATATTTCGGTGAAGGGGAAAAATGTTCGGTTGCAGCATAGGAGGTTGTGTCATCGAAATCATATCTAGAAACTCATTGGTGCTCTTGGAACTGGCACCTAGAATTTTCGACTCTTCATCGAGCTGTGCATATTCTTCGGGTATGACCCCGGGTGTTAGGCTGTGCGGTGGTGAAAAGGAGCGTTGGTCCGGAGAGGATATCAACTCAACTTCATCCATCAAATGAAATGTGGATGAAGGTTTAATAGGGGTCTCTGTTTGTACAACCAAACCCTACTGAGAGGGAGCGGAGGAGGTAGATTTGGGCTTAGAAGATCCTCCTGGCCCGAAAGAGGGAATTTCAACTTCATCTGATTGTTGAGAATCAGTAGAAGGATGGTGAGGTTCAACCAAAAATGGGTTCCTAAGCCTCTTAGAATGAGACTTAGGTGGGGATTTGGAGCCCCACCGCTTTTGAGAAGAGGGAGTAATGACGGCGGTAGACTCCGAAGGTCATTTCGGAGTCACAGTCATTGAAGCAAGTGCGGCCGTGGTAGCCTTCTTAGTGGACTTTTTCGAGGCTACCGACTTGGCTCGGGAAGATTTTGGGGGAATAGGGTCCACCGATATAGGTTGACCCTGTGAACGTTGAGGCCTTTCGGCACCTACATCCATAAGAACTCACCATACCGGATTGGGAAAAGTAGGGGGTTGTCGGTAGCCTTTACATCTTTATGCAAGACTTGTTTGCCAAGATGATTAGTCGACAAGTCATACAAGATGGTACGCTCGGGTAAATCAGCATCAGCAGCAAGGGGTCTCGCCAACTTGTGGTTGATGATCAGCGATAGAAATCGTGGAAGAGCCACGTGAGGAGTACGAGATGGAGAGGTGACAGTAACAATCGAGTCAAATATTACCTGAGCAAAATTGATACGTCGCATGAACATCAGTGCATGCGCCAAGCGAGTAACGAAGGCCGGAGATTGGTCCCACCCAAAGGTTTTGTGGGAAATACATTAGATAAGATGGGAGAAGAAAAAGTTCCAAATGTCGCCCATGTTCTTGCACAGAAGAGTACCGGTTCCTTTGCCCTTGCCTTCATGAATGTAGTTCATGGCGGCAACAACTTCATCGTGCTCACGATTGGTTGGGAAGGGAACATAAGGTTTGAACACAGGGAGGTCAAGAATAGAGCGAACATCCTCAACCTCGAAAGATAGATCGGGATGTTCAGAGTCAGAGAGAATGGAGGCGGATACCTGATAGGTGGTCTCATTGTATGAACAAGTGAGCCAAAAGTTACCAAGGAACATTTTGCTCATCTTGGTTGAAGCAGTGAGAGCATGGCGTAGAGGTGATCGTTGAAGAAAAATCGAAACCTGATTAAACTCGGGATGTTCCACATCAGCATTGAGTCTAACCAAATGGTTGCACACAGGGAACGTAAGAGTGTCCCTGGAAAGTGGGACGTTTTTGGTGGACTTAGATGATTTAGAAGATGCCATTGAAGAAAGCTTGGAGAAAGAGGAGTTGCAGGTTTTTATGTAGAAGGAAACTTGAGGAGAAAGGTAAGAAAGTGAAAAGGAGGTAAGTGAGTTTTATTTATAGGTGGAGGGAAACCCAGATTTCAAAAAGAAATTAAACAAAACAAAAAAAATAAGAGTAATGATGGTTGTAGAAAAGTGGGGAAGTGGAATGGCCGAAATCGGCGATTGCAGAGGCGTGGGGTGATGCAAAACGTCGCAACCCTGACCCACTAGTCATTGCATGCCACGTGTCATTTGGGCATTGGTGTTGTCATAGGTGCCGAAAATCGTTCGATGAATAAAAGGATAAGATCAAAACACGTCAGCCAATGTGCCAAACTATATTCGGCAAGGATTAGAGATGTCGAATATGAGGATTCGGTATGCGTGAGGCTTGCCGAATGGTGTGATTGCCGAAGGAAGAAGAGGTGTTCGGTAAGAAAAAAAGGGTTTCGGTAATAGGCGTGAGGCTTAGCGAAAAGATGTGTTCGTTAGGATTGAGGTTTACCGATAGTGGATGAAATGTAAAGAGAGATACTTTTGGTAAGATATATGCCGAAGATACATGTCTTGGGTAAAGGAATGTTCGGTAGGAGATATGTCTACCGAAAGAATTTTTTTTAATCAAAATTTAACATACCTAAAGATCCAACAAGGAAATTGAATCTTGCTTCATCTAGAGGTTTGGTGAAGAGATCTGCAAGCTGAAAGTAGGTAGGATGAAATGAAGTTCAATATCACCTTTAGAGATATGGTCTCGTATAAAGTGATACCGAATATTAATGTGCTTTGATCTGGAATGCAACACAGGATTGTTGGCAATGGCTATTACACTAGAGTTGTCACATAGTATGGGAATTTGGAGTTGATTCTTCATTCACAAGATCTGAGCACAACAACTGCCAGCTGCAACATATTCAGCTTTTGCAGTAGAGGTGGAGACGGAATATTGTTTCTTGTTGGACCAGCTAACCAAATTGCCACCTAGTAATTGGCTGCTCCCTGTTGTGTTTTTCCTATCTACTTTAGATCCTGCAAAATCAGAATCTAAATAGCCAATTAGATCAAAACCTGAGTCTTTGGGATACTAAAGACGCAGATTCATAGTACACTTTAGGTACTGAAAGATGCGTTTTACAGCAGCCAAATGAGATTCCTTAGGATTGGCTTGATAACGTGCACATAGACACGTATCATACATAATATCAGGTCTGCTAGCAGTAAGATAAAGAAGAGACCCAATCATTCCTCTATACTTGGTGATGCCAACTGGTTTACTAGCTAGATCAGCATGTATTTTAAGAGGTGGTGCCATATGAGTTTTCATGGGAGAGTAATTTTCAAAATTGAACTTCTTTAGAAGGTCACGAATGTATTTACTTTGGTTTATGAAATTCCTTCAGAAGTTTGTTTGATTTGAAGGCTAAGAAAGAATGTTAGCTCACCCATCATGCTCATCTCATATTTACTTTTCATGAGAGAGGCAAACTCCTGACAAAGAGATTCGTCAATGGCACCATACATAATATCATCCACATAGATTTGAACAAGAATTATATTACCTTTGGTTTTCTTGAGAAAGAGGGTGTTATCAATTTTACCTCGGGTATATCTGTTGGAGAGAAGGAAGTCTGATAAAGTATCATACCAGGCACGAGGAGCCTGTTTGAGATCATAGAGAGCTTTATCCAGTTTGAACACATAGTTTGGATGAGCTGGATTTTCAAAACCTGGAGGTTGTTTCACATAGACTTCTTCAGCAAGTTCTCCATTGAGAAATACACTATTAACATCCATTTGAAAGACCCAGAAATTTTTGTGAGCAGCATGAGCCAGAAAGATTCTTATTGCCTCAAGTCTAGCAATAGGAGCAAAGGTTTCATCATAGTCGATTCCTTCCTCCTGTCGGTATCCTTGAGCAACAAGACTAGCTTTGTTTCGAATGACATTGCCTTCTTCATCCATCTTGTTCCTAAAGACCCACTTAGTGCCAATGATGGTCTTTCCATAAGGACGAGGTACAAGTCTCCAAACCTTGTTTCTTTCAAATTGAGAAAGCTCTTCTTGCATAGCAGTGATCTAACATGGATCAGCTAGAGCTACTTCAACTTTCTTGGGTTTCATGACAGAGAGAAAATTCACATAGAGGCAAATATTTCCAATACCTCTTCTTGTCTTAACATCTGCCTGTTGATCTCCTATGATCTGCTCAATAGGGTGATCTTTGGTCCATTTAGTAGCTGGTAGAAGAGGTGCATAAAATGGGCTTAGGAGTATGAAGATGAGGGTTCAGCAGGAATGGTATGGGTTGGACAAAGAGGGGTAGGATCGGTAGGGACTTCAGTGATGACAGGCTGAGAGAGTGGTTCGACAGAAGATGGAAGTCTTTCCGAATTTTGGTTGATTAAAGAGGGTAGATCTGCCAAAAAGGGTACATAGGAGGTTCCTGTCAAGTTTTGATTGTGAGAATCTTCTCCTACACATGAAGTGATCCATTCATACAGCTCATTGTCATCACAAGAAAGAGAAGATGACTTTTGATCATCAAACTTCACATGTATTGATTCATCAATACATTTTCTCCTGAGGTTGAAGACTCTATATGCTTTAGAAGTTAGAGAATAGACCATAAAGATTCCTTCATTAGCCTTGGGATCAAATTTCCCAAGATGTTCTCGATCATTTAGAATGAAACACACACAGCTGAAAACATGAAGAAAGTTGATGTTGGGTTTTCGGCCATAAAAGCCTTCATAAGAGGTCATGTTGTGTCTTTTCACTATGATAGACCTGTTTTGAGTAAAACAGATTGTGTTGACAGCTTTAGCCCAGAAATAGGTAGGAAGATTAGATTCACTCTTCATAGACCGTGCAACTTCACATAGAGTTATGTTCTTTCTTTCCACAACACCATTTTGTTGTGGTGTTCTAACAGCTGCAAAGTTTTGGGAGATGCCCTTATCATTGAAAAAGGCATCCAAGGTAGAATTTTTGAATTCGGTGTTGTTATCACTTCTGACAGATCGTACAAGTTGACCGTTTAGCACTTCAGATTTCTTGATAAAGTTGATGATTTCTTCAGATGTGTCACTTTTGTACCTGAGAAAGGATACCCAAGTGTAACGTGTAAATTCATCAACAATTACAAGAATGTACCTTTTTCCACCTAGGCTTGGAGTGCTGACAGGGCCACATAGATCCATGTGCAACATCTGAAGAGGAGTAGTGATGGAGAAACACTGCTTGGTTTTGAAAGAGGACTTTGTTAATTTCCCTTTCTCATAAGCTGCACATAGCCTTTCCTTAGCAAAGGAGATATTTGGCAGTCCCACAACTAGCTCTTTGTTGGAGAGAGCATTTAACGTCTTGAAATTAAGAAGAGAAAGACGTTTATGCCAGAGCCAGTTCTTCTTTTCAGAATCTTCAGAGATGAAACAAATACTTTTGTCTTCTGCCGATTTGTAACTCATATTGATGACGTACACATTGTCCTTTCTAAGGCCAGATAGGACAGTGTGAAAATGTCTATCAGTAATGAGACAATCATGCTCTCTGAAAATCACATAGTAACCCAAATCACACAGTTGACTAATGCTCAGAAGATTGTGCATTAATCCTTCTACGTAGACTACTTTGTTGAATGTGATGGAACCATTAGAGAGAGTTCCATAGCCTTTAGTGGAACCATGAGAGTTGTCACCAAACGTTACAGTTGGCCCCTTTTCAGTCACATAGTTTATTAGAAGAGATTTATTATCGGTCATATGACGTGAGCACCCACTATCAAGATACCAAGTTTGATTATGTCCAATGACCTGCAATCACAAAGAAATCAATCCTTTGGTACCCATTTTGAGGTGGGTTCTTTAAGGTTAGGAGATGAAGAAGGACCATCTTGACTATATTTGTCAAATCGTTCCTTTGGGCAGTCCTTAGCCAAATGAAAAGTGTCACCACAATTATAGCATTTACGATAAATGAACACCTTTTTAGATTCTTGAGAAGGTTTTTTGGCTTTTGTAATACCCCAAAATCGTTGGTCGAAGTGTTAGCGAAAGAAAACATCCACAGCGTCCCGCGCGGCTCTCCGCGCGAGTTGAGCCACGCCACGAGCAGTGTGAGGCACTGTTTCCTCACGGCTCCAGTGGTCCACGTGGCTCTCCACGCGGGTCAGGCCGCACTGCCATCCGCGAGGAGCCAATGTGCGCTTTTAAAGAGAGAAAACCGACCCCAAACCCCATTTCTCACGCAAACCACAAATCTTCTCCCCATTTCTCTCCCAAAATGACCCTCCAACCTCCAATGCGAACCCTAACCCATTTTTGAGAGTTTTCCCCTAAATCTAAGTGATTCTTCTCCATCTAACAAGTTTTGGAAGCTAGAACCATCATCCCTCTATCTTCATCTTCTCCACCAAGCTTCTTAGGGTTTCACCCAACCTTTTTATCTATTTTGAAGATGGGAAGTTTGTGGCTCATTTTGGTGACCTAGAAGTGCATTATTGACGGATTCAAGTTATGGGTAAGGTAACCTTCTCTTTTCTTCAACTATGGAAATTAGGGTTTTGGTATAAGTTGAGATCTTTATGTATAATGTTTGGGGAATGTTTCTTTATGGTGGGATGTAAATATTTATGGTTGAAAATGTATGGATCTAGGTTTTGGAAGGATTGTGCTTGTGGATTCAAGTTTCTTCAAGGAGCTCAAGTTGGGTAAAATCTAGATTTAGCCTAAATCTAGCAAGGTGAGTTCAAGTTGATTTGTGAAAACATTGTACATGCCAAAATGTCCATTTTAAAGTATTTACGTGTTTATCATGAAGTTATCAACTGTTGAGTTATTTGGTAACTTTTGACTATTTGAAGTGTTTAACTTTATAAACTTTGTAGAACACCCATATTGGGGAATTTTGGGCATCTCGTCAAATAAGTCATAAATGGAAGTGTTTTAATGGTTTTATTGCATAAACGGAGTTTACTTGGTTAAAATGCAGTTTTGATGTTTGTTGGAAATATGCATCATTCTTGTAGTGGGACGTTTTGAAAATACGAATGTGAGTCATATTGATTTTGGGTCGTTCCCGACTTTGCGGACAGTTTAGCAATCGTAAACCTTTTGGTTTTGGGCCGAAGGCCAATTTGAAATGGAGAGTCAAGGATTGTTGGAAAATGATGTAATTTATCGACTTATTTATTTTGGTCAAATATTTATTATGTCATTGGGCTTGATTTAAACTCAGATAAGTCTTTGGAGTATCCGTCGGTTTTGGTAGCTCGATATGGAGCCTTGTCGTATTGTGTACGTAGTTGCATCTCATTTGTGAGTTACATGTTTTGGATGCGTTAGTTCATCCGTTGGAGTCATGTAACATATTAGACTACAATTCAATGGATCCATAGGCATAGAGGTCGGTCTTATCGTGTAAGTGGGATAAGATTCTTGTGTTGTAATCTAGAAATAGGCGTTGGTGATATGATGTAAGTCGTAAATAATCAAGCGTGCCAAGGATGGCGAGAACCCAAGGTAAAGATCTGGATAGGGTTAAACTTGGTGATTCTTTGGGGCTAAATACTTGGATAGAGTTGAACCCACGTTTGCACTGAATTAAAGACTTGGATATAGTTGATGTTCAAACAGTTAAAGACCTGGATAGGGTTGATGTCTATTATGACTAAAGACCTGGATAGGGTTGATGTCTACCTTGACTAAAGACTTGGATAAGGTTGATGTCAATGGTTGTTTATCCTTGAAGATACGCTTATAACATAGATATGTGACTTAACTTTGTGTGCCCGTCATATTCAATGGAATCGGGTCTCCCCCATCACCGAAAGGTGTTGTTTTGGGTACTGAGTCTTGTATCCATGTTTTCGGTGACATATTGTATATGGGATTTATTAACCATGATTTATGGGTTGAGTGTTATGCCCCACCCGTGTTTTGGGTGTTTTGGGATGTGAAGCGTTATTCACGGTTTCACAATTTGGGAGTTGATTTATATTCACTTTTTGAGCGAGTTTTGGGTTGCATCGATTTATAAAGAATGTTTGTATTAGAACGTTGTCTTTAAAGGTGCATATTATGAGAAAATGAGCCGTTTCTATTTCTAAAGTAAATTAGTTTGAAAGATCTTGGTTTGAACTGATTTCCTTTCTTTTTAAAGATATATTTATTCATGTTAAAACTCTTGAACTCACTAGGCATTATCCTAAACTTTTATTTGTCGGCATGTGCATCAGGATTCAGTTGGGGTTTGGTTCTAGCGGTGCTATGAAGAGATGAGCACTAGATTGCATGAGAGTGAGTAGCTTGGCGATGAAATTAGATTGATTTGTATTAGATTGTGTATAGAGAATGATTTGTGTTTATTGAAGTTAAACCTTAGATTGTTATTGTAGTTGTTCCAGTTGTCGATGAAATTAGAATTTTTTTTTAATTAGTCGCTATTTTCAGGTTTAAGGGTGTTACAAGTTGGTATCAGAGCTTAAGTTCGAGAGAATTAGGTGTTGATCTTGGATGCCTAGACTCGAACTAACGTTATTTTAAGTGAATGAAATTGAAATTGCACCATTAGGCACTTTAAAATGGAATCTTTTGAGGTTGATAGAGTCACTAGGAATGGGAAACTCATTGAGGGTAGCAAGGATTATCATGTACGGTAAGTTCATAATTGCACCTGGCCAGTGTTATGGTGAACCTACATGTTACATGTGTATGCTTGAACTGTCTCGGTGTGATGACCGTTGGGGTAGTGAAAAGGTTTCTAAGCGAGTATCCGTTAGAAGAAGTTGATGATTTTAACATTCGCCACTTGGAGTGTCAGTATGCATGATGATTTCATTAAGTTGACCATTTCGGGTCGGAATAATTGGTTGGAATAGGACTATAAACTTGTGGAATCGACTTTATTCAAGGAGAAATGGTAAGTCGAACCGATGAAATCTTCGACTGTCGCGTTAAGATGTTTGAACATCTGGATGACGATAGCGTGGCTAGGAAATTGAGAAGCGTGGTCTTAAGAAGTTGAGTGCCGACCAAATTCATGCACAAAATTTATTTCTAAAATAAATCGCAACAATTATTTCTCATGTTTCCAAATCACCATGTGAATTATATTACGAATATTGGATAAATGTGTAGCACACACAAGGTTTTAAACCACGATGTTAAACACGCATAAAATTATTTTATTGCATGTGGTTGCAAAACGTGTTGAAACTTTCTTTATTCTCGTTGTTGTGCAACGCTATTTTCGGATATTGTGATGTCTATATTGTGATGTTGTTTAGGGTCTTGGACAAGTAACTGCAGTTTATGACTTTAACATTGGATCTCCTCTACATATGTTAAGGTTTTGGATGAAGAGTTATCTTCCATCAATTTTGATGTTTGAGTCTTATTGAGAATTTTATTCCATGTGGTTTTGCTGATTTAATGTGGTGACTTTAATGGCGTCCTGTGGTATTGTTTTCCCTTGAGTTTTGTGTGAGTTGTTTTGTTGCATATAGTATGCACACATGTTTAATTGGGACTTCCATCGTAGTGTTTCAGCCAACATTTTAGAACGAGGAAAAATGCATTTTTGATTTATCTTTGAACTTGAAAACGACGTAAATTATTTTATGTTTTAGCCAAAGTGCATACACATATCCTGTGCTAGTTTTGAAAAATAACTGACGCATGCAAGGTTTGTCGTGGAGTCCTAGTCTGTGTTGTGTTGTGTGTGGCTAAGAGAGAGGAAACCTTGGAAGTTTAATACTATGTAAATACTGTTTTGAGTTTTCTACAAAATTTTGTTGCACCTTGTTTATTGCACGAATTAATTTACAACCATGGTGTGAGTAAATGTTTGGGAAATCTGTGATAGTTTGTACTCAACATTGGTTTCGTATGTTTACGGTTGTTGACACCAATATTAAAGGTTCATGCAGATGCGTTATATTGATTTACTAGTATACATGGCTTCGTAGTCACTATCCTTGGTCAAGAGCATTTTATTCACGTGGCCTAAAGTTTGAAATCGATTTAAAAGTTATCAACGTTTGATAAATCGTATATACCTACCGTTTTACTAAGTTTGAGAAATTGTCGTATGTGGGCCTTGTTGGAAATTTCATTTCATGTCATTATATGGTTAAATAAGAGATTTTTGGAACTTGATCTTGTGAATTTTCTTTCTGGAGTTTTATACAAATGCCTTGTCATACATTGTTTTAGTATGTAAAATTATTTCTCATCTATGGCATAAATTGATGCATGTTAGGACCATAGTGGTCCATTTGAACAGTTTTTACTGTATCCCTGTTTATTGTCATTATTAGTTTGAATAATGACCAAATGGTTTTCGAAATGATTTTAAGTATCGAGCGTTAGAGGCCACTTTGTGCACCTACTGATAGCAGAAAATCGTATAGGTCCACACAGTGGCGGTGCAAGTACACATCGGACACTATGATCGCTACAAGTAATAAAGTGGTAGAGTACCGAGATCGTTTCCACAGGGACTAGTCAACTAAGAATCAGAGAAATTTTCATGAACTTCTAGTGCTTGGTTGATTTTTGAGAACAATATCAATATTTTGTGAGTTTTAAGCGAATTAAACAACGATTAACGGAATTAACAGTATTAAAGATAGGATGTGGGTACAAGCATTGACTAAGACTGATGTAGTAACAACTTGGTTAGAAACAAAATGACACACGACAGCCGTAAAACCTTTTTCTCTCGAAAATGAGCTTCCTCGGAACGTGGCCACCTTGTCCCCACTTTGTCACCACATTGGCCAACTCTAGACTTGCCGACTTAACTAAGTAAACCTCTAAGGATTTCTGTTCCACCAGTATAGATATGAACGCCTAAATCTCTTTGTGACACCCATATCAACCGACATTTGAACCTTAGTTAAAGTCATGCAAAAACCCGTATCTCTACGTGGTTATAAAAGACTTTCTCAAATCTTCTTTGCATCACCCAAGCCGTATTTCAGATCTGCCCCTATCGAGGTCTAAGATCTAATATTAACACTAACAAGTGATCGTCTTGTCCGCGTTGAGTTGAAGTCCCGACTCAAGTGACCAAGTGTAAGAGTTAGCAACGATAGCAACACCCAAGTGTTGCCTACTAGTCTTAGCTTTGGCTCATACCCACACCCAAGGGGGTGTTTAGCTCATAATAACAGTCAAAGACATGGGAGAAGAAGGAGAAAACATCAACATAACTTGCATAAATAACTAAAGAGTTGCTGCCAAGGTGGTGACAAGGTGGCCACTTGGCAATAGCTTTTACAAGGAAATTAAAACTTACAAAAATTAAATGCAATTAAACTACAAGCTTTAAAGAGAGACTAAAACTTAAATGCTCAGCTCAAGAAGTGTTTAATGCTCCTGGAAGTTGTTGTCTGTCCAAATGGTTCCTTCAAGCCCTCATTTATAGCCCAAGGAAGAGAAAAGTGTTGATGTGACTATTCCTCAAAAGTAGCTTTTAAGGAAGAGTGTTGAACTTTCCTTGGACCTCCACTTTTTGTCCTCTTCCTTGAATATTCTAGTGAAAGATCAGAAAGTTCTTTTCATTTCTTCAAAAGTCAATCTTTCCCAAAATGGCTAAATTTTATCAACAAATTTCCAGCCCACGTCCAACGTGGTGACAAGGTGCCAGCAAGGTGGCCACTTTCTGCATAAAAGTTAGTGAAACCGAAATTTTTGCATTCTTGAGACTTCATCATCATGTTTGAACAATTAAGACCAAATGAAGGAGATGAGAGACAAAAAGGGTGAAAATGTGGCAAAATGAATATAAAAAGAGAGGAATTAACTCTCAATATTTGAGAGTTATCACACCCCCAAACTTGAGCAATTACTTGTCCTCAAGTAAAAAGAAAAGAATTAACAAAAAGGACTCGAATGATGATCAATAATGGTTGACTACTTTTGAAGAATGGACAAGTCATACCGAATACTTTGACTTTTCTTGATTGAGCGAAGCACTTTGTTTGAAAAGGTACCGCCTTCTTTCATGCATCCCAAAAGTTTGACTTTAATCAATAGGGCTTGAATTGGGCTTGTGTTTTTGGGTTTTCAATTTAATTGCTCGATATGACCCCCAAACTTTTCTATTTGCATGACTCCAATTTTTTTGGTTTGACTATTTATTCTTTGTATTGCCTTAACCATTTGACCCTTGACCGATCCCCAATTTTTTTTTCATTTTTTTTTTTTGCCAAAGTGGTGACAGCGTGGCGACAAAGTGGCCACTTTGGCTTTCGGCTATCGGAAGAACGATTTGTTTCTACTTTTGCAGCAGCCCCCACCCCCCAAACGAAATCCTTCAATGTCCTCATTGAAAATGAAAGATATGTCGATATTGCTATGGTAAAAGGCTAGGTTTCAATTTGAAAGTGTTTGGGCTTAACATCTAGGAAAGAAAGGCCTATATCACGTTAACAGTCAAAAATTGGTAGCAATCCAAGGAGCAGACCTGCAAAAGAAATGAGCGCAAAACAAAAGTACTAGAAATAACCAAAGAGACGGTATAATGAGTACGGTGAGAAGAGCAAGCATACAACCAACATAGAATGAGTCAGAGTAACAACAAAATACCACAAGACATAAAAGTATTAACCAGACAAAGTTCGAACATGGATGATGATGAACCAAGAATACTCACGGCTTACCAACCTCCACAGAGGGGCCAACCTCGGCTGCCGTAGATGCGGTTGGCTCGGAGGCAGAATGCGGAGGCACCGGGCTGCGCAGACGTGGAAAACGGTAGATGAATGGGCGGTGGTGCTTATGGTAGAAACCGACGGCGGAAATCAATGGTGTGGTGGTCGAAGCTTCCACCGCCGACTGTCGGTGACTCCTCCGACTATTCAGAATTGGTGCAGACCGATTTCTTTCTCTTTTTTTTTTTTGCGGCTTCAAGTTACATCTAAAAAATAAAATAGAAGTGTGGGAGAAGGTAGTGATGAGAAAAAGAGAGATAAAAGGATTGATGGGATTAGAGAGGTGATGATGGCTAAAAAGATAGGATGAGAAGATTTTTTCTTTTAGATTCTTGGGAACCAAAGCCTCTTTTTTTTTTTTAAGGGTGATGGTGGTAATCGTTGAGAGAGAGGGAGCTAAGGGGGTGTTTGATGGGTAAAAAGATGACAAGAGGTTTGCTTTTGTGATAGGTGATGATGGCTAAAGGGTGATGGGACAAAAAGGCTTTGATAAGAAGTTTACTTTTTTTTTTTGAAAACCAAACTTAAAAAAAACTCCTCATAACCGGTGCATATACAAGCACTTGCTGAAAATTATTTCCACCTACACAAGAAACCAAATAAAATAAAATAAATAAAGGACAAAGTTAATAAAAATAAACAAAGGACAAAAGGAGACATGGACATAGGTGTGCTTTGTAAGAGTTGTATGAGATGACTAGTGGACACAATGGAGTTTCAACCATGCAAAAAAAAAATTTAAAAACAGATCAGAAAATTAAATTTCAGAAACTTTTTTTAACAGCTCAGTCCCAACGTGGCCACAAAGTGGCCACTTTGCACGACTCCGAAAATTTTCAAAATTTTTTTTAACAAAAATTGAAATGGTAAAAACTAAAAAGGACTGGGAAAAAAATATTTTATTAAAAGGCTATTTCTAGCCTTCTTGATACTCAACAAGAGGTTTTGGCGGATGACGACACACCATTGGACAAAAAATGTTTTTTCTTGTGTTTATGGTGGCTCAATCTCATTTCTTTCAAACATGGGTTCCCTCTTATTGGTGGTTGGATTTTCTTTGGACTCTCAAACTGAAGCTCATTTTCGCTCTCTTCTCCAAACTTTTCACCACACATTTCAATATCTACACCTAGGTCCTCACTCAACAAATTTATGGCCGAACAATCTTCCACTTCATTATGGAACTTAAGGGACTTGAAAACATTAAATGTCATTTGTTGATCATTTACCCTCATAGTTAACTCACCCTTTTGGACGTCGATCAAAGTTCTACCCGTAGCAAGAAATGGTCGTCCTAAAATGATGGGGACGTTCTTATCGGCTTCATAGTCTAAAACTAAAAAGTCGGCCGGGAAAATGAATTTGTCAACTTGGACCAAAATATCCTCAATTTTTCCTTTGGGATGTGCCAAAGATCTATCCGCTAATTGCAAGGTCATGGTGGTGGGTCGAACTTCCCCAATTCCTAGCTTCTTGAAGATGGACAACAGCATGAGATTTATGCTTGCTTCTAAGTCACACAATGCATGACCAACTTCCTTACCTCCTATCGAATAAGGGATGGTGAAACTACCCAGGTCTTTTAGCTTAGGTGGAATTTTGCAAGTGAGGAGGGCACTACTCTCTTTTGTCAAAGCTACTGTTTCAAATTCGCTCAACCTTTTCTTTTTGTTAAGGATGTCTTTCAAAAATTTAACATAGCTTGGCATTTGCTCGAGAGCTTCTACCAAAGGTATGTTAATATGGAGTTGTTTAAAAATGTCCAAAAACTTTTTGAAATGATTATCGACATTTTTATTTTTCATCCTACCGGGAAAAGGGAGGTCTCTTAAGTCTAGGTCCGGTTGGCTAAGACTAGCCTTTTTGTGCTGTGAAGTGGGCACTGTCTCACCACTTTGGTGAGGCTGATCTGATGGCAAAACAGTCCGTGAAGGGGCTGCAACATTCTGTCCCGAAGGTGGGCACGTTCCAGTGGAAACAAGGACGGGAATTTTTCTTTGTCGAAAGCATGTGTGGTGTCTTCTTGTACAACGGTATCAACTAAGACTTCCTCACTGGGTTTGGATGCTCTTGTTTCACTTCTTAAAGTCATGGCTTTAACGTGTTCCTTACCCTTAGGGGTCTCGGTGTCACTAGGCAAAGTGCCCACTTGCCTTCCTTTTAACTCGGCGGCAAATTGCCCCAATTGAGTCTCAAAACCCCTCAAAGTTGCATTGGTTTGGTTTATAAAACCTTTGAGTAGAGATTCAAGCGAACCATTACTCTCTGATGCATTTTTTTGTCTCGGTACATACGGTTGTGAGGATTTCCCACTTTGGTACGTATGAGACGACCCTTGTTGAAATCTTGGGGGATTTGGTGGTCGGTTTGGAACTTGATGAACCCTGGGGGGTTGAAGTCCTTGGTTTCCCGACCATGAGAAGTTCGGGTGATTTCTCCAATTTGGGTTGTAGGTTGGGGAAAATGGGCTATTCCTAGAATGATTTCCTACATAATTAACCGAGGCGGGATTACCGGGACAACACTCAAAAGCATGATTCTCACCACAAAACACACAAGATTCATTTATGGCTTGGACTTGGTTCTTTTCTCCATTTAAGTTCATGTTATTCTTTACCAAGTTAGTTAAAGCTACAATTTGTGCTTTTAAGGCGGTGATGGCATCAATGTCGTGAACACCCGATGCATTCTTGGGAGCAAGAGCACGTGGGTTTGACCAATCGGTGTTATTGTTGGCCACTTTCTCCAAAATGTCATATCCTTCGTTATAAGTCTTAGAGGTGAAAGCGCCACCGGCCGTAGCATCAAGAATAATTTTGGCGGCATTAGTAAGACCATTATAAAATGTCTCTAATTGGATGCAATGAGGGATTCCGTGATGAGGACATCTTCTAATTAATTCTTTGAATCTCTCCCATGCATCCGAAACCGCCTCATCCTCCTCTTGTCGAAACATCAAATTTTCGTTTCTAAACTTCACATTTCTAGTTGGAGGAAAACAAAAATTTAGAAATTTTTCGGCCAAAATTTTCCAACTATCAATGGAATGAGGAGGTTGAGAATTTAGCCAAGCTTTTGCTCTATCTCTCAATGTGTAAGAGAAGAGCGTAAGCCGTAAGGCTTCGGTTGTAACACCTTGAATGCGAAAATGATCCGTCATTTCTAAAAATGATTTTAAATGTGAGTGCGGATCTTCCGACGGTAACCCCCCAAATTGACCCATTGCTTGGATCATTTGAAACATTACCGGTTTTAGTTCAAAAGTTTGTGCCACAATGTTGGGCCTAAGAATACCCGATTTTAATTGATCAAATTCGGGTATTGCATAGTCCCGTATTCCCCGTTCTTTATCGTCGGCAATTCTTATGGTTGTTTCATTAGGTGGTGGTGGAGGATCTCCACCATTTCCAACCATGTTTTGATTTTGCCGACCTCTTCTACCTCTTCTTCGTCTTTTAACGGTTCTTTCAATTTCGGGGCCAAGAGGTACAAGTTCACCGTGTTGTAGCCTTGGCATACAACACGGAAAATACTAAAAATAAAAGACACAAGCAACTCAGGCTCGAATGAAAAGTCAATATCTTAGGATTTAAAATCGCGCTAGTCCCCGGCAACGGCGCCAAAAACTTGGTAGCGACAAATCGTATAGGTCCACAAAGTGGCCACTATGTTGCCACAGTAGCGGTGCAAGTGCACACCGGACACTATGATCGCTACAAGTAATAAAGTGGTAGAGTACCGAGATCATTTCCACATGGACTAGTCAACTAAGAATCAGAGAACTTTTCATGAACTTCTAGTGCTTGGTTGATTTTTGAGAACAATATCAATATTTTGTGAGTTTTAAGCGAATTAAACAACGATTAACGGAATTAACAGTATTAAAGATAGGATGTGGGTACAAGCATTGACTAAGACTGATGTAGTAACAACTTGGTTAGAAACAAAATGACACACGACAGCCGTAAAACCTTTTTCTCTCGAAAATAAGTTTCCTCGGAACGTGGCCACCTTGTCCCTACTTTGTCACCACGTTGGCCAACTCTAGACTTGCCGACTTAACTAAGTAAACCTCTAAGGATTTCAGTTCCACCAGTATAGATATGAACGCCCAAATCTCTTTGTGACACCCATATCAACCGACATTTGAACCTTAGTTAAAGTCATGCAAAAACCCGTATCTCTACGTGGTTATAAAAGACTTTCTCAAATCTTCTTTGCATCACCCAAGCCGTATTTCAGATCTGCCCCTATCGAGGTCTAAGATCTAATATTAACACTAACAAGTGATCGTCTTGTCCGCGTTGAGTTGAAGTCCCGACTCAAGTGACCAAGTGTAAGAGTTAGCAACGATAGCAACACCCAAGTGTTGCCTACTAGTCTTAGCTTTGGCTCATACCCACACCCAAGGGGGTGTTTAGCTCATAATAACAGTAAAAGACATGGGAGAAGAAGGAGAAAACATCAACATAACTTGCATAAATAACTAAAGAGTTGCTGCCAAGGTGGTGACAAGGTGGCCACTTGGCAATAGCTTTTACAAGGAAATTAAAACTTACAAAAATTAAATGCAATTAAACTACAAGCTTTAAAGAGAGACTA
This sequence comes from Arctium lappa, assembly GCA_023525745.1. Classification (NCBI taxonomy): domain Eukaryota; kingdom Viridiplantae; phylum Streptophyta; class Magnoliopsida; order Asterales; family Asteraceae; genus Arctium; species Arctium lappa. The sequence continues at coordinate 20,863,974 of CM042048.1, read as the reverse complement.
AAACTTAAATGCTCAGCTCAAGAAGTGTTTAATGCTCCTGGAAGTTGTTGTCTGTCCAAATGGTTCCTTCAAGCCCTCATTTATAGCCCAAGGAAGAGAAAAGTGTTGATGTGACTATTCCTCAAAAGTAGCTTTTAAGGAAGAGTGTTGAACTTTCCTTGGACCTCCACTTTTTGTCCTCTTCCTTGAATATTCTAGTGAAAGATCAGAAAGTTCTTTTCATTTCTTCAAAAGTCAATCTTTCCCAAAATGGCTAAATTTTATCAACAAATTTCCAGCCCACGTCCAACGTGGTGACAAGGTGCCAGCAAGGTGGCCACTTTCTGCATAAAAGTTAGTGAAACCGAAATTTTTGCATTCTTGAGACTTCATCATCATGTTTGAACAATTAAGACCAAATGAAGGAGATGAGAGACAAAAAGGGTGAAAATGTGGCAAAATGAATATAAAAAGAGAGGAATTAACTCTCAATATTTGAGAGTTATCACACCCCCAAACTTGAGCAATTACTTGTCCTCAAGTAAAAAGAAAAGAATTAACAAAAAGGACTCGAATGATGATCAATAATGGTTGACTACTTTTGAAGAATGGACAAGTCATACCGAATACTTTGACTTTTCTTGATTGAGCGAAGCACTTTGTTTGAAAAGGTACCGCCTTCTTTCATGCATCCCAAAAGTTTGACTTTAATCAATAGGGCTTGAATTGGGCTTGTGTTTTTGGGTTTTCAATTTAATTGCTCGATATGACCCCCAAACTTTTCTATTTGCATGACTCCAATTTTTTTGGTTTGACTATTTATTCTTTGTATTGCCTTAACCATTTGACCCTTGACCGATCCCTAATTTATTTTTCATTTTTTTTTTGCCAAAGTGGTGACAGCGTGGCGACAAAAAGGGTGAAAATGTGGCAAAATGAATATAAAAAGAGAGGAATTAACTCTCAATATTTGAGAGTTATCACCTACCAAATAAACGGTAGTGGATTTTATTCGTATGATTAATGGTTATAAAAACTTTTGCATTTGGGAGTTTTATAAATCTTAAGATGGCAGATTAATTTCAAAAACCTTGAACTCAATCGAAGCTATAGGTTGAAACCCTTCGGTAGAGCGAGTTATAATTAAGGACCAGAGGAGTCCTTGGGAATTGAAGCTTCGAATGATTGACTGGTGGTTAGTTTTGAAATTTTAGGTTTTCGGTTATGAATAGGTGCATGCATGAATGTTTGGTATATTAGAATTATGCAATCTACCAGCTATTTGAATGGTAATCTTGTTTTTCCGGTAAATCTTCGGGAAAAAGTCATTGGGTTGTTGCTTGATTTCGGTGGGTTATGAGCCTATGGTCGGATGTGTTCCATCCGGTTGAGTCTTTCGGAATAAAGAAGTTATGGCGATCTGTTTGTCGGAATTTAGTACCATGATAGGTGCCAACTTTAATTCGTCAGTGCAATATATGGAAGGAATTTTATGGTGATATATCAACAGCTGAGGTGTAACCATTTTGAGGATAGGTGTCAACACTCGATTGAGTATAGTGACCGTTGGGGTGCTTCCGTGCACTTTCGTTGAGTTTGGTGGGATTGCATGTCATGTGGTAACCTTAAGGATACTAGGAGTTGGCAATTAGGGGTCGATCATTGGTAATTCCATAATCAACAAGGTTTCCGTTGATTTGTCAGCCGATGTTTGAATGCATTATGGGAGTTTTATAACCGTGGAGTTTGGGGTAATCCGATATCTAAACATGTTGTGTTTATGTCAGTTTGAGGAACCAATTTATGGAAGATTGGATCAGACCAATCTAATGCTAGGAGTTTCGTCAAGGGAAGGACGATAAACCTTTATGGAGAAAGTAGTGAGACCGTCGAAGTAGACCTTAAGCAGAAATCGATTATTGAGGAGACCGTAATGTTTTGGAATTAGAAGTATTTAAGGGTAATGTTCGTCTTGAGGTGACCTTGGTGGAAGTGGTTAATTATGATCGTAATTTGCTCTTGAGGTGATCAGGGCAACCTAAGGTCGGGAGACAACCGAGATCTAAAGGATAGGAAAATGATTCGATGAGGACTCGATGTACATTCCGTCATCTGTAAGGTATATCGAACGTTGAGATCGAGTGTGTGGCGGACTGTCATGAGAAATGCAGTGACAACCATAACCGGGACGTAATCGGTTTCGTATATGAGGTGAGGCATCGTGAAAGGATCCCTTTTGGATAAAGAGCCAACTGATCTCACTGAATGCGACGTTGAGTGTTTGGTCGGGGTCAGATTTTGAGGACGAAATCTCTTATAAGGTTGGGAGGATTGTAACACCGCGAAATCGTTGGCCGAAGTGTTAGCGAAAGAAACCATCCACAGCGTCCCGTGCGGCTTTCCGCGCGGGTCAGGCCGCACCGCCATCCGCGCGGAGCCAATGTGAGCTTTTAAAGAGAGAAAACCGACCCCAAACCTCAAATCTTCTCCCCATTTCTCTCCCAAAACGACCCTCCAACCTCCAATGCGAACCCTAACCCATTTTTGAGAGTTTTCCCCTAAATCTAAGTGATTATTCTCCATCTAACAAGTTTTGGAAGCTAGAACCATCATCCCTCCATCTTCATCTTCTCCACCAAGCTTCTTAGGGTTTCACCAAACCTTTTTTTATCTATTTTGAAGATGGGAAGTTTGTGGCTCATTTTGGTGACTTAGAAGTGCATTATTGATGGATTCAAGTTGTGGGTAAGGTAACCTTCTCTTTTCTTCAACTATGGAAATTAGGGTTTTGGTATAAGTTGAGATCTTTATGTATAATGTTTGGGGAATGTTTCTTTATGGTGGGATGTAAATATTTATGGTTGAAAATGTATGGATCTAGGTTTTGGAAGGATTGTGCTTGTGGATTCAAGTTTCTTCAAGGAGCTCAAGTTGGGTAAAATCTAGATTTAGCCTAAATCTAGCAAGGTGAGTTCAAGTTGATTTGTGAAAACATTGTACATGCCAAAATGTCCATTTTAAAGTATTTACGTGTTTATCATGAAGTTATCAACTGTTGAGTTATTTGGTAACTTTTGACTATTTGAAGTGTTTAACTTTATAAACTTTGTAGAACACCCATATTGGGGAATTTTGGGCATCTCGTCAAATAAGTCATAAATGGAAGTGTTTTAATGGTTTTATTGCATAAACGGAGTTTACTTGGTTAAAATGCAGTTTTGATGTTTGTTGGAAATATGCATCATTCTTGTAGTGGGACGTTTTGAAAATACGAATGTGAGTCATATTGATTTTGGGTCGTTCCCGACTTTGCGGACAGTTTAGCAATCGTAAACCTTTTGGTTTTGGGCCGAAGGCCAATTTGAAATGGAGAGTCAAGGATTGTTGGAAAATGATGTAATTTATCGACTTATTTATTTTGGTCAAATATTTATTATGTCATTGGGCTTGATTTAAACTCAGATGAGTCTTTGGAGTATCCGTCGGTTTTGGTAGCTCGATATGGAGCCTTGTCGTATGGTGTACCTAGTTGCATCTCATTTGTGAGTTACATGTTTTGGATGCATTAGTGCATCCGTTGGAGTCATGTAACGTATTAGACTATAATTCAATGGATCCATAGGCATAGAGGTCGGTCTTATCGTGTAAGTGGGATAAGATTCTTGTGTTGTAATTTGGAAATTGGTGTTGGTGATACGATGTAAGTCCTAAATAATCAAGCGTGTCAAGGATGGCGAGATCCCAAGGTAAAGATATGGATAGGGTTGAACTTGGTGATTCTTTGGGGCTAAAGACTTGGATAGAGTTGAACCCACGTTTGCACTGAACTAAAGACTTGGATAGAGTTGATGTTCAAATGGCTAAAGACCTGGATAGGGTTGATGCCTATTATGACTAAAGACCTGGATAGGGTTGATGTCTACCTTGACTAAAGACTTGGATAGGGTTGATGTCAATGGTTGTTTATCCTTGAAGATACGCTTATAACATAGATATGTGGCTTAACTTTGTGTGCCCGCCACATTCAATGGAATCGGGTCTCCCCGTCACCGAAAGGTGTTGTTTTGGGTACCGAGTCTTGTATCCATGTTTTCGGTGACATGTTGTATATGAGATTTATTAACCATGATTTATGGGTTGAGTGTTATGCCCCACCCATGTTTTGGGTGTTTTGGGATGTGAAGCGTTATTCACGGTTTCACAATTTGGGAGTCGATTTATATTCACGTTTTGAGCGAGTTTTGGGTTGCATCGATTTATAAAGAATGTTTGTATTGGAACGTTGTTTTTAAAGGTGCATATTATGGGAAAACGAGTTGTTTCTATTTCTAAAGTAAATTAGTGTGAAAGATCTCGGTCTTACGAAACCATTATCAAGAAGGTCTTGGATATGAGCCATCATCTCTTGCATGTCAGATGGAGCCAATCGGTAAGGGGCTCTAGCATTCAGAGCCGCCCCCGGAACAAGGTCAATCCGGAACTCTACTTGACGACTGGGTGGCAAACCGGGTAAGTCGTCCGAAAATATGTCAGGAAACTCGCATACTACCTTCACGTCCTCGAGTTTCTTCTTCTCGAGTTTGGCATCTATCACATATGTTAGGAAGGATGAACATCCCTTCACTAAGCATTTTCGTGCGTTTGCCATGGTGATAATAGCGACCTCACCCTTTCTCCTCTTGCCATAAACAATCATAACATCACCACTCGAGATTGGGAGTCTGTTGGTCCCAGATAGCAGTAAGTAAACAAGACATGTATTGTAGAAGGGAGGGGGGTTGAATACAATACACACAATTTTCACTTAATTTAATTCTTATTGATTTGAAATCACGGAGGAAATGGGTATGCTGGAAAACTTTTCTAAGTTCCGAAACAACCTCTTTTCTAACCGTTTCAGAATAAATAGGAAATCTTCTCTTTATTCTAAGAAATCCATGGATAAATCCCAAGAGGAATGTTACTCATGTGGCAAGAAAGACCACTTTGCATCTGAGTGCAGAAGCAATCCTCCAAGGAAATCTAAATCAAATTCTTCCAACTCTTCTAAAGGAAGGAGATTAAGATCAATTTCTGCTGGTCGATCTCACTCTCGAAAATCCTCCTCATCCTCCTTCAAAGATCATTCTGACCGAGCTGAAAAATATAAAGTTAAATACAAGAGAGAAAAAGAAAGAAATAAAAGCTCTCTTCGTAAAGGAAAAGGACTAATGGTTGAATCCCATGATTGGGTTGATGAGCCCCCTTCTGAAAGTGAGAAAGAAATTTCTAGCAAATGTCTCATGGCCAAGACTGATGATGCAGCCAAGGATACTAACACAATGATGGACTTCTCTACTGAGAGCTCTTCTTCTTCTTCTTCTTCTTCTTCTCAGGTACATCCATTTTACTCTCTCTCAAATGACGAAAAGATCGAAGCATATGACTCTTTAACGGTTCTTTATCATAATGAAAAAGATGGCAAAAAAAGAGCTAATGCACAGATCAAGTCTCTCTCTTCTCAACTTCAAGTCTGCCTTTCTCAGTTAAATCATTTTGACAAAATAAAAGTTGAGTTAGAAGATTTAAAAACTATAAATTTTGTTCTTGCTAAAGAGAAGAATAAATTGCTTAAACGTCTTCAAAAGGAACAAGAAATAGTCAACAAATGGACCATATCTTCCAAAAACCTCGAAAAGATTTTTCAGGACCAGGTAACTGGTGATGATAAGTTTGGTTTAGGTTATGGAAAAATGGATGTTGACTATCCTTCCCCTCATGATCTTCCTTCTTATTCTCAAAATCCTCCTTCTCTCTCTAAACTTCCCTCTTACTCTCCTGAGTACACTGATTCTGACTCAGGAGATTCTGGATCTGTTTATTCCATGGATCTTCGTGACTCCAGAAAATTTGGAATTTTTGTCTTTACCAAGCAAATCAAAAATCAACCCGAGGAGTATCAAGGTTCGAACGATATTGTAAAGCCCATGAACGATTTTTTTAAAACAATGAACCTTGATGAAATCTCCACCTCCTCTTCTTCTTCCATGAAACCTACCTTCCTTGATAAAGGGAAGTCAATAGCTATAGATCTTCCCACAAAAAGAAAGGTAACACCTCCTCCAAAAGGTAAGTCTCAGGTCCCACTTACTAAGTTCATTCCCAGATCAGTAAACTTGAAAAAGTCAAAATCTAAGGGAATCTCTATTTCTTCTCATCCTTCATCTGAAAAGGGAATTATAGGACCCATGTCTAGTATTCTTCCTACTCCTCTCAAGCCAACCATTCTTCCTACTACTTCCAAACCTCTTAAATCCAAGTCCAAGGGAAAAGTTGTAACACCCTCAAACCTGGAAATAGCGACTAATTAAAAAAATTCTAATTTCATCGACAACTGAAACAACTACAACAACAATCTAAGGTTTAACTTCAATAAACACAAATCAATCTCTATACACAATCTAATATAGGTACGGATGTTATAAAATCCCAAAAAGAGTCACCATCTCCAATTGCGGATGACTTTGTCAAGCTACTCACTCTCATGCAATCTAGTGCTCATCTCTTCATAACACCGCTAGAACCAAACCCCAACTGAATCCTGATGCACATGCCAACAAATAAAAGGTTAGGCTAACGCCTAGTGAGTTCAAGAGTTTTAACATGAATAAATGTATCTTTAAAAATAAAGGAAATTAGTTACACCCCAATTTTTGGTCGAAAAGAAGACGAGATGTCAGCAGTGTTTCACGCGGATAGCCGCGCGAATGAAGTCGCGCCATAATTTGTGTGAGGCTCTATTCTCTCACGAATCCAGAGACCGGTGCACCTCTCCGCGCGAGTCCATCTGCGCCACTGCACGCGCACGACCTCTGTGCACATATAAAAGAAAGAAATCAGCCCCAACTTCATTTTATCCCATCTACTTCCTCCCAAATACTCTCTCTTCTCTAAATACCCTTTGAAATCGGTCCTAGGAGCATTCAAGTCATCATCCTCCACATTTATTGCAAGAATCAAGTCTCACCAACCAAAGATTATAACCAAGACTTCCAAGTCTCAAGAGCATCTTCCTTCTCCATCATCTTTTCTAGGGTTTTGTCACTTTTCTAGGTTTTAGGTCAAAACCTAGATTGTGAGTTTTCTAACCATTTTAAAATGAGATACATGTCTTTATATGATTTCTATTATCATCTCATGTTTCTTTTCATTATATTAATCATTTGACAAAGTAGACATAATCTTGCTATATTGGGAAATGTTTGGATCTTGATAACTAATCTTTTATGAGGATCTTGATGAAGTTATTTTGTTGGCAAATGTTGGGATATATTCATGTGATAAACATAGTTGATGGATGTTATATGTGGAATTTACATGATTTAGGATTTTGACCTAAATTGAGGCTTGAAGCTATATGGAAACTTTTATTTGATTTTACTTGGAGTAAAATGTATATAATGTGGGATTGGATATTGGATGAACCTCGAGTAGGCACTAGGAGGATGTAGTCTTGGGCATGACCTTATTGGTATTTGTCTAGATCTCCGCATTTGGAATAATGCCTTGGAGTGTAACGATCGTATTTTCGCTCAGAACTTGCCTATATTGGAGTCAAAAGTAAAGAAGTTGTGGCATAAAGACGTGGTCATGGTTAAAGTTCAATGGAAGCACCACCGAGGTGCCAACGTTACATGGGAATCGGAAGAGGATATGAGGAACCGCTACCCTCACTTGTTTTCCTAGAATGGGATTTCGGGGACGAAATCCTAATTAAGGTGGGGAGGATTGTAACGCCCGTATTTTTGCTCAAAACTTGCCTATATATATATATATATATGTATGTATATCCGTGCGTAAATGTGTGGGTAATCTCTTAACTTTCAAAGCCATGACTAACACCTTTAAACAGATAGTTGTGCGGGCTGCTGCACGGGTTCCAAGCTGCGGCCCAAGCCGTGTAACTCACTGGAGTGCAAGCCTTTAGGACACATGCGGGACTTATGGCGCGGCCTCCTAGTCATGGCTAAAGTCGTGGGGCTACTTGCAGGTCCCCAAACCCCTTCCTTGCTCGATTTTGAATCACAAAAACACCTCTACTCGTTTTCAATAGCGATTTTTAGGGTTCTTGGGCGATTTTCTTCCTCTTTCCACCTTAGATCACTAATTGCAAGCCTTGGGTGGTTACACAACATTTATTGAGCTTCAACCTACCTTGAGGACCATTTATTTTAGTGGTTTCATCAAGAATCATGATCAAGCTACCCACATCCAACTTTCTAGGGTTTCTACTTTTCTAGGTTTTTGGCCAAAACCTAGATTGTGAGTTCCTAAACTTTGTTAAAACTAGATACACATCCTATCTTGCTATTTATTATCGTCATTCATCTTTATTGATCTATTTATTCATAAAATTTTGTTTCTTGTGGGTTTTATTATGTGTAAGTCTAAGTCCTCATAATCTATGTGAGTGGGTTACCCTAAATTGGTATTGAGACTCTTTGACTTTAAGTAGGTGGGAAATATACTTGTATGGGTTAACTTTGATTAATGATCCATATGGGTGGCTTGACCTAATCTTGGGAAAATGGATTAATTGGTAAGTACATGACAATAGTTTCTTGTTATTGTTTGATGAAGTTTATGTACCATGATATTGGGATGATTTATCATTCAAGTCCCCATGAGGTGGGATATTGATTACATTGGTAATAATACATTCATGTTAGTCTTGTTATAAACTATATGCATGTTTGAGTCGTAAGGTCTAACATTATACTCATGGTTGGTACTGTAATTGATTCATGTGCATTATGTGCCTTGAGACCTACTAATGATATTGTTGGAAGAACCATGTCAGTAGACACTAGGAGGATATAGTCTTGGGTGCCACCGTTAAGGTATGTACCTAGACCTCCGCCATTCGGGGTAATGCCATGGTTGTACTCCTCGGGTGTGTCAGGCCTTTCGGATGTCACTCATGGTAGTTGGCATCAAGGTATATTGACTCTTTGGGTGGAACTTGATTGGTGCTATAGGTCTCCCCCATTGACTCCACCAATGAGAAATTCTTTGTTAACTGGTGATAAGTATTATGCTATTGATTGGAATATTATTGCTTGTTCAACTCACTAGGCTTTTTGGCCTAACACTTGTTTGGTGTCGATGTGTATCTCAGGTCCTAGCGGTGCCGGTGATAAGAATGTCTAGCCGACTTAGAGTGAGATTGGGAAAACTTTTGGGACACCAGTTCTTTTAGAAGAAATCTTTTGGCCAAATTCGGATAACACCCGAATTGTAATCTTATTTCAAATGAAATTAGATTATTAGGTTGTTATTTTCCCATTATTAGAATTTGTAACTTGTACTTAAAACAGGTGAATATTCTTTCCCTATTTTTGGGAGGCTCAATTGCTTTGGCAAATTTATATACCATATTTCCATTTTCTGGAAATTTTGTAATCCCTATTTTTAGGGTGTTACAAGTTAGTATCAGAGCTTTGGTTTGAGTGAACTAGGTATTGACTTAGCATATATAGACTTAAGCTTTAAGCGTATCTTTAAGTTGTCCACCTTGGGGTAAAAGTCATAGGTGGGGAGAGCGTAGGATATACGAAATTACATTGATTAAGAATTATGATGACGGTAAGGACGGATCCTTGTGTATCACGCAATCATAATATCACGTAGCTAATGCTATTATGAATGCGTTCTTACGTGAGCATGCTTAAATTGCTATTGTTATGATAATTGATAAATTTAGTAGTACGTACCATGAGTTTAACTCACTTAGTCTTTTCTCAACCTCTTTTTCGTGCGTGTCTGGTAGATAACCATGGTAAACACTCGGAGCAGACTACCAAACCCACAAGAGGGTCGCGTAGAAGTCGAATCTACTGCTGACCAACCTCTTTTGGTCGAGACCTCTGTGGGACCTCCCATACCCACCATCTTGGGCGGGGGACCCAAGCATATCCCACGCGCGAATCTTGTCGATAACAACTCGATCGTGGAAGAGGTGACGCTTGAGACGAGAATCAAGGACAGTATGATGTTAGCCATGAACTCGGCCATGGCACAACAACAAGAATTCTTTATGAAACTCCTAGAGGATCGCGATGCTAGCCACCGACGGCCCGAAACGGTGGGGGATAATGTCACGGTCGGATCGGGTGGTGGATCGGCCGTCGTGGGAATGAAAGAACATGTTATTGCTCGTGAGAAAAGGAAGGAGACGGGATGCACTTATAAAGATTTTCTGGGGTGCAGACCACCCAAATTTGCAAATGCTAAAGATCCCATCAGTTGTATCTATTGCATCCGAGAGATAGAGATGGCGTTCGAGGCAAGCGAATGTGATAAGTCACGGAAGATCAAGTTTGCTTCTCATCTGCTTAAGGGCGAGGCCCTGATTTGGTGGAATCTCACCCGGTCATCTCTTACTCCGGAAGTGCTGGCCAAACTCTCGTGGACAACGTTTAAGAAGAAAATCTTAAACAAATATTGCAGTGAAAGAGCTTTGGACAAGATCGAACAACAGTTCCGTAGTCTCAAGAAGGGTAGCATGTCGATTTCCGACTACTCAAAGCAATTCCTAGAAAAGTTGGGTTTGGTGGAGCATCTGGCTCCCAATGAGAGAACGAAGATTAAGGCCTATTTGTTGGGTTTGTCGGCCAAGATGAAGACGACGGTGAATGTTAATTCCCAAATATGTCAAGTTCTCATTGCAATTACAAATCACAACAATCAAGATGAACAATTTCGTAATCACATGTCATTGATTTAATCTCCACATATTACAATCACTTTCTCTCTCTACTTTCTCTCACTAGAATGTATAACAATGAACTCTTCTCTAATCTGCTCATCGTACTTGTTGTTGTTACAAAAGATTACAAAGGCAAGGGTTATTTATACCAAGCTACAAATACTACACAACTACTTTGATTTTGACTTTATTACAAAGGACTTTGACTTTCTTGCTTGAGAGTTGACTTTGAGCTTTAACTCGCTTTACTTTGATCTTCAGTATTCATGATCTTGTATCCAACAAATATGTGCACTAACATTCTCTCCCTTTGGATCAAGATCATCTCTAAAAGATTTTGCAATACAATCTCCCCTTTAAGCACAAAATTACAATCTCCTCCTTTGTTGCACTGAAGAACTTTATCAACTTATCTTCCCCTTAAGCTCAGCTTGTACAATCTCCCTCTTTGTAGATTAATATCAGATTAAATCTTCTCTTTTATGCTCAGAACAATCTCCCCTTTCTTTGATAAACTTTCTTTCAGACACAGGAAAGAAATTATCTTCATGTTCAGCTCAGATTGCTTCACCAAAAATATCTACAAAGAAAATTTCAGAAAAATCTGCTCAAACTCTGAAATCTTTGAACTTTTCTCTTTCAACTTTCAACTTTCAACAAACCTCTTCAAATTTTGTATTTCTTGAATACTTCTCAAACACTTCTTGATCTTCTCTCTCAACTTAAACATTTCTTTATTATATCTCCCCCTTTTTGATGAATGAAGCATGAAATCATCAAAACTTTCACAAGAAATGTCACTGAATCTGTCTAACCATTGATCTTTTACTAGAGCCTCTAATTATTCATCGATCCAAAAATATATTCATCCGAATCTTTGCAAATTCAGACAAAATATGAGTGTAACACCTGAATCAAAAAATGAATCAGTTATAATGTCTGTCAGTAACATAAAGTCATTGTGTAACAAATACACATTGGAAATGAGCTTTTGTGATGTTCACTCCCCCAGGTCTTCCATTCAATCATCGAAACACCACAAAGGAATTTATATGAACGTTATGACAAGAAAACATATTCCTTGTGTGTTCGTGCAAGTGTTTGAAAGAATTAAGCACAGATGATTGCTTTTTATAGGCTCAAAATTGTGTAAACCATTGAGACAACAACAGTTAAACATAGACTCGATTGTGCATGATCGAAGTGCGAAGGTGGGGCAGACTTCCTTCTTTTTCAATATCCAGATTTTCCACATGAAAACCAGATAGATTATGTGTTGCGTCCCTTTGAAATAGTGAAACATTTTCTTGTTGAGAAGAAAATGAGTAGCTGGTGGGGTTTTTATCAAGAGTTGGCATAGGCTAGTTGCCTGTTTCAATAATGTTCACGAAGAATTGTGAAACACTAGCAATATGGTTGCCCGACTCAGAAAATGTTGGTGCAGAGTTTGATATTCTTTTACTCTGTTCTCTCACCCTCTATCTTTTTAATCATTGAGCTCACGTCTAACCAAACTCTCTTTTCATTTTACCTCATCACACCCACACTCATATATTTTGACTCCTCACACTCGATCACTCAAGGATTAACTTCTTGGATAGGAAACACTGGTTAACGTGAATCCATAGAAGTTTCAGTTAATTCCTCACAATGAACCCATGTTTTCCTAAAAGATCATGTTGCTCAACAATTTCTTGGCAATGAAGCACAAAATACCATAATCAGTGTATGTATGATTCACAATATCAATGTGTGAGCTTTTGAAATTTAAGATTTCTCAAAAACAATGAAATTGAACAACTGAAACGAAGTCAAGTGTTTTGAGAATCTGACAATGATATAATCAGATGAAACAAAAATGATTTAACAATTAAGGCTTAGGTCAACAAAAATTGGATATTGTCTATATGAATCAAAATACAGACAAGTCTTCAAAGAAACGTTTTGAAATGAAATCAACGCTCAAAATTCTTTGAAGTTCAAACGGGGTGTCTTACCATCAAAATTTTGTTTCAATTATGAGACATGGTAAGAACATATTCAACAAAATATTAAACCGGTGTGTGTGAATACTTGACAGTATATGGAAAAGACAATACACAAGTATTTATCTTTGGAAACACACGGTTTATTGACATTTAAGCACAAGTAAAAATGAAAACATTTAAAAATCACACTTCTATATTCTTGAAATCATTTAAGAATCAGGAGTGGTTTGAACATTTAAGAACATGCTTTCATACCTGAAAGTTGTCCTTCTTTCAGATAATATGAGATTAAGATTAGAAATAAACATTTTTGCTCAATCTTAAATCTCATCAAGTCTGCTCTAAGTCATATATAATATGATCATGTAAGCTCTCTCTCAAATCTGCAACATTCACAAAGTCGTCAAAGTGCAAAGCTTTATTCACAAAATTTATTGAAAATAAAAATGACATAAAGCAATAAAACTTTGAAATTACGAGTTCTGATCAGATATAATCAGAAGTCATATACTCCCCCTGAAATTATGCATTAAATTTATCTCACACTCCCCCTGAAAACATGAACAATGTTGAGTGCAGATATCTTTAAGATAAAATTGCAAATGCATATGTTTCAGTAAAAATTATGTACTCCCCCTTGAAGGTTGATCTCCTCATTTATATATCGGAGTACAATCTCATATCAGCACGGGAGTGTCAGCTCTTTTGATCGTTGAAGAACGAGTCCTAAACTGTTGTGTTTAGAAGTCAAACTCTTAATCTTTGAGGAACGGGTCCTGAACTGTAGTATTCAGAAGCCTTAGTTCTCTTACTCCCCCTTGACTTGAGGTGCCTGCAACACAGAATCATCCTTTGGCTTTGGTACCCACTGGTATTTGGGTCCATGTTTGTGATTTGCAGTTCTATTGGGAGTAATCGAGTAAGAACCATACCAGTAATGATCACTAGTTTTATGAATAAAATCATATGTACGACAGTAATAACAATACCTTTTCCTTGTAGACAACCTGATTAATTGATCTCTCGAGTAAGCAAAATCAAGTTTACCTTTCCGCACTTTGTTCTTCTTTGCATTTGATGCATGTACATATGACTTGTTTCCTTTCTTCTTATCCTTCGTCTCATCATTCTTTTCATCGTTAACTGGTTTCACTTTCCAAACCAACTTTTCTTCATTATATCTCCTTCTTCTCCTTCTTTGTGTACCTGAACCATCTACATTTTGATCATAGAAAATGTTAGTAGTATGAATCTGATCAAATGAATTAACTGACCTTTTTGAAGAAACAGTTCTTTGATGTGAGCTTGAGGCTGTCCTTTTAGAGTCAGCTTGATCATTTCTAGGTGTGTGGATTTTTGACTCTGGAGTCGTTTGCTCAGTCACCACCACCTTAGAAACAATATCTTCAAGATCTTTTATCTTTGAAGAATAAATGTCTCTTTCTTTGACAAGCAGGTCAATCTTTTCTTGAAACTCAGACTTCGTTTCCTGCTCTTTCAGAACACATGTTGACAGTTTAGATAACTTGTCAGTAAGCTTCTTAATCTCAGATTAAAAAATATTCCGTTCTTCTTCAAAATCATTCTCCACATTCTTTCTTCCATCAGATATCTCTTTGAATATTCCAACATTCCTTTGTTTTATAACCTTCTTTTCTTTTTCAAACTTGTCTCTTTCCAGGATGATCACTTTCTCAAAGTCAGATACTTATTGAGAAAGCTTAGAACATTTAAGCTCAACCATCTTCTTCTCTTCAAAACTCTTTCTGGAAAACTCAGAGAATTTCTTTGCAAATTGTTTCTTTTCACTCTCAAACTCATCTCTGTCTTTGGCTATCTTTTGCTCCAAATCTGATATTTTCTTTTGAAGCTCAGCATTAGCAGTTTTGAAACTCTTGTCCTTCTCCTCATTCTTACTACAATCTAAAACGTTCTCCATCTCTGACATCTTCTGCCTTAACTCAGAATTTTCAGTCTTCAATTTCTCATATTCCAACCATTTATCTTCCAAGACTGAGATCTTTCATTTAAGTTACGTATTCTCAGTTTCCAAACTCTTTACTCTTTCTTTTGAAGACATCTTTGATCCTCCCATCATCTTTTCAAGTTGTTCCCACAACTGTTTTCCTGTAGCCTTTTTACTATCTAATTTGATAGAAATCTCATCTGAAATTCCTTGCAAGATAAAAGCTTTGGCCAATTTGTCAGCTTTATGTCTCCATCTCTGCTTATCTGTGTATTCCTGAAGTGATAGTGGGTACTCTCCTCGTTTTGTTGCTCCATTTTCTCCCATAAAAGAGTAAGTCTTTGTTGGAGTTTTCATCTTTCCTTCCTTCAGAGATATTCTGATATAGTCTCCCAAAGCATTGCGATCAATGAAATCCAGAAAACTATTCTTCCACTGCTCGTACTCTCCTTTGACTAACACAGGAGGTTTCACATCAGTTCCGATTGTGAGAGCTTCTCTGGAAGTCATCCTGTAATGATTGGTACAATAAGAACTTGACAATGATCGTTAGAAATTCAGAAACAACCTAAAAAATCAAATTTGGTCAAATATTGAAAAACTCGGAAAATATTCTAAGTATAAAACTTGCAGAGTGAAGGATACAAGCTTTGCGCAACTACAGTATCTTGCGAGTTTTGGAACTTCACGCACAAAGAATAATATGAGAACAAACTTTGCGCAAAAAGTGATGTGTGCGTTCAGACTTCGCGCACGTCGAATGATACGAATTCTGAGGTTCGCGCAAGAAGGCTTGTGCGAGTTCTTGCTTCACGGCTCACGCAGGTAACTACGTGCAAGTTCTTAACACTTCTCGTACACACACTTCGCGCAATTCTTTTGTGAGCTCGAGACATAGAAAAATTTTCAATCTTCACTTCTCTCTAAATGCAAACTCGCAGATTATCCACTTCTCGCAAGGCTTAACTTCTCGCAAATCACAGTTCGCGCACCCTGAATAATATGAATAGTAAAAACTCGTAGAAAAGGTTTAGCGCGTTTCTACTTCTCGCAGGTCACAACTTGCGAGTTCTTCATGACTTGCGAATTCTTAAGTTTTGCGAGTTCTTGCCTTGTACGATTTCTTCCTCTGCGTGTTCTTTGGATCTTGCGAGTTCTTGACTTATTCGAACAAAAACTTCATTTTTGCATCTGATTTCGATCGAAAACTTCACCGATTGTTCTGAAAACTTGCAGAAATCCTCTAGATCAATCAACGAACCAATTACAACCAAACTATTTCAAACTAATGCATTATATATTACCAGTCGATCTAGAACAGTTTGTTTACAGACTTCGAACAGAAAAATTACAAAAACAAAAATTCAGATCGATTTATTGAGAATTTATCAAAATGAATCAAACTAAACTTGTTCTAGACTTATACGTGAGTGCAAAGATACAAAATTTAGATCCAAAACACTACTAAATCGAAAAATCAAATATGAACAAGAAGACTTGCGCGTTCTTCAAAATGTCGACCAAATTCTTGAATTCAATTCGTATTTCTGAATTTCCACTCTGCTCTGATACCAATTGTTAATTCCCATATATGTCAAGTTCTCATTGCAATTACAAATCACAACAATCAAGATGAACAATTTCGTAATCACATGTCATTGATTTAATCTCCACATATTACAATCATTTTATCTCTCTACTTTCTCTCACTAGAATGTATAACAATGAACTCTTCTCTAATCTGCTTAGCGTACTTACTTGTTGTTGTTACAAAAGATTACAAAGGCAAGGGCTATTTATACCAAGCTACAAATACTACATAACTACTTTGATTTTGACTTTATTACAAAGGACTTTGACTTTCTTGCTTGAGAGTTAACTTTGAGCTTTGACTCGCTTTACTTTGATCTTCAGTATTCATGATCTTGTATCCAACAAATATGTGCACTAACAGTGAGGAATGCAAAAGTGTCAACGATAGAGTAGGCAATCGAAGAGTCATTCCTTGTAGAGAATGACATTACGCAAGGAAAGGAAGAGAAGGGTCAAGCTGTAGAGAAAAGAAAGTGGGAAGGGCCATCGGGGCCCATTCGTCAGAATAAACCGTTCGTGGGTGGACGATTTGGGGACAACCGTCGAGAGGAAAGATGGTGCCACAAATGCAAGACCAAGCACTTTGGCCCATGCAATCCAAAGTCGTACTCGGGTTCCGCCGAGTGTGCCAAGTGCAGGAATAAGGGTCATGCCATCTGAGATTGACCTATTCAGGGGTCGGTGTGTTTTGAATGTCAGGAACCGGGCCACATGAAGAAGGATTGCCCGAAGCTAGTTGGTGGCAACCGTGGAAGTTCTTTTCGGTCAACGACAAGGGTCGAGCAACCATCGAGAGTGCCAAGCCGAGCATTCCGGATGACCACCGAAGAAGCAAAAGAGACTGTCGATGTTGTTTCGGGTACATTCCTAGTAAACTCCTTGCCCGCTCATGTGTTGTTTGATTCAGGTGCTACTTGCTCTTTTGTGTCGGACATTTTCTGTAAGCAATTCATCACTCCTAGTAGTGCTCTTTGCGATGCTTTGGTAGTGGAAGTGGCTAACGGAGACCAAGTAATTATCCGTGAGCGTTTTGTTGATTGTACCCTAGAGATCGATGGGAACTTCTTTGGGGTAGATTTGTTACCTATGACTATAGGTGGGTTTGATGTAGTCATAGGCATGGATTGGTTGTTGAGGCATAAGGCCGACATCCTTTTTTCCAAGAAGATGATCCAAGTGCCTTTGTCGGGAAATGGTGTAGTCACCATCTATGGAGAGAAGTGAAGAGATGCAATCCTATCATCTCCTCCCTTAAGGCCCGCAAATTCCTAGCGAAGGGTTATCCTTCGTATTTGGCTTATGTGGTGGACACGAATAAAAAGAAGAAGTTTGTAGAGGACGTGAAGATCGTGCAAGACTACCCGGATGTCTTTCCTGAGGACTTACCCGGACTACCACCGGAATGTCAAGTGGAATTCCAAATTGACCTTGCTCCGGGAGCGGCTCCGATAGCCCGTGCTCCCTACCGTTTGGCTCCGACGAAAATGCGAGAGATGATGACACAACTACAAGAACTATTAGAGAAGGGATTAATCCGACCGAGCTCGTCACCTTGGGGAGCCCCAGTTTTGTTCGTGAAGAAGAAAGATGGATCTATGCGGATGTGTATAGACTATCGCGAGTTGAATAAGGTCACGGTGAAAAACAAGTATCCCTTACCTCGCATCGATGACCTCTTTGACCAACTCCAAGGCGCGGGATGTTTTTCAAAGATCGACCGTCAGTCCGGATACCATCAAGTCAGAGTGAAGAAGGAGGACATACCGAAGACAGCCTTCTGAATGAGATACGATCACTAAGAGTTTTTGGTGATGCCCTTTGTCTTGACCAATGCTCCGGCCGTATTCATGGATTTGATGAACCACGTGTGTCACCCTTTCTTGGACAAATCTGCGATTGTCTTCATCGACGATATTTTGATTTACTCAAAGGACGAGGCCGAGCATGGGAAACATTTGCGGGAAGTGTTGGAAGTCCTCCGAAGAGAAAAGTTGTTCGCAAGGTTCTCGAAGTGCGAATTTTGGCTTCAAGAAGTGAAATTATTGGGCCTCGTGGTGTCAAAAGACGGAGTGAAAGTAGACCCGACAAGATCGAGGCGATGATGAGTTGGGAACCGCCAACGAATCCGACGGAAATTCGTAGTTTCTTAGGATTGGCGGGTTACTACAGACGTTTCATTCAAGACTTCTCCAAGATAGCTTCGCCACTCACCTCCCTCACAAGAAAGAATGTCAAGTTCCTTTGGACTGAAACGCAAGGTCAAGCCTTTCAAACGCTCAAGAAGAAATTGTGTGAAGCTTCTATTCTATCCCTACCCGAGGGATCAGATGACTTTATGGTGTATAGTGATGCTTCCAAGATGGGACTCGGGTGTGTGTTAATGCAACGATGAAAAGTAATAGCTTATGCTTCTCGGCAACTAAAGGACCATGAGAAGAACTACCCGACTCATGACTTGGAATTGGCGGCGGTAGTCTTTGCATTGAAATTATAGCGACATTATTTGTACGGGACGAAGTGCACCTTGTTTACCGATCACAAAAGCTTAAAGTACATCTTTGACCAAAAAGAACTCAACATGCGGCAAAGAATGTGGCGTGAGCTACTAAAGGGCTACGATTGTGAATTGCTCTATCATCCCGGTAAGGCCAACATTGTGGCGGATGCTTTAATCCGGAGGAGCTATGAAGGCGGTGTTAAATTATGCCTCACTAGGATCGATGTGGTATCCAGTTTGTTGGAGAGCATCAAGTCATGTCAAACGGAAGCACTTAAAGAAGAAAATCTCAAATCCGAAGTTATGGTAAGGCAAAGCGGATTATTGACGGAAGATGGTCGTGGACTTAAACTCTTTCAAGAACGGATCTGGGTGCCAAAGCTTGGTGGAAATCTAGAACTACTCCTAGAAGTAGGGGTGAGCAGGACCCGACCGACCCGAGTTACCCGACCCAACCCGACCCGAGTTTTGGCCAAAAATCCGAACCCGCTATATCCGATATCCGAAGTGCCTGATCCGAATAATTTAACGGGTAAAGTGGGATCAGGTTGGGTACCCAAAACCCAAACCCGCCCCGCCCGAAATATCCGAAATTTTTTTAAAATTTAAAAAAAATCATTTTTATTTTATATTTATATAATCCTAATTCTAATTTGTAGTTTGTAATTTGTAGTTTAATGTTTTAGTTTGTAGTTTAAACTTTAAAGTTGTTGTTTGTAGTTGTAGACTTTTAGTTTAAACTTTAAAGTTGTTGTTTGTAGTTGTAGACTTTTAGTTTAAACTTTAAAGTTGTATATTGACAATTTGTAATTTGAGAAAACAAGTCCAAAAAAAAGCCCATTGAGGCCCACTACCCGAAATATCCGACCTGAACTACCCGAACCGAACAACCCGAACTCTAATCGGTCGGATGTCGGGTCTTCCCCCACCACCCGAATATCCGATCGGGTTTGGGTTTTGGATATCCGACTGACCCGACCCGACCGATGCACACCCCTACCTAGAAGAGGCACATAAGTCAAAATATTCTATACATCCCGGTAGCACTAAGATGTATAGAGATTTAAAGTTAAACTATTGGTGACCGGTGATGAAACTTGACGTGGCCAACTACGTGGAGAGGTGCGTCACGTGTCTTCAAGTCAAGGCGGAACATCAAATGCCATACGGGAGTTTGCAATCACTGTCCATTCCCGAGTGGAAGTGGGACAACATCACCATGGACTTCGTGACAAAGCTACCAAGGACATTACGAGGTCATGATACCATTTGGGTGATTGTGGACCGTCTAACCAAGAGCGCGCATTTTCTTGCTATGCGGGAGACCTTGCCAATGGAGAAATTAGTCAAACTGTACATTGATGAGGTGGTGTCGAGACATGGAGTTCCGCAATCTATTGTGTCGGATAGGGATAGTCGGTTCACATCTAATTTTTGGACTAGTCTACAGAAGGATTTGGGCACGAGATTAAATCTGAGCACGGCTTACCATCCTCAAACGGATGGCCAAATCGAGAGGACCATCCAGACGCTTGAGGACAAGTTGAGGTCGTGTGTTATCGACTTTGGAGGGAGTTGGGACTCACACCTACCTTTGGTGGAGTTCGCTTATAATAACAGTTACCATTCAAGTATTGGAATGGCACCGTTCGAGGCGTTGTATGGACGGAAGTGTAGAGCTCCAGTTTTTTGGCTTGAGGCGGGCGAGAAGCAATTCGCCAGGCCGGAGATCGTTCAAGAGACGGCGGACAAAGTGAAAGAAATTCGAGAGAGATTGAAGGTGGCTCAAGACCGACAAAAGAGTTATGCGGACAAGAAGAGAAGACCAGTCGAGTTTCAAGTGGGCGATCGCGTCATGTTGAAAGTATCTCCATGGAAAGGGATTATCCGGTTTGGGAAGCATGGGAATCTTAGCACCTGTTTCCTAGGACCCTTCGTCATTTTAGAAAAGATTGGGTTATAAGCTTATCGGTTGGATTTACCACCCGAAATGGATGGAATACACCCTACCTTCTACGTGTGTTACCTTTGGAAGTGCCTAGCCGACGAAGAGAGTGTGATTCCCTTGACAGAAATCTGAGTAGATAATGGAAATCGTTGTGTGGAAGAACCAGAAGCAATATTGGAGTCAAAAGTAAAGAAGTTGCAGCATAAAGACGTGGTCATGGTTAAAGTTCAATGGAAGCACCACCGATGTGCCAACGTTACATGGGAATCGGAAGAGGATATGAGGAACCGCTACCCTCACTTGTTTTCCTAAAATGGGATTTCGGGGACGAAATCCTAATTAAGGTGGGGAGGATTGTAACGCCCGTATTTTCGCTCAGAACTTGCCTATATATATAGGGAAGGGAAGGGATCAATTGGAAGCCAATATTACATTGGAAACTTTGGAAACCGAAATTAACCAATCATTGAATTTCCTTTTTTTATTTTTATTTTTAATTGATAAGGTTATTTTAGTCTTTCACATAATTTCATAATATATATGATAAGTGTTATTATTGTTATAATATTAATTATTTAATTTTAATGTATTTTATATATGGTAATATTGATCTTTTATTAATTTAAACATGAAACATTTAATTTAGGTAAACACAAATTGATTCATACACAAGCTACAGATCAATTTTTTTTATTCTTATGAATCAGTAATTGATTCATCCAATGAATGAAAGTTGATATTCATGTGAAATCTTCAATATTACCTCCAGGCACAAAATATTAATATAGTGAAACATAATGGATTTGATATAGTGAAACAAAATATTAATATAGTGAAACCTGATGAAACATAAAATGTTAATATAGTGAAACCCGATGAAACATATTTGATATAGTGAAACATAATGGAAAGGTAATGAAACAAAATATTAATATAGTGAAACCTGATATAGTGAAACAAAATATTAATATAGTGAAACAAAATATTAATATAGTGAAACCTCATGAAACAGATTTGATATAGTGAAACATAATGGAAAGGTAATGAAACAATAATGGTAATGAAACTTAGGGGCTGTTTACTATCATCTTTTCACCTCTTACCGGTGTGAGCCTCTTACCCAAGTAAGAGGTAGAAGTGTTTACCAAAAATAAAAAAACTATTGATCGCTGACCGTTCTTCTTACTGGGGTAAGTGAAGGAACTGATAATTACCACGGTCAGCGCCTTATTTTCCTCATTTACCCTCCCCTGAATATCTTTCTCCATTGAAAACCTCTCTTTTCCATCCCTGCAAATTTCATCTCCACGCATATATACCCTCACTATTATAAATGTAGAGTAGTAGAGGGAATCATGCTATTTCTCTGCATGGTGGTTTAAATATAAAGGAAAGACATATTATAAATGCACAGGGAATCATGAACTGCGGTAAATACATCTTGAAAGGAGAATCTTTGAAGGGAAAGAAAATCAAATGGGTAGGCACTTTGGAAGAAGAAATAACATACCTCAAAACAATTGTCCCAAAAGGGAATTAATTAGGAGAGACAAGATCTTTTTGAAGAAGAAATGCTTTATCTGTCTCTTGAAAATGGTGAGTAATTGAGTATTGAAAATATGGGGCAGCAGTGGGGCACGACAAAAGAGAAGAAATAATCAATATTTTGGTTTTGAAGCAAGAATTAATTAGTTTCCTTTTTATATGTATTCTTCAAATTAACATTTGTTTTCCCTATTTGTTTTAAACTTTAATAGAGGGGCATAGTTGTCATTTTTTCTCGGTCAACACTTAACAAAAAATATTATGTAAACATCAATTTTTAGTCAGCACTTACTCAAATCAGGCCTCTTATTTTAATCAGATCTCTTACTCCAGTCAGCGCTTATCCAAAAAGTTTGGTAAACAACCCCTTAACGAAACTTATTTGGGTTTTTACATACTGCATATTGATGAACAAGTAATAAAAAGGTAGTCTTGATATGCTTTCTCTCTCTTTTTTAAGAAATATACGCTTTCCTATATTTAAGCATATTTCATCTTTGTTGCCAAATTTGAAACACAAAAGAAAAAGACATATTTACCCTTTTGACATATTATTATTATCTTTTATTAATAAATTAATTAATTTATTAGCATATATAATTCAAATGAATCTTGACCATTGATTAAAAAGATCAATGGTTGAAATTTGGTTTCCAAAGTGTGAAATTTGGTTTCCAATTAAAACCACCCCTATATATATATATATATATATATATATATCCGTGTGTAAATGTGTGGGTAATCTCTTAACTTTCAAAGCCATGACTAACACCTTGAAACAGATAGTTGCGCAGGTTCCAAGTCGCGGCCTAAACCGCGTAACTCATTGGAGTGCAAGCCCTTAGGGCACACGCGCGACTTATGGCGCGGCCTCCTAGCCGTGGCCAAAGCCGCGGGGCTACCTGCAACTGCAAGTCCCCAAAACCCTTCCTTGCCCGATTTTGAATCACAAAAACACCTCTACTCGTTTTCAATCGTGATTTTTAGGATTCTTGGGCGATTTTCTTCCTCTTTCCACCTTAGATCACTTATTGCAAGCCTTGGGTGGTTACACAACATTTATTGAGCTTCAACCTACCTTGAGGACCATTTATTGGAGTGGTTTCATTAAGAATCAAGATCAAGCTACTCACATCCAACTTTCTAGGGTTTCTACTTTTCTAGGTTTTTGGCCAAAACCTAGATTGTGAGTTCCTAAACTTTGTTAAAACTAGATACACATCTTATCTTGCTATTTATTATCGTCATTCATCTTTATTGAGCTATTTATTCATAAAACTTTGTTTCTTGTGGGTTTTATTATGTGTAAGTCTAAGTCCTCATAATCTATGTGGGTGGGTTACCCTAAATTGGTATTGGGGCTCTTTGACCTTAATTAGGTGGGAAATATACTTGTATGGGTTAACTTTGATCAATGGTCCATATGGGTGGCTTGACCTAATCTTGGGAAAATGGATTAATTGGTAAGTACATGACAATAGTTGCTTGTTATTGTTTGATGAAGTTTATGTACCATGATATTGGGATGATTTATCATTCAAGTCCCCATGAGGTGGGATATTGACTACATTGGTAATAATACATTCATGCTAGTCTTGTTATAAACTATATGCATGTTTGAGTTGTAAGGTCTAACATTGTACCCATGGTTGGTACTGTAATTGATTCATGTGCATTATATGCCTTGAGACCTACTAATGATATTGTTGGACGAACCAAGTCAGTAGACACTAGGAGGATATAGTCTTGGGTGCCACCGTTATGGTATGTACCTAGACCTCCGCCATTCGGGGTAATGCCATGGTTGTAGTCCTCGGGTGTGTCGGGCCTTTCGGATGTCACTCGTGGTAGTTGGCATCAAGGTATATCGACTATTTGGGTGGAACTTGATTGGTGCTATGGGTCTCCCCCATTGACTCCACCAATGAGAAATTCTTTGTTAACTGCTGATAAGTATTATGCTATTGATTGGAATATTATTGCTTGTTCAACTCACTAGGCTTTTTGGCCTAACACTTGTTTGGTGTTGTTAGACCACAGTCTCATTGGATTCCAGATCATCCAAACTGAAGATCGCAATCTGAAGCTAAAGTCGGAACGTCGACTCTCGATAATAAAGTCTATGTCGTTTGTAATAAATGTCAATGTAATTTAATGTAATTGTTTTAGTTTACTTTGATTTAATATCTAAGTAATAGTATTGTAATAGTTATATTAAGTAACTAAGTTAGTTTCTAGTTTGTTAGAATTAATATCTAGATTTAATATCTAGATATTAAGTTAGATAGTGTGTTCAACACACTTAGATTAGATATTGTGTTCCTCTAGCTCTATCAATCAGATAATAGATCACACACACAAACACACACATCAAGGTGTATTTGAGAGAAAACATAGAGAACACAAAGCAAAGCTTAATCGATCAACCTTGTAATCGTTATTTTATATATCAAACAGGTTGGTAATCTTATTGTGTTGTTATTTCTTAGAACTTGTTAAGTAGTATTGTTGGACCGACAATTGGTATCAGAGCCTGATTAAGATCAAAAACAAGTTTATGAGAAAAACGACTCTGTGTTCTTGAACAAAATTCGAGTTTGTGATTTTGAGTGTTTTAGGTGTTAGAATCGATCAGGGTGTGTTCGAAATACCTGATAGATAGAATTGTGAGTGTTTAATTTCACTTTAAAGCTTAAATCGAGTTCCAATTTGGTGATTTTAAGTGAAAACAGTCGAAGTGGGTAACTTACTGTGCCATCGATCTTTTATTCAAAAAGAGTGTTTTAGTGAGATCGAGTGCTTAAATTCAGTTCTAGAAGTGATTCTAGACACTTTGGAAGTGTTTGGTTGTGCTAATCTTTATAGGAACAAAGATTTAGACGATTTTCAGAAGTTCAGGACGAACAAACGCAAACCAGAGGAAGAATAACACGCAAAGTCCTACTTTGCGCTCCTCAAAGCAAACGCAAAGTCCTACTTTGCGCGTCCTTCTTCAAACGCAAAGTCCAACTTTGCGCGTCTCAAGTGACCCGCAAACCTCTACTTTACGCCTCTCAAGCCAAACGCAAAGCACACTTCTCGTTTCAAAGAGCAATCGCAAACCTCAGTTTGCGCTTCCCAAAGCACCCGCAAACCTCAACTTTGCGCTTCCATCTAGACCCGCAAACCTCAGTTTGCGCTTCCTACTAGACCCGCAAACCTCCATTTGCGCGTCCCATTAGAAACGCAAACCTCAACTTTGCGCGTCCCATTAGAAACGCAAACCTCAACTTTGCGTTCCTAACTTGAAACGCAAACCTTCTCAATCGCAAAGCTCCAATTTCCAGACTTAGAATTTTTTTCTGAGAATTTTTCGAAACTGTAATAGGGTCTTTAATTGTCATAAATTTTTTCTCTAGGGGCGTTGACCCTTGACCCCACCCGCTAACCGGGTAGCGGGACCCCTGTGCTAAGTCTGCCTAGGGGGACAAAATTTCTTGTGTGATCAAATTTTATCTGGACTAACGGTCAAGTACAAGTTCTTATTGCTCATCAATCAAACAGAATGAATTCCAGCGAAGCTAATTCAATCAGTATGGACGAGAATACACCTGTACTTTACACAGGAAGGATTTATGCCTTAGAAACAGAAGGAGAGAAGAAAGAGACAGCACACTTGTGCTTGATGAGTCAGATGAAGATAAAAACCGAAGCTGATTCTAATGACGAGGTATGTGATCAAATGCATGCCATGAAGATAAAACTCCAAGAGTTAGAGTCGAATCTTAAGCGGGAAAAGGGTGTTATAATTGACAAAAACCAGTTGATACAGAAACTTAGCAATGAAATTGCTGAGAAGAAAGTATTAATTGAGGTTTTACATAAAGATAATGACACCAACGCTAAGGAAAAGACAATAATTCTAAAAGAGAATTCTGATCTTAAGTCTCAACTTCTAAAGAGTGAGATAGATATTTATGAGCTTAAAAAGTTGCATGCTTCTTGTACAAAAGAAAACTTTTCTTTACTCGGAAAACTAAAAAGTTTGGAAGAGAAGTTGTATAAAATGGGTCAAACTGAACAAACTATTTTTCTGAACAAACCCAAAGAGGAGATAGAAAGATGGGGAATCGGTTATAAGAATCCTCACTGTCTACAAAAGGGGATGTCTGAAGTTCCAGGACTTTATGATCATCTTAATATGAAATTAGCCCGCAGACTCCCCGCGTTTAAAACTTTTTGGACTAAGCTATCAAAAGAGGATGAAGCCAATGAAACGGAAAAACGGATGAAATCAGCTAAAGTTTATCTTCCATTTTATTATGCGAAGTTGAATAATAGTTATGATGAAAACCCAATATACAAAAAGAAGGAAACTCTTTCAAGTGATTTCTTTCTAAGTTATACTGAAAAGGAAATGGAGGCGAAGCCTATCAAAGGTAAATTATATGTCCCTCCTCTCGTTTTAGAACGTAAAATTTCTGAACTCGAGACTTCTTTATCAGATGCAAAACTTTTGATAAATATTTAACAAAGCGTTTTTACAACCGTGTTTTCAAATACTGTTCTTTCAAAAGCTTCAAACTCTAAGGAGTTGTCTGGTTCATCAAATAAAGGAATCGATTTTTTGAACTCTGACGGTAGTTTAGATAATGGTTCTAATCTCTTTGACTTTAATACAAAACTTCCCAACCATTCATCTTTTGTTAAGAAAACTTTAAGAAAATCCAGTAAGCCTGTGAACAGTGCAAAATCAACGAAAGCTTTCGTTGATAAATCAGTCTCTGTGAACGCTAAGAGTGCTAAAGGTAAGAATTTATCTCAGCATTCGCAGAAACCGACCACTACTGGTAATTCCAAGAAGAAGCATTCGTTTGTTGCTCAAAAGTCTAACTCACGAATTTCAAATCTTTCAGCAATGAGCAAGAAAAGACTTGAAGTTAAGTCTGAATGGCAACCAAAACAGGAGTTTGACGAGACTGCTATATCATGTTCTAGTGCTGACTGTAATAAGATTACTACTAGCAAAGATGATATAATTGTGGATGTTGCTTTTTCTAAACCAAAACTTGTTGATTCTCGCAAGAAATTTTCAATACAACAATTATTCCAGTTATCTTTGTCTGCTAGAAAGTGTTCAAATTACGATAGACATGATTATGCTTCTTGTCAAGATTCTGACATTTGGTTTGGAACATATCATGTTCCCTCTTATCATTCAAATTCTTTAACTATTTCTAAAAAGCAAAGCGGACCCAAATTTCACTGGGTGCCAAAATCGTTTGCTAACACAGTTGGATCCAATTGGAAATGGATACCAAAGAAAAGGGATGATTTTGTGTTGCAGGTACCTACTGTCTAGAGGGAGTAGGAGAGATATGGCTTTTGAACACAGCAGTTCAAGACCCGTACTTCAACAAAGAATGACTTCTAAACACAACAGTTTAGGACTCGCACTTCAAAGATCAAAAGACCTTACTCCGTGCTGAAAATGAAATTGTACTCCAATACTCGAATGAGGAAATCAACCATCAAGGGGGAGTACATATTTATCTGAAATTTTATGCATATCTTTTTCATATGATAATTTTCAAATGCATAATTTCAGGGGGAGTAAAAGGTGATGACTTCTGATTATTTCTGATCAGAACTCGTACTTTAAAAGTTTTACTGCTTTTTGTCTTTTCAATTTAAGTGAATAAATTTTACTTTGACTTGACATTAGACTTTTGCATAATTTTTGAGAGAAGCTTACAAGTTCATATTTCTATGACTTAAAGCTTAGCTTCATGAGATGAAAGATCACTCGTTAAGGTATAATTCTATATCTTCATCTCATATATGGTTGAAAGAAGGACAACTTTCAATCATAGAAAACCTTGTTTTTAATGTTCAAACCACTTCCCGATTTTTCATCAAATTTTATATTTTGGGAGTGTATTTTAAATGTTTTCATGATCAATATTGTGCTTTAACTGAAATAGTTAAACCAATCTGAGCATCACGTGCATCATAGGAAAACAAAGAATCTTTGTGCTAGGAAATAACACAACTTCTATGGAATCACATTAACCAGTGATTTCTACCCATGAAGTTAATCCTTAGTGATTGAGTGTGCAAATAGAAAAGAAATGAGTGTGATTAGAGAAAGCAAAAAGTTTAAAAGAAAGAGCGTGTGAGAACAGAGTTAAAAGAATATCACAACTCTGCACCAACTTTTTCTGAGTCGGGTAGCCACCATTCTAGTGATTCACAATTCTTTGGTGATCATTATTGAAACAGGCAAATAACCCATGCCAACTCTTGATCAAACCTCACCATCTACTCATTTTCTTCTCAACAAGAAAGTGTTTCACTTTTTCAAAAGGGGATGCAGCACATATGCTATCTGATTTTCATTTGGAAAATCTAGATATTGAAAAGAAGGAAGTCTGCCCCACCTTCGCACTTCAATCATGCACATTGAGTTTGTGTTTAACTTACTGTTGTCTCAGTGGTTTACACAATTTTGAGCCAATAAGCAATCATCCGTGCTTAATTCTTTCAAACACAAGCACGAACACACAAGGAATTAGTTTCTTTGTCATAACGTTTATAGAAATTACCTTTGTGGTGTTTCGATGATTAAATAGAAGCCCTGGGAGAGTCAACATCAAAACAACTCCTTTCCAATGTGTATTCGTTACACTCAGTGACTTAGTGTTACTGACAGGCATGATAACTGATTCATTAGTTGATTTCAGGTGTTACATATCTAATTTGTCTGGATTTGCAAAGATCTGGATGAATCTCTTATGAATTGACGAATCAGGGGCTCTAATCGCAAGATTGACATTTCTTACCACAAATTTTGATGAAGTCGTTACACTTAACATCAAAAAGGGGGAGAATGACTACACAAGAAATGGCAAAGATCACATGTTTCAAGAATCACGTCAAAGACTGAATTCTTCTAAAGAAAGTAGATTGAAGACATGTTGATTTCAGAAAAAGAGATTGCATCTTCTGAGCTGAACAAGAAGACTGAATTGGATAAATCTTTTTATTAAATGATCTTGATCCAAAGGGGGAGATTGTTAGACCACAGTCTCATTGGATTCCAGATCATCCAAACTGAAGATCGCAATCTGAAGCTAAAGCCGGAACGTCGACTCTCGATAATAAAGTCTATGTCGTTTGTAATAAATGTCAATGTAATTTAATGTAATTGTTTTAGTTTACTTTGATTTAATATCTAAGTAATAGTATTGTAATAGTTATATTAAGTAACAAAGTTAGTTTCTAGTTTGTTAGAATTAATATCTAGATTTAATATCTAGATATTAAGTTAGATAGTGTGTTCAACACACTTAGATTAGATATTGTGTTCCTCTAGCTCTATCAATCAGATAATAGATCACACACACAAACACACACATCAAGGTGTATTTGAGAGAAAACATAGAGAACACAAAGCAAAGCTTAATCGATCAACCTTGTAATCGTTATTTTATATATCAAACAGGTTGGTAATCTTATTGTGTTGTTATTTCTTAGAACTTGTTAAGTAGTATTGTTGGACCGACAGGTGTCGATGTGTATCTCAGGTCCTAGCGATGCCGGTGATAAGAAGGTCTAGCCGGCTTAGAGTGAGCTTGGGGAAACTTTTGGGACACCAGTTCTTTTAGAATAAATCTTTTGGGGAAATTCGGATAACACCCGAATTGTAATCTTATTTCGAATGAAATTAGATTATTAGGTTGTTATTTCCCCATTATTAGAATTTGTAACTTATACTTAAAACAGGTGAATATTCTTTCCCCATTTTTGGGAGGCTCAATTGTTTTGGCAAATTTATATACCATATTTCCATTTTCTGGAAATTTTGTTATCCCTATTTTTAGGGTGTTACATGGAGGTGGTCTTCTAATGTGTCGGGCCTTCGGGATGTTGCTCATGAGAGTGAACATCAAGGTACATCAACTCTTGAGGTGAAACTCGTTGGTGTTTTGGGTCTCCCCCATTGATTCCTCTATGGACCTTTATGAGTATTAACCCTCTTTAAATTATTATTATATGTTATTGTTCAAACTCACTAGGCTCTTTTGGCCTAACACTTGTTTGGTATTGATATGTATCTCATGTTCTAGCGGCGCGACCGCGAAGAAGGTTTAGCGGACCTTTAGATGTGAGCTTGGGAGCACTTTTGGGATGCCAATTATAGAAGATGATTATTTTGGGACTTAGATGACAACCAATTGTAATCTCATTTCTTGTTAGGAATTAGATTAAGAGGTTGTTATGCCTCATTGTTTTATTATTACAAACTTGTAATTATACAGGCGTATATTGTTCCCTTTTTGGGAAAGCTCATGCTTTGACATTTTTACATACCACATTTCCATTTTTGGGAATTTATGTTGTCCCAATTTTTTTGGGTGTTACAGTTCATGACTTTCTTCAATTGAGACGAAAAGCAGGATGTTACAAGAGATATAATAAACAAACAAAGAGTACAACAAGAGTAACAAGTGCAGATTTGCGAGATGCAGAAAATACAAGACAAACGACGTGAAACCAAAATCGAAGCCCGGAAACGAGGAAAACAATAAAAACCAACCCAACAAGAAGAGCAAACTAATCAAACAGAGTTTGGAGAGCCGATCCATGAACTCCAAGATTTAGAGAAGGACTTGGACCTTAGCGATATCCAACCGAATAAGCGGGATTAAATTTCACCCAAGAGGTCTTCACTCAAGCTGACACCTTTGAACACACGAAAAATTCATGTTTCTCCAAATGAAGTACGCAACAATCCAAATAACGGCTTGCCAAAAACTTTTTAAAGAAGCCACCACTTGATTACCACCATTTAAAGAATTAACTCCAATATTATAGATGGTAAACTACAATGAAGATTCCACTCATTAAAGAGGTTTACCCATATGACCTTAGCACATTTGCAATCAAGAAGGCAATGGTCAACGAATTCACTAGACTCGTCGCACACCAGACAAATAATCGAGTTAAGGTCGATACCTCTTTCATTTAACTGATGAAGAACCATGATTCGATTTAGCAAAGTTCTCCAAATGAAGATGTTGATTTATATATATATTTTTAAGTTTATAGTTATTAATATATATATATATAGAGAGAGAGAGAGAGGCACCTTCAAATACAAACTTTTTAATGGTGCAAACCATGCAACCCACTTATCTACCACATATTTTGTTTTTACCTTTTTAATAAAAGAATGGGAAAATAAAATATGTGGTAGATAAGTGGGTTGCATGGGTTTGCACCATTAAATTTTTTGCATTTGAACATCCCTCTATATATATAGAGAGAGAGGTGGTTTCAATTGGAAACCATATTAGATTGGAAACTTTGGAAACCGTCAATTTCATTGGTTAAATTAATGAAATTGGTTCATAAAGTTGTTTAATATGATCAAGTTGTTTCATATAATTCTTTTGTTAATGAAATCGTTTCATATATTTGTGTTTTTAATGTAGTTTCATCTATTTTTCTCATTCTGATTAAATTGTTTCATGTATTTTCACAGTCTGATGAAACTTTTTCATTTTTACACAAAAAATACAAATATATGCAACAATTTCATCAATAAAAGAATTATATAAAACAATTTCATCAAACTAAACAATTTCATTAACTTAACCAATGAAATCGAGGGTTTCCACGGTTTTCAAAATTAAAGTGGTTTACATTTGATCGCTCCCCTATATATATATATATATATATATATATATATATATATATAATTATTGATGTTGAAAAATACATGGAATCCACAAAAGAGATTCTTATAAACAAAAAATGTAGTGCCTTATAATAACTACTATTGGAGAGAGTAATTATACGAATCTCACATAATTTGAGTTCTTGTACATGAACCTTGGTTCTTACCTTGAACTTGGTGTGAAATAATATTTTGTTAGTTTTTAAATTAAATATATGATATTTATTATGAAGATATAATAATTATTGATGTTGAAAAAATACATGAAACCCACAAAGAGTTTTTATAAGACCTACAATTGTGAACTTTTATTTAAGTTTTTAATTTGGTGAGTTTTAATTGATTTGACCAAAAAAGTACAAAAAATTTGGTGATTAGAGCATCTCCAATGAGAGGTTCTTAACAAGCAAAAACTAAAAATTCTTGTAAAAACTATAATAGGAGAATGTTTTTATAAAAACCTCGTATCATTTGAGTTATTGTACAAAAACCCTGGTTCTTACCCTGAACTTGGTGTACATTTTGTTAGTTTTTTATACATATTTTTGACTATATATATATATATATATATAACCTACAAAAGATCTTCTTATAAGTTATAAAAGAACTATCATTATGGATTGTTAAAAAAAAGAACTACCATTATGGACATTTATCTAAGTTCTTAATTTGATGAGTTGAAAATAATGTAGCAATAAAAAATATAAAAAATAAGTTTTTATAAGAATCTCTATTAAAGATGATCTTACATTGTGTTCTTGAATTTGGGAAAAAAAAGAAAAGAAATGAAAGATTTTTTTTATTTATGCTCTCAAAAGAGAAGAATTTTTTTTCTATATTCTTGAACAAGAGAAAAAGAAAAAAATTGTATTTTTATAAATATACTCTTTAAAAATATATCCTTTAAAATGAAATATTAGGTAATTTTGTAATTTTAATAATCTTTTTAAGGATTTTAATTTATTTCTTATCCTTCTCTTTCTTTGAGAGGAAAATTTTGAAGAAAAAAAAAACTATCATTCTTTTTCTCTCTCTCCTATGCTTTCTCTGCTCTTTTTTTTCCCTCTTAATAACACTGTTTTTTTACTTTCTCTTCTATCCCTCTATTTCCTTGATAAAAGATGTTTCGAGAACACAACTACATGTTTAGGGTTGTAAACGAACTAAACGTTCAGCGAATCGTTCGGCGGGAAGTTCGTTTATTTAAAAAATGAATGAACATGAACATATTTTTTTGTTCATTTAGTTAAATGAACGAACATGAACAATGGTCTCGTTCGTTCATTTACGTTCGTGAATGTCCGTTCATTTATGTTGGTTAATGTTCGTTTACGTTCGTTTATGTTCATTTATATTTGTTTATATATATATATTATGACATTAATGTGTCAAAGCATTAATTAAATTATTTTTTTAAATTTCTTTTTTATACCTCCTAAGATTATCCGTTTTATTTATTTTGTTATGTTATTTTTTACGAACGAAATGATGAGTAACGGTGGTTGTTTTTTATTCATTTGTGTTCGTTTATGTTCAATTATTTCCGTTCGTATATGTTCGTTTACGTTCGTTTAGCTCTCTTAATGAACGAACATAAACGAACACGAACAAACATATTTTCTTAACGAACGAACACGAACAAACATATTTTCTTAACGAACGAACACGAACAAATATTTTCTTAATGAACGAACATGAATACAAAAAATTTCGTTCGTTTACCGTTCGTGTTCGTTCGTTTGTTCGGTTAAGTTCATTTACGACCCTATACATATTACATAACAACAATTGACAAGCTAGTTTCCCTTTTGGTATTTTTAACGTCGGAGTGACAGTCGCGTCAAGCAACGTCTAACTCAGTCCTACACCGGGTCCCGTATCCTTGACCCGACCCATCATGACCCACCAAATCAACCAATTTACTTTTTTCACGCCGTTAGTGCTCTGCTGTAAAAACTTGTACCTTTTTCTATTAATAATTGTACCATTTCCAGTTCATCCCGATTAGCAATAAAATATACTCACTATATCCCTTTCTCTGTGCCTGATGTCGAAACCCTTGTTCTCAAAATGCCTTCTCTCTCCAAATCCGCATCCTCCGTCGCTTCTCCGCCTCCGGCGTCCGACGATGGTGCCGCCTCTGAACGCCGTCTCCGAGAGGCGGAGGATCGTTTGAGGGAGGCAATTGAGGAATTGCAACGCCGACAACGACGTGCTAAGATGCTACATCCGCCATGCGATCACGCTGACGAGTCGTGTGTAGCAAACGCTATCGGTAATCTCTGTCAGAGTTTCCTTCTGTCCTATGGTGTTCGTGTCGGCATTGGAATTTTGCTCCGTGCGTTTAAGCTTGCTCGCAGAAAATCATACTCGTCTCTTCTCGATCTTAAGGTTTGAAAATTTGTTTCGTGTAATTGATTTGCGTAATTGACTGCAAAATGTTTGAATTTGAACGCTCTTATTTTGTGTACTTTTGGTTTGTGGAATTTGCTAAGCTTGTGTTAGGAAATTGAAGTTAATTTTGTGTGTTACTTACTTTTTTCGAACTTGTCGTTAAGTTTTGAGTTGTATTTGATTCGAACCAAATGCCACATTTAGTGTATGTTGGATGCACGATTCATGGTTCTGAATCAAAATCAACTCAAAATTTGAACTAATTAGGCTCCACTTTTCATTTCTAAACCTCGAGATGCAGGATCCATGGTTCTGAATCGGAATGGGAGCAAAATCAGCTCAAAATTTGAACTAATTAAGCTCTACTTTTCATTTCTAAACCTCGATATGCAGGATCCATGGTTCTGAACCGAAATGGGAGCAAAATCAGCTCACAATTTGAACTAATTAAGCTCCACTTTTCATTTCTAAACCTCTGACTTTTATCATCTAAAATAATTTATTCCTAGCAGTTGTAGTCTTTCTGTAATGTCTGCTAACGAACAACATCTAGGAATCTTTTAGACACACACACTAAGGGGGTTGACATGCTAGATGCTACTTGAGTGTGATTAACACTGGATCAGTGAACTTATCAACAAAACAGTAGCATCCGTCTAAGGAGTAGCATTCTGAAGGCCGAAGGGGCAAGCCTGTAAAAAATATGAAAGTATAATTACTACTTGTGAAGTTATAATAGCATTTCGATCATTAGGCATCCCAAGTTTGGTTCAATTCTGAAAAAATAACATTTTGTCTTACCAGAAGAAACTAGATTATGGTCTCCTTGTCTTTTTACGGGAAAAATGGGCTAGACGTACACAAGCTGTTAATTGAAGATTTAAAAGTGACCTTGGGTCCATGATGACGGAGGATGCAAATTTATAGATGAAAATCAAACTGCAATTTCTCAAAGCAAAAAAGATTCATCAGTACACAAGCTGTTGATTGAATATTTAGAAATGAACTTGTCTGTCTCCAAGATGATGAAAGTTGCAATTTTATGGATGAAAATCAAGCTGCTTCAAGCAAAAGATTCATTGGTTTTAACTGTCATTGATTCACATAACCGCAAGAACACAAAAGATGATAATGTTGCTTTCCTTCCTCAATTCTCATTTTGTTTGCACTCATTTTACTTTCCATCAATCCATTTCTATGGAGCTTTCTTTGAAGCATCTTCTTTGTAGTAAGTAGTTGAGTTATGTGCAGCAACTTGTATCAGAGAAGGACTTGATAGTGAGAGAGGAGGCATGCCGGGTTGGTTTACTTTTTGGAGGATTTACTGGTTCATATCATGCTCTTAGATGCTTGTTGAGGAAATGGAGGAAGAAAGAAACACCATTCAATGCGTAAGTTACATTGTAATAAGTGATAACATTCTTGTCTATATATCTTTTTTGGTGATAGAGGTTTATATGCCTGAGTTCAAGTATAGAGTAACATAAGTACATCTACTTCTGTAAAAATATCTGATCCCAATGTATCTATTTCACATATATGACTTTGTTAAAGGTGATGATGGAGCAGAATTTTAGCAGGTTCAGTCGCAGGTTTGTCTATTCTTGCATTAGATGATTGCAACCGGAGGCGAACACTTGCTTTATATCTTCTGGCTAGGCTTGCTCAGGTACATAATTAACTTGTTATGCAACCAATTTTTATGGCATATAAGAAGCACTTCAGAGTTTTTGTTTGATCATTTGATTGGTGGAGCAAAACTTGGATCTTTTCCCATAATGGGAAAGAAAATGCTGTGATCCTACACAAACTTAAACATTTTGGCTTTTAGACATTTTTAAAGCAAGATCTTCTTCAACCCCAAACAGAAGGGGGAGGGTGATAAAAAAAAAAAGATGCTCTAATTTCTTTTCTGTTTAACAGTGTGCTTATAATTCTGCAAAATCGAAGAACAAGTTCCACCTGTGGGGAAGCTCATGGAGACACGGGGATTCTTTACTCTTTGCTTTATCATGTGCTCAGGTAACATGGATCACCATTTTACTTCAGATTTCTGAAGTTGGATTAAATCAAGTTCAGATGATCATCTTATTTTCTTTTTTCATATAGATTCAAATAGCAGTGTCAAGCATGGCCTTCTAATGTAACAATTCTAGACATATTGAGAAACTCTATGATGTTTATGCAACTATTACAATCCTAACTCTGATTGCTAAGTGAATGATTTGTGCTTGAAGTTTACATCTTTGCCTTGTAAATGATGTAATAACAATTGATTTACATTTATAATACATTTCGTTTAACCATTGCAGGTCATGTATGCTTTCGTGATGCGTCCTGAGAGCTTGCCAAAATCGTACCAAGATTTTATTCAGAAAACTGGGCCCGTTGCTCAGCCTGTATACAAGGCTGTCAGGGAATGCTGTAGAGGATCCCCAGTAGATATTGCATCGCTCTCTTCTTACTTATCAACCGTGAAGGGTGCCGATTTTCCTCCATTGCAAGAGTTTCCTTCTATCATACCTTGTTCAGTAATTCACCCAGGCACAA
This sequence comes from Arctium lappa, assembly GCA_023525745.1. Classification (NCBI taxonomy): domain Eukaryota; kingdom Viridiplantae; phylum Streptophyta; class Magnoliopsida; order Asterales; family Asteraceae; genus Arctium; species Arctium lappa. The sequence goes on along the minus strand of CM042048.1, from coordinate 20,827,046 downwards.
AATCATGTTTGGCTCATAACGCTTATGCATCATCAGCTACGTTTAGGAAAACATTTCCGCTTTACTTCTCACTGACTTTTGTACCTTTTGTTGTTCTGCGTCTGCAAAAGGTTAGCTTTTGCATGTACTCGTGTTGCTTCTCTTGCACAACTTACATTATATAGTCTCAAAGAGTTACCTAGAGTTCTCACATTGGTATTTCTTCTTGAAATAATATGTCATTTTTTATTATTTTTCTTCAGTTCATGGACGCTCCAATTAAGACCAGCTGGCATGCAGTCACAGGAGCTGTTCGCTCAACAGCATTCCTGTCTTCATTTGTTGGAATCTTTCAGGTAAGTTTGCTCATATTAGTACTCACTTGTATCTAAAAAGTCATATCTATACGACTATACCTTACAACTCTCTCTTTGGTAATGCAAGGGAGTCATTTGCTTGCACAGAAAAGCCGCATCACAAGACCACAAGCTTGTATATTGGCTTGCAGGTGGATTAGCTGCATTATCTGTACTTTTGGAGAAGAAAGGTAGAAGAGGAGAACTTGGATTGTATGTTCTTCCACGCGCTGGAGAGTCTTTGTGGTATATATTAGTCAACCGCCGCGTACTCCCAGATGTCAAGAATGCTGAGGTACACAATACTTGTTAACTTATGATGTTACCTCTGAATGGTGGAAACATTGTGTGAATAGCATCAGAACATCATCTCCCCTCCTCCCCTAAGCTTAAATTACTCAATTTACCCAAAAAATAAAATGCCACTATTCACCAGGAAACCTTCCAAATAATAGTTACCTATATACACTGACCCCTAGCTTACTAGGGGTGCGTTTTTGGTACGTGGGACAGGACTGGCCAGGTAAGTACAAAAACTTGGGACAAAAATGCAATTTATAGTATCAAAATAGGTGGAATGGAAATTAGGGAGACGTGACAAGATTGGTATAAATTACTAAACTACCCATGTCAAATGAACACCATAAAACCTTCTATAATTCATTCACCTGCCTGCCTCACTCTCGCCTGTCCAGTCCAGTTATGTCCACATACCAAAAGCATTCTAATGGTTTGCTAAGGTGCTGTGTGATCGAGTTTGCATGGCTCTACCAGATGTTGGACATCTGATTCGGCCAGAGGTCATACTGTTTGGCAATACTTGGAGCGATTCATTGATGCATCTCTGCATGACTAGACTCCCCCCCCCCCCCCCCCCAAAAAAAAAAAAAAAAAAAAAAAAAAACTTGCTTTGTTGGGTGAATTTAGCTTCTAGAACTTGGTGGTCCTAATTTTTATAAATTTGATAACAAAATTTCTGTATAATGAAACTCTTTTTTCATGTAAAACTATAAATATTTCGATTATCAATTAAATGTTTTAAGTACTTAATTATTCATACATCATAATCCTTCACAAATCTTGATCATTTAGTTTTATTCAACAAGACCACAAGAAATCTTTGCTTTGTAATTATAAAATTTTGATCAGGTATCATATTTATGATAACAAATGTCTGATAATTGCTTGTAATTTGTTAAAGGTGGCTCTGTTCTGTGCCTGTATGGGTGGAATGATGTACTACTTGGAACACGAACCCGACACCATGTCTCCATTTCTTAGAAGCTTAATTCGTCGCTTTCTTGCCAGCAGAATTAGTAATCCGGCCCCACCATCAAGTCGGAACCCCTCTTACAACTACTTACAAACTCTCGACGCCATTAAAAAGCCAAAGTTGCAGAACCAAGAACAAGAAGCACAAACCTCGGAAAAATACAACCTTGAATCTATACCTGGACTTTGAGCAACTAATCATTAGCAGAAAGAGACTAATGATGAATTTATGAGACGATTGTTACATGTTATATCTGCCGATATTGAATTTGTCATAACCGGGTCTCTGTGATCGACCCATTTTGATTAAACTTTTGTAGGTTTGAGTTGTACAATGGAGCTGAAGTTATCCATGGGTTGTAAATATTAGATGCTTGGTTGCAACTGGTTTCTGATTCTTGGACCACAAGTTATTCTTTTTTTTTCTTTTTTTGGTAACCGTGGGTTTGTGGGTTTCCGGGTCAGCTTACGCGCACCGACTAATCCTCGGGCGACCACGAATGGCCTGGAGTCATCACAGGTGAACCTCCATGGCCACAAGGGCTTTGGCGGCATCTGGATTTGAACCATGGGTATATGAGATCTTCCACTACATCCCCCAAAGGGTTTACCAGTGCGCCACAACCCAAGTGGTTACCACAAGTTATTCTTGTTTTTTTTTTTTTTTTTGCATGTTCATGTTACCTTGAGAAGCAATAGTTGTGCACCCACTTTGATGTTTGTTGTTGCCTTTAGAATTCTGTAAAGGGGAGTCCACTTGGGTTGGTTTAGGGACTCCATTAGTAAGAGCATCATCAACACCAACACATATCTTATATTTTCTCTCTCTTCTTTCAAATTTTGAGATTTTTCTATTCTCTTTTTCTCTATTTTAACTTTAAAAAAGAGTTTAGCATTGGTGTAGAAGCAAATTTTTCTTAAATCTCCAAAAGAATTTAAAGTAGCATAACAGTTGGAGGTGTTCTAAGCAATTGTTCTATGAACCTTTGTTTTAGAAACCAAGGGTTGTTTACTAAAATTTGATTATCTCTTACTAGTTAAATAAACATTTCTCTCTTACTATGACTAAACGTTTATGGGGAAAGAGATGTTTACTCAGTTACTTGGTTAAAGATGGTATTTACTAACGATTTTACCATGTTATTTTACTTATCAAAAAATTTACAAGATAAATGAGAGTGGTGACTCTAATAGGTCAGTGTTGTGTTGGTAAACTGAGTCTCAAAACTTGGTTTAGGGCCGTTTACCCAAACACTTACCCGATAAGCACTTACCAAATTCGACATTATTATTTACCTTATCGGGTAAGACTTTAGCCCATTAAAACGGTATCATAGACAAAAAGTTACCCGATAAGCGCTAACTGGGTAAGAGTAGTCGTCCTCGCTTACCGGGTAAGACTCTCGATCATTGTTTTTGCTCTTACCAAGTAAGATTATTGGTCATTGCCATATTCATTCGTTAATGTAATATAACTTGGTAAACGTTTACCCGGGTAAGCATTTGGTAAACGACCCCTTAGAGACTGATATAGATATCAGTTTGGGGGAAGGCTATTCAATCAAGATCGATTGAAAGGTTTGTTAGAATCTCATCCTGCAGGAGTATGGATCCTTAGTCAAAATAGGATTAGTATAAGATATAGAAATATTAAAATGTTCTATATTTTGTAGATTTTAATTATATATGATGTGAAGAGGATATTTTTTTTTCATTTGCCTAATTCCACGAAAATTAGGATTTCATCTTTTATTTTGTCGATGGATGTTTTTTTTTAAGGAAACGCAGACTTAAGTTAATGATCCCCCAAAGTGCAAACATCGTTCAAATAATAAGACATAGAAGAAGGTAAATGAGAATACGTAACAAGACACGAATTAAGACGGGACAACTGTCTGAGTAAGAGTGTGAGCCACCCATTCGCTTATCTCCTAATAGCCTTAACCGAGAAGAAGGCATGGTGGCATAGAAAAACACAAATACGGCCTATGGTATCCCCAAATTCCAAGTCGTCCTCTTCCAAGGAGGTAACCACATCAACAACTTTTGCATTGGTTTCAGAGATAACTCGTTGCAACCCAACTCGATGGCCTACGACATGGCATCAAGAAGAGCCAAAGCTTCAAACTCATGAACAAGCGGTAAACCACATATAGGCTTCATCCTAGCAGATACCCCGAGCATCTCAGATCACACCATCCCAGCCTTAGTGTCATCTAGGAAGAGGCTCGCATCCGCATCAGTGTTGCATTTCAAAAAGTCATCAGGCAGGTAGTGCCAAAGGTGCGAGCAACCCATTAAGCTAGGAATACAAATTAAGGGGCGAAATTATGACTTTAAACTAGGATTCAAAGAGGTAGTCATACAAACATGTTTTCTCAATTTTCAGAAAAACCGTTGTCTTGGAAAAAGATTTGAAGAACATAGTTGAAAGTCATAGATTTGCAAAATATATTATTTTATTTAAAATTTAAGGAGATTTAGAACTTATTGTAAAGAGTATGAAACAATAAAAAGAAAATGAAGACAAGAGAAAATAAGAAGGAAAGAGAAAACGAGGAGACTAGTCGAACAAGGATAGTTGAGTCAGTTAAGTAAACAAAACCTAACTAATAGAGTAGTCAAAGAAAGTCAATGGTTGGTTACTGATTGTTATAGTTCTGTTTGAAGTATGGTGAAGTAGTTAGCTGCTTACGTGTGAGTTTTGTTAAGTAGTTGAGCACTTGAGCTGTTGTTTCTTGTATAAATAGAATAGCAAGTCTGTGTTGTTGTAATCAAGAAATAAAAAATACAGAAACAATATTTTCTCTCTCTAAACTTCTTCTCTCTTTCTTTTCTTTATCCTCTGGTTTCTCCTTTCATCCTCTGGTTTTCGTTTATGGTATCAGAGCTTTCTTAGGGCTTCTTTTCTTTTCATCTCTTTTCTGTAAAGAAACTTCAGATTCTTTAGTTCTGCAACAATAATGACTGAAGAAAGAACTGCATCGAACACTTCCAGTAATTTTTCAATACCGAATTTGACGAATTTTGTCTCAATAAAGTTGAATGGAGAAAATTATCTTTGCTGGAAATATCAGATTCTTATGGTCTTGAAGACTCTTGGACTTCAGAAGCATATAGATCTATCAATCGTTGCTCCATCAACACCTCCAGAAGTTGTAGATCGATGGTAAAAGGAAGATAGCTTTGTTTCAGCATGCATTAATGCCACATTAGATTCATCTATTGCACATCTTGCAATAGACACCAAATCTGCTGCAGATTTGTGGAAAGTGATTGAGGATTCATACCTGCAGCAAACATTTGCCAAACGTTCTCAGTTGAAGACTCAATTTCAGACAACTAAACAGGTATCAAACTCAGTCTCTGCATATTGTGATTCAATGAAAAAGATTTGTGATTCTTTGAAAGCTATTGGAGAAAAAGTTTCAGAAACATATCTGGTTCTACAAATTCTTCATGGTTTAAATCCAACCTACAATATGTTTGTTCTCAATATTGAAAACTCAGATCCACAACCGAATTTTGCTCAACTGAGATCCAGGCTTTTGATGTATGAAGAACGAATAAATCAGCAGTCTGAAACTATACCTATTTCAGCTATGTCTGCGTTGAAATTGGGAGATCCACCGCCTCCTCGTGTTTTATCAAAAGGTATTGTGAATGAAATCTCCTGTCAAATTTTTCGAAAGCATGGCCATACAACAGATAAGTGCTTCTTTCAATACAATAATGGTGGTTTTGGCAATGGTGATCGACGAAACAGTGGTGGTCGGAATCAGACTCGTGGCTGGCGTGGTTCGTTTAATTCTCGTGGCAACAGAGGTGGAAGGAGCAGTGGATATCAAGGAGGTAACTCATCTAATAAAGGATGGAACATGAACCCTAACTCACCTGGTGGCTACTTCACGATGACAACATCAGGTTCTGGTTTTGGTAATATGAGTCCAGTTGCAAGTTATGATGGGCCAATTTATGGTAAACCAGTTGGGTCTGAATTCAATAAAGTTAGTGGTATACAGAATGGGCCTCATAATTTCAATACACCAAGTCAATTCAATCATGCTTATACAACTGATTTTGGACAGTTTGGACCAGATCATTTTGCTAAATGGGCAGCACAACACGGAACAACTGCAAATCTTTCATTTTCTGATACATGTTCTCTTGTAGACTCGTGGATTCCTGATTCTGGTGCTACAACACACATGACTCCCAATCGAAATTTGGTACAAGGAGCGGTGGCTTATACCGGTCCTGAAAGGGTAATTGTAGGTAATGGAAACTCTCTTCGCATCACTCATATTGGTCATGGTTTTATCTCACTTCCTAAATGTCGTCTTGTATTGAAATGTGTTCTTCTTGTTCCTGATCTTACCAAAAATCTCTTGTCTATTTGTCAATTAGTTGTTGATAATCCATATATTGTCACCTTCTCATTTTTTGGTTTATCTATTCAGACAAACATGGGAATTCCGCTCCACCACATTCCTCGTAGCTATGGAAATCTCTACTCCTTTTCTGCTGCCGTTCTTGCATCCTCGAATTTGTGGCACTCTCGACTTGGGCATCCTTCAAACTATGTACTACAAAAACTTTGTATTCCTAGATTCAAATAAAGAGAATAATCATTGTAGTGCTTGTAGTTTGTCAAAAAGTACTCGTTTACCGTTTTCTGTTCACAACTCTCGAAGTATGTACCCATTACATATAATACATTCTGATATTTGGGGACCTTCACCAGTTGTTTCTCGTTCTGGTTTTCGGTATTTCATTACTTTCATTGACGATTACAGTCGGTTTACTTGGATGTATCCTCTGTCACAAAGATCTCAAGCATGTGACTAATTTAAACATTTTAAAGCTCAAGTCGAAAATCTATTTTCCACTAAAATCAAATATTTTCAATGTGATGGAGCTCCCGAATTAATCAAAGGGTCTATGCGTCAATTTCTTGATGAGTCCGGTATATCTCTTCGAATATCTTGTCCATATACTCCACAACAAAATGGAGTTGCCGAACGTAAAAATCGTCATTTGTCCGAGATGGCTCGTGCTTTATTATTTCACTCTCGTCTACCAAAAATTTTCTGGTATGATGCTTATGCTACATCAGCTTTTCTCATAAATCGTTTACCTTCTCCAATATTGTCTCATTCGTCTCCATATGAATTGTTGTTTCATAAAACTCCTGATTATGGTCTCCTTCGTACTTTTGGGTGCTTATGCTATCCTTTTCTTGGGGTTACTCGCCAAGATAAATTGTCTCCCAAGTCAATTGCTTGCATTTTTCTTAGTTATGCTCCACATTACAAGGGGTACATGTGCTATGATCCTATTTCTTCCACTACATACACGTCAATACATGTGCAATTTCATGAAACCATGTTTCCTTCTTTAAACACATTTTCCACTTCTATTGATACTACTGTTCTACCGTCTTTTTCCATTGTTTCAGAGTCAAATACACCATCTTCTTCACCTAGTACTAATCCATCGTCTCCAGACTCCTCACCACCTTCTTTTTCTTCTACTAGTACTAGTTCTACTTCCTCACCACCTCCACCTCCACAACCTACTCATCCTATGGTTACACGAACCCGTGATCAAACTTGTCAGTCCAAAAAGTTTTATGATTTTTTTTATTAGGCTATATCTAATGATGTGCCTGATTCTGAGCCAAACACTTTCTCTCAAGCTCATAAATGGTCAGTATGGTGGGATGCGATGAGGGAAGAAATTTCTGCTCTTCACTCTAATAAAACCTGGTTATTAGTGTCACCTCCTCTAAGTGCTAACATTGTTGGTTGTAAGTGGGTGTACAGGATCAAGAGACACCCCGATGGTACAATTAGTCGATATAAATCCTGGTTGGTTGCTAAGGGGTTTCTTCAGACTGAAGGAACTGATTATACTGAAACTTTCCGTCCTGTGATAAAACCCACAACTGTTAGATTGGTATTATCTGTAGCATTTTCTCGTGGATGGGACATAAGGCAAGTAGATGTGAACAATGCCTTCCTTCATGGAGATCTTTCCGAAACTGTTTATATGACACAACCTCCGGGATTTGTTGATGCTAATCGTCCTAATCATGTATGTTTGCTTAAAAAGGCCCTTTACAGACTCAAGCAAGCACCTCGTGCTTGGTTTGCAAAATTTTCTAATGCCTTGCTCACGTTGGGTTTCTCTCGATGTGTTTCTGACATGTCGTTGTTTGTCTATTCATCCCCTACAGTTACGGCTTATATCTTGGTATACGTTGATGATATAATTCTCACGGGAAATGACTCTGGGTTTAATTCTGATTTAATTCAGAAATTACACGCCAAGTTTGCTTTAAAAGATTTGGGACAGTTGAGTTATTTTTTGGGCGTGCAGACTATATTTTCTGGAAATAATTTACATTTGTCTCAACAGCGATATCTTCTTGATCTTCTTAAACGGACAAGTTTGAGCCAGTGTAAGCCTCTTTCATCACCAGTCTCACCTGGGCGACAATTGTCTAGATTTTCTGGTGTTCCACTAGATGATCCTTTACTATATCGGAGTACTGTTGGTGCTTTACAGTATCTTGCTCTTACATGTCCTGAAATTGCTTATGCCGTAAGTAAAGTTTCTCAATTCTTGCACCAACCGACTGATCGACATTGGATAGCGGTAAAGCGTATCTTACGTTATCTAAAAGGTACAAGTACTCATGGCTTATTAATTCAAAGATCGTCCTCAACTGTGATGCATACCTATACGGATGCTGACTGGGTTGGTTGTCCGGATGATAGAAGGTCTACAAGTGGTTATTGCGTTTATCTTGGACCAAATTTGATCAGTTGGAGTTCTAAAAAGCAACACCTTGTTGCTCGCTCTAGCACAGAAGCAGAGTACCGTGCCTTAGCTCATGCTGCTATGGAGCTATGTTGGCTTATGTCTTTGACTCGTGAGTTGCAATTAGGTCTTAGTTGTCCACCAACGATATGGTGCGATAATATTGGAGCGACGTATTTAGCCATGAATCCAGTGTTCCATCAACGGACAAAGCATATGGAAATCGATTTGCACTTTATTCGTGATATGGTAGTCTCGAATCAGCTTGTGATACGTTATGTTCCTACTGAAGTTCAGATTGCTGATATATTAACAAAGGGACTTACATCCTCTCGATTTTCTATGTTAAAGTCCAAGCTTCACATCGTTCCCGACGTTTTCGCTTGAGGGGGGATAATAGAGTAGTCAAAGAAAGTCAATGGTTGGTTACTGATTATTATAGTTCTGTGTTGAAGTATGGTGAAGTAGTTAGCTGCTTACGTGTGAGTTTTGTTAAGTAGTTGAGCTATTGTTTCTTGTATAAATAGAATAGCAAGTCTGTGTTGTTGTAATCAAGAAATAAAAAATACAGAAACAATATTTTCTCTCTCTAAACTTCTCCTCTCTTTCTTTTATTTATCCTCTGGTTTCCCCTTTCATCCTCTGGTTTTCGTTTACTAACTAAATAGCATACGAAACACACTTCTAAAGAAACCCCTAAGTTACTAGAGACACTTGTGTCTAGTGATTAAATTAAACCTGCATAATGCTAAATGCAACAAATATGATTTTTGCATGATTGCTTCTCGAACTAGTGAAACTTTTGTTCTCGGTCCATATATTGTATTTTTATTGAAGTGTCGTGCATTTAGGTTGTCGAGTCTAGATGTGCTCGATCACCAATAAAATGTTATCCACGTATGACGTAACAATAATGAAAGTTTTTTTTTTACAATACAACATTTTTTTACGTTATACAGTTGTATTAGACGTTTTATTCAATGTTAATTCCAAATTCTAACGCAAATCATGTCTTGCCTGAGTGGTAACCTGAAACTTGGTAACACCCCGGGGGGGACTGTGGATGGTATCCCAGTCTACCCGGGTTCGAGCCTAGGGGGAAGCTTTGGGCGTATGAGGAGCATCCCAGACTCTGGGTCGGCCTTCGGGTCGGCTCGGGTCCAGGTTTCTGGGCAACCAGGCTCGGGTCCAGGTTTCCGGGCAACCAGTCTATGGGTTGCGGGTTCGGTCCTTGGGCCAGGCTTAGTCGGCGCCTGGACGGGTCCAGTCCAAAGGGCTGGGTCGGGTCGCCGCGGATTAGTCGGTGTTGCCCTCGGATGCCCGGATACCGCGGGAACGTGTGTGTGTTATCTGCCATTCAAAAAAAAAATCCAAATTCTAACATATTGATTAACTTAATTTATTTTTCCAAATGTCATTTTATTTCTTTAATTTTTTTATTATTTTATATAGACGATTTTTTAATTTAATTATACATATGTATTACATGTTAAAAAGTTTAATCGGAAAAAAATATAAAGGATATAATTGAAAAAAAAAGTGATTTGAGCTTACTGAAATGCTAGTTGAAATAGCTTTTCAAATAATTGACTTGTAATCTAACTTATGACTAAGTACACATGGTTATTTCAATAAACTCATAAAATAAATTAGTTTATGGTTGTCAAAATGACCAAAGTAAAGTTGCCATAAAAGAAAGTCGAACAACTATCGAACATATCAAGCAACCTCGGATTGAGATCAAGGTCGACATCCCCACTGAAGAAGTCATGAAGTGGCGGTGGCTGAAGTCGTTGGCGATGATCAGCCAAAGATTATGAGTTAAAAAATGGTATTCGCCACTTTGTGGAATGTTCCTACCCCACTGTTCACACTGTCATTATGGAGGAGGTAAATCCCGTATATATCCCATTGGGCGCTACCTAAAAGCTCAGACATGTGGATGTCACCCACACCTCTACCTCTACGACGAATTGACGGGGACTAGATGATGAGTTTGAATGTGAGTGGATGATGGTTTTGCCAAGTCAATCTTTTCCTTTGTCTTTATGTTTTGCCCTAAATTACAATTTTTTTTCACTAGATACTATGTAAAGTATAACACCATCAATTGGGCCAATTTTTGTAATTTATCCTTGATCATCTTTTACTCGTGAAATAACACATTTTTTTTGGGAGGGGGGGGGGGGGGGAGAAGGTGATGAGGCATAGGAACAATGAAAAGGGTGATTTGTGAAAATGGTGGTTAAGATCAGGGATGAAATCCGTAACGATATAAAACTATAAAGTATTTGGTGTAATTTAAAAGTCTAAAAGTTTACAAGTAATACTTTTATAATTTTCTCTAAAAATAAATATAAGTTAAATCATATTTTTCCAATCATATTAAGTATTGGAACATATTTTTATATTAGGGCCACATTTAATCACATAAACTTAAATTTCTCCAATGTAATCAATAATTAAACATTTTCATTAAACTGAGGCATCAAATCCTTTAAAATTACACAATTATATGGGGAAGGGAGGAATAAAACGAGGCATCGAATCCTTTAAAATTACATAATTATATACGGTTTGATAAATATCCCTGGTGTATGTTACAAACTAGAACCAAGTCATGTGAAGTCTAAATCAATGACATACGAGTTTTAATTATGAATTCATTGTTTCATCTTGTTAATCTTGCACATAATCTGGGAATAACAAAACCACATGGGCCAAATTTGTATTTAAATCTATTGTAAAATATGATATATATGTATCAAGATTTCTCAAGAATGATGTATCAAAACTTTTTTTAACTTGTACATTTTATATCATTCTCTATATTTATTTATCTATACTCATTTAAAAAAGTTCTATTATGGTTATTTTTAATATTGTGTAACGGAGAATAAAACTAAACATAAAATAATATTATTCTTTCGAGTTACCAACTTTAGGGGGTGTTTGGGATTGCTTATTTGAGGGGCTTTTTAGCTTATTGCGATTTGGCACCGGAGATAAGCCATTTTGAGTGTTTGGATGAAAAGAAAAGAAAATAGCTTATAGCGGTGCCAAACCGCTGAAAAGTTATTTTTGATAAGTCATTTTGTTCTAACTTATCAACTTATTTCAAAAGTGCTTATGACTTTTTTGGTTCTTTTATATGTATAAGCAATCCCAAACACCTTTAAATAACAACTTATTATCTTATTACGTTTTGATACCACAATAAGCTAATCCAAACACACTTTTTAGAAAACTCCGATTTAACACCGCATAAATTGATAAACACTTTTCAAAATAAGCATAAGTTAAGCAATCCCAAACACCTAGAGTCGAGATGTTTTGCGTTAAAATATTAATTGTCCAAAAAAAAGTACCCATTTTGAAACCGACCCCCAGCCTCGAGGAAAAGAACATATTTAAACGCAACAGCAAGGGAGGGAAAACGCTGGATAGTGGAGACGACGGACGAAAACCTCCACTCGGTTACCCCTAGGTTTTCAGTTTCATGATCGCTTTTCATAATCTTCTATCAAGTTTTGCTCTAAATCGGAGATTACATTTGGCTCAAACACGATGAACAAAGAAAATGTCGGTGTTGGACAACTATCAGATGAACAAAGGGCTCGAATTTCCAGAAATTTCAGGGCTGCCAAAGCCCTTCTTGATCGCAAGCGCCCTCGAGATACCTCAATTCCATTCGATTCCTTTCCTCAAAAGTAAACTCTTTTAATCCCTCTGTTTAGGATTCTGTTCAATATCAAAATGAGATTGATGCTTGCGATCACTAATTTTCCCGATTGTATTTATTTAAGTGACAATTTTCCTTTCTTTTGTTATTTATGAAATGTGTTTATAGTTTCTGTTTTTTAATTTGTGTTGTAGAATTGGGGTTGTGAAGGGGGTTGAAACTGCGTCTGTTGTTGGCAGTGTTAATAGAGTGCCTCTTTCAGACATTTCAGTGAACACTCCTACTTCAGTTAGGAACTATAAGTTAAATGAGAGTGGGTCTGTTAGAAATTCTAATTTCAAGGTGCCATCTGTTGGTAAAAGTGATGGTTATTCGTTTGCGGGGACAAGGGTTTCACAGAATGAGAATGGAAAAGCTCATAGTTCGTTTCAGACTCCAGTCAGACAAATAAATTATAGTGGGAGTTCATGTGCAAAGGGGGTTTCTGTAAGTAGAATTGAATTCAGCCATGGTACAGAGACCCTTGATGAGAATAAACTAAGTTTGGATTCCTTCAAAACTCCGATCAGGCCTTTAGTTTGTGAAGTAAGTCCTGGAAACAACATTCCGGTTGAACAGAGGGAATCTAGTGATTATTGTTCGCGTGAAAGGAAATTGGGTGCTGTTATTGAAACCAATATTGGATTAACTTCATGCACGACTCCGATGACACACCAGCCGTGTTCTAGTTTTGATGAGCCTTCCACAGTAATGCCTACCATTTTTTATGAAGACTTTGATGATTCAATTCTAGCCGAAATTGATGAATTATGTGAGTCTGGGACGAAGGCCAAGCTAGTAGCTGAGGAGTCTAGTTGTGACATTCAACCAAAGAGCACACTTGCTGAAAAGAACAGCTGTGAACCGAGAAATGATGTGAGTGCTGTTGTTTTACAGAACTTACAAAGTGATAATGTTTCAGATGGAAGTAGTGACAGTGGATGTGGGAAACAAGAGTCTGAGAGTTATGAGGCTTTGCAAATTGGAGGCATGCCTGAGGAGTACGCAAAATATATGCAGTCTCTAAACGATAGGCAACGGGAAGCAGCCTGCAGTGACATTTCAATACCTTTGATGATTGTTGCTGGACCTGGGAGTGGTAAGGTTGTATTCCTGTATTCATCGGTTCTATCAGTCATTTCCTATCCCTTAAATCTCGCTTGCTTATGTATTCTCACTTTTCTTTCTCATCTCAGACATCTACCATGGTTGGGCGTGTCTTAATGCTTCTTCACAAGGTATTGACTTGCAATCACTAATCACTTCTGAATGTTAGGAAGGTCAACAGTGAGAAGTATAATTCATCCATTTCTTACTTGTTTGTCATTGTGATTGAGAGTTTGGTGACTTCTACAAGTTTTATATGTGTCTCTTTTGACCAACAAATAAATTTAGGGCATTGAAGCATCCCGCATTTTGGCTATGACTTTCACTACGGCTGCTGCTTCCGAAATGCGAGATAGAATTGGAGCAGTGGCTGGGAAGGCAACAGCAAAGGAACTGATGATCAGCACCTTCCACTCGTTCTCATTGCAACTCTGTCGTTCACATGCTGAGAAGTATGTAAATCTTTATCATTTATGGTGAACATAGCCGTATTGACCAGTGAACTATGTCGTTTTTTTCAATGAGTGTAACTTTGTATTCAAAACTTGGTGAGCACATGTCTGAGGCTAAGCTTCAGAAAGGACTGTTAATACCTATCATGTGTCCCTTCCTTTAGCTGAATCTTAATATAGTAATGAAGTTTGACTAACCTTGGATCTTGAGTATGTCAGATCTCACCCTCACATGATAGGCTTGTATATCTATAATATCAAAAGCAAGGGATGTTATTAACAAAGCATGACAATCACACTTATGGTTAATGAGAAGAACAAAGTGAAGAAGAAGCTAGTCTCATACTGTCATACATTACCTTGAGTGACTGTTATTGCTTATTCTCGGATCACAAACATGTTTTCTCATTATAGGTTAGGTCGTACACCAGAGTTTTTGCTATATGGTCAGGGACAACAAAGAAAGGCAGTCATTGAAGCTGTGCGCCTCACAGAGAGTGGAAAGAACTTACAGGCTTTGGATTCTGACAAACTTTGTGAGGAGGCTAATGTCAGTAAAAATCGCCCAGAAGACTTCAGAGAGAAGTCAAAGAAGTGGCTGAAATTCGTGGCACAAGTAAGTCACCCTGTCCAAGTTATGTGGTACTTTGCTTTTCTAGATTCCTTCTTGAAGTTCTAATAATTCAGTTCTGCTTTCCATCTAAGCAGTTGAGCAACTGAGAAACAAATCAAGCAAAATCTAAAGGCATAGGATAGTTTATGTTTTGATTTTTATTGAGGGAACTTATTTGATTAAAAAAAAATTCGTTTGTTAAGTTTCAAATGAAATTCTTGAAAATCGTATTTGATAAGCTGGGCATGATAATATAAATCAGAAATCACCTTAAAGAAAGGAACAAAAGAGCAACATAACTAGCAACCTAGTTACAATTTTCCACTAAGTGGAATTGCATCAGCCTTAGCGCTCCTACTAGTAGACTTTCTTTTAAGTGGTTATCATGCAAATACACACATAGCTTCTAGCTATAGTTTCTGGTAATTTTTAGATAATCTAGTACCATAGATAATTCTAGCTTGAGTAGTCACTCCTATTTCGCTATGCTGGATAAAAGAGTAGTTCTTTGAGTTTTCTTTGTTCATTCTAAGATGTGAATCATCTATCAGCTTTACACTATGCTGTATTGTATTTCAGGCTAAAGCTTCTGGGAGATCTTTTGAAGATTGCCAGAGAATGGGAAATGAGATAGGAGTAAGATCTATTGAGATAATCTATTTTCTAAATTTATTAGCTTCTGAACTACTAGTCTGATGTTAGAATCTGGATCAGGCTGCAATTCTTAGAAAATATGAGAACATATTAGAATCATGCAATGCTCTGGATTATCACGATTTAATTAGCTGCTCTGTCAAGCTGCTTACCAGTTTTCCTGAAGGTTAGGCATCTGCGTATATTTGATTTCTGTTTTGGTAGAACTTGTCATTTTTGACATGCATTGGTCGTATGTCTCTTGAAGTTTTCAAGGAAAGCCAGGAGTCATGGCAAGCAATCGTAATAGATGAATTTCAGGACACAAGTGCTATGCAATATGATTTATTGCGAATTCTTGCATCACATAAGCGCATAACAATTGTTGGAGACGAGGATCAGGTGCATATCTACTACAAACCTATCTAGAGTTTGGCATTCTCAGTTTGGAATTTCCACCTTTTATTTTCTTTCCCAATTTAGCTCATCTTGAAGTCTTCACAATAACTTGAACTCAGATTAAATTGTAATGCAGTCAATCTTCAGTTTCAACGGTGCTGACGTAAGTGGATTCAAGTCATTCTGCAAAGATTTTCAACCTCACAAGGAGGTACTCATTGTTTTTGTTTGAACTTTTTTGTCTTCTGTGTTCATGCCTTAATTCCTTGCTTCCTGGCTTTCCTGTATGATTTGCAATGAAGTTTCACGACCGAGTATTCTTAAAAATACCTCTTCTTGTTCGTTTCATGATTTTTTTTTTCCAGATCAGACTAAATAAGAACTATCGCTCTACCCGTTGTATTGTTGATGCTGCATCATTTCTTATACAAAATAATTCAAAACGATGTCAGTTGAAGAAGGTTCTTACTGATAATTCTTCTGGGTCTAAGGTAACTTAATGTTAATATACTTTGATAATACTTAGATAAGTTAAGCATGAGGTATATGTCTGATACTCTGATTTTCATTATCTTGATCACCTACTCAGATTATTGTCAAAGAATGTTGTAATGAGGATGCACAGTGTGCATTTGTTGTTGACAAGATATTAGAACTTACTTCTTCGGGTTCATCTGTCAAAGGCACTTTTGGAGAGATCGCTGTTCTTTACCGGAGACAGGTCAATCCATCTGAACTAGTGTGATATATTACTCCCGAAAGAAAAGCTATTATCTCTTCATGCAAACTTGTTAAGCTGCTGTTGGTTTTACATTCTCTGTAACAGGTATCGGGTAAAATGTTCCAGACAGCCTTCCGTGACAGAAAAATTCCATTCAATGTTCACGGAGTCGCTTTCTACCGAAAAAAGGTTAGCAAATGGATGCCTTCAGGCAAAGTCTTGTATCGAATTCCGATATCCGTACATGGTGATTACCTTTAGTTTATTAGTTACTAATGGAAGTTTAACAGGTGGTAAAGGCCATTATGTCTATGCTCAGAACAACATTGGTGGCATGTGATGATGAGTCATATCGGCGAGTATTTAAGGCCCTACTACATCTAGAGAAAGATGAAAAGAAGAGGGTATAAATTTTACATAATATGCTTCCGCTTTCATGTAAATTTCATCACTTTACGGATCTGAAATAAGTTCACTGAGAAATGTATTCTTCACCTTCCCCTTTGTAGGTAATTGAACATATTAATAAAGTTTCAACCGTAAGAAAATGCAGCTTCATATCTGCTGCATCTGATATATTCAGTGCAAAGATCTCTGGTACCTTCAAAAGGTTTGTTGGAATAATAAAAGTAAAAGTTAAAATTTCTATGACATTCTGAGTTATTTTATTGTAATGTTTGTCTTAAAAGATTAAGTGCAAAATTTCTTTACAAAGAAAGAGTTCCTCCAGAATTTTTGTGGATCCTAATTCAGAGTAACCAACCTTAATAATTTCCAAAGAGTAGAGGGTGCTCTAACGTACATTATTGGATGCTTTAGAATGCTCTTTTTCTTGACAGGGATTATGTTTTATGGATTAATCAAGTGATTAGACTCAACTAAAGAATACAATCTTATATAGGGGGTGTAGTGAGACGAACCGGCTTGCTAAAAGGCTTGGCAAGCCTAGGCCGAGCCTGAACACGAGCTTGTTTGTTTGGTAGGGCATGCAGTCGGCAGCTCAAGCCTAACTGATGCAAGCTTTAAACGAGCCATAAGCCAAGCACATACAAGTTTATATGAGTCACTTGGTATAATTTATATATATTTTCTTGAAGGGTTTAATTTTATTCACATATGAGCTTATACAAACTGAGCTTCTATGAGTTGAGCCAAGTTCAAGCTTATACAATCTTATAGGGCAAGCCACAAGTTTAACAAGCCAAGCAAGCTCATGCTTAGCTGGGTTTGACTAAAACACACCCCTAATCTTATGTTTATGGATGCTTTTGTTTATATGTAGTTTCGTGGTCCATGCTATTGAAGTTGTTTTGACTTGAGTGCAACTGTCTGTTATGCCGAGAGTACAATTTACGTACTCTAGGAAAAGAAAGGGGACGAGGGGCAATTTAGACAATTTACGAAAATAAGTGGCTAAAAGAAATTGTAGGCAGTTAGTGGGTTTTGTTGGAGTCGGCAGATGGAGGAAATGTGAGTATATAGATTCAGGTCTGGAGGAGAGAGAATCATTCTTGAATTCTTGTTGATTGTAAAAAAACCCTATCGTGGAGAGAGTCAACCTCTCGAAAGTTTGACAGTTCAATACACATTCGATTTCTTCATTTTTTCCTTCTTGAATTCTGAATAGTTGCATCAATTGGTATCAGAGCACGATTCTGAGACCATGACGAGATCGGTACAATTAAGAGTAGATGAAATTGAAGGAAGTTTGGGCGAATTTAATGGCAAGATTGTATCGCTGGAAGAGAAGATGGAAATGATGATGCAACGCCTGGATACCTTTTTGCGCTTACAGGAAGAATCGGTCAGGAGATCGGCGGCAGGAGGCGGTGACGAGGTTAAAGGAGAGGATCGACGAGGACACAACGGGGAAAGAAATGCCGGTCTAGACGGTGTTGATCGACGGGCTCAGAACGGTGATAGAATTTGGGAGACGGGGCAGTTCTTCGCAATCAAGGGCAGACGACTCGAGATGCCCGTTTTTGATGGTTCAGATCCGGATGGATGGATTCTAAGGGCTGATAGGTATTGCATGTTAAATCGACTCTCTAACGAGGAAAGCCTAGAAGTAGCAGTGATTTCATTCGAGGGAGATGCGCTGAGATGGTATCAGTGGGAAAATAAAAGAAGACCAATCATGCAGTGGGAGGAGCTTAAAAGTCTGATTCTAACACAATTTAGAACCACCGTCGAAGGAACACTTTGTGAGCAATTCTTGGCTGTGAAACAAGAAGGGACAGTGGTGGAATATAAGAGGAAATTTGTATCGCTAGCAGCCCCATTGAATGGAATTTTTGAAGAAGTCTACGTGAGCCAATTCATAAACGGATTGCGTCCGGAAATTAGAACAGAGGTACGATTGTTAGGGCCGGTGGTACTCAACAGAGCGATGGAAATAGCTTTGTTAGTTGAAGAACGAAACAGAACGTTTCAACGAGGCGGAACGTCAAGAGGTACACCTTCCATACGACGATCTTATGGGAGACGAGAAGAGTGGAACGGGAGGATGGAACAAGAACATAGGGGCAGGAACAAAGGGGGTAGGAGAATTTCCAAAATTATCGGACAAAGAACTGCAGCAAAAAAGGCAGCAAGGACTTTGTTATAGATGTGATGAGAAATATGCTCCCCGGCACCGTTGCAAGAAGAAGGAATTGAGTGTAGTAGTTAAGCAAGAAACAACAGAAGAAATGGAAGGAGATGAGACCGAATTCGATGATGGGGAGGCAGAGTTGGCCAATGTGACAAGTGAAAACGGGGTGGAGGTGTCTTTGAACTCGGTGGTAGGATTTACGGCGGCAAAAACAATGAAGTTTGAAGGAATAGTTGGTAAGCAAAAGGTGGTGGTGCTCAGCGACAGTGGAGCATCACACAACTTTATCGCATCAAAGTTGGTGGAAAAGGTGGGTATGAGAGTTCAACCAACCGAAGGGTACAACATCTCGATGGGGACGGGAGATACGGTAAAAGGGAATGGGGTGTGTAAAGGGGTGAAGATGTTGATGCAAGGTATCGAAATTCGTGAGGATTTCTTACCGCTTCGGTTGGGGAACTTGGATGTTATTTTGGGAATCCAGTGGTTAGCTTCGTTGGGAGCAATGAATGTGAATTGGCAGACCCAAGTTATGACCTTCAAGTGGGAAGGAAGACAAGTACAGTTAAAGGGGGACGTGTCATTGGGAAGATCATTGGTTTCGTTGAAGGCTATGATGAAGACAATACGACAAGAAGGACAAGGGATTTGGGTAGAGTTGGGACTTATGGAAGAGAATGGAAGTAAAACATATGGCTGTCCTAAAGAAGTAACGAAAGTGTTGGAGATGTTTGAGGATGTGTTTCAGTGTCCGAAAGGGTTACCACCGGAGAGGGGAAAGGAGCATGGGATTGTATTGAAAGAAGGGGCTGAACCGGTGAATATTCGTCCTTACAGGTACCCACAATATCAGAAAGATGAGATCGAAAAAATGGTAAAAGAGATGTTGGAAGCAGGAATCATTCAACACAGTCGTAGTGCCTTCTCAAGCCCGGTCCTTTTGGTAAAAAAAAAAGATGGTAGTTGGCGGTTTTGTGTCGACTATAGAGCTTTAAATAAAGGGACAGTACCAGACAAGTTTCCAATACTAATTATCGATGAACTATTAGATGAATTGCATGGAGCCAACTATTTCTCAAAATTGGATTTGAGGGCAGGTTATCATCAAATCAGAATGTGTACGGAGGATGTACATAAAATGGCATTTCGAACTCATGAAGGGCATTACGAGTTCCTAGTAATGCCCTTTGGACTTACAAATGCACCAGCAACGTTTCAGTCCTTGATGAATGAAGTTTTCAGACCGTTTTTGAGAAAATTCGTCTTAGTTTTTTTTGACGATATATTGATCTATAGTAAATCAGTGGAAGAGCATGGTGACCACTTAAGAGAGGTACTCCAAAGGTTGCGAAATCAACAGCTGTATGCGAACCAAAAGAAATGTGATTTTGGTAGAGAGGAGATCAAGTATTTGGGGCATGTAATTTCACGCAATGGGGTGGCAATGGATCATGCCAAAGTGGAGGCAATGTTAAGTTGGCCTCAACCACGAACAATTACACAATTGCGAGGGTTTTTGGGGCTAACCGGATACTACAGAAAGTTTATTTCCGGATATGGACAGATTGCACGTCCCTTGACCGACTTACTAAAAAAACAGAAGTTTAGATGGAATGACGAGGCAACGACTGCGTTTGAAGCTTTGAAGTTGGCCTTAACTACGGCCCCTGTTTTGGTGTTACCGGATTTCAATAAGTCGTTTGTTATTGAGGCGGATGCGTCGGGAGGGGGTTTGGGGGTTGTTTTGATGCAAGAAAACAGACCTGTTGCGTTCTACAATCAAGTTTTGGGCACACGAGCGAGACAAAAGCCAATTTATGAAAAAGAGTTGATGGCTATAGTGTTTGAGGTGGTTAAATGGCGTCCGTATTTGCTAGGAAGGAAATTTCTGGTCAAAACGGATCATCAAAGCTTGAAGTTCTTATTGGAGCAACGAGTAATTGATCCACAGTATCAAAAATGGGTACTCAAATTACTGGGATATGATTTCGATATAGTTTACAAGTCAGGAGTGACAAACAAAGCAGCGGACGCGTTATCCAGAAGAGAATTGGAGTGCTCAGTTATGGGCGGGCCTCAATGGAGGCAGTGGGAAGTCATTCGAAAGGAGGTAGAGGAGGATACCGTTTTGGGCCGAATTAGAAATGAATTATTGGCAGGTACAGCAGAGCACAAAGGGTTTGCAGTCAGACAAGAGTTATTATGGTATAAAGATCGATTGGTGTTGTCTCGAACTTCATCACTGTTACCTGTTATTTTGGAGGAATTCCACAGCTCTCCATTAGGAGGTCATTCGGGGGAACAAAGAACCTTTCAGCGTGTGGCGGCGGAACTGTTTTGGATAGGGATGCGAGTTGACATTCTCGAGTTTGTTAAGGGTTGTATTGTTTGCCAGAAAAATAAAAACTTGAGTGGATCACCAGCAGGTTTATTACAACCTTTGGCACTACCGATACAAGTATGGGACGAGGTAACCATGGATTTTATAGAAGGTTTGCCGAAATCAGGAGGCAAGGACACAATATTGGTGATCGTGGATAGGTTGAGCAAGTTTGCCCATTTCATGCCCTTAACACACCCTTTTAATGCTCATCAGGTAACAAAAGTGTTTATCAAAGAGGTTGTAAGGTTGCATGGAGTACCAAAATCGGTGGTGACCGATAGAGGCAAGGTTTTCTTGAGTCAGTTTTGGAAGGAGATATTTAGATTGCAAGGAACCAAACTCTGTTTCACAACAGCTTATCATCCACAATCGGAGGTAGTAAATCGTTGCTTGGAACAATATCTAAGATGCTTTACTTCAGATAAACCGAAACAGTGGAGCCGTTGGTTGGGGTGGGCTGAGTATTGGTATAATACTAGCTTCGACAGTTCATTACATTGCTCTCCATTTAAAGCATTATATGGACGAGATCCACCTACGATATTGAAGTATGAGACAGGAACAACAAACATACAATCGGTGGAGGAGTTGTTGTTGGAAAGAGATAGTATGTTGGACGAGATAAGGATGCACTTAATTCAGGCGCAACAGAAAATGAAGCAACATGCTGATAAACATCGAAAGGAGGCTGTTTTTGATGTGGGTGACAAGGTGTTCATCAAACTCAGACCTTACCGTCAAAAAACTCTACAAGCTAGAAAGAACCAAAAGCTCTCAGCTCGTTTTTATGGGCCTTTTAGAGTGCAGGAACGTATTGGGAAAGTGGCCTATCGTTTACAACTACCATCCACCGCCAAAGTTCATCCGGTGTTTCATATATCGTAGTTACGAAAGGCTGTGGGGCAATGTTTGTCGTCAGATTGTATTCCATCCCAATTAAATGAAGATATGGAATTGGTAGTAGAACCAGACGAGGTGTTACAATGTCGAAGGAATAATGCTGGAGTACTGGAAGTTTTGATCAAATGGAAGGACTTACCACTCTTTGAAGCATCTTGGGAAGAGTTTGATGCAATTTGTTCTCAATTTCCTGAGTTTCACCTTGAGGACAAGGTGAATGTCGAGAAGGGAGGTATTGTTATGCCGAGAGTACAATTTACGTACTCTAGGAAAAGAAAGGGGACGAGGGGCAATTTAGACAATTTACGAAAATAAGTGGCTAAAAGAAATTGTAGGCAGTTAGTGGGTTTTGTTGGAGTCGGCAGATGGAGGAAATGTGAGTATATAGATTCAGGTCTGGAGGAGAGAGAATCATTCTTGAATTCTTGTTGATTGTAAAAAAACCCTATCGTGGAGAGAGTCAACCTCTCGAAAGTTTGACAGTTCAATACACATTCGATTTCTTCATTTTTTCCTTCTTGAATTCTGAATAGTTGAATCACTGTCATATATAACATTATGCGATATTAATAACAATGATGTCCGTTCTTTATTATGGTACTTACCTTTTAGCAGTTTTTATTTATTTATATTGTACTTGATTGATTCCATCTTTCGTTGTAGGAGTCATCTTACCCAAGGGCGTAAGGTGTTGGTTGCTTTAGACATGATCTCAAAACTTGCTCACAGGGTAAGCATGACTGTCTACTGTTTTATACTAGTACATACTACATCATAAAATGATAGTTTTTAGGTTATTGGCACACTGAGGAACACAATAATTACAGTCCATTCGTAGTTGATAAAAAATTTATTCTGTTTATACCCTTGTAAGTTCTGAAACATTTAACTTCGTATTGAGGACGCACATTATTTGATTGGTCCTAGATTGGCTAAATAAATAACATCATGAATCCGAAAGTGGTCAACATATTGGAAAGAGGGAGTATATGTTATTGAATGAATGATCTAAAATCAAGAGGGCAAAAGTAACATGGGTAATTCCTTCCCAGTTTTTAAACTTCAAGAGCAATGAAGGTTAATATTTTCTCTTTTCTCAAAGAAGGGGAGCTATTAAATAAAAATGTGATCCATTTTGTTAAATAGCTAAAATGTGCGGGTCATAAAACTAAAAGAACTCACACCACAAAACCAAAATTGACCATTGAAAAGGAGTAGCATAACCTGGGAGAAGGTTTTTAGCAACTAGAAGTTTGACAAATATGTAATGTGAAGCTCTGGCCACCTTTTACCGAAAGATCCATGGTTTAATGGAACTTATGAATCCATCATTCCTACTCCATAAACAACGAACAACGAAAAACTCACGTTAGGTCTCATTATGATTACAGGAACAATCTATTTCGACTGTCATCACACAAGTAGCAAACATGATACCTCAGGTTTGTCTTTCTTCCCATTTCACATAGCCATGCAAGCAGATGAATATTTGTGCGTTGGAATCTGAACATCCAATCAAGTATTGTAAACAGTACAATTACATCTGCAATCAGTACCCAGATCACTGCGATAAATTTTGAGGCCACCAAGAGAAGTTCCTTATAAAAGGGAATGATTCACCATCTTCAGTTTGTTGTTGTTCTGTTATAACATTTCTCAGACAGCACCATGATCTTTCTGATTTGGCTGCTTCCGAAACCCTCCTTTTGAATTTATATACTGTAAACTAATTGCATATATCAAGTTCTCCATTGTTCTTCTTATATCTTTTTTTAACAGAAGTACCTCCTTGAGCAAAGAGCCGTTCTTGATGTTGATGGCTGCAAGTTGCTAAATGAAGAACATGATCTTAGATCGGTAAGTCTGTCTTCAGTACACACACACATAGATATATAGGTGGTAGGTAATTAGATAAACATAGCTTCATACTGTTTAT
Organism: Arctium lappa; assembly: GCA_023525745.1. NCBI lineage: Eukaryota > Viridiplantae > Streptophyta > Magnoliopsida > Asterales > Asteraceae > Arctium > Arctium lappa. The sequence goes on along the minus strand of CM042048.1, from coordinate 20,803,156 downwards.
GCAGGTGCTCCAATATATGTTGGATGATGTCTCTGAGTTTCTAAAATCATACAACTTTGATATACATGAGAAGAACGATAATGCCACTGACGAAAAAGGGTGCTTAAATGTACTTAAAGCATTTATCGATTTTATATCTGAAAGGGAAACAGAAAACTTTCGTATCAGGCGGCATGACAACAATCATGCTGTTACTCTTACTACCATTCATCAGGTACGTTTCCTCTCCCACTAACTATCTATACATTATGTTTAAATTAATCATGGATTATACCTGTGATTCTCTGTAAAACCTCGAGTCATTGAATTTCATCTATTAATTATCTCATCTTTCTGTTGCCTTGCAGTCAAAAGGATTGGAGTGGGACACTGTTTTCATAGTAAAGGTATTGTGACAAAACTTATGCTGACATTAATTTTCATAAGAAAACTACTCATGGATCAGTCTTTCAGGCAAATGAAAATGAAATCCCTCTTCTGCATGAATTTAACGGCTCCGTGAAAGAAACTAGTGCGTCTGTTGAGGTAAGCATGCTCTTGAATTCAAAGTAACGTGCTTATACATCAAATATTGTTTCTTCCTTGAAAATATCATCATACTTGCCTTTTTTGAACAATGACAGGAGGAACGGCGCTTACTATATGTGGCAGTAACTCGTGCAAGAAAGAAACTTCTTATTCTATATATCACCATGGAGTCAAATTGGCAGGTGCAGCATAATGAACATCAATAGTAATATAACTGGTTGTTGGCTGCAATTTTCTTTCTTTATATCCGTAGAGGACTTAGGAAACCAAATCCCAATGGGTGACACTTTCGCCGCCCCATTTGGTGCGCCCCAACTTGTTGGCTCTAGTTGTTGATCAAAAACATTGCTTTCCTTCAGGTTCTTCAACCTTCGCGTTTCCTGAAAGAAATTCCAAGGCATCTTCTACAAATCCAGGTGGGTGTCTTTTAAGTTTCAAGATGTTGTCAAATACGAGCTAGACATTTCAGAATTTACGTCATAGTAGAAGTCAATGTGACTTCTTAGTCTTGCCTTCTGTTTATAGGATGAGTCAAGTTCAGTGTATCTGCAAGCAGAGGATCAAGAACCTCCAAATAAAAACTCTCCTGTTAATGATGATATGCAAGCTGCAGACCATGCAGCAGTAAAAATGGAGACTGATGAAGCGATTGGTAATTTATTTGATGAAGATTCCAATGAATCAGATGAAACAATCTTGCCATGCAATGGCAATGATTTCTTGAGAAGGTCCTGAAAGATTTGAATGTGTTATTTAATTAGAAGTTTCAATATTCTAGTGTCAATTTAACCAACTTGGATTTCTATATTATTGATCAAACAGATTCAGTAGCGAAGAACGAGCAACTGTTTCCCATTTATTCCATCAATGGGCCAAGAAGGCAGCATTCAAGGAACCAAAGAGGTTACTTGACAAGGTTCCTTCACATCCTTATTCCTGGCACTTCCTATTTTCGTATATTTACTATAATACTCCCTCGGTCCCAAAACAAGTGCACATTTCTATTTTATCTCACAGTAAGTGCCTACTTTCCATGACTGCCCTTAATTATGTGATGGAGAAATTCATTACTCCCTCGATTATTAAGGGTACTATTGTCATTTAGTTAATTGAAATGTGTAGTAGTTACACATTCCTAAAACTCGATGCCTTTTTGACACTTATTTTGGGACGGCAGTTTCCATAGTTGATGCTACTTACACGTAGGAAAGATCAGGTAACTTTGTTTTTTTAGTTTGATCATGTCATGGCTCGAGTATGATTCTTCGTTTTTGGTCTTTGATAGGTTTCTTTTGTCATTGATGAACGGCTTAGAGCGAAGAAAACTGCACAAAAGGTGACACACTTGTTCTTGAATCTTGTTTGAGCAAAAGAATTAGAAAGTAACCTGTGAATCTGACCTGGGAAATATTTTCCAAATGTTCGGAACCAAAATTTTATTGTAACATGTCTTTTGATGCAAACGAACATATATTATTGTTACTTCCTTTTAAATAAAGAACCTAGTGTCACAAGTATCTAACCCGTGTAATTTACTAGGATGTTCTTCGGTCCCTGAAATCATGTTTGAAGAGCGATGAAGCATTCCAGTATGCTGAAAATGTAGGTGCAATAATTAGCGTTCGACCTTTTTCATAGTCACTTTATTTCCTTTTGAAGTTATATGATTAAAACAAATTTTCTTCTCTTGGTCACCAGGTCTTACGATGGCTGCAAATTCCTGCAGACAAACGTGCATATATTACAAGGGAAAAACAGGTTTCTTTCTGAACTACTAAACGACCATAGTAAATACATATGCAAATATTTATGCCTCGATTATGAATGGTCAATGTTAAGATTGATAATGAAACTCACAAATCAAATTCAATGCTATGACACCACCCTCTGAAGCGACTCTACCGTACTGGTTCCACAACCATCATGGGGATGTAAATTGTGTGTCCCAAGGACAGATGGGTGGTGCCTGGAGTCTAGCGCCAAATCTCCCACTCATTTTGCAAGGATGTCTAGTAGGACATTTGTTAAAAAGTAAGAGTTTAGAGTTCCCTTAGGGTGCATTTGGTACGTGGAACAGGTACACAAAAACTAATTGTCCCATATTTGGCCCGACATTAGACTGATACCGTACATGACCTGGGTGGGGACAAAAGACATTTTCTTTGTGGAACAAAAATAAGAAAGATTGTACATGATTGGTAAATTACTAAATTACCCATGTCAAATTAAAACCCTAAAACATTTTAGAATTCTTTCACCTACCTACTTCCCTCTCGCCCGTCCAGTCCTGTTCGGTTTGGTCACTTCTAGTCTCACCTGCGTGTACCAAATGCACATTATAACAATTGTAGATTGCAAATGTATAAGACACAAAACCTGTCATGCGTGATCTTTTTACACCCCGAAACAAGGCTTCACATCCTAAAATTGGAAGTTGCACGATGTCTGTCTTCCCCTTACAGGAACATTTTCAAAAGTTAAGGATCGAGAGCGCAATGGGTTCATCTGCTGCTACATCTAAGCAGGTGAGTTAGCCGTTTCTCTTGAAATATTTTCATCGTTATCGCAGGTGAACAATGTTTGACCTTATGTTCCCTGAACTAAAACTTTGTGTTTCTGTTATGCATAGATCGCGTACCTACAGAATCTAGGATGCACCACGGTCCCAACTTCACGTCTCCATGCATCTCGTTTAATCGAACAATACAAGTCATTGTAACTTGATTTCTACCACCAATGGAAGAGGCATGTTGCTTGGGGCTTTTGATGGTATAATAGCATCTACAATGAAGTTTTGTGGAGTTTTTTGGCCAACTAAACATGTGAAAAAAGCTTCCCAAAAAAAAACCTTTTTTTTCCTTGCATTTACAAGCTCTCAAAAAGCTTTTATTTACTTGTGGGTCCCATTTTTCGGGAAAAAAAAGTCCGACCATTGTGGATGTTTTAACTGTATAGCAATTTTGGGTTAAATCACCCTTTCGAAGGCATCTTAAGAATTGGGGAGATAAACATGGTGTAGATGACTGATATCATTTATATCATTATTGCTTGTTGGGTGGATGAGAGCATCTCCAACCGCTATGTTGTTTTAAAAAATTTGGAGAAGGTTTGCTCCAACAATTATGTTAAACCCTCCTCTAAAATAGAGAAAAATAGGAGAGAGAGAAAGGAAAAATCTCCAAATTTAAAAGAAGAGGGAAAAATATAATAGCATACCTATTGAAAATGCTCTGAAGGGATGTTCAAATTTAAAAGTGGACGTCTTCAAAAAATGAAGTTGCCATTTATCTGGACGTCCTCAAACAAGTAAGGTTCAAGGAAAACCTTAAAGAAATGAAAAACTGAGGAACATCCTGGTAGCCCTTGATATGGATTGTATGCATTTGTACATACAAGTAAAATTAATTTTGTTTTTTGGTTTTTATGCACGTGTGCATGTTACAAATTACTTGTATGCACAAGTGCATACCGTCCGGATGAATGCCTACCAGGGTGTTCCTTAGTTTTTGTTTTTTAAGGTTTTTTCTCCTGAACCTAACCCTATATATATAGGGTGCGTTTCTTTTGCAAACCAAACAATTTGTACAAACTATACAAACCACTATATTAGAAAACAATAGATATATTTATGGATAATGATTATGATTCATTAATAATGATTGTGATATATATGGAAAATGTTAAGTTTATTTATTATAATCATGATTTTAAATTAGAAAATGTTAAGTTTATTCATTATAATCATGATTTTAAATTAGGAAACATAATAAAATCATATATTAATTAGACTTGATGAACGGCTATTATTGGTTTGCATAGTTTGTACAAATTGTTTGGTTTGCAAAAGAAACGCACCCTATATATATATATATATATATATATATATATATATATATATATATATATATAGCGGAAGGATATTTTGCAACTCTTGAAAAGGTTGCAACCATTGCAACCCGCATCTTAACCGTCGGATTCATGATCGACGGTTATTTTATTTTTATTTTTCTTTTTTTTTAATTAAAAATATTGGGTCCCATATCTGTTGTAACCGTCGATCATGAATCCGACGGTTAAGATGTGGGTTGCAAGGGTTGCAACCTTTTCAAGGGTTGCAAAATATCCTACCCCTATATATATATATATATATATATATATATATATATATATATATATATATATATATATATATATATATATATATATATATATATATATATAGGGTTAGGTTCTTTTGTTAACCTTACTTTTCTTGTTAACTATATGAATCAATCTAGACCATCAATCTTTGTAATGGATGGTTAAGATTAAAACTAGATTTTTAAACAATTAAATAGGGTTTATTTATTAAATAGATATATGAACATTAATTGTCATTTTAATGGTCATTCCACAATTTAATAAAATGGCAATGAAAACCCCTTTTCCACAATTTAATTTCATGACTTTTTCCAATGCATATAAGTTCACCTCTGTTTACCTTTTAGTAGTTAATGATTGTTCATCTTTATGTGAAATTAAAATATGTTTTAACAACAACGTTCATGTGCAAATATGTTAACATATTTGTTCATGATATGCATATATGTTCATATCTTTTAACACCAAGCATATAAGTTCACCTATGTTCGTGTTATGCATATAAGTTCACATCTGTTCACCTTTTCGAGAAGAATGACTATACGATATACGGTTTTATCCAATCATGAACCAAAACTATTATAGTAATATTGAAATGATTCAAAAAAGTAATATGAAAAAGGATGATCTTCAAAAATCGTAACCTACAAAGTAATTTTGGAATCTTCATTTTTTGTAACTTCCATTAAATTAATGACAAAAGATTATTACTATTATGACGTTTATACCCTTTTGGATTAAATAAATAAATTAATTAAACATCAAATAACCTTGCATTCCTATTCGTTGAGCAAGGTTCACATAGTTAACAAGAAATATTTGGTTAACAAATGATCCTTGTTCTATATATATATATATATATATATATATATACCTATATTATAACAACCCAAAACCAATAACTGTAACACCCTAAAAATATGGGTAACTTTAAATCTGAATAGACGCAACAAATGACGCCTTAAATAGAAAGTAAATCACCCAAAAAGGGGAAACTGTAATAGTGTTTACGATTTCTATAAATGGACAATGAAGTTGACAACAAACTAATCTAAATTGATTTAAAATAAGATTATGCCAGTTGTCGACCCAAGCTCCCAAAATAACTATTCCTTTCTGTATGTCAAATTCTCAAAATGTCTATCTCCAAAAGTTGCCACTATCAGCCATCACTCAACTCTCGCTTCTTGAAAGCCCATCGCTAACAGAACCTGTATACATGTCATTTGAGAAAAAGTGTTAGGCTTAAGCCTAGTGAGAACAAACATTTGCATGAGTTATAAAAGTATAAAATGTAAGTAAATGTTCCTTTGATGAGTTGCAATAATGAAACTTGTTTATAATCACATAAGGACCTTATGGTCTACAAAACATCTTGTAATGACGAGGAGACTCGATTTTCAAGGATCGTGGCGGAACACAAAAGTAAACCACTTTCCAAGTTGTGAGCTCAATACTAGGACACATGGCCACGAACAACGCCGACTCGACAGGTGTGGGAGAGGGCACCCGAGGATCCTAGTCATACTCATTCACTAGGATTACATTTACGGCTCATGGCTAGTAACCGGTCTCACATAACCGTACCAAATTGCCTCTGAGACCCAATGTCTTAACTAGTTACGTAGGGATTGAATCATCCCAATTATACCGACTCTCATACCTATGGATCCAATGACAATTAGTCTAGAATCGTCACAATTACATTTGTGACTCAATGACATCATAATGATAGTTCTCAATTTCCCAAATCTCATTACATTAGTTTTCTTGAAAGATTTATGCCATAAGAGACCAAGTCTTATGCCATGCCCACACAAATGTAAAAAGGAAAGAGTTCCCAAAATCACTACACTTCAAAATGCTATATTAGTAAATCCAACATGATGGTAAATTTCCAAATATCCATAAAATGGGATGAACATTCCAAACCAACCAAAACAGTTTCCATCCCATATTTTGCCATCAATAATGCATATTAATCACTTCCCATGGTTCAAAACATGGTTAATATCATCATATTCTAAAAGTAGCTAAAACCCTAAAAATCTAAAAAAATTCTATATTAGGTCAAAATCCATGAAGACAAGAAATATAAACTAGGAGATGATTAGAAGTCTAAAATATGCAAGTTTTAACATATATAAAGTTTCAAAGTTAGATTGACTCACAATGTTAGGTTTTGTCAAAAACCTAGAAATACCCAAAACCTAGAGATTAGATGGAGATGATGAAGGATCTTGAAGTGGAGAATCCAAATCATAACTTGGTGGTTGACAAATCTTGAAAGAATGTGGAGATGAAGCCCTAATAGAGACCAAAAATCGCCTAAGAGGAGGGTTACCAAGATGAGAGCATTTATGGTGAAAAAGGTTGGGAGAAATGAAGTTAATGCACTCAAAATCGGCATTTATGGCCTTCTACCCCCTGACGGCGACTATGACATGTGATTGTGTCGTGGCATTCTCAACGGGCACAATCGCAACACTTGTACCGCGCCTCCACCCCTTTCCGCGAGAATGACTTGCAACAATGACCCGGGGCATTCTCGTCGGACATTATCGCCCAAGACGTACCGAGAGGGACTCAAGCCCCACAATTTTGCCCTGCGATTATGCCCTATGGCGTAGTCGCCGGGCATTGTCGTCGCACACCCCCGAGCCTCGAAAACTTGACTTTTGTGCACGATCGAACGATTTATAAATACGACTAATCCCATAAGATAACTTTAAAAAGGAAAAGGATTAATTCTCGAAGACTTCAATGGAGGAATTGAATTTATTACTTGACAAAAATGCAGGTGTTACAATCCTTCCCAACTTAGAATTGATTTTGTCCTCGAAATCTAAGCTACACGAATAAGTGGGGATATCTCCGCTTCATGTCCTCCTCGGCTTCCCATGTCACGTTGGCCCCAAGATGATGTTTCCACTACACTTTGACCATCGTGACTTCTTTATGCCGAAGTTTCTTCGTTTTCCGTTTTAAAATGGCGTCGGGTTCTTCGACACAACAGTTACCCTCATCCACTATTATTTCCTCCTCCGCTAAGCACTTCCAAAGATAGAAAATGTGTAACGTATTATGGATCCCACTCATTTCTAGCGGTAATTCTAATTGGTATGCTTGAAATCCCACACGTTTTAGAAAATTAAATGGCCCAAGAAAACGTGGGCTCAACTCGGTGTAACTAGCGCCATTCTGAGTTTTGGAAAAACAATGTTCACTAAGACTTACACCGAAAGTTAACTCTCAGTGTAACTAGCGCCAATATGGCTTTTGGAAAAAAAAAAGTGCCCACCGAGAGTTAACTCTCAATGTAACTAGCGACGACCTACAGTCACGTTTTTAAGTCTTTGTTCACCTAAGGTTTGGATTATTCAGCCTCCATTCGACTAGGGAGCGGTCAAGGGCGATTTTAGGGAGACTAGAAGCGATTTCCACGGGCTTTCAAGCCAATTAACACGGGGAAATCATCGGAAAACACAAGATTAACGAAGATCAAAGCCTGTGCGTGGGTATTGCGATTCAACAAAAGGGAGTTTGTTCATATCTAGATCTTTTGTTCAATAAACCATGTTTAGTTTGAGTTTTCTTCCTATTAATTTGTGTCTTAACACCCCCAACATGAACTAATCTTTAGAAGTTGGGGGTTGAATGAACTTTGTTTTTTAATCATATGAACACGAAATCTTGTGACTTGTATCAGTTTTTCTAATTAATGAAGTATATGAATTTGGTCTTAATGCTTTTATGAGTATGATCAATTTTCAAATTGGTTTATTTGTTATGGATTAGATTCGAGAGATCTAGTTCATAACTCGAATTAGATTTGTATGTCTAAGGTGAGAAATTGGATAGAAATATACCAAGTAAACCTTGCTACCTATTTTACGATCTTGTTTTTAATGAATTTTTGAACTCATAAGGTGAGATCGATAGATGAAACTTATGTTTTTAGAGATAACTTTGTTGTTGCTCGAGAGATAATAGCAGTTATTTTGGTGATTGTGTATTCATTAAATTGGATTAGTCTGATAATAGTCATAAGTGGAGTGTTCATTGTGAAAACCATTGGAATTCCAACCCTTAACTGTTCTCTTCCCGAAAAAATTTCCAACCTTGTTCTTGCTTTTACTCTAGAGTTTATTTTATTACATTAGTTATTAGTTAATCATCAATAATTCATCAATTGGATCGTCCAGTAAATAGTGGTTGTAGTCATTGTGATACTCAGTTCCTAGTTCCCTTGGTTCAAAACTCGTACTTCCAAGTACATATGACTTGATTCGACCCGTACACTTGCGGTTATATTAGGGGTGTAAACCCGCCTATCAAAATTGAACTTATTACTTGACAAAATTGCGGGTGTTACAATAACAACATATCTTAGCATTAAAAACAAAATGGTCCCAATAAACTAAATACATTAAACTCAACTCAAGTTTCGCAGCGGTTATACACATCCACAACTAAAATTTATTAAGTCTCTACTCGTGACTATGAGCAACCGCTAAACCATGCCTCTTCTACGACATCACCTCTACTCCCTTCGTTGTATGAACTTCCAACTAAACTCTTACATGAAAATGGTTTTCAGTTTTATAAAAGCGAGGGTTAGACCGTTGGTATAGTTTTCCCTCAAGTAACAAAATCGCACCATAAGTACCATTCCAAAAGAGTTATAAACATATATGAATGATTCACATAGTTATCATAATACATGTAGATGACCCACACTTATTTCACCCACACCTATGACAACGCGTTTGGGCTCACACCTGCCCTCAGACGAATCACATGAAACGAATTAATGCATTCCAAATGGGTCACACCTCCCATATAAGACATCACATGCCCCATCGCAAATGAATGTGCACTTAAAATTTCACACAAAACCAAACTTACTTCATGCCAATATAAAACGTGCATTTTGTAACACCCCAACTTTCGAAAGGTATCACTTCAAGTTAATACAGAAACCGATATATCGAGGAAAAATAAGATATTTAATTTTGTACTTGAATCCTAGATTTTATAGTTTAGATAGATGAATGATTCAATTACGAGCCCAACAGTTCTTTTCGGAGCGAAAACGGAGCTATAACGAAGAAGTTACGGCCAAAACAGTGAACGAGAAGAAGGCTGGCTGGTTGCGACTATGACCAGTCCAAACAGTCCAGGGGGCTGTTAAGTCACGAAAATCAGTTATTTCCTCACTTCTTCACACCCAAACTTCCCCTATCATCTCCCAAATCGTTTTCTCTCATTTCCCTTCAAACCCTAACTCATTTTGGCTTAAATCTTTGGATTTTGTGGAGGTGGAACATCATCAAGTGGTAGGATTGAAATCTATGGTCAAGGATTCACCATCTCCATCTTCATCCTCAACCTCAAGATCATTTTTGGGTTTTCTAGGTTTTCATCAAAACCTAAGTGGTAAGTGTATCCCTTCCATTTCTAAACCTTGATATAAGTTGTAAATGCTCCATTGATGGTTTCCTAGTGTTTGATTTCTCTAAATTTCGGTTTGGATAATTTTGGGAGTTTTGGGTCAAAATTAGGGTTCTTGCCACATTTGGGGATTTTGGTATAAAATGTTTGGGGAATGATTCTTTGTGGTTGATTATGTTTATTTATGGTTAAATATGTATGGATTTAGGTTTTGGACGTTTTGACTTGAGAATCCAAGTGTTCTTCAAATGAGCTCTAGTTGGGGAAAAACTAGATTTGGCCTAAATCTAGCAAGGTGAGTTCAAGTTGATTTGTGAAAACGTTGTACATGTCAAAATGTCTATTTTAAAGTGTTTTATGTGTTTTACATGAAATTATCAAATGTTTGGTTATTTGTTAATCTTTGATTATTTGAATTATCTAACTTTACAAACCTTGTATAACACCCACATTAGAGATTTTTGGGCGTTTGATATATGTGTCACAAATGAATGTGTTTTAAAGTCTTATTACATGAATGTATCTTTGGTCAAAGAAATACACTTTTAAATGTTTGTTGGGTTTTATGCATCATCATGAAATGGAGTGTTTTATAAAGTATCACTTGCACTTTTATGTGAGGTACTTGAGAAAGTGTTTATAGTCTCATTTCATGATCTTCATTCCTATCAACAGTCAAGTTTGGGAAAATGCATGTCATTTGTGTTATGAGGTATTTTGGAAAATATAAGAGTATAAGTTCATTTGGGAAAATGGGTGTCTCGACTAATGTCGAGTTTTGAACTAATCTTACTTTTAGTCGTTGTGTTTGCATATCCGTTGGTCGAGTGCATTTTATTGTACTTTATTTCATTTACCAATGAGTCTATGGGTTGCTAAGTCAGCAGCTCGGTATTTTTATTTTAATTGGGTTTTAGGACAATTGTCCAGTTTTGGTAGCTCGACTTCGAGCCTTGTTGGCGATTTTGGATGAAGCACGTTAGGTATCGGATTGAGATGTAAGTCCTTCGTGTTGCACGTTAAGGTACCGGATTGAGGTATAAGTCCTTCGTGCTCAAGTGTTAAGATTTTGGATGAAGCACGTTAGGTATCGGATTGAGATGTAAGTCCTTCGTGTTGCACGTTAAGGTACCGGATTGAGGTATAAGTCCTTCGTGCTCAAGTATTACGATATTGGATGAGGGGCTCGACATAGGAACCCGACGGGGTTGAACTCAAGTTTCCGTGGGTGTACGTTTAAAGCTACTGAGTCTAACATCCCTTGCGTGTACTTTTGTTTATATGACTAGTCATAACAACATAAAATGAGCTTACTTTGTGGACCGTCACATTTTATGGAATCGGGAATCCCCCGTCACCGAAAGGTATTGTTTTTGGGTATTGAGTTTTATTATCAAAGTTTTCGGTGACGTTTTGTATTATTGGGTTTTACCCTTGATTTATAGGTTGAATATTATGCCCCACCCGTGTTTTGGGTGTTTTGGGATATATGGTTTAACCGTATCTTCATAATTGGAGAGTTCAATTTATATTTACGCTTTGAGTGAGTTTTAAGTTAAAGCTAATGTATGAATTAGCGGCTTATATTGGCATTATCATTTTTGAAGTAGCTTGGTTTGGAAAATGTTCAAATTGGTGTCCTTTGCCTAAAATGCATATTATTGGAAAATGAGTCGTTTTCAGATGTAAGACGTATCATATTGAAGGACTATAATTTTAATCCCATTCTTTCTTTTAAACGATTATTTTATTTATGTTGAAAACTCTTTAGCTCACCAGGCGTTAAGCCTAACTTTTTTATTTGTCGGCATGTGCATCAGGTTTCAAGGTTGGGAGTTGGTCCTAGAAATCCCATGAAGAGTTGAGCCTTAGCTTTGTGCAAATGTAAGTAGTTGGTGAAGTCTTCCGCAACGTTGGAGATAGTAACTACTATGGGGTTTTAGTAGCACCCGTCCTTGTCATAGACTTTTGTATAGAATGAATGGTTGTATTGAGGTTAAATCTAAATTTGTGGTTGTATATGATTTATTTATTGATGTATTTAGAAAATTTTAAATAAGTTGTTATTTCCAGATTTGAGGGTGTTACACATTTCAATAAGCATCGCGCGTATTTAAAGCTTGTGTATCAATAAAAGTAAGTTAGGAAAACTCACCTGCCGTTCACGCTTAAATCTCACACTGCAAGCTACGAGTGTCCAAACCGAACATCTAAATCACACGACATACGAGGGTATTAAACCACTTAATTATCCCTAAAAACCATCCTTTACAATCCCTAAGACAAACCCATAATTTGTACCTTGATCCTAGCCCCATACAACAAACGAGACAAAAACGGAAGTCGCTCAAACAGTGTCTGGCACGACCTCCCACACGACCTAACCCGCGCCAGAAGTCTCTTCAAGCACTGTTCTAGCCTACACGCATAGCCAAAAATCTCAAAGTCTCTTAACCCAAACCTTCCCAAATCGATTTTAAGCATCCAAATCGAGGGAATTGATGTCCTAAACATTTCTATCATTATCCAAACATCAAATATCAATTTGCCCATTGAAATCCATCTTTGAAGATCACACCTTTTACCTAAAAACAAGGAAATGGAGAACTCTTGAAGATACACACCATTAATGGTGGGTTTTAATCAAAACTCAACACCAAATAACTAATACCCAAGCAAAGCAATATCCCCTTAGGGTTTCAAGACACAAACACCACAAGAATGGAGAACCCTCTAACTCCCTACCAAAAAACTTATTATCAATCCATGGAACGCAAAGAGTATAATGTTTACCTTGAAAAAGATGAAGCTTGCCACTGAAATTGACTCTTCCTTCCTAGCCTTCAATGAGGAACACCAAAACCCTTCTATTCTTCTATTTATCCACCAAAACGTGAAATGAAGAAGGCTTCATGGGTTTTACCCTCTCCATTATTTGGTTACACTTAAATCCCTGAAAATGGGTAAAACTTCCACTTTTCACCCTAAACTCTCCAAAACTTCACAATTAAGGGTTTGAGGTTATTTCATAGGGCATACACATACATAATAAATGCAAAAATAAAAAAAGAACACCTACAATTCCTTATCCCAAAAAAAACCCACATGCAAAATACACATTTCCAGCAAAACCAAGTTCGAAAAATATATATCAAGTGTTTGAGAAAGCGAGAAACAGAGACAAAATATAAATGTTTGTTTATTACATCCAAATATCCCTTTAAATGTGCTACAGGAATGATACATTGAAACCAACTTAACTTAAGATTTTTTTACCCCGGTGATTAGAGTTGCAGATGGGTCGTTGTGTATGTTGTGTGGGTGAGAGAGGGAGATAGAGATAGGTGAACCGGTTTAAAAAAGGTGTGCAATTGGGTTTGGAGGTGGGGAGTGGGATGGAGAACATGGCCGAAGATGGAAGACAAACGGGGAAAGGAAGTTACAGCGGTGGTGGGGGAGGTGAACGGAGAATTAGGCTGAAGGTGTGGGAGTGGAGTGAAGAAGTTCGATGATGGTGAAATGGGATGAAGAAGGCGGGTGATGGTGGAACGGTCTGAAGAAGGTCATTAGTGAAGTGGTGAACGAAGGAAGATCACCTGTCGTAGGGGAGATGAACTCGATGGGTTTGGGGAAGAAGAAACAATGTATATGTGTGTGTGTGTATATATATATATATATATATATATAATCTTTTTACTTTTAATTAAAAATAAACAAAAAGGCGAATTGACCACTTTCCCCTTGATTTAATGGACTATATCTAACTGTATTAGTGACGGGTAGGGGTGTACACGAGTCGAGCTTTTAACAAGCTACTCGAGCTCGAGCTTAATTATTCTTGTGAATCTCAGGTTGCAAGTGTATTGATTAAACAACGAAGAACAATCACAATGATTCATAAACTATGGCCATATGATTTCATTAATCGCATAAGCTCAATAGGTTTACAGAGAGAATATGAATGTAATACGTGTAAACCCTAAATGACCATTCAACCTCTTCACCCTAATCTCACACTAAACAAATCTTAAATACTTAGGGTTAAAACCCTAAAGGCCCAAGGCCCACTAAACCAAACAAGCCCAATAACAATTAAAGGCTTTTAGAAACGTTTTAAATAAATAAATATAAACATTATAAATACTTTATATAACTTTCAACGTACTAGGACTTTCAGTCCTAGAAATCTCCCCCTAAAGTTGTATAAAAGATTTATCTTCTTGTAATCTTCAAGTCTTGATCTTCTTTCCCTCTTGAATCTTTGAAAATTTTCAGTGTTGCTTGTCTTCATGTCAATCCAAGCTCCTCCTTGAATAAAGCTCAGATTCTTCATAATTTCAAGAAAGCTCTTGCAAGAGGAAACAAATTGTAGCAAACACTTCTTGATAAGGAGTAGAAGAATCAATGCAATCTTGAAATCCATGGCTTTTCAACCTCAGATTTAAGAAAATAAGATAATGTTGCCCCCCCCCCCTCCGCTTTGGCTAACTCCCCCTCAACATGATAATCTATCTTTGAAACTTGCGTCTTTGTTATTGCATTCTCCCCCTCATGATGATGAATCTTGAGCATCATGTATGTTCAAAGACTAACCGAATGAGTAGCAAAATATAAGATAAAAATGGTTAAGCATCCAAAATAGGGTAATCAACTAACACAGAAACACCATAATAACTGTTATCACAACAATTAAATAAGTGTGTGACCTATTTTTAGATTTGGCAATGGGGTATCTCTGATAGGACTTCCAATTATCACCAAAGTAAAATATTAAAAAAAATTACATCTCAAACTGTTCCGACAATATCACAAAGATATGCAATTGGAATAACAAAGATTTGTGCGTGTGTGAAAGAAATATAAATATGTATCTTTTCGGCTCAAAGACTGATTCAACCTGGGACGCAGGTTAGAAATCAATAGACACAGTGAGATGAATATGAAGTTCAGAGACCAGAGCTGATGTCTTCCTTTTTCAATATCTAAAACCTTCGAGTGAGGAATAGATAGATTATGTGCTAAATCTCCGCTCATATATGAAACAAGTATCTTTTGTGAGATACTTGAGTGGCTGGGTGGGGTGACACGAGTTATCGACACTGGGTCCATGTCTGTTTCAATATCCATCTCCAAAGAATGAGAATGAATAGATTGTGTGGTAACCCGGATCACTGACTCGGTTAGGTAAGGATCAATAATTCTATTAAGTCCTGTCACATCCTCACCATATTCTTTTCACTCCGAACTCATCTATCAATCTAGACTCCTCGCTGATATATATTAATTGAATGTGTTTCTTGGGTAGGTCCTTCCGGTTCTGGATTGACCATAGAAACATTAAAAGCCCTAACACTCCTTTAACTCCCCAAGATAAAACATTGAAGTAAAAGTTCCGATTTAAGATAATCAGAAGTTAAAAACATTTAAGAACGAGTTCTGAAGGAGTTTCTGATACCAATTGTGAATCCCAGTTTGCAAGTGCATTGATTAAACAGCGAAGAACAATCACAATGATTCATAAACCGTGGCCATATAATTTCATTAATCGTATAAGTTCAATAGGTTTACAGAGAGAATATGAATGTAATACGTGTAAACCCTAAATGACCATTCAACCGCTTCACCCTAATCTCACACTAAACAAACCTTAAATACTTAGGGTTATAACCCTAAAGACCCAAGGCCTACTAAACCAAACAAGCCCAATAACAATTAAAGACATTTACAAACGTTTTATATAAATAAAAAAATTAAACTCTATAAATATTTATATAACTTTCAACGCACTAGGACTTTCAGTCTTAACAATTCTCGAGTCCGAGTCGATCTCAAACACGGAATAGAACCCACTTAACTTAACGAGCCGAACATTATAACACCAATGGTTGATTCGGCTTGTCCGAAAACTCGATTCAATTTTTCGAGTCGAGTCGAGTCGAGTCGAGTCATTCGAGCATACCCCTTTTTCGAGCCAAATATGATCATATATTTTATTAATCATACGATAAAAATATAAACATTATCAAGCTCAAGTCGATAAATGAGTTAATCGATCGCGAGTTCGAACTCGTAAACGAGCATCGAGCTCAAGCTCGATAACTCAAAAAATATTCGAGCTCGAGCCCTACATTGAAAAAGTTAATCTAGCTCGAGTCAAGCATTAATTTTTGGATTTCGGCTCGATTAATCTACTATTCGACTCGACTCGGCTCGTTTACACCCCTAGTAACTAGACCCGATACGAAACGAAATGTAAACCACAGGGATCCCTGGTGTACTTATTTCAAAATAGAAACCATATCCATATTTTAAGCAAACCACAAAGACCAACGGTGTAATTTGCTCAATGTTTTATTATAAATAATACCTAAAATATATTTTTGCAAGATAAACCTAGAAAAAAAACTTATATCATTACTAATTTTTTTTTATATTTCACAATCAATCTCATTGTTGTCTTCTGTTATGTTAAGAGGTCTCTATTAATTTTTTTAATACATGATTTAACCTAGTTTTAACATAAAAAAAGGAAAATTAATTAAACTAGCCATTTCAGAAAATCGACTTTACCTCCTAGCCATTCTATCCCTCAATTTATTAAAATAGCCCATAAGTTCATGAAAGGTGTTCGTATATACGAACACATCCTTAAATATGATAAATTTGACATATGTTCGTAATATACGTTCGTATATACAAACATAATTTAAAAAGTCAAAGTATTCAAAGATGATGGGCCATAATTGTAACTTGTCTTTTATTTGAAACTATATGTTCATACCCCACGAACATATTCCACGAAGTAGTGCCAAAATTGTAAATAATTTGATTAATGCTTCAAAGATGAGGGGCTAAAATTGTAACTTTCCTTTTATTTGAAATAATATGTTCCTGATACACGAACATATTCCACGAAGATGGGCCATAAGTGTAATTTTTTTTATTAATGTTCCAAAGATTAGGGGCCATAATTGTAACTTGGTTTTTATTTCAATTCATTTAGATCGTAAATAAAGAATCACGAACCAGGGGCCAAATATGTAAATTCTGAATATTCGTATATCACATGATATATACGAACAAGGGCCAAAATTGTAAATTTCGCATGCTCGTATCACTCACCAATTTTACGATCAAGGGCCAAAAAGGTAAGTTTGGTTCGTATTTCACAAACAGGGGCCCCAAATATAATTTTTTTAAAACTGATTTCATTTCTCAGGAACCAATTTCACCAAGTTATAAGATTTTCTTGACCTTTTAAATTATGTTCGTGTATACGAACGTATATTACGAACATATGTCAAATTTATCAGATTTAAGGATGTGTTCGTATATATGAACACCTTTCACAAACTTATGGGCTATTTTAATAAATTGAGGAAGAGAATGACTAGGAGGTAAAGTCGATTTTCTGAAATGGCTAATTTAATTAATTTCCCTAAAAAAAAATTGGATTTAGTACTACCCTATTTTTTAATTTAAATAGAAGTAGGAATTACTAAAATATATAGAGAAAAAGTAAAAACATGAAGGAAAAAAACTTGCCTAACGGGCCGTCTAGAAAACCCAGCCACAAACAATCGATTAAAACCCTAATCTGATAACCTATTTATACACCCATACTAACCATCTGTTCACTTCATCAATCTGCCATCGCCGCCTCTGTTCCACCTCCTTCATGTTTTAGGTCCTGATTTGTTTTCTCTTCTTTAACATATTTTGATAGATTGATCGCGGTGATGACTCGGAAAATTCAAGCTCAACAGACCGGAATGCAGGCATCTCTCTTTTGAGATTTGTTTGCGTGTCGATAATCCCGCTGAACTGAGCGATCCTCTCTTACAAATCAATTAAACTTTGTTTTTATGATTTTTATTTTGAATGATTTGATTTCGTTTTTGTTTTTTGATTCCTGTTTTCAAATATATGATTTTGATTGTCAAATGAAGGATGTTACGATGAGGATAAAAAGCTCCCTCTTCTGATTTAAAAGCTGAGGAAACTCTGCAGGCAGAATCGAACCAAATTAAACTTCATGCCATCTGAGTATTGTCCTTTGCCAATCAAAAAACATGAAGATCTCTTCAATTTTCGTTATTTTTTAGGTTTTTTTTTGTTGATAATCGAAAGTTGATTTTTCTCAACTGTTGGTCTATCAGTTGCGGTGTTTGATGTTCTTCAATACCTAAAGGAATTACTTGATACGATTGATTTGAATCGTTTAATTTGTATATCTTTTCAATTTACTTATTTTATATAAACGAATAAAATATTTGAACATCGTATTTCTGCATCCTACTCGAATGATTGGATGTGATTACGTATCAGTTCATCGTCGGATAAAATTATTGCGAGAAAAACCCGTTTGTAAAACAAATTGGATTTTGACAAACGAGTTCGTATCACGAATTCATTATGTTTTCATGTTTCCAGTAATTTGTTATTTGGACTTCATATTGTTTTGCCAAGAGAGATTTGTGATTTGAATCACTAGATTACGAACAATTGTTTATGTTTCAACATTTTTAATCCACTTCCACTTACGCTGAGATAAGGATGAAGCAAAACAAACGCATATCCAACACTTGGACTGAGAGATTTGTTCTCCTTGGATGAGTAAGTTGCGACTGAATCTCGTTTGTTTGTTTGTTTGTTTTGAGATTTGCTGCCTTTTAAGTTTATAAAATTTTTATAATCATATAGATAATAGAAAAATGAAAATCGAATTGATCCAAATGAAAGTAACTCTAGATGCACTAGTTTACAGCGACCATGAAAGAGAATAACAAACCACAAGTCTTTTTGCTGAGCCAAAGTTGATGAAAACGAGTGTAAAATGAAAGAGAAATAGTTAAAAGACCAATTTGTTAGTTAAAATGGCCATTCGAGGTGGTTGTTGTGGCTCTGAATGGTAGATATCAAGGATGGACCCATAAATATTTTTTAATCAATAGTCATTTGGTTATAACAAAAAAATGTAGGAATATTTTTACAAAATAGTCATTGGTTTTGTTGGTTGCAATTTTTTTTAAAGCACTATAAATCTAAAATTTAAAGTTAAAAATTAAGAAAATGACACTCTAACTGGATTCAAAGTTTGTCTTGTGTGGAAGAAAAACCTTGTAAACTAGCTCTTTTAAGGAATATTTATGTTGTCATTCTATCTTTAAAATATATACATATATATAATACAACAATAAATTGATACTATGACACTTTTCATAACCGTATAGATCTATATTATGACGGAAGAACGAAATGGTTGCATCCGTTCTTGGTAAATATTGTGGTAGAGGTGAAGGTGATGATAATTGTACCCCTCTAGGTAGCTAATGGTGGTTTTTATGTCAATGGGTTGGTGGTTACCATTAATAGAGGTAATAATGAGTCGGGATGGGTTTGAGTTAAATCTATTTATTAATTGGGTTGAAAATCTCAATCTAACTTGGTTAAATGATTTTCAATCCAATCTAACTTATTATTTAAATGAATTGATAGCAGGTTGATCTGTTTATACAATTTGACTTGTTAAATAAATGGGTTGAACTTGGATAGATTTATTTAATTTTAAAATTTTAAATAAAATATACAGCTACAATGTCAAATAAATTCTTTAATGTTTCAATAAGAAATAACCATAAAGTCAAATAAATTATTAATGGTTTTAAAAAAGTTTCTAAGTAACTTGACTTCTATCGATTCTAATTTCACTCTCGGTATTACTTTCTTCTCGATCTTTTATCTTCTTTATCATGATTGCTCCACATAGCATCTCAAGTAGCGATTCTATTTGTGCCATAAGAATAAACAAATTAACAACTTAGTCACTATAGAAGCCTAAAGTTGGTGTGGATGGGCGTTGTCGGCTTGCTGTGGAACGTGAAGCCTCAAGCCGATGTTGGTGTTGTGGAACTGGAAGTGAAGACTAGAACTAGGGTTTTCAAGGTATGAGAAGGCGATGCGAGAAATAACAAAAGAGTGAGAGAACTAGTCAACTAAGTCAAATCTGATTTAGCCATCTAGGAAAATATTTCTTTTTTCCAATAATTTTTTAATCATTAAACATATATTATTAAATTATTAACAATAATTAAATAATGATTAATAATAAAAAATAAAATAAAATTATGTAGTATTATAAATGGGATGAAAACAAGTTGCAAATGGGTTGAAATCGGGTCAAAAATTTCAACCACTCAACACATTTAATGGGTTAGGCAGGTTGACTCATTTATAACTTAAATGGGTTGAAAATCTCAAAAAAAAATAATTGGTAAAGGAGTATCCCTAACCACTTTTGGTCCAAACAAATCTCCTAGAAAACAGGCCTACGGCACGCGGACATTCATCCTGTGGCCACAATGCTGCGAGTGGGGCTCGAATCCGGGCAATCGTTATAAAGTCCCCAGGCTTTTACCACCATGCCACAACTTTGTGGTTTTGAAAAATCTCAATTTAAGAGCACCTCCAACAGTTTCTCTAAAATTTTCCAAAATAGAGAACTAAAAGTCAAAATCTCCAATAACTTTCACATTTTAGCGATAAATTATTGATTATATCATTAAAATATTCTATATATTTAATAAAATATTATTTCTCTTACACATAAACAATTCATTTCAAAGTTTCTCATTGGTGAAATATAATAAAAACAATTTCTCTCTTGGTAATCATTTTTAGGGATATCTCTAAATTTGGAGAAAAATGTATTATCTCTCCTACTTTCTCCATTTTGGAGAAAATTTTGGGGAAGCTGTTGTTGGAGCTAATTTTACACCAAAAATCTTCATTTTCTTCGTTTTCTCCAAAAAAGAGAAACTGTTGGAGATGCCCTAACATGCTAATTTTGGGTTGGATTCGGATTCGGATTCGATCACTTTTTGCCACCTCTAACCATTAAGCCAAATATTATATTAAGTTATATCAAAGAAGAGTAGATGAGGCCACATACTATATTAAATTATATCAAATAAAGAGTAGATATGTAATCTTTCAGTTTTTTTCCTAATTTATTCCACCAATTTTGTTTCAACCAAATACCTTTTTTTGTTTGACTTTGTTCTCTTGGGTTGCGTTTGGATAGGACGGGACAAAACTTACCGTCTCATGTTTGGCGTAAAATGGGACAAGACAAAAAATTCACTGTCTCACGTTTGGCATGACATGAGACAAAGACAAGGATTGAAATAGGGTGAGACAGGATATGACAAAAAAAGTTTTTTCTTGTTCCACCAAAATAGGTGGAACAATATAGGATATGAATGAGACAGAAACTAAAAAAATACCGATCTACCTTTATTTGATATATAACTCTAATATGGTATTTGTCTTAATGGTAATCGCCACCCATCGTTGCTACCACCACCATTGGCGATCATCTGTAGCTACGCCAATCACCATCAGCCACCTCCACCTCTTCCTTCACCTATAACAACCTCTTCCACCACCTCCACGACCATCGCCACCACCATTACCATCGTCGACCACCTCAATCGATCATCACCACCCATCGCCTCCACTACCCTAGACGACCACCGGTAGCCATCGCTAACCATCGTCGACCACCTCTATCTCTTTCTACACTACAACAACCTCCTTCACCACCACCGCCCTATCGCCACCACCACTACCATCGTCGACCACCTCTACCTCCACCTCCATCGATCACTACCACCTATTGACGCCACCAGCATCGGCAGTTACCAGTAGCTACCGTTAACCACTGTCGGCCACCTCCACCACTTCCTCCATTACTACAACCTCATCTACCACCGCCACCACCACTACTATCATCGATCACCTCCACCTCCACCGATCACCACCACCCATCGCTGCCCACCACCACCTATATCTCTACTACATCTACCAAAAGTCCAAAACTACATCCTCTACCATCACTGTCGACCATCTTCACGTTCTCTACAACCATCGTCGTTCATTAGTCACCCATCGCATCACCTTTATCTCTATCTGTCGCTGCAACCATGCCTCCATCAATTGCTAAAGATCTTCCAGATTGAATCAAACATAGTATTTCCTTTGCATGAATAAGATTTTTTCAAACTGCCATCAATTATTTTAGATTCTTCATCAAACAACTTTTAGAAGCAACTTGTCTAGTTCTGTCCTATTTAGGGGTCGTTTGTTTTTAAAAAAAAAACCTCTTAATGACTCTTAAGTCTGAATCATTTAGACATTTTTACACACCACCTCTTATTAATCATAACTAAAATAAGACTTCAGACTTTAGATCTCTTAAAAA
This sequence comes from Arctium lappa, assembly GCA_023525745.1. Taxonomy (NCBI): domain Eukaryota; kingdom Viridiplantae; phylum Streptophyta; class Magnoliopsida; order Asterales; family Asteraceae; genus Arctium; species Arctium lappa. The sequence continues at coordinate 20,780,772 of CM042048.1, read as the reverse complement.
ACAAACGACACCTTAGTCATAGTGAGTTCCAAACATGAAATAGTGTGTTTTTGACCAATCCTATGTATTGCGTAACGCAAAATAGTGAGTTTTGTGTTTCTTATGAAGATTGTACAGAAAAAATATTTTTTTTTTATCATTGTAGTTTTAGTCTAATTGAATTTCTAGTCACTTACGAATCCATGATTTTATTGTAGTGGTATCTCAAATTAATTATTATAATAAAAAAAATTAAAAATTAATTATGAAATTAATACACGGACTTCGTTTTTAGCTATTTTTGGGCCGAGTAAATATAACTTAGATTTTTAGATCATTAAAAATTGATACATGTTTTTTTTCAAAAAGTTACCTCTTAAAACTTTAAAACTAATGGATTGTTAGTATATTTGTAGTTTTTCAATTTGTGTTTCTAAATGATCGGATTGAGATAAAATATATTAACATCAAATATGAACAAATAAACCCTAAAGACTAAGGGCGCGTTTGGTTTGCGGGATTAGAATGAATTTGGAGGGATTTGGATTTTAAATCCATTCCAATCTTATGTTTGGTTTGTAGGAATGAAATTTGTTGACCGGATTTGAAATCCTTTGACCTTTTTAAAATCCTTTACCTAATGGATTTGAAATTCCTTTGCAATAGGTTGGGATTTCAAATCCCTTCAAATCCAAATCCTTACTTGAAATCCATTCCAATCCAATCCAATCCAATCCCACTAACCAAACGCGCCCTAAAGAGTTCACCAAATTTAAATAAACTAACCTATAGAGTTACTCCTAAATTTACAATTAAACTTTGGAGTCTAAAATTAATCTCAAATTAACTTTAAACAAATAACCCTAAAGTTTCACCAAGAATATACACAAAATAATCTAAAGAGTTTATTAACATGTTATTACATCAATATAAAAAAAAATAACTCTGACCAAACCGACTCTAATAATAAATTTGTATTCACGTTAAATTTTATTAAAAAAAAACTCTACTTTATTACCCACGTTAAATTTTATTAGAAAAATTCCAGAATGATCAACGACAAACATCAAAACAAAGTATTTAATGGAGATTAAATATTGCATTTATCAAATACACATGCAATTAACGTTTAAAAATATTTTATTTTTTATTTGTATTAACATATATAAATATAATAATTTAAAAATATTTAATATTAGATTTGTTTAAAAGGTATCGATCAGAACTTTTTAACGGTGTAATTTGTAAAAAAGTTACTTATATGTTTTAATCTATTTTAGCTAATAATTAATCAATTAATTAATATGATAAGGATAAAAATAAAGGCAAGTAAATTAAAAACACTAAAGTGTTTGAAGGTTAAAAGAGGAATTTATTTTCAATTAATTTTTATTAGGGAAATTAATTAAAATACCCGTATTTTGATCCCGTATTACCGAAATACCCCAAATCTCTCTCATTTTGCCGAAATACCCCTTTTTTCCGGGATCCGTGGCCGGGATGCTTACCAATCCCGGGGTTACATTCAAAGACGAGGTGAATAGTGAAATCCCGGCATTAGGCCGGGATGAATAGTGAAATCCCGGCGTTAGTCCGGGATGTGGGCCGGGATGGGGGCCGGGATTGGGTAATTTAGGGTTAGGGTTTGAGAAAATGAGGGTTTGGTCGTATGATTTCATGTGATTCCAGTGTTTTCACGTTTTTGTTGCTATTCTTTCTACTGTTTTTTTCTACTCTGTCATACAATAATTGTACTTGTCATTGAATTTTTCCTTGAACTAATAATAATCGGCTATAAATTTTGCCTTTAAAGATCAGTATAATGCAAGACATTCATCAGATCCATTGCATTTTTCTTTCTTTCTCTCAACTTTCATTGTTTGAATTGCTTCATTTTTCATACAATTGGAAAGATGAGTTCACCTGTTGTAAAAGCTAAGCTCTATTTATGTTTCGATGGTCAGTGGGTTCAAAACAACAATGAGTGGGATTATATTGGGTACACAAAGCATGGTGTATAGATTCCAGTAATCTATACATATAAGAGGTTTCTTCATTACGCCATGGGAAAATGTGGAATCGAAGATTCTGCTACTTGCAAGTTGGTGTTCAAACGTGAAGATCGCTCACTAGTGGAGCTAAACAGCGATGAACTAATCCTTGGTTTTATGCAAATTGCAGCCGATTCAGAAACACCTCCAAAAGTCTTTGTGTATGAGGCAACATTGATGTGCGACAAAGGTGATGACGAAGATGATGCCGGAGGTGATGATGAAATCCATCTCGGTGGTAGTCAACAGGAGCCTGATTCTCAATTTCAGGCATCAACAGTGTCGGTAACCACCTGACTCAGCTCACGACCCATGAACATGATATCCAACATCACTACCAAGCAAACACGCACAACATCCTCATCAGATAGCTCCTGCATGCCGCCTCTCATCGTCTGGACGATGGTTTTCATCTTCAAATTAGCGGGGGCGTGATTAGGCCAAAGCCTCCTGACGAAGGACCCTTCCGATATGACAGGAAGGTCGGGTGTTTGTCCGAAAAGGAGTCCTGTTATAAGACAGAACTCAAGACGACCAAAGCGCATGTGGTTCCCACGCACATCGAAGTACATTTCCTCCTCATCGGCATTCATTACGTCAACCTCGAACTGTAAAAACATGTAGACTAGGAGGGGGTACTGCGCAGTATTGGAAAGCTCCAGCCATGGATCAAACGGTGTCCGTCCGAATATTTGATGTAAGTTTTGTGCCCGTTCTGGTGGACACGCTGCAAAAATATCTCTAATTTCCTTGGTGAACCCAATGCGTGTTTTGAAAGACAGATCGACGTAATGAAAATCCTCCTACATAGTAACGAATAAAAGACAACGACTTTTGGTTATAGTTAATATTTCTATTGGACTTCCAGGTAGTAGGGGAATCACATGGATTGCTTAAATCCCTACAACCCTTAGGGTTATTGATAGGGTAATTTTATTTACCCTATTTTTAACTCGTTTTTATAATCTTGAGCAAATTTTTATTTCCCAATTGAGTCCTTTTACTTATTTTTAGTGCTTATTGTCTAAAATAAATATTTAGTGTAGTTGGTCGTTTTTAGTGGTTTATTTTAAATAAGCATTGCATAAATCTCATGTTTTTATGTATCGTTATTTTAGGATCGATGCGAAGGTCGCGGGAAGTCAAAATCAAGTGGTGACGCAGAAACGACAATAGACTTCCCCTTTTTGGACCGACGCAACGAGCTGTAAAGATGGAGCGTTCTCTTTTGGGCTAGAAGCCGAGATTTTTGAAGGGCTAAATGTTGGACTTGGATTTTTCTTGGGCTGCAAACACATGGGCCGAAATCATGCACTGTTGGGCCATATATATATATTTTTTTGAAAGGCTTAAAAGTCTTTATAACTTCTAGCCCATTACTTGTCATGTTCTAGCCTATAAATAGATATGATGTGCAAGTAACAAAGATACCATATCTTACTTGCTTCCTCCCTTTTGAATACTCCCATAGGCTTCATTTTGGATAGAAATGGTCTAGGTACATTGAACCTAGACATTTCTATATCTTCCTCTCTACCATCTTTTGTATTAGAATTGAAGAATTGAACCATTAGTGTTTGGTAAAAACATTGGCTCATGATTCAATTTGGTTCTCAATTATATAAATATAAGTCATTCTCCTTTTCAAGTTACGATATCTCGTGATCATTTTGTGTAAGTTGCACGTATTCTCGTTACAATCCAAAAATCTCGTTGATTCGATACGCTTTGGTTTTTATTTTGGTCTCATTACGGCTTTAATTCTATTACAAACCGGAAGTCCGGAAAATAATTTCGGATTCCTAACTTTTGTTGGTTCACGGTTCGTTGTAGTTTATTAAATCCGTTTTATGTTTCCAACGTTATAAAAATCAATCGTACGTTAGTTAGTTTCCTTTACGTCGTTAAAACGTCATGAAACCTTCAAGTTCAAATCTCACATTTGAAACAAGACTTTCCTTCACCAATTCCAAACATGTCTTAATTTTATAATTCACATTTTTTATTTACGTTATTTATTTTAACGTGCTTTAATTCTCGCAATTTAGTTTACGCAATTTTATTTTCTGCATTTCCATTTCAGTCTATTACTTTCTGTTCATTTAATTCTGCAATTTAATTTACGTCATTTCTTTTCAGTCTTATATTTTACATAATTACATATCCTGTCTAAGGACACGTTGTTGGCACAACATTCCTACGGTTTCTATCGTTAAATGTTTGAAAACGTCACCCGTCTCCTTTAGTTAACTGTCCAAGGACGCGTTGTTGGCACAATACTCCTACGGTTTCTATCGTTGAGTGTTTGAAAATACCAACCGTCTCCAACCTTAGTTAAAATTTACATTTCTGTTTTTGTTATATTTATAATCTGTACAAAGTTAAGTTGGGACAGAGACTGACCAAAAAAGGTGTTTCGTATCGCATGATTGTCCGAAGTTATTTAAATTAAAGTTATATTTTATGGTGGACTGCAATTAATCAATTGACAACTGGTTTATTGTATGACAACTCATTTGAGTTTCATGAAATATCGAGTTTAAGATAACGAAGGAATGCGATCTCATCTGTTTATCCAATTATTAATCTCATTCCAACAAAGCATTGTACCGATGGTTCTTTTTAATTAATTGTTCAGTAGTGTTAATCAAACCCCCAATCAAAAATATTGTTTTCGAATTCGCCATCTGAAACTCGCTTTTACAGACTCGACTTTTGAGGAGAACTTTTCCACGCTTCCCTGTGGGATCGATATTCGGTACTTTGTACCATTATTACTTGTTAACAGACGGCAGTAAATTAAGATGTATACTTGCGTCGAGATCTATTTTCTTGCATTTTAAAAAAGGTGTAAACACGAAAAGCCGCGAACAGTTATTTACACCCGTTTGACAAAATCCAAATCGATATGTTGCGATTAAAAGGTTTATGATTATAGTTATTTAAAAAAAACACAACACTTGGAGATGAACGCAATCTCTTTAAAATATTTAAAAGTAAAGCAACACTCTAAAATTAACGCAACACTCTAAAATTAACGCAATCTCTCTAAATTTAACGCAATCTCTCTAAAATTAAAGCAACACTTTAAAATTAACGCAACCTCTAAAATTAACGAAACACTCTAAAATTAACGCAACCTCTATATATGAAACTTTGTCTACACTTTCCAAAAATACTTATTTTAAGTTGGGTTTAAAAACTGTATCGTTATTTCATTTAATTAAATGTTTTTGGAAATATGTACCAAATAAAAAACTTTATGTAACAACCCAACCAAAGAATAGCAAGATAACAATTTAATCTTCTTATAATAATGCCAAAATGGCCCCAACCATACAATATAATATCAAGCAACACTCTAAAATTAACGCAACACTCTAAATGAAACGCAACACTCTAAAATTAACGCAATCTCTCTAAAATTAAAGCAACACTCTAAAATTAACGCAATCTCTAAAATTATCGCAACCTCTAAAATTAACGCAATCTCTAAAATATTTAAAATTAACGCAACACTCTAAAATTAAAGCAACACTCTAAAATTAACGCAACACTTTAAAATTAACGCAATCTCTCTAAATTTAACGCAATCTCTCTAAAATTAAAGCAACACTCTAAAATTAACGTAACCTCTAAAATTAACGAAAAACTCTAAAATTAAAGCAACACTCTAAAACTAACGCAACCTTTAAAATTAAAGCAACACTCTAAAATTAAAGCAACACTCTAAAATTAACGCAACCTCTAAAATTAACGAAACACTCTAAAATTAACGAAACACTCTAAAATTAACGCAACACTCTAAAATTAACGCAATCTCTCTAAATTTAACGCAATCTCTCTAAAATTAAAGCAACACTCTAAAATTAACGCAACCTCTAAAATTAACGAAACACTCTAAAATTAAAGCAACACTCAAAAATTAACGCAACCTCTAAAATATTTAAAAGTAAAACAACACTCTAAAATTAACGCAATCTCTAAAATATTTAAAATTAACGCAACACTCTAAAATTAACGCAACACTCTAAAATTAACGCAATCTCTCTAAATTTAATGCAATCTCTCTAAAATTAAAGCAACACTCTAAAATTAACGCAACCTCTAAAATTAAAGCAACACTCTAAAATTAACGCAACCTCTAAAATTAACGAAACACTCTAAAATTAAAGCAACACTCTAAAATTAACGCAGCCTCTAAAATTAACGAAACACTCTAAAATTAACGCAACACTCTAAAAAACACGAAATACTCTAGCATATTAACAACATAAACATAACACATAATCTCTAAAATAAACGCATAATCAAACACATAGTCTAAATAACATACAACAAATATTTTATAAAATATAAAACTACAATGGGTTTAAAAGAAAACTTACCAAAGTAAGTAGACGAGACATATCGAAGATTGCTAAAACTCCAATAACTTGAGTCGAAATCCGAGCGTGATATACACGAGATAGAAGAGAGAGTTAGAAGTAGAAGAGAGGAAATGGTTGTGTGGGGTGGGGTTTGAATTGGGGACCATGCTTTTATAATAATGGGGGAACACTTCTAAACCTAATTTCCCTTAATCCCAACCGTCGATTTTATTTTGATCAAGAATCTCTTCCATCCCGGCCCCCAACCCCAGGAAATTACTGTTCATCCCGGACTAATGCCGGGATTCCCTTATTCATCCCGGCTTAACGCCGGGAAAACCACTATTCACGCCGCCGATGATGCTAACCCCGGGATGAGTGTCAATCCCGGCCACGATCCCGGCCAAAAGGGGTATTTCAGTCACTATTCATGCCGCCGATGAAGGTAACCCCGGGATGGGTGTCAATCCCGGCCACTATCCCGGAAAAAAGGGGTATTTCGGCAAAATGAGAAAGATTTGGGGTATTTCAGCAATACGGGATCGAAATACGGGTATTTTAATTAATTTCACTTTTTATTAAACCCTAAAGGTTTTAATGTTTATGGTTGGTTTCACCTCAATAATTTACGGTTTCACACTTATATACCTTAAAACAATTATACTTAGACACTACATTTTAATAGTTTTACAGATAACCATATCCCAAATGATAGGTTCGCTTCTGGTTCTAGTTCAACAATTAGATCGGGACTACAATGGTAAAAATCACATTTTTTTTACCATTGTAGTCTTGATCTTCCAAACTCTCTCTCTGGTGTTTCGTGCCCCTAAATCTAGAACATCCAAATAAATAAAAAGTGATCATGCAAGATCAGGTCCGTTCCTAACATTTTATGGGCCCTGGGCGTATGTAAAATCAGGGCCCTCCAAAAAAATTCAATATATATTTTTCATTAGTAAAAAACTGAATACAAGAAACGCTAATAATTAATGGAGGAAACAAATCTTATTATTCTTTAATATAGATAAGAAAGTACTTAAGATTTATATACTCCTTATTAAGTAATTAGCAATCAAGAGTATAATGTACTAAAAAATGATAGTTTTGAAGTCCTAATATATAGATATGAGTTTGACCATTTACAATGACCGGTAAGTTTTTTAAAAGTTAAGATTTTTCTTAGTTCATAACAAGAAATAGTATTATTTTGATACAAAAAGAAAACTTATGTAGAGGAAGTAATCGAGAGAGTCAATGAGAGATCAATGATAAAAAAGATTATAAATGTTTTCTAGACATATAGACAAATGAGGATCATTAAGAATATGGAAGAAAAGTTGATTAATTAAGATCCAAAAAGAATAAATAATGAATGAAACCTATAATTTGCAAGCTCAGTGAATTGTTGCTTGAACACTTAAATATATATTGTGGTGTGTAGTGGAATCCCAATGGAAGTGAAACAATTGATGAATATAAGATGTCAGGATTAAAAGTTTATAGAACATGACATATATAAAAGAAATTACTGAATACATTTAGTAGCGAAAATTTATTTATTAATCACAAAAACCATGTAACACGTCATAACTCATGAGAACAATAGATAGGTTGTCAAACAATAGTACAAGATCATCTAGAGAAGCAAAAATATATAATAATAACCAACAAAAACAATTACGCAAACTAAATAAGCAAATAGCAATAGTCATTATAAACAAAAATAGATAAAAACATCCAAGAAAAAACATATAGCAACAACAAGCACATGAACCTAAAGTTGTTATCCATTGAATTGTTGAAGCACGAAAACAATCAAGCAGATAGAGATAGAGATACTAATAACATTGGATTTTGAAAAATTAAAGAGGCAAAAACAATAGGATATAATTAGACCTGGCAAACGTGTCGTGTCGAGTTCGTGTCGGGTTTAAAGTTAAACGGGTTGAAAGTGTCTAACCCTAACCTGACCCGTTTAATAAACGGGTCAGGAAATTCCAACCCTAACCCGACCCGCCTAACCCGTTTAACATTTATAAAATTAAAATAAAAAATCGAAAATTCACAAAAAAAAATACAAAATTCAAATGAAAGCATTAGAAATTCAAAATTTATAGTTCAAAATTATAATCAAATAAACATTAAAAATCTAAAGCATTAAAAGGAAAACTTATATATACATATACATATATATATATATATATATAGGGGTTGGATATTTTACAACCCTAGTAAAAGGTTGCAACCCTTGCAACCCACATCTTAACCGTCGGATTCATGATCGGCGGTTACAATAGATATGGGGTCCAATATTTTTAATTAAAAAAAACAGAAAAATAAAAATAAAATAACCGTCGATCATGAATCCAACGGTTAAGATGTGGGTTGCAAGGGTTGCAACCTTTTTCAGGGTTGCAAAATATCCTTCCACTATATATATATATATATATATATATATATATATATACATATATATATAAACGGGTTATTCGGGTCATTTTCGAGTTGAATTTTTTGACCATGACCTTACCCGTTTAATTTTCGTGTCGTGTCAACCCGTTTATTTAAACGGGTTGAAATGTATTACCCAAACCTGTTTATTTCATGTCGGGTTAGCGTGTCGTGTCAGTTTTTGCCAGGTCTAGATATAATGAATGACCAATTATTATTTTTTATTTAGTTCTTCAATGTAATTTGGTAATATGTTTTTAGTCCCTTATTATCTACAAAATTCTTTTTGCCTCTTATTATATGCTAGGATTTTTTGGGTCTCTTTAATATATTGATTTTTAAGACTATCATTATATATTGACGAAAAATTTTGGGCCCCTAATATTTTTGGGCCCTGGGCAAGCGCCCGTGCCGCCCTCCCGGCTCTGTGCAAGATGTTTTCAGGGGAATGTTGACGATGTGGATGGGCTTAATTTGTCAAATGCAAGAATTTGAGGATGACGAAAGGGACCAAAGTGTCGACCACCAACAATGAGGTGAAGTCGTTTGATGAGATCTTTAGTTGATTATTTTTGCTTTAAATTTTTAAACGAATATTTAAAGCAAAACACGATCTCCTTCAGTATCTTTTTGGTCAAGATCGCCCAACAACATGCTAATCACCCATGGTTTGGTTCGAGATAATTCAATGTATAATTATTTAAAAGTGAGTAATCATCCATATATACTATAAAAATAAATGACTTCATTTTTTATTATTACTTTCTCATTTTTATTCTCTTCAAATGAACCTAAATATGATTTTTGTTTTGAGAAAATTTAAACAATTCTTGATTAATTTGTATCCATAATAAACAATTCTTTAAACACCTAAACATGAATCCAATTACAGAAGCTATGACCATGATTTATGGCATCATGAACATACTCTCATCAACCTCTCGATCAGATTGTAAACCTTCGTCTCCATCGCCGGCTAGCCGGTTTCCAGACGAACCATTGCCGGAATCATCATCGTCGACATCATATCGTCTACCATCGGAAGAAAATTCGACGGACCATGAATTTCACCAACATAGGTTTCGTTTAACGGATAGCGCGGTCCTTCATTGAAAACCGTGTTTGCTCCATGAACGAATCTTCAAAGTCTCCAAACCTTAATTGGGGTAACGATTGTAAACCAAATCTCCATAACCGCATGAAAGAGGATCACACCAAATAATATCCATAGCCATAATATGGCACAAATCTTCTTCCATGTTTTTTTTTGCATACCCTAATAGCCATAATATCGCAACGATGAATATCAACAACATAAAATCACATAATATGTACAAACTTCACGATTCATGTACATGTCACAACGATGAATGTGAACGAACAGTTAGCAAAAAACAAAGCCTATTACCACTACCATTAACATCCGGGTCAGGATGTTCACCATCGTCTTCATCATCGGAAAACATTTTTTCAGACGAATCCATTCCGCAATCATCGTCGAGAACATTACCTGTAATAGGTGGGACATTCGATGATCCTACCAATTCATTAACATACGTCTCGTTCATAGGATAACAATCTCCCATTGAAAATACTGATTCTTCCATTGATAAGTCGTATAAAAACTTAAAACATAACTGGTATAACCTTGGTAAAGATTAACACCATAATCGCATAAAAAAAATTAGAAAATCATGAGATCCCTCAAAATAAGGCCTATCCATAAATAAAATATATTTAAAATTAATTATTTATTAATTTAGTATTGGTAATTACGTGAATACCCCTAACATTAATTAATAAATTAATTAACAAAATTAGTAAACAAAATGATTTGATTGGCTAGGAAGGGTTCACAAAGTTTGCACAAACTAAGTGGGTTGCAAAAGATACTCCCCACATGTAAATTTGCAACCCATGTAAATTTTATAACTCATGCAACCCACATCTTAATCGTCTGTCTCATTTATTTTATTATTATATAAAAAACTGGATGTTACATGTATAAAAAACTGGATGTTACAGAAGCTATGTGCCTGAATTTGAGATGGAGCTTTGATTATAGTTTCAAATCTACAAGTTTGCGAAAATGTTTGAATTTGGTCCCTGTCTCTAACGGTCGTTAAAAATTTCCTTTCAACGCGAGACATTTTTGTCCTAGACCAAATCATGACGTTTTTGCAAACCACAATGGCCATCTTGTAACTTTAAAACCATCGGGACGAAACGTGTTATAAACCATAAGGACCAAATTTGTAGTTTACTCTATAAAATATAATTCTAATCAAAGTTGATAATTAGTATATTACCATGATTTCAATTTGTCATATAAGGTGGTATTTATGCACTTCCTATTTCAAACAAAGGGTACAACTATTCTTTGCTTAGGACCATGGGAAAAAGAAAAGAGAATAACAAAAGCTAGTTTTATGTATTAGGACACATGGATGGGCCCAAAAAATTTCAAATAAATAGTTGCCTCCATGGTCTATTTATATCAATCAAGTATCCAACTTGGTTTTAAGGACCCTTGATGCTTGTCTAGACAATAAAAGATAGGACACTACTAACTTTGTACATAATTTGCAATAAATCGTCTCGATGAAAAAGAGGTGGAGTTTTCACAACAAAGTCTCGGGTTCAAATATTGTCCCATCCATCTTGTCTTAGGACACCGTAATTTACCTCTCTATGATGATCGTGAGACCAGTATGGTGGGGATGTTGTTGAAATCAGATGTTAAAGAAAGAGCGTGCCATGAGGCTCAAACCCCACAATGGCCCAAGTAGGCCATGGAACAAAGTCAAAACCCGAATCCCATTATGCCAAAGTGTTTTAAGAGACAAATTTGTTGTAGGTGTGTTAGCGTATCTACAATAGGCTCGATAGACTGGGTCGCCCTCTAACTTTCTTTCGAACCCCATTTAGAAAGAGACCACGCATGGGATATTATTTAAATACGATATGAAAACAACTTGTAAAATTCACTTACACATTTATATGTTTCTTTCTCAATGTATTATTTTCTTCAATTGATGGGTGGATTGAACACACTTATCCTCTTATATTTGAGATAAACTTGAATGCAGTAAAAAAGGAGTTTGGGACATGACGGTTGGGACCAAAATTGTAAAGTTTTTTTTTTGACCCTTAAATATGTATGCCCATGTCCATGTGAGTGACTGTTGTTGGGCACATTAGCTTTCTCCCACATTTCAGACACTTTCTACAGTCTTAGTACTTGTTTGTAGGCCATTCCATGCCATTTTTCAAACCTCCCTGAACCACAATGTTTTTTAAGAGGTCTAAAGTCTGAAGTCTTATTTTAGTTATGATTAATAAGAGGTGGTGTGTAAAAGGTCTGAACAATTCAAACTTAAGAGTCATTAAAAGGTTTTTAAAAAAAAACAAACAACCCCTTATAATGCTTCATTCGGTTTGTGGGATTTGGTAAGATCTTGAATTGGATTCTATTTCAATCTTCGGTTTGGTTTAAAGTAAATTCTGGTATTAGAATCTCACAAACATTGGATTTAGAAATTCAAGAGGGTAATTGGTCTTTCACATGATTTCATAGGATTTGTTTATAATAATGCTTTAAAAGCATGTTAAAATAAGCGTTTTGTACTGATAAGAGAATAAAATGTAATTTGATTTATTTTTTTATAATTATTTATAATTTGCTATTATAAATTATCCATAAAGAATGGAATTCAATTCCATACCAAATCCTACAAACAAAACACATCAAAGTTTCCTAATGTTTCTACGAAATCAAAATCCCTACAAAACATTCCGTCAAAACCAAATGGTAGTGTTAATTTATAGCCTCTTATTGAGTAAGTAGCGTTTACCATATAAGAGATAATGTTGTTTATTAACACCTTCTGACCAACAAATGTTGATGATCAAGATGCTGACCCGATAATGATATAGAGACTTACTTATACCCAATCAGAATATCTTATCCGATCAACACTTACACAATTTTTTTAGTAGACAATCACTTTAAGAGTTGTTAGAGAATCTTCAATTGAACCATCCCACATTAACTGTAAAGCTAAATGATTTGAGGTTCATATGTTTCTTTAAGAATCTTGATGTCCATATGTGACCATATTGCCCATGACATGCATCTTTAATAGGCCAAAAGTTAGTCTTGATGGAATTAACAAATAAGGGCATCATGATTTAATACTCATATGTTATGATTTTGTCCCTATAATGAAATATTAATTTACTGATGCTATATGCTAAATTCTACTCAAGATAGATGATACTTATTTATACGATATTCCTTCCTTCATTCTTTCATCAAAAAAACCAAGAACTCACGAAAACGTGGAACACGTTTTCGAGGAAGTCACTGTCATGATATGCAGAACTCATTTAATTCTCTTTCTAAAAGAGCCCTGAAATATGAGAGGTTCCTACGTATATACAAATTTACTGGTCTGTGTCTAGCCGATACATGGGACTCCAACATGCTCCCTCAAACGCAGGCTAGATGGTGTCCCTTAGAACCGATGTCCCAATCTTATTGGAGGCATTGTTACAGCCGTACTAAAACTACACATCATCTGAAATTAGTAATAAACGAAATGAAATATAAAACTTCATATCATATCAAAAAATTTATAAATTAAAACAACAAAATGACAAATTGAAAAAAAAATATATCAGAAGAGTCGTTTTTGTTTTTGATCGGCAAATTCTGAAATTAAATAGTCGCTTTTGATCTTGAAAGAAATTATATAGGTATTCATTGAGGTGGATTCATAGGTTAGGTTATATAAATCCGGGGCCCATGTGCAAGTAAAATTGGGCTCCAAAATTTTGGGGGCCAGATCAAAAATCAAGATTTAACATACTAATAGACGCCCACCCATGCTTGGAATAAAGGCGAAAGAGTGTACGACTATCGAGTCACTTAATATGGTTCTGATGCAAAATGAGAATATGTAGAACTCTTTTGAATATCTTTCTAACAAAGTCCTTAAATAAAAAGAGCAGGTTTAATGATTCATGTCTAACTGATGTGGACTCCGATGGTCACAATAGCAAGAGAACACAGTTGATAAAATGGTTGAGAAAAAAAAAATAAACCACAAAAGCACACTGTGAGAATATGTGAAACCCCCAATTCACTCTCGAATAGAGTCAATAAGGATAGATGTAACACCCTCAAATCTGGAAATAGCAACTTATTAAAATTTTTCTAAATACATCAATAAAGGAATTATCTACAACCACAAATTAAGATTTAACCTCAATACAAACATTCATTCTATATAAAAGTCTGTGATAATAACGGGTGCTACTAAAACCCCATGGTAGTCACTATCTCCAAAATTGCGGAAGACTTCACCAACTACTTACATTTGCACAAAGCTAAGGCTCAACTCTTCATGGCTGCTAGAACGAAAACCCAACTGGAACCTGATGCACATGCCGACAAATAAAAAGGTTAGGCTTAACGCCTAGTGAGCTCAAGAGTTTTCAACATATATAAAGATGTTTGTGAAAATAGATAATGCAGTTTAATTCATAATCTTTCAAAAGGTATGCTTTGAATATGCAAACGACTCGTTTTTCAATAATATGCATTTTAGACGGAGAACACCAATTTGGACATTCTCCAAATTAAACTACTACAAAATGATGATACCAATGTAAACCGCCCCTTCATAAATTAGCTTCAACCCAAAACTCACTCAAAGCGTAAATATAAATTGGACTCTCCATTTAAGAAGGTACGGTTAAACCTTATATTTCAAAACACCCAAAACATGGGTGGGGCATAATACTCAACCCATAAATTAAGGGTAAAACCCAAATATACAAAACGATACCGAAAACTTGGATAATAAGACTCAATACCCAAAACAACACCTTTCGGTGACGGGGGATTCCCGATTCCATAAAATGTGACGGTCCACAAAGTAAGCCCATTTTATGTTGTTATGACTAGTCATATAAACAAAAGTACACGCAAGAGATGTCAGGCTCAGTAGCTTTAAACGTACACCCACGAAAACTCGAGTTCAACCCCGTCGGGTTCCTATGTCGAGCCCCTCATCTAATATCGTAATACTTGAGCATGAATGACTTATACCGCACCCGGTATCTTAACGTGCAGCACGGAGGACTTACATCGCACCCGATACCTAACGTGCTTCATCCAAAAACGCCAACAAGGCTCGAAGTCGAGCTACCGAAACTGGACAATTGTCCTAAAACCCCATCAAAATAACAATGGCAAGCCGTAGGCTTAGCAATCCATTGACTCATTGATAAATGAAAATAAGAATACGATAAAACGCACTCGACCAACGGATATGCAAACACCACGACTAAAAGTGAGATTAGTTCGAAACTCAACATTAGTTGAGGCAACCCATTTGCTAAGAATAAACATAAGATATTCAATCTAACATTCTACACATTACGGCAGTTTAAGCACAAACATGTACTTGTAAATTTACAATTACACTGGCCATATGGAATTCCAAATTTACCTTACATGCTAGTCTTTACTACCTTAATGTTATCTTCTTACGGTCTTCCTACTACTCAGTTGTCCTTCTACTATCTCAGTTTAAATCTAGGCCCATCTGGTCACCTAGATCCCTTAAACTAGTGCTCTGATACCAATTGTAACAACCTGAACATTTCTTTATAAAATAA
This sequence comes from Arctium lappa, assembly GCA_023525745.1. Taxonomy (NCBI): domain Eukaryota; kingdom Viridiplantae; phylum Streptophyta; class Magnoliopsida; order Asterales; family Asteraceae; genus Arctium; species Arctium lappa. The sequence continues at coordinate 20,765,231 of CM042048.1, read as the reverse complement.
AATAACATTCATTACTAAATACTGTCCCAAGCTTACATTTCAGAGTACAAGGGTCTTAACTATCAGCTATTACACAACTGAGTCTCAAAAAGATAACTATCACAGGAAGTCTTCTATCTCCTGCTTAAAGCTCAAATCTTCCCTTTACCTTTATCTGCTACTTTTCGATAACCTGAAACAGGATTAAAATTTCGAAATAGCGAGGGTTAGACCAAAGGTCTAGTGAGTCCCCTCCAATCACTACTACAACAGTTCAAATATTAATTAAAATATTTAAACAAAACTGTATATCTCAATACATAACTTGCTCTTTAACTCACACTTTAAAACACTTTATGCTTCGCAAGCATAATTAAATCTACTGGCCATCACTGACCACTTTCTACGCTCGCAAGCGTACTTTAAACTACTGACCAACATTCCCGTCAAAGACGGTATGTCTGTCTCGCACTGCCTTATTTTAGGGACACACCCTAATGGCATAAACGAGTCACACTTCCCGGTACGAGCAGGCGGGTCACACTTCCCGACTTAGGTCAGACTTCTGACTCAAATGTATGCATACATTTGGTCCTGCCAGTATATAAAACACGTTTATATACCCTGAGCATAAACATGCCCCACTAATTAAATCAATCTTTTGAAATAATTCTGCTAACTTTCAATATTATAAATGCGCAGTATATAAAAACTCACATTTATAAAATAACTGCTCAAATCATAAAAGATTTAGTTTAAAATACTCACACTTTAAAACACTTTATGCTTCGCAAGCATAATTAAATCTACTGGCCATCACTGACCACTTTCTACGCTCGCAAGCGTACTTTAAACTACTGACCAACATTCCCGTCAAAGACGGTATGTCTGTCTCGCACTGCCTTATTTTAGGGACACACCCTAATGGCATAAACGAGTCACACTTCCCGGTACGAGCAGGCGGGTCACACTTCCCGACTTAGGTCAGACTTCTGACTCAAATGTATGCATACATTTGGTCCTGCCAGTATATAAAACAAGTTTATATACCCTGAGCACAAACATGCCCAACTACTTAAATCAATCATTTGAAATAATTCTGCTAACTTTCAATATTATAAATGCGCAGTATATAAAAACTCACATTTATAAAATAACTGCTCAAATCATAAAAGATTTAGTTTAAAATACTCACATCTGCTTCTTCTGAATTAAACTCTGACTTCTATTGATTAACACCACATTGATTAAGCTTAACTTCTCCCTTGACCTTCTACTTCAAGCTTTGTAGTATTTTGAGAGAGAGAGAGAGAGAGAGATTTGATATCAATTCAAATGCTTAGCATCTACCTTTATTTATAGCTAAACATAAGGCATCAACTACTTGTTCTTCTTGTTTTAAAGGTTGCACTCGTATAAGAACTCGACACCTCGTGCTTCTTAGGATAAGATCAACACCCCGTGCTTCTTAGGATAAGATCGACACCTCGTGCTTCTTAGGATAAGATCGACACCTCGTGCTTCTTAGGATAAGATCGACACATCGTGCTTCTTAGGATAAGATCGACACCTCATGCTTCTTAGGATAAGATGGACACCTCGTGCTTCTTAGGATAAGATGGACACCTCGTGCTTCTTAGGATAAGATGGACACCTCGTGCTTCTTAGGATAAGATCGACACCTCGTGCTTCTTAGGATAAGATCTGATATGTTAGGTTATATAAAACCTAAGTTTCAAATAACCCCCTTGCACTTTTATTATCGTTACACTTTTCACCCAACTTCCAAAATTAATAAAATTTCGGATTTGGATATTACAATCTTCCCCCCTTAAGAGAATTCCGTCCCCGGAATTCTATCGTTAAACAACTGGGGATACTGAGACTTCATCTCTGACTCTACTTCCCACGTAGACTCTTGTTCTTGGTGAAATTTCCACTGAACTTTCACTAAGAGAATCTCTTTGTTCCTTAACTTCTTTATCTTGAGGTCCGTAATAGCTACTGGCTCCTCAATGTAACTTAGTTTCTCATCTACCTGAATATCTTCTAAAGGAACAACTATATCTGCTTCTGCCAAACACTTCTTCAGGTTTGACACATGAAATGTGGAATGAATCCCACACAAACTTTCTGGTAGATCAAGTTCATAAGCCACTTCACCAACACGACTAGTGATGATGAATGGTCCTACAAATCTTGGTCTCAACTTTCCTTTCTTCCCGAATCTGACTACCCCTTTCCAGGGCGATACTTTCAGCATTACCTTATCTCCTATCTGAAACTCTATCGGTTTCCTTCTGCTTTCGACCCCTTACAGAAGCCGAACTTTCTTGATGAGAAGTTTCTTGCTCATCTCTTATCTCTACACTTTCATTCTGACGAATACCACGACTCGTCTTTCCACCTCGAGTTCCCACATTGGAAACTCCTATCTGAGTAGCTGTTTTCTGAACTGCCTTACCTTTAGGTCGACCTCGACTCTTTCCTTGGATAGCAGTCGGGTTGACATTAGTTATTCGCTCTTCTGCAATGACTTCATTCTCTGGATCCATTTCTGGATTCACTACAGATCTACTCCTGGTCACTCGCTCAGACATACTTTTGCTAAGAATAAACATAAGATATTCAATCTAACATTCTACACATTACGGCAGTTTAAGCACAAGCATGTACTTGTAAATTTACAATTACACTGGCCATATGGAATTCCAAATTTACCTTACAAGCTAGTCTTTACTACCTTAATGTTATCTTCTTACGGTCTTCCTACTACTCAGTTGTGCTTCTACTATCTCAGTTTAAGTCTAGGCCCATCTGGTCACCTAGATCCCTTAAACTAGTGCTCTGATACCAATTGTAACAACCTGAACATTTCTTTATAAAATAAAATAACATTCATTACTAAATACTGTCCCAAGCTTACATTTCAGAGTACAAGGGTCTTAACTATCAACTATTACACAACTGAGTCTCAAAAAGATAACTATCACAGGAAGTCTTCTATCTCCTGCTTAAAGCTCAAATCTTCCCTTTACCTTTATCTGCTACTTTTCGATAACCTGAAACAGGATTAAAATTTCGAAATAGCGAGGGTTAGACCAAAGGTCTAGTGAGTCCCCTCCAATCACTACTACAACAGTTCAAATATTAATTAAAATATTTAAACAAAACTGTATATCTCAATACATAACTTGCTCTTTAACTCACACTTTAAAACACTTTATGCTTCGCAAGCATAATTAAATCTACTGGCCATCACTGACCACTTTCTACGCTCGCAAGCGTACTTTAAACTACTGACCAACATTCCCGTCAAAGACGGTATGTCTGTCTCGCACTGCCTTATTTTAAGGACACACCCTAATGGCATAAACGGGTCACACTTCCCGGTACGAGCAGGCGGGTCACACTTCCCGACTTAGGTCAGACTTCTGACTCAAATGTATGCATACATTTGGTCCTGCCAGTATATAAAACACGTTTATATACCCTGAGCATAAACATGCCCCACTAATTAAATCAATCTTTTGAAATAATTCTGCTAACTTTCAATATTATAAATGCGCAGTATATAAAAACTCACATTTATAAAATAACTGCTTAAATCATAAAAGATTTAGTTTAAAATACTCACACTTTAAAACACTTTATGCTTCGCAAGCATAATTAAATCTACTGGCCATCACTGACCACTTTCTACGCTCGCAAGCGTACTTTAAACTACTGACCAACATTCCCGTCAAAGACGGTATGTCTGTCTCGCACTGCCTTATTTTAGGGACACACCCTAATGGCATAAACGGGTCACACTTCCCGGTACGAGTAGGCGGGTCACACTTCCCGACTTAGGTCAGACTTCTGACTCAAATGTATGCATACATTTGGTCCTGCCAGTATATAAAACAAGTTTATATACCCTGAGCATAAACATGCCCAACTACTTAAATCAATCATTTGAAATAATTCTGCTAACTTTCAATATTATAAATGCGCAGTATATAAAAACTCACATTTATAAAATAACTGCTCAAATCATAAAAGATTTAGTTTAAAATACTCACATCTGCTTCTTCTGAATTAAACTCTGACTTCTATTGATTAACTCTGCATTGATTAAGCTTAACTTCTTCCTTGACCTTCTACTTCAAGCTTTGTAGTATTTTGAGAGAGAGAGAGAGAGATTTGATATCAATTCAAATGCTTAGCATCTACCTTTATTTATAGCTAAACATAAGGCATCAACTACTTGTTCTTCTTGCTTTAAAGGTTGCACTCGTATAAGAACTCGACACCTCGTGCTTATAGGATAAGATCGACACCTCGTGCTTCTTAGGATAAGATCGACACCTCGTGCTTCTTAGGATAAGATCGACACCTCGTGCTTCTTAGGATAAGATCGACACATCGTGCTTCTTAGGATAAGATCGATACCTCGTGATTCTTAGGATAAGATCGACACATCGTGCTTCTTAGGATAAGATCTGATATGTTAGGTTATATAAAACCTAAGTTTCAAATAACCCCCTTGCACTTTTATTATCGTTACACTTTTCACCCAACTTCCAAAATTAATAAAATTTCGGATTCGGATATTACAAGATTACCTTAACCCAAGCTTGAATCCACCAACCAAAATACTTCTAGTTCACCAAAATGGTCACAAATCTCCAATCTATGAAAGGAAGCACAAAGGGTGGATGAAACCCGAGAAAACTTGGGGAAGAAGATGAATAAGGAGAGATGAGAAGCTTACCACCACCAAATACTAAAGTATACTTCAATAGACTTCCAATCTCTTTCCATATCCTTGAAAAGCTCTCAAAAACGAAACCGTAGCAACTTGAATCACCCAAATCGGAGTTGAAATGAGAGAGTTATGAAGAAATGAAGTTTGGGGCTGAAAATCGCGATTTTAACACTCTGAAACACCCAGGCGATTGTGCCAGGCTATAGTGACCATGTCATAATCGCCGGGCACAATCGCTGAGATTGTACCGAGCGTTTCTGGGCTCCGGCGACCTTGACAGGCGATTGTGACACTGTCACAATCGCCGGGCATTATAGCCCAGCGCGTACCGAAACTGTTTTGGCCATAACTTCTTCGTTATAGCTCCGTTTTCGCTCCGGAAAAAACCGTTGGACTTGTAATTGAATCCTTCATCCATCTAGACTATAAAATCTAGGATTCAAGTCCAAAATCAAATATCTTATTTTTACTTTATATATTGGTTTCTGTATTAACTTGAATTGATACCTCTCGAAACTCGGGGTGTTACAATAGAAGAGAGGTTCCGACATATATAATAAAGGAGAAATGGTAAGCTCGACCAATGTGACACTCCAACACACACGACTCATGCATGTCGTCCCCATACTTGTGCCATCGGTTATCGGAACTTTTTGAGCCCTTGCTGTTCATCAAAGACGTCTCTTTCCATTTTCCCTAAATATCTCGAGCATATAATCAATCTTGAAAAAACAAGAAACGAGCTTCCTTTTTTGTATCTATTCATTTCGTTCGTTTCTATTCGTTCTTATTTTGAATCTCGTTTTTATTACGAGAAGACAAAAGAGAAACGACGAGCATAAAATAAAATAAAATTTGAATTATTAGATTTTACAATCGACATCCGCCATACATGCAATATATATATATATAACTAACCAAAGCAAAATTGATCTTAAAACCCACTACACAAAGTGTCAAACCAGTATATATATATATATATATATATATATATATATATATATATATATATAACTAACCAAAGCAAAATTGATCTTAAAACCCACTACACAAAGTGTCAAACCAGTTCTACCTTTTTGAATGCATTTGTAATGTAACTTGCCCTAGTGGATACAACTCGTATGACCCCAATATAATATATCCTTTTAATGGATGTCGATTTTATACATTAACTAATCCCAGATAAATACATCCAGACCATCAAAAATTTTAACATAATTTATACCAATTAAACCACAACCATCTACACAAGTTCGGTTCACTAATTTTATCAATTTTATAAAGGTTATATATATATATATATATACTTGGTATCTTATGAGAATAACAGTTATAAAGAGAAGTTTATGAGCCTTTGGATGAGTTGATTTTTTGATATACCTTCATCTACTTTTATCTTTAATTGCAGCTACTTTTACATACATTTTATCACTTTCACATGTGATGCCAAATCAGAGATGTGAGCGACCTTTGGCACGACCTAGGTTGTGGGCCAAGCCGCCCTCACACTACTAGGCCCCCACATGTGTTCTCGATGTGATACTATAATCCATCATTTATGATACACATGCGATACTAAATCGGAGAAGTGGGCGATTTTGGCACAACCTAGGTCGTGGGTCAAGTTGTCCTATATATATATATAGTGGAAGGATATTTTGCAACCCTGAAAAATGTTGCAACCCTTGCAACCCACATCTTAACCGTTGGATTCATGATCGACGGTTATTTTATTTTTATTTTTCTGTTTTTTTAATTAAAAATATTGGACCCCATATCTATTGTAACTGCCGATCATGAATCCGACGATTAAGATGTGGGTTGCAAGGTTTGCAACCTTTTTAAGGGTTGCAAATAAAACAACCCCTATATTAATTAAAAAAAATAGAAAAATAAAAATAAAACCGTCGATCATGAATCCAACGGTTAAGATGTGAGTTGCAAGGGTTGCAACCTTTTTCAGGGTTGCAAAATATCCTTCCACTATATATATATATAGTGTTTGGTTCATTTGAGAAATGGTAAATATATGAGAAATAGAGAAGTAATTCTAGCCATTCATATGGTCAAGATCGGATTTGACTAGTCAAATATTGCGGCTTTGACCGGTCAAAAGTTGCGGCTTTGACTGGTCAAAAGTTGCGGCTATCCCAAAAATAGAAGGACACTTTCATAAATTTTACAAAACACACGAGCTGTGTTCATATATGAACATGTATAATTCACATATGAACTATATGTTCATATATGAATCAGTGCAATTCACAACTGAACTCTTTTAACTTATTCATATATGAACCTTTGTGATTCATATATGAATCAGTTGAACTAACTAACAGATTCATATATGAATCTGTATGAATCACAAAGATTCATATATGAATCAATTGAACTAATTAACAAATTCATATATGAATCTTTGTGATTCATACAGATTCATATATGAACTCATCTCGTGTATTTTACGAAATTACCCCTCTACCTTCTATAGACCACACAAAGAATTATCCGGTGCTTCGCGGTCAAAGCCGCAAATGTTGACCAGATGAATGACTAAGATTACTTCTTTATTTCTCATATATTTACCATTTCTCAAATGAACCTCTCCCTATATATATATATATATATATATAGGGGCGATGGATCGTGTGAGAAGTTGAGGTTAACGTGAGAAGCGTAAGAAGTGGATCTGAACCGTTGATCATTTTTAATCTCATGCTCTCCCATAAATTGGGTCTTAGAAGAGAATAAATGTGTTGCATCTCGGTGCATCTCATCCTAATGTGAGTTGATTTTTCTTCCAACAGTTGATAACCATTTCTCATATTTCTCACGTTAACCTCAACTTCTCACCGGAACCCAACCCTATATATAGGGGTGGGTTCAAACGAGAACAATAACTATTTAAGAAAACAGGAAAATGTTCAATCATGTACAAAATCATACATGATTCACGTACAAAATCATATATGATTCATGCGACCTTGCCTCGCGACGTAAGCCAAAGTCGCCCGTGTCCAATTTTTGTCCTAATGTAAAATCACATATGATTTTATACATGATTTGTTGTTTTTTGTTTTTTTAAATAGTTAACTTTTTCGTTTGAACCTTCCTATCTATCTATCTATCTATCTATACACACACACAAAGGATTGTGTGAGAATAAGAGTTAAGGTGAGAAGTGTAAGAAGGAATTCGGACCATTGATCACTTTTAATCTCAAAACAAATTAAACCATGAATTGCGTCTTAGAAAGGAATTGATCCGATGTATTTCATTAGTATTGATCTTCAATTAAAATTGATCTAGAGTTGGATATCTCTTCTTACCTTTTACACCGAAACCCAACCATATATATATATATATATATATATATGATTGATAGGAGATAGATTTAACATGAATTCAATAACTTTTATTACCATAGTTGAGGGAGGGCAGGCCGGTGGTGCGAATCACAAGTGGCAGATGACTGCCCCTATCTTATACCCACCTTCAAGATTGTAACAAGTGTATACTCGCCAATTTAGCACCATTCACGGGTTCTCAAAATTACATAAATACCCCCTCATGCACCATATAGTCACCATTCATCATCATTATCATTATATATATATATATAATCCAACAAAGTCCACATTTAATTCCATAAACCACTATAGCACTTTAGAAAACCTTACCTTGATCTGATCAAACAACAAACATGCATTTCAAAACATCCCAAATTATTATTGTCATTGTTATTGTCCTCTTGTGTATCTCTACTTTTGGTTACAACCCTAAAGAAGGAAGAAAAGCCCTTGTGAACCAAATGCCCGCTTCAATCCCAGCTGGGGGGGCTACTGGATCAGCCCATGGTCCGAACTGGGACTATAGCTGGGGTTATGGCTCCAGCCCCGGGAGTGGGTGGGGTTATGGGTCTGGGTCAGGTCATTCTGCTAATGGGTTTGGTAAGGGCTATGGATTTGGTTATGGTACTGGGGGTGGTTCAGGCTCTGGTTCTGGTTATGGCTATGGTGGTGGTGGAGCTCATGGAGGTGGGCATGGTGGTGGTGGTGGCGGAAGCAGCGGCGGAGGCGGCGGTCCCAACAACCATGGATAAATTAAAGTGGCTGCTGCTGATGACTTGTGAAGAAATTAAACCTACCTATGTATGCATGCTTTAATTAGTATAATAATAACTTGATGATCCAACAAGGTAAAATGTGTGTTTAGTAATTAATATTCTAGATATGTACTGGTATGTAGTGTGCTGTGCACTTGTGGTTATGGTTGTGATTGTGTTCATATATATGTTATATATAATAGAGATGGTCAATATATATAGGTATGATCATCCTACGTTATATATATTACAAATTTAAAGTGTGTTTATCCTTCATTCTCTTGTCGTTATTATTATGTATCTTACCGTTAACACCAACGGAAAAACAGCGTATAAAGACTTCTTTCAAACTACATCCTAATGAAGGTCCTGAGTAGATACCAAAGGGTCTGATGGTGGTGATGTATCGGTTCATTTTTATGTAATTGGATTAACAAGAGAACATGAGGTTGGTAATTAAGCTATATCACGGGTTAGGAGGTGTGGAGTGCATACTCGTGTAAGCCAACTAGAACCTGGGATTGCTGGATGACGCCATTTGGCGGGCGCGTGCCGGGGGGGTCAAGGGTTGGGGCGTAAACGAGTCGAACTTGATCATTCTTGAGTTTGAGTCGATTTCGAACACAATAGAACTCACTTAACTTAACGAGCCAAGCTTCATAACACTAATGTTCAACTCGGCTCGTATGAAAACTCAATTAAATTTTCGAGTCAAGCGAGCCATTCGAGCGTATACTTTTTCGAGCCAAACATACTCGTATGTTCATGAATCATAGAATAAAAATTATCAATCTTGAGCCAATAAACGAGTTAATCGATCGTGAGTTTGAGCCCATAAACGAGCATCGAGCTAGAGTAAAAAATATTCAAGCTCGAGCCCTACATTGAAAAAGTTATCGAGCTTGAGTCAAGCTCAAGCCTGATATTATTTTCTCAAACCGATCTCGACTAGCCTACTACTCGGCCTAGCTCGGCTCGTTTCCACCCCCTAGTCAAGGGGGCCACGCCTCTGCAGGTCGGTGGTCCCGCTCGGGGAAATGAGTGAAGCTTCTAAGTCTTGTTCAACTTCTGATTTTGAAGTGATTGACTCGGATTTTCTTACTGTACAGAGCTTCTGACTTTGAGAAGTGAGAGCTTTTATGCAATCTCACGGTTTTATCAAAGTTATACACATTGTTTCTCCCTATTATCTAGATTTTCTCCAACAGGGTCATTAGTACAGCGGCACATGAGTTACCAGTAGAGCCCTGCCTCTTAAAGTTGAAATCTCACTATAGATGACTAGTCCAGCCTAATATTATATACTTCAAAAAATTAATTAATTAAATTGTAGAGTAAATTAGAAAATTCGTCCCCATCGAAAGCACACCAGACACCATGTGGTTTCTACTTTATTACAATTTCCGTCCCCAACCCTAATGGGTGTTAAGTTTCTTCCGTTAAGTGGCATCATGTGCTCCTCGCGTGAAGGCTTTGGGTCAATCTCTCTTACCCTCTTCATCTCCTCCTCAGCCTCTTGCTTTTCGTTCTATTTGCAGGTTCATCGGTGCTGCTGGAAGGAGGGGCGGTGAGAAGAAAGAGGCTGTTCAGAAGTCCGTCACAGCAGGTGGTGGCTGGCGGTGGTGCAGAAGCATTAAGCAGAGCAGCAGAAGCATCGTCTTTATCTCTCGCCTGTTCCATTAAGAGTTGTGTAGACAACCACTTGGGTTCTGGCCCACTGGTAAAACTCAAGGGATGTAGTGGAAATTTCATCGTTTTCGGGTTCGAATCATGAGCTGCCAAAGCCCTTGTGGCCATGGAGGTTCACTTGCGATGACTCCAGGCCATTCGTGGTCTCCCGGAAGATCAATCGGTGTGTTCCCGGAAAACCACGTACACCAGACAAAAAGAGCTATGTAGACAACTTAGGGGTGGTTTGACATAAGAGTAGGAAAGTACCCTTGGAATTCTCAGTCACTGCGTTTTTAGGCATCACGATAACGCGTACACATTCTCCTCCCGTTGTCCACCGCCACCGGTATCTTCCGATCCCTGGTTCCTATGGAACTCAATGGTTTCCTGCTGCTCATTCATCGACGCTGCTGTAATTGAGAATTAATTTGCATAGCAGTGGTTCTCGGTTTAAAACGAGAAAAATGTTAAATGGGTGTTCGGAAATTGGGAATCAACTTTATTTGATTACTCTCCTAAAGAGCTCTTGAGAAGAAAAGAGAAGTTCCAACATATATTGGCACAAAATGGTCCAAGTCTAGCCGATCTTGGACACCAACATGCCCCTCCAACAGAGGCTAGACGGGTACAAATTGTCCCAAAATGTCGAGAGGGAGCTAAATGGGTGGGGGCTAGATGAATACAGATTGCCCGCCCGGAGTGTTGAGTCCCTGTAGTGGTAGACATTGACTTTAATACCATGTTTGAATATGTGGAATCTCATTATATTACTTTCCAAAAGAACCTTAGTAGAAGAAATGTTTCAACATAAATTGAGCATAAATGGTCCAAGTTTAGCCTATGTGGTACTACAATTTAAAGTCTACCATTACGATAAGTCGAAATGTTTACATTATTTTATACAATATTTAGTCATAATAAACCATTAGATCAATTATTTCCATAACCATTCAATATGAACCGACAAACATTCATAAAAACGGCTGAATTGGATAAATCATCCTGTATAAATTGTCCACTTACTCCATTCCATACATATTTTACCACAAATTGTAAATAAGAATGACCATTCCTGTGTGTGTGCACGCACAAACACACATATTCTTAACTCACACAAACTTCAAAAAAATTGTTCCAATTTTCAATGAAGGAAAAGAATGCAATGCAATGGTAGCAATAACTTTTAAGGCAATTGTGTGGTGTTACACTTTTGGTTTCAATCAAATATCATCAATCACTAAATGAAAGACAAAGACACCCAATCCAAGCCAATATAAGATAAAGATAGATCCACCGTGTTTCCATACAAACTTCAATCACATAAAACATCAACTTGGGCAACCACAAAATATCCAACTACTACCTTCAAATGATACCATCAAAATTTCCTTAAATTGGCTTGATCTTGAAGTGGAGTGATATCAGCGAGAACACGAAACACTTCAAGTCCTGTATTGTTTCAATTTTCATTAGCAAAAAAAGTGTCGGCAAATGCTTAGATTATATACTTCAGGAAGACAAAATGATAGTTGGCGGAATGGAAGCCATGTATGTATACACTATGTCAGTTTATATATTTGAATGACTCATAAACCGCTAATAAGCTCCAAAAGGGTCTGATATGATCCTTTTTTGGTAAGTTGAACATTGCTACCTTCTGACAAGTGCTTTTTAAACCCATGACCTTCTGACAGGTTTCTAAGCATTCTTGTGTATAGAAGTGACATTCTTCTGTTAAAGAGTGATATTCTCAAACCTACAAGGTCATGGATTTAAGAAAAAACTGTGAAAAGGTCATTTGACCGAAGGACCCCATTGCTAGATAGAGCATTTTTCCTTCCTTTCAGAGGTTAAAAAACCTTTCATGAACACGATACTCATTATGTTAGCCATTCCAAAGATTTTTTGGCTTCTTACACTACCAAAATCCTCAAACGATGGTAAACCCAAAAATACCTCAAATGTAAGCAGTTAACCAGTTATTATGGAGAATAACAAGATTTTTATCAAGCAAGTTTCACTGACAAAGCTAATTGTGCAAACTGACTAAGAGCAAAGGAATCAGCAACTTCCATGAATTTATTACAAATATTTTTCTAACCATCTCCCAAAAGTCTTCCATCATTGGGTCCTACACGGGTTATTCAGCATGGTATGCAACACTAAGGATTCTTACACCAATTAAAGGACCATGCCTTACATACACAACTGAAATCAGATCAGAAAATGAGTTCTTGCATCTCAAGGATCAAAAAGAAAAAGAAAGAAGATCCCGCTTTCAGATTTTAAGAAAGTTCCAAAAAGATGTGTCCAAGAGCATTCACACAACAAATGAAGGCTTTCAGATTTTAAAAAGTTCCAAAAAGATGTGTCCAAGAGCATTCGTACAACAAATGAAGACTCGAGTAAATTCAAATCAGGCCATGGAATGTTGAGACTAGGAATCTAAAGGACTTGCTTTATGTTACTGTTGCTCCAAATGTATCAGGCAGCATGTTAACAGCCTCCACTATATTTTTTAAACGTAAAACACATTATAACTTGCTTCATAATGAAGAGTTCAATTAATCTCAGTTATAAGCTTATGACTCATGCGGTCCAACTTGTTTTCAGCCCTACTTTCCCTATGTGTGTGTAGAACAGACAACAGATTCATATCGTCACAACCACATATCACCACAGAACTACAAGTTAATAAGAAATTTAACATCATGATGTATTTAAAACGGTTACTCTGACTGACATCAACTACAGGAATCTGTTATGTACCTGAACAAGATAATAGAAGATTCGTAGCCCTTCAGGGTCTTTACTGGTCTGCACATCCATGAGAGACCCGATCTTTGAAGTAGTAAAAGAGATGTGCTCATTGCCCATCACAATCTCAAGCTCTTGCCGTCCCACACGATCTGGTTCCGGCCAGTTGTTATCATCTTCCTTCATAATCTATTATACAAACACATAGAATACCATCCATCTCTTGTTAGATTCCAGAAAGTTTAATATGTTACAAACATTTTACAGAAATATATGAACATATTAAAAGTCCTAGCCCAAGGCAACTTGTACACTTTAACTAAGAGAAAGCTAAAAGTAACTCAAAACAGTTCCTTACATTTTGACGTTGCAAAATCACTGTTTACAGTTACAAAATGTTCGCTATCCTTCGAAGTAATGCATGTTATGAACCAGAGCAAGCACAGTATAATCCCTAAATTAGGTAAAAAAGATACTTTAGCTTTCAGAATATATCAAGGTCATGGTATCCATGGACTAACAACAAACCATAAGGTTAATCCAGAGGCTGGATGTAAATAGTGTGTCATACTACTAGGTATATTCAAGACAACAATATCAACAAAATATGCTAATGAGTGAAAGCCACCAAAACCCTAAACCCTAACCGAACGAAACCTAGCCAGGCAATACAATCAGTTAAGTATTGAAAATCAGTTAATCTCAACTCCATAAATTCCTATCAAAACCCTAATATTCAACTAATAAACTAAACCTCAGGCATAAAAGTATCCACAAATCAAATAATCTCGGTAAATCTAACACCGATGAACTCTAAAAGCTCTTAAAACCAAAATTAAACAAAGGTACAGAAGGTAACTGACCTCAGAATCGGAGACGATACGGCGACATTCCTTGAGAACAGAAGGCGTGAGAAATACCTCTTTACGGATCATTGTATCGTTCTTGTAGTTGGAGTTATTGGCGTACCGGAGCTTGCCGTCTGGCCGGAATTCGAACTCCAAGAACTCGTGGCCGAACTTTCCCTTGTGCCCTACGTAATACCTCAGGTAAAACTCGCCGGCGGCGGCGGCAGCCCCGTTCTCCTCTTCCGCCATATCTCTTCGTAGCTTCTGAACCGTGAGAGAAAAGAAAGTGAATTACGAAACCCGGATTAATGAAACAGAATAGACCTTGTTAGGTTTCCGGTTTAGTTGCGGTTTAAACCGGGTTTATGCAGATATGGATTTGACCGCTAACCCTTCATCCCCACACGTTATAACCGGCTTATATTTTTGGGGCATTCTAGACAGTGGATAATATTTTGTTGATAATTATAATTGTTATGTTTATTTTAGTTTTAATTATAAGTGTCGTGTTTATTTTCGATTAAAATTGTGAGAAATAGTTGTTTTATGGCGTTGATTGTTTATTTATTTATTTTCATTTGTTCATATGTTTAGTTCCATAGTTGATATGACAGTATTATACATAATATAATAAATATATTAGCGATTTTTAGGGGGAAATGGATTGGATTTGGATTTGAGGAGATTTGGAATCCCTTTATGTGTTTGTTTGTAGGATTTGGAGTCAAAGTCGATTGAAGCCTGAAGCGAGTTATCAAATCCATCAGGCTTTGGATTTGAAAAAGGAATTCCAAATCCATCATATACTAGATTTTAAAAAAGTCAAATGATTTCAAATCCTATCAATACATTCCATTCCTACAATCTAAACGCAGGATTGGAATGGATTTGAAATTCAATTCCTTTTAAATCCAATCCATTCTTGCAAACCAAACGGACCTTAGTGTATTTTTCATTTTTATTAGGGATGTCAAATTCATATTAATCAAACCAACATATAGATATTAATTAAATTGGTATCAACTTAAATGGTTGATAGGGATGCATAAAAAATGGACTAAACTATCAACCCATCTAGGAAAATTAACCGATTAACCTAACCCACTTTAAACCGATGCTTCGGTTATGGGTTAGGTCCATATTAAACCAAACGAAACCCCACAAAAATTATAATAAATTAAAAAAATAATGTTATTAATATTAAAAGTCTACCAACACAGACAAGACGTAGTCTATTGAATGGAAGTTCATTAACAATTTAATGGACTCCTACTAATACAATACCCCAATGAGTAGTTTTTTTTTACGTTGGACAACTTAGAACAAACTCAAGGTTAAGGTTAAGGCAATATCGGAGTAAGGGGACATTTACCAAATATTTATAGGGTAAATGCTTACCGGGAATAGACATCACCCTCACTTTACCTTGTCGTGTAACATTATCGACCATCAAAATGGATTGTTGGACCTGACAAATGCATATCGGGTAAGAGTTTTTTTTCCCTCACTTACCGGGTAAGACTCTTAGTCTTTGATATGCTTCTTACCGGGTAAGATTCTTGATAATTGCAAGTGCACAATTGGTAAGGTAATTGCTTACACGATAAGTGTTTGGTAAACGCCCCCTAAGAAAAGTTGAAAACCATCGTCATTGATCGTGTGATTTTAATTCAATGTTCTTATTGTAATATGTATCTTGACACCATGTTTATACAACTAGACATAAATTTGAATGATTGTAATATTTGTGAATGGTTATATATCAACTAGTAGTATCTATTTTTTTGGTTTGGAATTGAAATATAATCATCTTTCTGAGCATACGTTCAAACCGCCCAGCCCAAACCGACATGTAATGGGTTCAGTTGGGTTATATATTTAAAGAGGGTTGACTGAGTTATAATTTCCTAGACCGAAATAATTCGCTTGGGTTGTTAAAATGGCTTCAAACCGCCCAACTCAACCCATATGCACCCCTATTGGTTGATACTACCTTATAAAATATCTAAACTTGGTCGGCACATGATATGAGAAATCCTACAACCACGGTACTGTACCTTATTAAATAATTCTTTATTTTTAGTTACTAATTAATAATGTAATAACTTTTGAACATTGTTTGGTTTATGAAAATCCCACAAAACGTATTTTTATTTGAATGTTTCTATTAGTTTGTGAAGTGTCGACCATTGAACATTGTAAATTCAACTTTTGTTGTTTGACTATTAAATATTGTAATTTGACTTCAATTTTTGTATTGTTGGTGCAGATACAATACTTACTAAGAGCATCCATACTCATGGACCTTGTTAAAGGTTCATAACTTTACCCCATCAGCTTTCTCTCTCTGTCACATCATTTTTCTCTTTCCTACATATTTCATAAACCTTTCACACCCAATCATGGATGAGTCCATGATTAATTTAATAAAAACTATAATAATATAAAATTATAATGATAAAAGACAATAATTAAAAACTAATTATTAATTAAAAGACAATAATTAATAATTACAATAACAAAAATCATAATAAATTAAAAATTACAATAATTGAAAGTTACGTTAAGTTAAAATAAAAAAAATAGAATTCTAAAATAAGTTCTAATTTTTCATTTTTAATTAATTAACTTTGATAAATATAAATTTAGTTTGATAATTAAAAGAAATTAAAAAAAACCTAAAATTTAATTTTTTATTATTATTTTAAAAGTGGGACCCACATTTTTTGAGAAAGAATCGGTCCTCAAAGAGGAACCAGTTCATGAAAGGTAGCAAAAAAGCTTTTACTCTCAATGGGATGAACTTTTAGAGGAAGGTCCATGAGCATCTACGTGGCCTCATGAACCTGCCGCTGTGGATGCTCTAACATGTATTGACCGAAAAAACTTGATACCCATTATAGTTAGTTGGTACATGATATATGATATTTTATACTAATTATAATTAGTTGATACACGGTATAATGGAAAAACATTGTACAATATCATGTTCACCCTAGATTTATTATAACTAATCGGTATAATTTGTAAATAGTTGTGTTTATAGTTTTTTTTTCAAATGAATAATATATTTTAAAAAAGATAAACCTCATGTAAAATATGTTTATCGTATTTATGCAAAAGAGAGTAGTTGAACAATATGACTAAAATCCAAATTCTCACGCAAAATCATCATGAATTCATCAATGTATCAAATAAACAAAACATTGTTACAAGATATGTGCACAAATTTGCATTGTTAAATTATATTAACCAAAATACCCAACAACCCCAAAACCCCCAACACGACATAATTCGATCCAATGCGAACAAATACGGCAGCATTACGTACAACAGTTGAAGGATTGTTTTTCTTCGAGCCGCCACTCTCCGCCTCAGGTACACTGCTAAGAGGTGCCTCCGTAACTGTTGTTTGATTTTTTTCCACAATCACATCAAGCTTCATCCCAGAATAACAGTACAACCTATTACCACAAAAGAAGTACCTTTCCCCAGGATTCGTCAGAGGAATAGACGTGTTCCCATCACTAAAACACTTAATAACCTCTGTGGTGTTACATGTTCGAAAACTCTCTTGGCCCACCTCACACACACTGTTCGTAGATGCATACCGAAACACTAAACAAACAAAAACATGTATTTTAAACGGCCAAAGAGTAGATAAAACACACATATACAAAAAGAACAATTACCTAAAACGTCACCGACAACGAACTTCTTGTCCTGCTCCCATGTATCGAGATTCGTGCTAATGTCCCAACCAGAGTTATCCCCGACTATATATGTGTTAGCATTGGATGTTATTGCAAAACCAAAGGCTATGAGGCCAAGAACCACAATCAAAAGTTGTTTTCCCATATTTATGGTTCAATATGACCTTTGGGGTTCTTGTGTTGTATATATAGTTAAAGGTTGGTTGCTTCATATGTATAAAAATTATAGATCACCTAACCAACTACTATTTAATTAATTCAAAAAGTTTCAATTTTTTCATATAATTTATATTATTTTTCCTTCTACTGATGTTGCACGTAATCGTCAAAATGATACAAGATTAATTGGTGTCAGTCAATTAATCGATTTTGAGATGAAAATCCATAAGACATAAGAGTGATAAAATCGAGCGCATATAAGTAATTAAAAACGTTTTTCATCTTGCATTTTGAAAACCTTTATTGGATAATATCAAATTTATTTCAACTCCTACACATTTGTTACTGTCATAATTTTTTCTCTCTCCATGTTTTGATAAAAGCCGTGTGGGGTAAAGTCTTAC
Organism: Arctium lappa; assembly: GCA_023525745.1. NCBI lineage: Eukaryota > Viridiplantae > Streptophyta > Magnoliopsida > Asterales > Asteraceae > Arctium > Arctium lappa. The sequence goes on along the minus strand of CM042048.1, from coordinate 20,746,845 downwards.
ATCGGTTTAATCAGTGTTTTTGACCGAATGTGACTCGATGATAATTAAATCAAGATCGAAGGATGGAGATTTTTACGGTTTTTTGGGTAAGTGTGATTTTTAAGATGGTGGTGTTGTACGGTACAAGTCCGTAAAGCTTTGGTCAACTTGTACGTGGGTTGATGAACCATTTGTAGAAATTAACGAAGTTGCTTAGGATTTATTGCATTTTTGGTTTGGTGGTTGGAAGCATGAAAACGTTGTTGCCTGGCAGTTGAACACCCATTTTGTCCTTTTATTTTCCCTTTTCATTTTTCTTTTTGTTTAATTTAAGGATATATCTTTTTAACGTATTTAAGATTCATTAACATATATGTTATTTTATGATTAAAATGACATGTCTAACCAAAATACTCGTTTTTAGGTTCGTTTTTGTAGCTGTGTCTATCTAGGTCAACTTACACACACCGACTTATTCCTCGGATGACCACGAATAGTATATAGTCATTTTTTACGTTCAATTTCCCCAAAATATCGAAAACAGGTCAATTTTTTTTTCCTTAATAAAATCCAAAATCAGATATACATGTTTATGAAAACTAACAAGATACTAAGGTGCCGTTTGTTTTTTAAGAGGTCTAAAGTCTGAAGTCTTAATTTAGTTATGATTAAAAAGAGGTGGTGTGTAAAAAAGTCTGAATGATTTACACTTAAGAGAGATTAAGAGATTTTTTTAAAAAAACAAACAATCCCTAAAATTTTATTTAGAATGTTGTTGAAAACTTGAAATCAAGCATTCATCCCAAACGAACATTCCGTTGGCTGAACGATATGAATAACATTGAGGGGTTTTGATTTAAGACTAAACCAATGCTAAACTAGTGTATAGCAATTCAGTTGATGTGTTTTTTTTTCTTGTTTCGGTTCAACTGAAGAACATATTCACCTAGTCTGCGAAAACAAATTGCAAAATCTTTAATAAATTTGATACTTGTTAAATTATAATGTCAAGATCAAAAACACGATTTGTATTTTGTGACTGCACTTTTATACCTTTAAAAAAACATAAACAAGAAAATAATGGCTGACATATAAAATTGATAAACGACAGTTGTAGATTGTAAACTTGATTTTAAAACTTTTATGATTTACATAACTGGAATATAGAATCATATTTGTTGTTTATCTTCATTAATAAATGAGTTTTAAATTCAAAGGACATGATTTTATTAAATTTCAAAAAGTTATGTTTTAACAAAACTGAATAATTCTTGTATTTGGACTGTACATCTTCGATTATTATTTCGAACCAAGCTTTACACGACCATCAGGTAGTGTTTGTTGTTTGGTGTGCATACTAGATAAGACAATACTACACAAGACATGACTAATTGTGTCTTCCACTTGGTAAGACTATAATAAAATTAACTGGGTGGGTTGGTTACAAGACCCCCTTCGTGCTATTTCAATCATGTAATGTCTTCTTTCTAGCTTCTTGCTAGTTTTTATTATTTATATTATCTGCCGTTAAAAAAAAAAAAGACTATAATAAAACTGGACAAAACTATAAAAATGATCAAATTGTCCTTAAAATGTTGTTCAAATAATTTTATTAAAAAAATAATATTATAAATTATTATGTATGAATAAAAAAATTATATATATATATATATATATATATATATATATATATATATATATATATATATATAATATTATAAGTTATAAGAGCGATTTTTTTGTAAACCACCCATATTCTTACAAATCTTGCAAACCCAATTCAATCGATAAGATCCTTTAATATGCTATTCTTTTTCGTTTTATTAATAAAGGTTAGTTTGTCATTAAGCATGATATCCGTTTATTAAAGAAAATATCAAACTTCTATTATTTTGGAAAGTGAATACTATTTAACCGTTTGTTTTTGGAATAAATTACTTTTTATTTCTTATTAATATTTAAAAAATAAATTTTATTATTTATTTTTTAAACAAAAAATTTATTATCAATTGCATTTTCGGATATATTAAACTAAAACGGATTAATTTTAGAAAACAAAATTTATTATTATTTTTTAAACAAAATTTATTATTATTTATGTAAACAAAAAAAATTATTATTTTATCTAATAGGGATACCAATTTCATGAGAAAATTTCATGAAATGCCAGGATTCAGATTTATGAAAGAATTCCATCAAAATAAGAAATAGATAAACAATTTTAATTTTACATAAAAACAGAAATAAATGAATCAATTTAATCAAGAAAAAGAATTACAGTAAACAATTTAATCGGATTAAACAATTTAATGAAACAAGTACATGAAACAAATTCATCAGATTAAATAATTTCATGAAACAATTTATTAAGATGAGAAATACACAAGAAATAAAAATAATTACCATAATTAAATTATTAACGAAAAAAATAAGAACACATTAAAGAAATAGAAAACAATCATAATTAAACAGATCAACATTAAATAGAGAGAATGAAATCTGTAATTCTCATTAATCATAAACCCTTTAAATATGGAGAAGTTTACAAAGAAAATGAAACACTTATTATGGTAAATTATAATAGTAGGAAAATATTCTGTCAACCACTTCCTTTTGATGATGGCACATAATCCTTCAACACTCCCCCTTGTGCCGAGTCAAATGAGTGATGGTGCACAACTGTTGTCTCGTTAAAACCTTACGCCAAAATAAAAAATCAGTGGAAAAAAAATAAAAGTTCGACGAATGAAAAAGTACAACGCACTAGCTTCTTTGTAATACATAGACTTTTCCTTTAGTCTAGTTTTCTCTTAGATTCGTACATCAATCATGAGAGTTAGGAAAAGCATGATGGTATATAGATTGTTGCCTCACTAAAACCTTACACCAAGGAACAAAACCCAATGGGAAAAATAAAACATTGGTTGAAGAAAATAGCACAACATACCAACATCACATGTATAGTAGGCTCCCCCTTTTGTCTACTACTCCCCTGATTCGTGCATTAATCAAGGGATTTGGAAAATATTTGCATTTACTTTCTACATGCTTCCCAATATATGATTTGGTAAATGTGTCATGTTCTATTGACATCTTACTTGATTCACTTAAATCTAGAAGAGAGTTTGTTATTGCTGATTGTATAGAAACTTAAGCAGAATATGCTTCGTGTTATCACCCTTGATGTATCTTACTTTCATTTATTCGATACATGAAGCATTATTTCCATATATACAAGTAGGATAGTGGTTGAACTCAAAATCACTAGCTCCTCTAATATGTGTAATGACAATTCTTAATCATTTACATTTCTTGAGCAGTCTCATGGAGAGTAATATTCTTGGAATCGTTCAAGGAGATAGTTACAAGGGTTATCTTAGCTTACTTCCAAGCAATCAGAGTGTTCCCTGTGGTAATTTATTATCCAGCTTGGGAACAACCTTTGTATGGATCAAACACATACCTAATATTAGCAAAGACATACCAAGACATTATTTAGTGTTTTTCTATAAGAGCTAGTACTTTTGATGCTTATATTCTAAGTAGGTATTGGAGTTTCATTATCAATCCTATTTTTCTTTCTATAGGGAAAGTATAAGCCTATGTCATTGGTTCCAAAAGATTAATTTGATACCATTCTGTGAGGTTCACACAATAAGATTTCAATCACAAATCTAAAGTTTATTTCATGATCTTGAATGTTTCTCTCTCTATAGATTCTCTCTCTAGTATCTCTCTAAACGTATTTGACAATATCAAAGTCTCCTAACCTAATATTACAAAGACAAACCTATTTATACTTCTAAGATTACAAAGCATTATACTAACTAAACTAAATACACTTTGACTTTCTAACTAAAACAACTTTGACTATTGTTGACTTTACAACTTTGACTATTGTTGACTTTTGCTATTTTGACTTTACAACTTTGACTTTGACAAACTTTGACAATTACAAACAAATACAACATTTACCTTTTATTTTTTAATACAATTCTGACTTAACAATCTCCCCCTTTGGATTCAAGATTAAATTTTTTTTGACACTAATCTTTAGGTCATCTTTCTCTTGTAAAATCTTCAACTTTCAATTCTCTAACAACTTTGAATCTTGAGTAACTTTGACTATCTTCACAAAACTTTGAAATCTTCAAAACTTTAACATCTTCAAAAACTTTGACACTTTCTTCAATCTCCTCCTTTGGTTACTAAAATGCAATTTCAGATAATCTCTTCATCAGACTTTACTTTGACTTTATCTTCTTAACAACTTTCTCTTCCTTTTTGATAATCATGAACCTGACTTTGAAATCTTGAACTATCTCCCCCTTTTTGATGAATTATGAGAAATCAGAATCATCAAATATTTCAATGTCAGCTATGTCTTTGAAATATCTTCCCCAAATAGCAATATAAGCTCAGTCTTCATGAGAAACAAATATATTCTCCTCTTTGGAAAAATATGAACAATCTCCACAACAAGAATATGATATCCATCTGATCTGATGTTATCAATCTGCCATCAATTCATAAAAGTATTTATCCGAATCTTTTCAAATTCAGACAAATTAAGATTTGGTAACCCTGAATCAACATATGAAACAATTATGATGCTTGTAAGTAACACAAAGTTACTTAGTACAACGAATGTACTGTACAAGGAGCTTTAGGGATGTTCACTCCCTAGGACTTCCATTCAATCATCGAATAACACAAGGTAATTCTATGAACGTTCTGACAGAAAAACAAATTTTCTGTGTGGACGTGCTTGTGTATGAAAGAATTAAGCATAATGATTGCTTTATCAGACTCAAATATGTAAACTATTGAGACAACAATAGTATTACATAGACTCAATGTGCATGAGAAATGGTCGAAGGTGGGACAACGTTCCTTCTTTTTCAATATCAACATCTTCCGAATGAAGATCTGATAGAATATGTGATGCTTCCCCTTAAAAATATGAAACATTATTTTGTTGAGAAAAGAATGAGTAGTTGGTGGGGTTATTACAAGAGTTGGCATAGGCTAGTTTCCTTTTTCAATGAAGTTCACGAAAATATTGTGAAACGACAGATAATGTGGCTGCCCGACTCAGAAAAAGTTTGGTGCAAAGTTTGATATTCTTTTACTCTGATCTCTCATCCTTTTTGTTAGAGCATAAATATGTTGGATGCAAGATCATGAAGACTGAAGGTCAAAGGTTCAAGAAGTCAAAGCTGAAAAGTCAACTCTCATTAAAAGTCAAAGTCTAAATGTAATAAAGTCAAAATTACTTGTATTGTATTTGTTTGTTTTCCTTGTTTTAGTTGTGGATATAAATACTTTATTTGTTGTTTAATAGATAGATGGTTAGAAGTTGAGTTTACATTTTCAGAGAGAATTGTAGAGAGAGGAAGAGATTTCTAGAGAGAGAGAGTTTGTATTCGTTTGAATTGAATTGAATTGAATCAAACAGGTAATTGGAATCATTCTTGTTTGTATTTGATTAATTGCAATTAGAATCTTGAAACAGGGACACACAATTGGTATCAGAGCAAATCCAATTGAAATCAATTTCAAGAAACTGAGTTCGTATCTGTGGTCATCGAGGATAGATCAATTTTTAATGTTTAGTGTGAATTTTGAGTTGTAATTGGTTTGTTAGTGATCGATAAGTGTACTAGAATGAGTTTGTATAGGAAATTTCATGAATTGCACTGTAATTGTTTGTAATCTTGATGAATTTGTTGTTTTTGAGTTTCATGAAGTCGAACACTGTATCATAGATTGATTTGTATTTTTGTGTGCTTGTTATTGAAATTCTTTGTTTGTAAAGTGTTCTAGACATGAAATCGATGAGATATGCAAGTTTTCAAGTCAATTGGACAAGTTTTGGATCGAAATCAGTGAAAAAGACTTAGTTTTTGTTCGAAAAACCCAAGAACACGCAAGATCCATCAAACGCGCAAGTTCATCGGAAGAACGCGCAAGCTGAAGAATTTTATTTTTGGACAAAACGCGCAAAGTGTGGTTTGCAAGTTCTAGAAACGCGCAAATCGAAGTCTGCGAGTTTGAAAATTGGGAAAAAGTTTCTAAGTGTTGAAACGCGCAAGTAGACCTTTGCGAGTTCTCAAAACGCGCAAGACTAAGATTGCGAGTTTCTTCGGAATAGTGATCTGCGAGTTCATTCGATCTGCGAGTTTGTTCAAACGCGCAAGTAGGCATTTGCTAGTTCAGAAAACGCGCAAGCCTCTATCTGCGAGTTTCAGCGATTATTTCTTTTGGTCTGCGAGTTTGCCAAAACACGCAAACTGTTGCTTGCGAGTTTCACAAACACGCACGCCTAAGTCTGCGAGTTTCTTTATGAACAGTGGTTTGCGAGTTTCAGCGTCTGCAAGTTTCAAGCTTCTTTCGTGTTTTGCGAGTTTTATTACTTAGTCAATTTTTTTTATTTGTGATTTCATTTGGACTAACGGTCAATTTCAAGTTTCTTATTGGATATTTTTATCAAACAGGATGACTTCAAGAGACGCTCTCTCGATTGGAACTGATGTCAAGCCCCCAGTGTTGTTCAAAGGGGAATATGAACAATGGAAAGATAGATTTCTTGATTTTATTGATCGGCAAAAGAATGGAAAGAATATTCTAGCATCAATAGAAGATGGTCCAATGCCAACAGTTTTTTAGGACATTCCTGTTGAAGGTAATGATTCAGATGGAGCTCCGAAATCAAAGAGAATTGAGAAAGGATATGCAAAATTCTCTGATGAGCAAAATAATCGGTTTGATGTTGATAAAACTGCCAGATCTTTGCTTTTACAAAGCATCACCAATGAGATCTATGTGAAAATAGACAGCTATAATGCAACTGCCAAATCTATGTGGGATCAACTTCAGAAGATGATGATGGGTTCAAAAGTTGGAAATCAAATGAGGGTAGCTAATTGCATAAACAACTACGAATAATTTAAATCAAAAGAGAATGAGAGCTTAGAAGACACCTATGAACGGTTTGTCCTGCTTCTGAATGAACTGTCAAAGAACAAGGTGAAAAAGAAGCAGATTGAGAACAATGTTAAGTTTCTGAGTATCCTGCAACCTGAATGGAAGAAGCATACGCGCCGGATGAAACAGATGAAGGATCTAAGTGACATTCCGTTGCATGAGGTGTATGAGACGTTATGACAGAATGAAGAGGAGGTGGAAGAGAAAAAAGCTGAGAAAAAGAAGGTTGAGAAAGTACCAGATCCTATTGCATTAGTGGCTGGAGAGAAAGAGAAAGAAAAGAAAGAGAAGAAGAAAAATAAGAAGACAGTCGTTTTCAGTTCTGAATCAGAGTCTGAATCTGATGGAGATGATGGAGAAAGTCTTAAACAAGCAATGTTGTTACTGACCCGAGCGTTCCAGAAAAAGTTCTACAAGAAACCAGGGTCTAATTCTCAGATATATTCTTCATCAAGTTCAAAGAACCACGAGCATAGAGAAAGAGTGGAAGGAAATAGAATTGTTGAGAAGAAGCCGAAAGAAAAGAAGAAGTATGTGAATGATTACACCAGTACTGAGAAGACGACTAATGATCTGATTAAATGCTATAACTGTGGCAAGTTAGGACATTATGCAAAAGAATGTCGGAAGCCAAAGGTTCGCAACTCAGAGTATTATCAGAACAAATTGCTCTTGGCCAAGCAACAGGAAGCTGGCAAGGCATTAATGGCAGAAGACAAATACTGGTTGGATCATTCTGATGAGGAGGAAGAACGAGAAGAGACTGCTCATTTATGCTTGATGGGAAAAGAAGTGAAAGATGATGATTCTGATGATGAGAATGCTGATGAGGTAATGAACTTAACTGAAAAAGATTTCATGACCAAAATGGAAGCTATGATGGTCGAACTTTAAGACCTTCAATCCAAACTAAAAAAGGAAAAAGACAGAGTTGCTAGGAGAAATCAACAAATCTTTGAACTTAATAAATCAGTTATTGAGAACAAAGATTTAATTGATTCTCTACGCAAATCTGATTCTATTTTTAAAAATGAAAAAGATTGTTTTGAAAGTAAGATTTCTGAATTGCAAAAACAATTGTCCAAGTCTGATTCTGAAAAACAAGAATGTGTTCTAAAATCGTTTAAACTGCAGGTTGAGAACAAGACTTTAGAGAAAAAGGTAAATGGTCTGGAAGCAAAACTATATATTAGAGGCCAAACAGATCAAACGATTTTCTTAAATACACCTAATGAAGAAGCTGATTTTAAAGAAAAATGGGGACTAGGTTATGATAATCCTCATCACCTAGAAAAAGCTATCAGAAAACAGCCAGGTCTATATAATGCAAATTATATGTATGCTGCTGATGAACATCCTCATTTGAAACCCAAATTTATTACCAAAGCATCAAAAGAAGTTGAGGACAAAGATGATGAGAAAAGAATGAATTTAAAGAAAATGCAACTACCATTCTGTTATGAAAGACTAAATGATAGTTATCTTTCTAAAACATCAAAATTTCTTTCAAATGATTATTTTGCTAGTTATTCTTCGACTGAGATGGAGGCAAAAACTGTTCAACCTAAAATTTATGTACCTCCACTCGTCTTAGAAAGCAAAATAATTGAATTAGAAAATATTTTATCTGATGAAAGAATTTTGGGTGATCTAACACAAGATGTATTTTCTACAGTGTTAAAGCACACAGATTTTCATTTTAAATCTAAAGTGTGTTCTTCATCTTCTAAAGTACTTTAAACTTCTGAGACTGTTTTTGATGATTTATTTGAGTCTGCAAATGATTTTATAAATTCTGATGAAGGGTGTATAGAAGAAATTGATATGTTTGACTTTAATGCTCCACTTCCAAATCATTCTACTTTTGTGATAAACGGACAAGCTTTACCAAGTGTTCATGAAAAAGGTGAATCATCAACTACGGTTGGTGAATCAGTTTATGTGAATGCTGATTACTACGCAAAGGGTAAGAAACATAAGAAACAACGCTCACAGAAACAGAATAACACTGATAAACACAAGAAAAATCAATTTTAGAAATCTGATTTTCCTAATAAATCTAAATCTTCTGTTTCAGATATAAGAAAGAAAAGGTCAGAAGAGAGATCTGAATGGCGACCTAAAAGGAAGAGTGATGAGAAGGCATAATCAATTACTGATAGTTCCTGTAATAGATCAACTAGTAGTATGTGTGATGTAGTTGGTTCTATTGCTTCGACAAATAAAAACCTTGTAACTGATTACAAGCGATATTCTAATAAGCAATTGTTCCAATTATCTTCTACTACTACTAAATCTTATTCTTATCAGTAGAATGATTTTGCTTATCATCATAATTCTAATGATTGGTTTGGATCTTATCATGTTTATTCTTCTAAATCAAAAGTTTTCAAAACAAAAGAGGATCCATATTCAAATGGATGCCAAAATCTTATACTAATCCGTTAGGACCCGTTTTTAAATGGGTACCTAAAATTGTTGTTTCCTGATTTCTCTTGCAGACCTGGCATATGTGGTACTTGGATAGCGCCTGTTCCAAGCATATGACCGGACATAAAGCTTTATTGTCTAATTATACAGAGAAATTCAGCGACAATGTACGATTTGGGAACGACCAGTTTTCACCAATCTTAGGATATGGTGACATCATTCAAGACAACATAACGATTAAGAAGGTGAGCTATGTCGAAGGCTTAGGGCACAATCTGTTTAGTATCGGTCAATTCTGTGACAAAGGGTTAGAGGTCAACTTCAAATCTAAGAGTTGCTCGGTTCGTACTGAAGACGGTAAAGAACTCTTAGTCGGAAATCGAAAGACAAATCTCTACACCATTAATCTTTCAAAGGTTCAGAATGACAATCAAGTTTGCTTACTGACAAAAGCCTCGATGCAACAAAGTTGGCTTTGGCACCGAAGGTTATCACATCTGAATTTTCGTTATATAAACAAGCTGGTCAGTGGAAAGTTGGTGAATGGACTTCCGGAACTGAGATATGAAAAAGAACACTTGTGTGCAACATGTGAAAAAGGGAAGATGAAGAGAGCTCCACATAAACCGAAGCCTGAACCTAGTACCAGTTCTCCACTAGAGTTGTTGCATATGGATCTTTGTGGTCCGATGCGAATGCAAAGTTTAGGCGGAAAGAAATACGTGTTGGTTATCGTGGACGACTATTCGCGATACACGTGGGTCAAAATTTTCCGATCAAAAGATGAGACACCCGAAGTACTCATTACATTTCTGAAGACGATCCAGGTGAATCTGCAGAAACCAGTCAAGCTTCTCAGAACTGATAATGGCACAGAGTTCAAAAACAAAACTGTTGAAGAGTATCTCGAATCGGTTGGGATATCACATCAATACTCTGTTGCTCGTACGCCCGAACAAAATGGAGTAGTCGAAAGGAGAAATCAAACGCTAGTCGAGGCCGCTCGTACTATGCTTAGCCAATCAGACTTATCTCTATTTTTGTGGGAAGAAGCTATTTCGACTGCGCGCTACACTCAGAACCGTTCCATGATACACCGCAGATTTCAAAAGACTCCGTATGCTTTGATCAACAACCGAACACCGTCTATCAAATATTTTCATATATTTGGGTGTAAGTGTTTTGTGCTCAACGACAGAGAGAGTCAGAACAAGTTCAGTGCTAAGGCAGATGAGGGCATCTTAATTGGATATTCTTCTACATCTGCTGCATATCGTGTATATTTGAAGAAGTCAAAGAATGTTATTGAAAGCGTAAATGTTACATTCGATGAGGAAATGGCTTCTGAACAAGTCAGTTCAGAACCCGTGATAACTGAAGTATTAGCTTCTAGGAAAATTCGTTCAGAACCTGTACTTGCAAAGAACAAATCAGATGAAGCTTCAACGTCTACTAATCATTTATCTGATTTAGATACTTTATTTGAACTGTTTTATGATGAATATCTTGGATCTAATGTGAATAAACCTGTTGTGGTTGACAGGATTGAAGATTCAACGATTAATCATCCAACTAATTCAGATGTTTCTACTGAATCAAATTCCCCGATTCAGCAAGATATTCCAGTTCAAATGCCTACTCCAATAGTTGAAGTTGTATCTACTAATGATGAGCCAGAATTTGCTGAGTCAGTAGGATGTGATGTAAGGACAGATCAATAGACTGAACAAGTTGTACCTACTGAAGCTTCTGCATCAATTATTTCAACTGAATCCCTCCCTCATGATGTTCAAACTGAAGAACCTGAAAGTGGATTTTTAGATGACAACCATGATCAATCTTCATATACTCCACTCCCTCATGAACATCGCTGGACCAAAGAGCACCCTCTTCACCAAGTAATTGGATATCTCAACAAGCCGGTGCAAACTAGGTCAACAACTTTGAATCAATGTATGCATGATTCATTCCTCAGCAAGATAGAGCCTACTCGTGTATCAGAGGCTCTAGCTGATTCGGATTGGGTGTCTGCTATGCAAGAAGAGTTAAACCAGTTCGAAGCCCTGAAAGTCTGGAGACTAGTGCCAAAACCAGAAGGAAAAACCGTTATCGGCACTAAATGGGTGTTCAAAAATAAAAAAGGACGAAGATGGTATTGTTATAAGGAATAAAGCAAGACTTGTTGCCAAGGGATATAGGCAAGAGGAAGGCATTGATTACGATGAGACTTATGCTCCAGTAACGCATATAGAGGCAATCCACATGTTTCTAGCCTACGCAGCTCACAATAACTTCACTGTCTACCAGATGGACGTGAAGACTGCCTTTCTGAATGGCATACTTAAGGAGGAAGTCTACGTCTCTCAACCAGAAGGGTTTGTAAATCCAGATAAGCCAAATCACGTCTACATCTTGGATAAAGCCTTGTATGGTTTGAAATAAGCACCTCGCGCCTGGTATGATGTTCTATCTAAATTCTTGGTCAAGTCAGTTTTTTGAAAAGGTAAATTCGATACCACTTTGTTTATTAAAAAAGGAGAAAGCTGATATCATTCTTATTCAAATATATGTAGTTGATATTATATTTGGTTCTACAAATCCTAAATACTGTAAGAACTTTTCAAATCTCATGGTGTCACATTTTCAAATGAGTATGATGGGAGAGATGAATTTCTTTCTCGGATTACAAGTAAAACAGTTTTCAACGGGGATTTTCATTAATCAATCTAAGTACATTTTTGATATTCTTCGGAAATTCAAAATGGAAAATTGCAAACCGATTGGAACCCCAATGACACCAGGTACTAAGATTAACACTGATTCTTCAGGAAAAAAGTGTTGATGTTAGGAATTATAGAGGTATGATAGGGTCTTTAATGTATCTTACTTCAAGTAGACCAGATATAATGTTTTCAACATGCTTGTGTGCAAGATATCAGGCTGACCCTAAAGAATCCCATTTGACTGCTGTCAAATGGATCTTTAGATATCTGAAGGGGACTGCAGATCTTGGTCTGTGGTATCGTAAGGATACAGGGTTTGAACTAACGGCTTACTCAGATGCAGATCATGCAGGGTGCATGCTGGACAAGAAGAACACTTCAGGTCATATTCAATTTCTTGGAGACAAGCTCGTTAGCTAGGCGTCAAAGAAACAGTTATGTGTTTCCACATCGACTGCTGAAGTAGAGTATATAGCTACTGCCAGTTGCTGCTCTCAAGTCGTGTGGATGCGGACACAGCTTCGAGACTATGGATTCAAGTTTGATAAAATACCAATCTATTATGACTCGAAGAGCGCTATCGCCATATCAGCTAATCCTGTGCAGCACACTAAAACCAAACACATTGATGTCAGGTATCATTTTATAAAAGATAATGTAGAAAAAGGTACAATAGAACTTTACTTTGTAAAAACTGCTTACCAACTTGCAGATTTGTTTACCAAACCTTTAGATGAAAAGAGATTCAATTTTCTTGTATCTAAGCTTGATATGCTAAATCTCAAGGTCTAATCAGTAATTGCGTATTAAAGTTTCTTTTATTGTAATTTTTCATCATTTCTTTATCATTATTTCTGAAAGGATATCTGCACTTTAACATGTTGTTCATGTTCTTAGGGGGAGTGATACAAGATTCTAATATGATCAACATTATTTTGAGGGGGAGTTTATAGAATTTAATTGCTAAATTTTTCTGATGCATGAAGTTAGGGGGAGTTTATGCGTACAATAAGAGGAGTAAGGATATGATTTCTGATTATTTCAGATCAGAACTCGTACTATAATTGTTTTATTGCTTTATGTATTTTACATTTGAATAAATTTTGTGAATAAAGTTGCTTTGACATGACTTTGAGACTTATGCAGGATGAGAGAATGCTTACAAGATCATATCTTTATGACTATAGCTGACTTCATGAGATTTAAGACGAAGTGATAAAGGTTAATTTCTTATCTTAATCTCATATATGGTTGAAAGAAGGACAACTTTCAATCATAGAAAACATGTTCTTAAATGTTCAAACCACTTCTCGATTCTTAAACATATTTCATGAATTGGAAGTGTGATTTTAAATGTTTTCAAGAATTATTTGTGCTTACATGATTATAAACCGTGTGTTTCCAAAGATAAATACTTGTGTATTGTCTTTTCTAGATACTTTCAAGTATTCACACACACCGGTTTTTCAAAATGTTCAAAATGTCTCAAATTTGAACCATATTTTTCGATGGTAAGATACCCCGCTTGTACTTCAAAGAATTTTGAGCGTAATTTCATTTCAAAACGTTCATTTCAAGAATGTCTATATTCTTGTTTCATATAGACAATATCAATTATTCTTGACCATAAGCTTTGATTGTTATATCATTTATTTCTGATCATTTTCATACAATGTCAGATTTTCAAACAAGTCTTTTGCATTCTTATCTATTCATTCAATATACTTGTTTGAAAATACTTCAATGTTTAAAAACGCTCAAATCTTCATGATTATATTCTGAGCATATAAATATCTGACTTGTATTTGAGCTTTAACTGATAAAGTTAAACCATTTGAGCAACGTTATGCTTATATAGGAAATTATGGGTTCTTTGTGCTAGGACTTAAATGAACTTCTATGGATTCACGTTAACAATGTTTCCTACCCAAGAAGTTAATCCATAGTGATTGAGTGTGAGGAGTCGAAAAGAAATGAGTATGGGATGTGTGTTGAGGTAAAATGGAAAAGAGAGTTTGGTTAGATGTGAGCTTAATGATTAAAAGAAAGAGGGTATGAGATCAGAGTAAAAGAATATCAAACTCTGCACAAACTACTTTCTGAGCCGAGCAGCCACATTACTAATGCTTCACAACTCTTTGGTGAACATTATTGAAACAGGTAACTAGCCCATGCCAACTCTTGACAAAACCCCACCAACCACTCATTTTCTTCTTAAAAAGAGAATGTTTCATATTTTTCTGGGGACGCAACACATATACTATCTGATTTTCATTTGGAAAATCTGGATATTGAAACACAAGGAAGTCTGCCCCACCTTCACACTTCAATCATGCACATTGAGTCTGTGTTTATCTACTGTTGTCTCAGTGGTTTACACAATGTTGAGCCTTTATAAAAGCAATCATCAAGTGGTTAATTCTTTCTACACTTACACGAACACACAAGGAATTTGTTTTCTTGTCATAACATTCATAGAAATTTCCTTTGTGGTGTTTCGATGATTGGATGGAAGCCCTGGGGGAGTGAACATCAAAAAGCTCCTTTCCAATGTGTATCCGTTACACACAGTGACTTCGTGTTACTGACATGCATTTTAACTGATTCATTTGTTGATTCAGGTGTTACATGAATATTTTGTCTAGATTTGAAAAGATCTGGATGAATACATTGTTCGAATTGACGGTGAATCAGAGGCTCTTGTAAGATTAGTGGTCCGAAAAGAATTTTAGAGACATTTCTTGGAGAAAGTTTTGATGCTATAGATGCTCTATTCATCAAAAAGGGGGAGACGATTTACAGAAATGTCTGGATCTGACAAAGTTCAAAGTTTGAAAGTTTGAAAGATTGTTCAAGCAAAGTCAAAGAAATTCTGAAGACGTGCTGATTTTCTGACATTTTCTTTGAAGATTATTTGCTGAAGCAAGTCGAGCTAAATCTGAAGATAATTTCTTTCCGAAGTCAGAAAGAGTCTTGTGATAATTTTGAAGAGATTATTGAAGATTGTTACTATCATCTTTGGGAGAGATTGTTGGTATTTCTTTTTTTTTTTGGGAAGGAGTATCCCAGACCACATTGGGCCCAGACTAATCTCCGAAAAACAGGACTTTGGCCCGCGGGCATTCATCCCGTGGCCACAAGGATGGCACCCATGCCAATATTTGGCACAAATGCTGCGTGTGAGGCACGAACCCGGGCAACCGCTATAAAGTCCCCATACTCTTACCACCACGCCACACCCTTGTTGGTATTTCTTGAAGATAGACTTTGGGGAGATTAAAGTTAAAGATCAACCAAAAGAGGAAGTTTGTACTCAGATTGAGTTTAAAGGGGAGATTTAAAGTTTTTCAATGCAACTAAAAGAGGAGACTAAACTGCTAAATCGTTCAAAGATGATCTTGAATCCAAAGGGGGAGATTGTTAGAGCATAAATATGTTGGATGCAAGATCATGAAGACTGAAGGTCAAAGGTTCAAGAAGTCAAAGTTGAAAAGTCAACTCTCATTAAAAGTCAAAGTCTAAATGTAATAAAGTCAAAATTACTTGTATTGTATTTGTTTGTTTTCCTTGTTTTAGTTGTGGATATAAATACCTTTATTTGCTGTTTAATAGATAGATGGTTAGAAGTTGAGTTTACATTTTCAGAGAGAATTGTAGAGAGAGAAAGAGATTTCTAGAGAGAGAGAGTTTGTATTCGTTTGAATTGAATTGAATTGAATCAAACAGGTAATTGGAATCATTCTTGTTTGTGTTTGATTAATTGCAATTAGAATCTTCAAACAGGGACACACACTCTTTCTTTTAAACATTTGAGCTCACTTCTAACCAAACTCTCTTTTACATTTTACCTCAGCACACTCCCACACTCTAATCTTTTGACCCCACTCCCCTCAATCACTCTTAGGATTACTTCCGGGGTAGGAAACACTGGTTATCGTGAATCCATGGAAGTCTTTTAAGCACTCACACTGAATCCCATGTATTTTGTTCTAAAAAGAATTTGTTGCTCAACAGTTATCTTGACAGATAAGTACAAGATATCATTATCAGAAAATGTATGCTCATTAGAGATAAGAATGAAATTTGAGCAATTAGAACATTTAAGATCTCTTAAAACAAAGAAATTGAATGAATGAAACAAATTCAAGTGAAGTGTTTTGAGAATCTGACAATGATACGATCAATTCAAATATCATGAAGAAAAAATATTGGGATATCAAAGACCGAATATTTGTTTATAAGAACAATATATAAACATATTATCAATGAAAGCACAATTAATAAGAAATGATGTCTGATTTCAAACAAATGAGAAGTTAAACGAGAGTATTACCATCGCAAGATTTATCTTTTGAGACATGGTAATAACAAAGTCAATAAAAGTACTGAACCAATGTGTGTAAGAATACTTGACAGAATATAGATAAGATAATACACAAGTATTGATCTTTGAGAAACACACGGTCAGATAAACATCAAAGTACCGATATGAAAAACATTTAAAATCACACTTCGAAATTCATAAAACAATTTAGAACATGAAGTGGTTTGAACGTTTAGGAAAACATTTTTCACATCCGAAAGTCGTTCGTCTTCCATAATGTGGTAGATATTAAGATTTAGAATGATATACTTTCAATGTAGAAAACTTAACTCCCCCTAAAATGAATATTTATCTTTTAAGCTCCCTTCGACAAAAACCTCATATACTCCTCCACTGTATCTGTAAAAAGTCAAATTATTAGCAGAGAACAATATGAATATAACAATTAACAGCGGTTCTCTATTCTCCCTCTGAAAAATATGACAGTGAAAATTTAGTAACTCCCCCTCAAACAAATAATAAAAACTTTCTAAAAAGATGTATCATTTCAGCATCCTTAAGAAGAAAATCAGTTAAGTCCGGGTTCTAAACAGAATTATCTAGAAGCCAACGTTACAAGTTCTCCAGTGAGAATAGTAACTCCTCCTAAAAGTAATAATGAATTTATCTTTTAATCTCCTCCATCTTTATTATTGAAGACCGGCTCTTGAACTGCTTTGTTCAAAAACCATTTCTTTTCCTCTCAACCTTCTTCATCTCCTCTTGATTTCTTGAGTTTTCTTTCTCTTGGGTTGCTTTCTTTTTTAACATGTTTATCTCGACCTCAAGACTAAACACTTTATCTCTTAACTGATTTTGTTCAGAAAATATTTGTGAGTTTATCTTTTTCAGTCCATCACATGTTTCTCCAACAATATTTGCTCTTCTTCTGAGATCATCAAGCTCTTTTTGCATTAATTCTTTCTTTGACCAAATATTGTTTGTGTAACACCCTTAAATTTGGTAAGAGCAACTAATTAAAATTTTGATATTACATCAAGTAAAAGATAAGTCTTCAAAATAATATTCTCTATTTAACCTCAAAATAACAAATATAAACTCCAGTCTTATACAAGGACCAGACCAGGTCGGGTGCTACTTAATCCCAACTATAAGCTGCTCTTCCCGAAACAAAAGCGGAAGACTTCACTAAGATAACCACTTCTCGAGCACTAAACTAGCACTCCTCTCTGCACAATGTCACTAGAACCAACCCCCAACTGAACCTGATGCACATGCCGACAAATAAAAAGGTTAGGCTTAACGCCTAGTGAGCTCAAGAGTTTTCAACATATTTAAATTAATCGTTTACAAAGGAAGAATGCAATTAAATCACAATCTTTCAAAATGATATGCTTTACTTATGAAAACGACTCGTTTATCAATAATTATGCATTTTAAACGAAAGAGACACGAGTTAATCGTTAACCAAACCAAACTGTTTTAAAGGCGAAAATCCAAACATAAAATGTTCTTTCGTAAATTTAGATTTAACCCAAAACTTGCTCAAAATGAGAATAAAGAGAGGACTTCAAATTTTATAAAACACGGGTAAAAGTTATATCTCAAAATACCCAACACGGGTGGCACGTGACACACAACTCATAAAACCATAGATGAAAACCCAAATAAATAAATATCATCGTGAACACGGACATTAGACCCAAAACTCACGCAACCATAAAATGGACGAAATCAAATACCGAAACGTGGAAATGATGCATTCCATTCAAATCTTAATATACGTGGGGAAAACCTAATATTAAGGACATCATTTATCGTCGACCACACAAACCAAAGTTTGTAAAATACGACATTAACATTTAAAAATACCACGGATCTACGATGGAGAGACCCATATACATTGAGAATATAGGAACACGCAAGTAGGCCGCCCATACAACTTCCTTGCATGTCATCTAAACGTTTCCATCTTGGGTGGCGAGAACACGTGAATGGGGCCACCCGTGATGTTATTGGATTTCACCACATATCCCGGTCCTAGTTCCCATACCATACCAGACATCACAATCCTCAGACTGTTTGTTGCCTCTTGCCATACTCCGTCGAGTTCCACCCCAAGGTCTTACGGACATGGATGCCTATCCAATCTAGACGAGTTTCAACTCAGAGGCTCGAGCCACCTATTGCCTACTCGCTAGCAAACCCAAGCGGTCACTAAATGTAACCAAAATTTCAGGGCTTACAAAACAGACAGACTTATGTGCCTATGGATCCATTACAACACTGTCTAACATTACATGACTCCAATTGAAAGACCAAAGCTCCCAAAACATGTAATTCTCAAATGACACGAAATATGCGCCATCATACTTAAAACCCCACAATGGTTATTAATCCGGATAAATGTCCTCAAGACTCAATTTAATCAAAACCGAGCCAAATGCCGAACAATTTACGTGAACCCCCAAATGAAAGTCGGTATAAACATTGAAACACGTTTGACCAACTATTATGCAAACACGACCAAAAGTATGATTAACTCAAATCTCATCATTGGTTGAGACCAAACCATTTTCCAAATGAACTCATACCCTTATGTTTTCAAAATGTCTCATAATACAATAATATGCATTTTTATGAAAAAGGTTTATAAGATCAAATACACAAAATGACACTTACATTAAATGGACTCCAACTATATATGTAAAATCATCAATGAAACATGTCAACATGATTTATCTACCAAAATTCCCAAAAATCCCAAAATGGGTATTTCACTATGTTTATAAAACTAAACATTTCAAAATAACCAAAACTTATCAGCAGTTAACAGTTTGAGGTAAAACACAAACATTTTAGCATGTACACCATTTTCATAAATCAACTTGAACTCACCTTACTAGATTTAGGATAAATCTAGATTTTACCCCCACAACTTGGATCTCCAAAGATGAAGGCTTGAATCACCAATAAACTTCTCTAGATCTTAGATCCGAAACATCTACAAGGTTTCCTTCAACATACAAGTCACCAAAATCACACCCAAGTTGAAGGATGAAAGGAAAAAGGGTGAAACCATCAAACACTAGCTTAATATTGAGTGAGATGAGGAACTTACCACCACAAAATACACTTGGATCTTCCAATAGACTTCAAATATCTTGATATATCCTTGAATAGATCTCAAAAACAAAACCATGGAAACTTGAGTCATCAAAAACGGAGTTGGGATGCAAAAGTTATGAAGAAATGAAGTTTGGTGGCTGAAAATCGGGTTTTAAGCTCGAACAGGGCTTCGCGCGGGTTACCGGGCGGCCTAAGTCGCCCCACAACTCGCCCGGATGGGTTTTATGCTCGCACAGGGCTCCGTGCGGGTTACCGGGCGACCTAAGTCACCCGGTGCACTGTTCGTCCGGTTTCTTCATTTTTCATGCCCGATCACTGTTTTGGCCATAACTTCTTCGTTATAGCTCCGATTTCGCTCCGGGAAAAACCGTTGGACTAATAATTGAATCCTTCATACATCAAGACTATAAAATATAGGATTCAAGTCCAAACTCCTATATCTTATTTTTCCCTTAAAATTACTGATTTCTGCATTAACTTGAAATGATACTTTTCGAATTTCGGGGTGTTACAATCCTCCCAACCTTAAAAGATATTTCGTCCTCGAAATCTAGCACCAACCAGGAACCCAACATCGCACTTGGCGAGATCAATTGATTTCCTGTCCAAGAGGAATGCCTTCACGAAACCTTACCTCATATACGAATCCGATCACATCCCGGTCGAGGTTGTTGCTGGATTTTTCATAACGAGCCGTCAGAACTAGATTTCAAGGTTCAATATATTTTACTAATGACGGAAAGAACATCGAGTCCTTATCAAATCATTTTCTTAATATTAAGGTCTTGGTTGCCTCCCAACCTTAGGTTGCACGTACTACTTCAAGAGTAACTTGCGATGACAACCAACCGTTTCCACGAAGGTGTCCAAAACGAACTTTTTACCTTTAAATATTTCCAATCATTCCCAGCGAGCCACGCTACACCCTTGCTTGCCTTCCAAAACCATAACGACATTTGCATCAACAAACTAATTACAATTGACTAAACTCCTTTCGGTTCTGTATATTTACAACCAAAGTGACTTTACCCGAGCAATAAGGGATCCGTACATAGAATTACTAAGTCGATCACCCGCTGTTGTTATAAGGACGATATTTCTAGTTGTGACAAGTCAAGGTCTCCTCAATAATCTATTTTCACTTAAGGTCTGCTCCGACATTCTCTCCAAGTCCTCCAAATCGAATATCGACTCCTATCCTTAAAACAACTATCTAAAATGAGGATACACTACCAACCATTCCATTCTCAAATAGCAACGTCGATTCCAAGTTGACACCTAACAGGGTACTAAGATTCCCCATCTTACATTTCTAACCAACGAACCACAATATTTCCCTTGCTCATGCAAGCCCATCAAAACGATACACTAGCAACGTATAACATGATGTCTAACGGTCCATCGACCTGACAAATCCAATCCAACCATACCTAGAATCATACAAGACCTTATCCCGCAGGTTTGCCAAAGCACAAAGATCACCCCTTAGATAACTGGGAAGGCATGAATCTGTCACCTCCACTATTCATGCGTGAACCGCTTCATAAACCAAAATCTAAAATTTCCAAAGCTGACCACGAGTCGGATCACCCGACGCTTCTATTCCCAAGGACTCCTTAGTTCCTTAGTTACAATTCCTTTCACGATATGGGTTTAAATCTATAGGCCTAATGAGTTCAAGGTTTTTCGACTAGTATACCAATTAGGAATTTTGTAAAACTTTTAAATGCAAAGGTTTTATAACAATTTATCATACGCGTAAAAATCTACTACCGTTTATTCGATAGGTTTCAAATTTGATCACCAACACTACGCATATAAAACAATTTCCAAAACTCATTTGATCAGTACTTACGTTAATATGGATAATAATAAAAGATGCACAACAAAATTTTAAATGGACTATCATGGTCCTAACATGCATCAAATTATACCATATATGTGAAAATAATTTTCTGCACCAAAACACGTGCAATAAATGTTTGTACGACTCCAAAAAAGTAATTTCACAATTTTGACTTTAAATTCGTTCCTTTTAACCACAAAACGTCGCAGAATAAAATTTTTCAACAAAGCCCATATACACCAGCTTATTCCCCAAAACTCAGTAAAACGATAGGGACGTACATAAATATCAAATCAAGTTTAACTTTGGTTCACACAGGTAAAACACACCTGTCCAAAATAGTAACTACAACGACATGCAAACTGATACTCATTTAATGCATTGCGGAAAATTTCTAACAGTAAAATCAATAACGGAAATATGTTCAAAACAAAATTTTTATCTACAATAACACAAATCTCTTATATGTTTACTCACACCAATAGTATAGTTTAACTCAAGTACGAATTAGCATGCAACGAGTAACAATTGTATAAAACCCGAAAGGAAAAAAAAAACACAAGGTTTTGAAACTTCCCAAAATAGCACATGGGATGACATTTATTAATGCGACCTTCAAGACGCCTCTTACGGTTGCGAAAATATAGGTGCAAGACTCGCATGAGACAAAATATTAAACAAAACTCATAAATCAACGCACACAATAATGCAAATCTACACGTTCCAAAAAATTTCTTTTTATTATGCGACTCAATCTGTCATAAAATAAGACACCATAAAACCCAACTGAATCTTTCATAAAACTCATTAACGCTAAAATCAAGCGGTGTCAAAATTTTCATTTCCCAACATAAAAAGCATAAAACGACAATAAGTCTAAAAATGTTAAAATTCAAAAACCACAACGTACGATAAAGTGCCCCTTTTCAACAAAACTTTCATGAGACGCTACGCCTAAAAGCTCGTAAATTTATACGCAATAAAGTTAAAACTCACGCGACTCAATGTACACTCACGTGCCCAAAACGTAGCAAAACAATGCCCATAAATTCAACATGACTCGTACAGACTAAAATTTCTGACTCAATTACATGGGAACAACTCTTCCTTTAAAACCTTAACATACGTGGAGGAGATCCAATGTCAAGGTTAAAAATTCCACAGTTACTTGCCCAATATCCCAAATGACATTAAAACACGGTTATTACAAGATCCGTAAATAATGTTTGACTCGAAACGGGGATAGAGAGATTTTTCAATAAAATATTTGCAACCACGTACAACAAAACAATTTCATGCATGTTTAAGCTCACGATTTAAAATCTGATGAGTGCTAAATGTTTTGCCAAGACCTTATAATGTAACTCACTTTACGCTTTGAGAACATGAGAAACAATTTATGCAAACTTATTTTAGAAATAACTTAGTGCATGAATTTGGTCGGCGCCCACAACTTAGGATTACGCTTCTCAATTTCCCGTCATACTATTGTCATCCGGAAGCATCAAACATCTTAGAGCAACAATTCCACTAATTTGGTTGATTTACAATTTCTCCTCGAAATAGAATCAGTCTAACAAACTTATAGTTCTAATCTAACCAATAATTTTGACTCAAGATGGTCAACTTAATGCATTTATCGCACTTAACTATCACTCCAAAGTGACAATGCTATAAACATCGACTCTTCCTTAGACTACTCGCTTAGCAACTTCTTTACTACCCCAACGGTCATCCCACCAAGGTAGTACAAGTATACACATGTAGCATGTAGGTTCACCATAACACTGGCCAGGTTCCATTATGAACATACCGTACATGATCATCCTTGCGACCCTCGACAAGTTTCCCGTGTCTAGCGACTCGATCAACCCCAAAATATCTTATCTTAAGGTACCTAATGTGCAACTTCACTTACAATCACTTAGAAGAACTCTAGTTTGAGTCTAGGCATCCAAAATCAATACCTAATTCTCTCAAACTTAAGCTCTGATACCAACTTGTAACACCCTCAAATTTGGTAAGAGCAACTAATTAAAATTTTGATATTACATCAAGTAAAAGATAAGTCTTCAAAATAAAATTCTCTATTTAACCTCAAAATAACAAATATAAACTCCAGTCTTATACAAGGACCAGACCAGGTCGGGTGTTACTTAATCCCAACTATAAGATGCTCTTCCCGAAACAAAAGCGGAAGACTTCACTAAGATAACCACTTCTCGAGCATAGAACTAGCACTCCTCTCTGCACAGTGTCACTAGAACCAACCCCCAACTGGAACCTGATGCACATGCCGACAAATAAAAAGGTTAGGATTAACGCCTAGTGAGCTCAAGAGTTTTCAACATATATAAATTAATCGTTTACAAAGGAAGAATGCAATTAAATCACAATCTTTCAAAATGATATGCTTTACTTATGAAAACGACTCGTTTATCAATAATTATGCATTTTAAACGAAAGAGACACGAGTTAATCGTTAACCAAACCAAACTATTTTAAAGGCGAAAATCCAAACATAAAACGTTCTTTCGTAAATTTAGATTTAACCCAAAACTTACTCAAAATGAGAATACAGAGAGGACTTCAAATTTTATACAACACGGGTAAAATGTTATATCTCGAAATACCCAACACGGGTGGAACGTGACACACAACTCATAAAACCATAGATGAAAACCCAAATAAATAAATATCGCCGTGAACACGGACATTAGACCCAAAACTCACGCAACCATAAAATGGACGAAATGAAATACCGAAACGTGGAAATGATGCATTCCATTCAAACCTTAATGTACGTGAGGAAAACCCAATATTAAGGACATCATTTATCGTCGACCACACAAACCAAAGTTTGTAAAATACGACATTAGCATTTAAAAATACCACGGATCTACGACGGAGAGACCCGTATACATTGAGAATAGAGGAACACGCAAGTAGGCCGCCCATACAACTTCCTCGCATGTCATCTAAACGTTTTCATCTTGGGTGGCGAGAATACGTGAATGGGGCCACCCGTGATGTGTTACACCCTCAAATCTAAAAATAGCAACTAATTTAAAATTTTCTAAATACACCAATAAATGATTCATCTACAATCACAATTTAAGATTTAACCTCAATACACACATAACATTCTATACTTATAATCTATAATATGGACATGTGCTACTAAGAACCCAACAATAGTCGCTATCTCCAAACTGGTAAGGACTTCGCCAAATACTTACACTCGTGAATAACTAAACGCATTTGCTTCATAGGACTGCTAGGACCAAAACCCCCATCTGGAACCTGATGCACATGCCGACAAATAAAAACGTTAGGCTTAACGCCAAGTGAGCTCAAGAGTTTTAACATGAATGAATATATCATTAAAGAAAGGAATTCAGTTCAAATTTAAATCTTTCGAAATGGTTTACTTTAGAAATGGAAACGACTCGTTTTCCCCATAATATTCATCTTTAAAGATAACGCTCCAAAACAGATATTCTTTGTAAAACGATGCTGTCCATAACTCGCCCAAAACGGGTTTATAATTCAACACCTAATTTGTAAAAACGTGCATGACACTTCATATCCCAAAACACCCAAAACCCGGGTGGGGCATAATACTCGACCCATAAATAATGGAAAACAAACCATATAATTATGATACGTCATCGAAAGCATGGAATTGAAACTTAATACTCACACGACCATAAAATGGAATGAAATCCAAACATTTAGGTAAGGACAATTAAATATCCAAAATACTATGGGTCGACAGCGGGGGATACCCGCATCCGTTGAGAGTGGGGGAACACAAAAGTAAGCCACTCATACAACGTTAATCGTATGACACTTCATGACACACAAGCCCAAGTGTCCCTACGACTTCCTTTAAGCTACACTAAAAGAGACAACTGACCTTAGCGAATATTATCAAGAATATCAACAAAGGCTCGTCACGGGGATACAACCATGGCATTGCCCCGACATGGCGGAGGCCCCAAATGCCCATCATGACCTACCCATTGTCACAATAGCACAACCGGACTCAGCCCTCCTAGTGTACACTTGAAAGGACAAGGTCATAAGATATGAGTCCTGGAGTCCAACCCCGTACCACCCACTTGACCATCAAATAAGACTGACTTACGTGCCTATGGATCCAATGCAACACAATCTAAACATTACATGACTACACATGAATGACCAATGCACTAGAGCATGTAATTATAATAAATATGCAATAAAATGCATTAGTATGTAAATCATGGATTGGACTCTACATCGAGCCATTAAAATCGGACAAACGTCCTCAAGACTCTTTTAAGTCAACGCCGAGCTAAAATGCTCAAAATCCATTTGGCCATTAAACAATGGACCCCCATATAATGAAGTGCTTTTAAACGACATTTATGCATACACATGACCCAAAGATGTGATTACCCCAAAACTCGTTACGTATTGGAACCAAGGATTTTCCCAAACGGTTTATGAACTCAAATACATAAAAATACCGAACATCACGAGTTAGACTTCATTTGTACAAAAATCATCGAAGATACATAAATCATAAAATGGACTTTATTTGTACAAGATCACCAAGAATACATAAGTCATGCTAGTTACTTGTTGAAATATTCAAAATCTGAATATGAGCATTTCACGAGATTAAAATAACCCAAGTTTATCGAATATGAAAATTATCAAAATACCCACACTTTGACAATTACCAAGTAAAATATATTTTTACTTCAAAATACCCATTTTGGCATGTACATAGTTTTCGTAAAGCAACTTGAACTCACCTTGCTAGATTTAGGCTAAATCTAGACTTTTCCCCACTTTGAGCTCCTTTGAAGAAACTTGAATCTTCAAGGTCAAAACTTCCATAACATAGATCCACAAGCTTCCAACCATAAATAACCATATTCAAGTGTTTAGAATCATTCCCCAAACATCTTATATCCAAATCTCCGTTTTGGTCAAAAACCCTAGTTTGACCTAACTTTTCTCAAAATCTTCCAAATCGAAATTAGAGAAATACAACACTAGGTTGACATCAATAGACAATATATAACCCATAAAGAAGTTTGGAAGTAGAAGGGAGAAACTTACCATTTAGGTTTTGGTAAAAAACCTAGAAACCCCCAAATTCTTGAAGATGAAGGTGATGATGATGAGTTCTTGACCCTTGCTTGCAATCCACCACCAAATACTCTTTAATCATCCCAAAACTAATAATATAACCTTGAAAATCTCTCAAAAACGAAACCGTAGCAACTTGAATCATCAAAATCGGAGTTAGGATGAAGAAGATATGAAGAAATGAAGTTCTAGGGCTGAAAATCGGGTTTTATGCTCGACCAGGGGATTTCGCGACTTATCACATGACCTTAAGTTGCGGCATAAGTTGCCCGCTTCCCCTAAGTCGTGACACAAGTCGCGAAATGCACTGTTCGCCCGGTTTTCTTCTCGATCGCTGTGTTGGCCGTAACTTCTTCGTTATAGCTCCGATTTTGCTCCGGAAAGAACCGTTGGACTCGTAATTGAATCCTTCATCCATCAAGACTATAAAATCTAGGATTCAAGTCCAAAATCCTATATCTTATTTTCCCCTTACAATTACTGATTTCTGCATTAACTTGAAATGATACTTTTCGAATTTCGGGGTGTTATAGTTTGTACTACTGGCTTTCAAAATTCTGGATTCCTCTTCAGATTTCTTCAGTTTTATTTGAAGATTGGAAATCTCTCTCTTTTTCTTCAATTAATTTTGCAAAATTTATTTTAGAATCAGAAGTACATTTTGAACATTCAAAAATATTATTTAAAATAGAAGAATTTTCTTTTAATTTCATCAAGAAGAGACAAATTCTGAATTTTTAATTTTTCATTTTCAGCTTCCAGTGCAGGTATTTGTGGCATGTACGCAATAACACAATCTCTCTTGGTTAAGATCATATTTCCCTTCTCGTCAGTATACGACATCTTGAAATCTGTAAAAGATGTGATCGTCAAAAGAAAACTTCGATTAGAAGTACAATTATGTACACACTTTTAAGAAATATGAATACAACAATTAAAATCAGAAAGATGTTCAGAAAATTAAAATCTGAGAAACAAATTATAAAATTTGTCTTCCAAAAATTAATTCTGAAAAGTCAGCGCGGAAAAAATTTGACTTTAACTCTTCAAACCTGCAAAAATATGAAAAATATATCAGATATGCTCAGAAACAAATGAAAATAGCAAAAATGACACAAAACAGACTAAAAATGAAAAAGAATTGAAAAACAGGGACTAAACACGACAAAGATGAAAAATCAGTAAAAATATGACTAAAAATGACAAAAACGACTAAAATATAAAGAAAATACCAAAACAGGGACTAAAACCGACAAAATACGAAACTAACACGAAAAACGACAACTAAAAATAAAAAATATTAAGACTCGACAAAAAACGAGGACTAAAACGACAAAAACAGAAAATTCTAAATTGTAGGGACTAAAGATGTAATAACACTAAACTTAAAAATTAGAAGGACTAAAATTGCAAAAACTAGAAAGTTAAAAACTATAGGGGTTAAAAATGACAGTTCCTGAAAGTTACAACTTGAGGGACCAAATCTGTCAAATGCCTAAACTAAAACTATAGGGACTAAATCTGCCAAAAATTGAAAAATCTAAACAAAACTAACAAATTTAACGAAAAAAGACTAAAATTGTAAAACATTTAACCTAAAAATTAACAAAGATTAACTACAAGGACCAAAACTAACAACTCTTTAAACTAGTTAACGAGGTTAACTGAAACTTAACAGAATTGGGACCAAAATGAAAGAAATTTAACAGAACTAACGGACAAGGACCAAAATGTCAAAAAAATTAACGAAGGTAACGGAGCTAACGACAGGTTTGTTAAATCACTGTTCATCTTCTTCAAAAATTCGATCTTGAGCTTTAAACTTCGATATCTTTTTCGTTTCTTCACCAAAATGCACAAAGTTTGTTTCAAAATTGATCATTGTTCAATGTAGAATCAATTCCATTGAAAATTTCCGAATCATGCAACAATTTCTGCGATGCAATTTTCCGGTGACATTCAAACTTTCCGGCGACCCATGTACAGGCCTGATCCTGACATTTTTTAGGCCCTGGGCGAGATATAAAAATGGGCCCTCGATAACTACAAAATTATTTTCAATATATTGTTTATATCATCAAAAATAACATTGAATTCAAATAATACTAATAATTCATATAAAACCGATTTCCCCGGTATTCCTAGCGTAAGATCAATCAATAATCATTTCTAAAGTAATATTATCTACCATATCATTTTTACATAACACCGTCAATCAGTTCCACCATCAAAGACATCTTATGATATACCTTTAATATATAGATTGAAATCATTTGACGTCACTATGTTGACCATTCAGAGTTTAAGTAAAGCATCATAAATCAGTAAATATTCCACATGTTATTTGATGTTAATCATAATTTTAAACTTTTAGGGATGAAACAAACTTTTTAAGAACCATCAATCTTATAATTAAAAGTCCATGTTGATTATAGTTTGAAATCTTATTCTTATTTTAGAGATAAGAGAGTACTTAAGATTCATGCACCCAATATTAGATATAAAGAGTCAATAATGTATGAAAAAGAAGTATCTTTGAAATCCTAAATATAGATATATTGGGTCGTCTCATATAGTTTGGTAAATGTTTTTAAAATGTAGGAGTTTTTTTAGTTAATAACAAGAAATCTACTATATTCTAACACAATAATAAAATTCATGTGGATGGAATAATGAAAAGAGTATATAGAAGATAAGTAATGGAGTATATATCAAAGATTATAGGCAAAAATAGTTTTTAGATATTAGTACTAGATAAAAAAAACTTAGAGAAATAATAAGCAAGAGTCAGGTTCAAGGGAAAACTCTAAATAAATGGAAAACCGAAAAACCACGAAAAAACGAATGAAAAAGTATATGAATATGGATGTCAAATTAACAAGAAAAATATGATCGTTTATTTGATGTAATTTATTTCGCTCGAATTTTGTTCATTTTTCGTATTTTTTCGAATAAAAAATAGGGGGTGGAGGTTTTTTTAATTTAAAAAATATTGTTGTAACCGCCTGTTTAATCATATCCATCAGATCATCTAATCTAACGGTCGATAAGATGTTTTTTAGTTTTTCATTTATTTGAGGTTTTTACTATAAAATGAAAGACTAAATAACTTTTTACAAATTTTCTTGTCCAATGTTATTAATTAATACATATTTTGGTCATTAATATAATGTTAAATTCTTTTTGGGTCCTATTATATACTAATTTTTTTTGCCTTTTTTATTTATAATTTTTTAAACTACTAATATATAGTATATACTAAAAAAATTGGGCCCCTATTTCGTTTGGGCCCTGGGCGTACGCCCGACCCGCCCTCCCCCAGGGACGGCCCTGCCCATGTACAATCTATTATGGCTTGTAAACTTCTGAAAAAAATGTAAATCAAGTAAGGAACACAAATAAGAAGTTACAACGTCGAAAACAGTAGCTAAAACCGAAATCCGGCGATTCTCGTTTTTCCTGCGAGTGTCCGACAAAGCTCTAACGATCCTTTAAACAACGATATCTCACTCGTTTCTTGATGAAAAACAAATCTAAAACCTGTTCTGAACTCTACATCAACAGAGGAACAGATTAGGAGCAATAGAATCGAAGAAAAACAAGTAAATCGTAGACCCACTTGATATCACGACCGGAAAATTTTCAGAAATTTTTCTATCTTAGGAATTCGTATCGATGCGAATTTCTTGAAGCTCCTGAAAAAAAAACTAAGTTAAGAATTCGTATGAGGAGCAACTCGCATGTAGAGGGATACGAAATGTGAGAAATTTGTATGTAAGCATGTGCGAGAAGATGAAATTTGTATGTAAAACATGTTTTCAGTAATAAATCCACACAAAGATGATTCAAATCAACAAAAAATTTCAAAATCAAAGTTTTGAAAAAGATCAGATCACTTTTTTTTAAGAACACGTAATTTTTTTTCAAAGATTTTCAAATTGAATCACAATTTCATGAAATCTTTGAACAACAATCAATCAAGAATGATTCAAGTATCAAAAACTTTCATCAAATCAACATAAATTTGACAAAATCAAAGAGCATTTTCAAAAACACATATAAAAAAAAAGAAAAACTTGTTGATTCTTCAGATCTGGACGAAAATGTAACAATTCAGTGCACAAATCTTTCTCCAAATACTCTGATACCAATTGTAAGGATCACACAATAAGATTTCAATCACAAATCTAAAGTTTATTTCATGATCTTGAATGTTTCTCTCTCTACATATTTTCTCTCTCTAGAATCTCTCTAAACGTATTTGACAATATCAAAGTCTCCTAACCTAATATTACAAAGACAAACCTATTTATACTTCTAAGATTACAAAGCATTAAACTAACTAAACTAAACACACTTTGACTTTCTAACTAAAACAATTTTGACTATTGTTGACTTTTGTTATTTTGACTTTACAACTTTGACTTTGACAATTACAAACAAATACAACATTTACCTTTTAATCTTGAATACAATTCTGACTTAACACATTCCAATAACGTTACGTTGGCGTTGAGCTAAATCTAGCTAACAAGTTCACTGAGAAATACAATATACGGTCAAGTGTATTGTGTTAAGTACGATAATGTACATATTATACTTAGATAGGGAATTCCAACTCCCCGACACTTTTTCGTCACCATCCTTTTTGACGAAATGGATCTTTCCTTATATCCAACACTTTGATCGATCATGGGAGTGCTAACCTGATTCACTTTGTCCATATTAAATTGCCTGATTATTTTCTAGACATATACGATCGGTGAATTAATATTTCACAAACTCGGTGTCTTAGCTCAAATAGATAGACAAAACCAAGTTTTCCTACGATTTTCCATCTCAAATTTAGATTTCAAGTAACTTGTGGTTTCTCTTATTTCATCAAGAGTGCCTATTATGTTCATAACATCGACATATAAAGCTACTTTGAAAATATGGAACTTGTTTTCCTAAATAAATACGCAAAAGCACATTTCATCGTTCTTATATATCCTTTCCCAATCAAGTATTCACTTAGGCGGGCATATCACATCCGCATATATTGCTTTAATTTATAAAGTGAGCGTTTTAATTTTATTGCAAACACATTTCGTGGTTTAGAGTTATTTGATTTTGGTAATGTAATATCATCAAGCACTTTTATATATTTCTGAATCTAGATCCCAGTAGAGATATGTGGTAACCATATTCATGAGTTGCATTTCCAGTCCTTCGGAAACTACTAGGCTACTTAATTAGCAAAACGTTATAACGTCCATCACGGGAGAGTAAGTCTTCTTGTGGTCAATCCAGAGCGTTATAAGAAACCTTTGCGCCAAATGAGAGCCTCATACATTATGACTTAAGTATTCTCATTACGCTTTATGACAAATGATTTATCTATGTCTTATAGGCTTTACACTTGGTGGGTTAGCACTACCAAACCAAATACCTTTCCATTTGTCAGATAATATGATTCTCCTGGATTGCTTCTTTTCATTTAGGCTGATTTGCTCTTTGTTGATATTTTTCAACTGAGCATAGTTCGATGTCAATGTGCTCTATCATCTCATAAGCAACAATATATGCGAAATATATCATCAATGAGTATGTATGATCTGTCTATCGACTCATATACACTCTCATAATTCATTTGAGATTTTTTGATCTCTGGAATCAATATTAACTTCGGAGCGTCCTCCAGTAATGATTCATAGACATAGTTTAATAGAGACAATCTCATGAGAGGTTTATGTATTGATGACAAATAGTTGTGCCTTACTCTTCTCTTCCTTTAGACGAGTATCTATCGAACCAATCAACTTCCCCCATTTATGTTTGGGAGCTACGACCTCAACCACACATCCACCATGTGTGTTTGCAACGCACTTTCCAGCGATGTTGTGCCCTTGTTTGGGGACTTTAACCTTGCGAGTATATTTGCAGCTCGTATATGTGATCTTGTCACTTCTGTAATAACATAAAGTATCACGTATCGAGTCTGATTCATTTGACTTCAACATTACGTTTTGAAGTTTTAGGGATAAAAAATGAGACAGAGTGGGAATATTCAATGACACTTCCTGTCGTTCCCATGCAAAATCCTTTTTCCTATCCCCCCCAACGATGGGGAGACTGTCTCATGGAAGTGACAACCTTCAAATCTAGCGGTAAAAAGATCACTAGTAAAATATTATAATTAGCAGATAATTGTTGGGGATTCATATCCAACATATATCAAATCGTCTTTAAGGACCCATTTCGATGCGCTGTGGGGGCGCAGTTGGCACATATACTACAAAACCAAACATGCGTAAATGTAAAATATCAGACTTATATCCAGTTACCAACTGGTACGCATGAGGCTGGTTAGATAGTCGTGGGTCAAAAAATGAAAAAAGAACTGCATATAATAATTGCATAACCCAGGTAGATGTGGGTAAATTGGTACGCATTACCAATACCCTAGATATCATCATATTCTTTTGATAACAACTTTTATGAGACCATTTTATATATACATATGGGGTATAAGAAACTCTACATTGATCCCAATACATATGCAATAATCATCAAATCTTTATGATGTGAATTCTCCAACATTCCAAGTCATGTAGA
The DNA here is from genome assembly GCA_023525745.1 of Arctium lappa. Classification (NCBI taxonomy): domain Eukaryota; kingdom Viridiplantae; phylum Streptophyta; class Magnoliopsida; order Asterales; family Asteraceae; genus Arctium; species Arctium lappa. The sequence goes on along the minus strand of CM042048.1, from coordinate 20,713,685 downwards.
CTTGTTGAAATAATCAGGGTAGTGAGCCCTTAAACGTATAGCTAGTGTTAGGAGTGCAGTATTTCATGTGGACAATATTACGACATGCGTTCATCGTGTCGAAACCAGAACCATAAAGTATTTTAATGTCCCGCATTCTGGATGTTTATGTCCATAAGTATCACCTTGTATTCGTTGTAACAATGGAATATTTTTGTATTATGTCCTTAGCTTTAGGATGGTCTCATTCCTATCTTGGCTAAGGATCAGGGTATACAAAACTTTTAGGTATTCGAGAAGGCATATTATGATGGTGGTGTTGCTTCTTATGCTGCAGAAGTCAACATTTGCAATTTGCCTCATTTTGCCATTCACTCGAAAGAGAATGTGTCTATGTGTATTTTGCAACACACGGATCACTATGTCATAACCATGTTGTCCAACATGATCATGTTGAAACATATATATGTCATTGCCCCAAAGTTCTTTATTGGTGACAAAAAAAATGTTTCGATGACCCAATAATCTACTAGTTTGACACATTAGTTTCCATGATATATGTTTACTTTCATATTCATTAGAACTTATGTATATATGCTCATTTCCATTTGATATGAATATCTTTACAAGGTTCCTATTAATCTTGTACTAACAAGAAAATGACAGTCCATCGTCTAAGTATTTTGGTTGGATGAATTATAAAATAAGTATTTGTCTATCTTTTTAGATTGTGTGGAATATTCTACAAACACTCAAGTTCTCCTCGATACATTCCTACACGGAACGAAGAATATTGAGAGTTTTGTATTTGTATTAATGTATTTCTTTACATCTATAATGGTTATCGATTTGAGCATGTATATTAATTTTATGCTTAACATAAATTTCAAGGAAACATATGCTTAATCAATCTTAAATTAATATGATACAGTTCATTTTAAACTTGTTCTCTTTTCGATAGGGGCACCCTTTAGTGCATTTCTTATTTGATTGTCCATTATCACCTGGTGCAGTAGTTGTATCTCTACTCCAGGTATTGAAAAGTCATTCCCGATTCTTACCATGACCCTGACCCTTTCTAGGTCTCGTCTACATGGTGCGTAAATGTTACATGTGTGAAATTGTTTTTAACTCACAATTCTTTTGAGTTGTTTCCACTTCTAACATTTTCATTATTGATCTTGAGAACTTTCTTTGTCCCGACATATGTGGTATTGTTATTCGAAAGAACCTTGTTATGTCTCTCAACCACTTGCAGTAGGTTGATGAGATTTTCTAAATGTTACATTCCAACTTATATTGATTCATTAATATTTAATGATGTATGTAAAGTGGAAATAATGTTATGAATCATGTCATCTTCTGTGAGTTCCTTCCCACAGAGATTGAGACGCATTTTGGGATACAATATTTCTTTGTTGAAATCAGTTACCTTTTTGTAATCGAGTAAGCGGGTTTCATTTCGCTGTATGATTAGTTCGGGAAGTACATGTTCAGGAATACTCTCGATTCTCCCTTTTGGGGCATCCCATTGTTCTTTGGGGTTTTTAGTAAAGTATTCTTATGAAAGTTAGGATTTATTTATCGTCCCAAAACATGATGGTATTTGCTTGTATCTTTTCAAGAGGTTGGTTTTAGGGTCAAACAGGAGTTAATGGACTTTAGGTATATTTTTTGTACCTTTCGGGCAAAAGTTGTTTTTACATTGGATATTCATATTTGTACTCAAACTCTTTTGAGTTTAGGACATTGAATCAAAGATGAGTTGTTTCAACCATTTACATAAATAAGGGATAATATATGATTTTCTGTTTGATAAGACAATGAATTATGGTTATAATTATTATTTTATGTATGAAATTTCATTATCATAACAATATTGGATTTTTGTATGCTTACATTTTGTTGATAATAATTCATTTTGTGAAAAGAATTTACTCAATCTATTGGATTCCCAGGTAGTAGGGGAATCACATGGATTTGTTAAGTCCCTACAAACCTTAGGGATATTTACACTCGTTTGACAAAATCCGTTCGATATCTTGCGATTTATTTAATTGGACATAACATTGTTAATTATAGAGCTTTTGACATGGGGCCAAAATAAATATGAATTTATCATATGAAACCAATATCAAGATTTTAGTACAGTAATAGTATTTCAAAAGATTTTGGTTAAAGAAAACCAAAATATATAAGGATTGGAAGTTAAATTCCTAAAATTATTGTAAGTTTTGAAATTATAAGTAAGAACTTATTATGAACATAAGCATTTAGATAATGTGGAGATAACAATTCTAAAACTAAATCCATAACTAAATTACTAGCAAAGTAAATCGATTGACTTAAATAAACAAATAACAATTAACCAATCTAACTTAATATACATTATTAGTACTAAAAAGCTATGATAAAAGTATATAAAAGAAATCGTATTAGCCAATTGCAACCATAATGGTTGATTAGATAATGATAAGTTTTTAATCAGTTATATTAAGTTAACTAGTATAATTAAAAGATCTAAATTAAATTAATAACTCAAATTCAATTAATAGATTAAAAAAAATAAAAAATAAACAACATTGTTCTAAATCAATCAACATGTCAAATATAATTTTAATACATGTGAATGAGAAATAGAAACAAAATTTAGAAATTTATATCATACCAAACACATGGAATCGTAGAGAATCCTACCCACAAATATATATAACTTACAAATTTATAATTTTATAATTAAATTGATAGTTACTTGAATAAATTAATTAATTTTAAAAATATTAACTTTTAAATGTTATTTGAATTGAAATTTATGGCAACCAATATCAAGGCAAATATTAATCAATCATAACATAATGTGATTGACTTAAATAATTGAGCGATATTAACAAGATTAAGTTAACCACTTAAATAACTAAATATACACCTAATATGATAAGTTAATAACAATAGCATGTCCAAAAATAATAAAAGTTATACTATCTCAATTAAATTTAAGTTATGCTAAAGCAAAATTAAATTGATTTATAGCTTAATGTCTCAATATATAAACTAAAAAACTTGTTATAAAATCATACAAAATAAAATTGTCTAATTAATAAATTAATAAATTAATAAATTAATAAATAAATTAATAAATAAATCTATTTGTTTTCTCGCTTGATCATTACCTAAACAAATTAATTTTGGTTTTTTTTGAACCGTATCTATCTCACAAAAATTAAGAAAATAATTCTTTTTTTTCTTTTACAATCCCGTTTGTGAGGTGTTTATTACAAAACAAACAAATAGTTTTTTTTCAAACAAAATTAACAAATATGACACAATATTCATATGTTCTAAATATGATATCATAGATATGCAACAACATAGTCTTAATTAGTTCATCATATGAAAAGTTTATTAGGATGTCAAAGGTAAAAGAATCAAAACCGTACCTGTTTTAATTAACCGAGTAATAGCATGAACAACCAATATGCTTGATTATCTCATAGTGAAATCAATGATTTATGTTGGTGCCGGATTTGATAATCTTCGTATGTAACACCCTAAAAATAGGGGCAACAAAATTCCGAGAAAATCGAACATGTGGTTTTTAAAGTTTGCCAAGGCAAGAGCCTCCCAAAAAGGGCAAAATAAATAGAACATGTTTAATTACAGTTGTAATTTTAACGAAAATAAGCAACAACCAACTAATCTAATTCCTATAATAGAAATAATATTACAAAAAAGGTGTCGCATATAAACCCAATAGTTCCTCACAAAAAGTGCGTCCAAAAGCATATTCCCCAAGCTCTCACAGTCGTCCGCCTAGACCTTCTTAAGCGCGGCGTTACTAGAACCTAAGATACACATCGACACTAACAAGTGTTAGGCCAAAAGAGCCTAGTGAGTTGAACAAGTTATAAGCATTCATTTAAGATAATTATGCATGTAACAAATAATGGGAAATTTCCATTGCACCAATCAAGTTCCACCCAAAGAGACGATACTCCTTGATGTTGACTACTATGAGCAACATCCAAAAGGCCCGACACATCCGAGGACTACAACCATGGAATTACCCCGAATGACGGAGATCTAGGTGCATACCATCATAGTGGCACCCGAGACTATATCCTCCTAGTGTCTACTGACTTGGTTCGTCCAACAATGATAATAATAGGCCTCAAAGCACATAGTTCTCAAGAAATGTCCACAATACCAACCATGGGTACAATATGAAACCATGTAGTCCACATATCACATATAGTCTCTAAAAAGACCCATATGTGTTTACTACCATCAATGTAGTCATAACCTCACTTCATGTGTACACAAGTGGTATATCAGCCCATTATCATAATACCTTATTCATCAAGGAATAGTAAAGCAAATTATCATCATGTATTCATCAAATGACCCCTTTTACCCAAAAATTAGGTCAAACCACCCACATAGATCATTATTCAAAGTTAACCCATACAAGTATGTTTCTAATTTATTTAAGGCTAAAGAGTCTCAATAACCTTTTAGGGAACTCAACCCATAGAGGTTATGAGCCCTTAGACCCAAACATTATGAACTCCTTAAGAAATCAAGATATATTTATATGAAATCTATGTATAGAGAAATGACAATAATAAATGGGAGAAGTCCAAAAAAACCCAATGGACTTTAGTGTTTGGAGTGATTAAGTCCTTGGACAATTTTTGGGAACAAATAAGTCCTTAGACATTTCAAAACACACTAAATAAATCCTTGAACTTTTGGAAACCTGTAAAATACATCCTTATTACTTAAAAATGTAACTTGTAACCTACATAATAGGTAAAACTACAAATTAGAAGAAAAAACAAAAAAGATGTCACATACTTTATCACCTACAAATAAGAAAAATAAGAAAATTAACTAAAATAGCCAATCTCATCAACAAAATTAATTTTTTAAGCACTTTTCAAAGTCTTTTCTTAAAATAGTCAAAACATATTATTTTTTTGCCTTAAAAACTGTTTTTGGCAAAAAATAAATAAATAGGAAACATCTTTATAATTTGTTATTTAATTTACTTTATATCTTCTACCTTTTTATTTTCATTTTAACTTTTTATTATATTAACATACATAATCGTATATTAACTAAAATATATCAAAAAAATACATTTTTTTACAAATTACACCATTATAATTGTCTCGTCAATACGTTTAAAATGAGCCTAATATTGATTTTTTTGGATTTAATCTCATATTATTAAATATCATAAATACGTACTAATTATATTTAATATTTACACTTTCTATTCTTTAAGGTTATTTATTTAATAATATAAGATTAATTTGTAATTATAAAGGGTAAATATTAAAAATAATTCGTATGTATTTATGATATTGAATAATACAAGATAAAGTTCAAAAACAATATTGAGTTCATTTTGAACGTATTGACGAAACGACTATAATGGTGTAATTTGTAAAAACAACTATTTTTTTTGATATATTTTATTTAATATCCGATTGTGTATATATGTTAATAAAATAAAAATGTAAATGAAAAAGTAATCGATATAAAATAAAATAAATAACTAATTATAACTTTATAAGAATGCAAAGTGTAAATTTTTTCTAAAACTATAAGCAGAAAGTAAATCTTTATACATAAAATTTTCTACGTGAGGATGTTTGTTATTTTTATTTTTTTGGAAAAAAAAAAACAATCCTTACGCAGGGAAAAAAATATTATGTGCAAACTTTGGCAATTTTAAGAAAAAAAACTTTGAAAAATGGTAAAAGAAAAATAAACATGGTTGATGAGATTGACTATTTTAGTTAATTTTCCCATTTTTAATTTGTAGGCGGATAAAGTAGGTGACTTTGTTTTTAATTTGTAGTTTTACCTGCTATATAGGTTGCAAGTTAAATTTTTAAGTATAAGGATGTATTCAACAGGTTATCAAAAGTCCAAGGATTTAGTTAACAAATTTTGAAATGTCCAATGACTTATTTGTTTCAAAAAATTGTCCAAGGACTTAATCACTCCAAACACTAAAGTCCATTGGGTTTTTTTGGACTCTTCCCATAATAAATAGCATATTCTGATCTGTATCTAGTTTTATCAAGGTTTAGGAACTCACAATCTAGGTTTTGGTCAAAAACCTAGAAAAGTATCAAACCCTAGAAAATGATGAAGAAGGAAGATGCTCTTGGTTGGAATCCTTGGTTGAGAAGACTTGATTGTTGTAATAAATGAGAGGGAATGGTGTCTTGAAGGCTCCAATGGTCGATCTCAAGGAGTAATGGAAGAGAGGGAACTTTGAAAGCGAGTAGATGAGGAGTAAATGAGTGAAATGGTCGTTTTCCCCCTTTTTAAACGCACAGGGGCCACGTGCGAGTCGTGGTACGGTTGGACTCGTGTGGAGAGGCGCGTCGGCCTCTGGGGTTGTGCTCTAACAGAGACTCACGCGGCTCTTGGCGCGGCTCCACTCGCGCGACCATCCGCGCGGAGCACTGTTTACACCTCCTTTAATTGGTTATATTTTTGGGAACTACAAATCATGGTACAAGCATAGATAATAGGCCGATTAAATATGATTATAGGGTCACTCTAGGTGTGACAAATGCGACTTACCTTATTAGAAGAAACACGGGCGTTACAATCCTCCCCACCTAATCAGGATTTCGTCCCCGAAATCGATCTCTACGCAAACAAGTGAGGGTACCTCTTCTTCATGTCCTCTTCAGACTCCCAAGTGACTTTAGCACCTCGATGGTGCTTCCATTGCACTTTAACCATGGTCACCTCTTTATGGCGCAATTTCTTTACCTTTGATTCCAATATTGCCTCCGGCTCTTCAATGCAACGGTTCCCGTTATCAACTCAGATTTCCGCTAAGGGAAGTACAATTTCTTCTTCGGCTAGGCACTTCCTAAGATAACACATATGAAAGGTAGGATGTATTCCATCTATTTCCGGTGGTAGATCCAACCGGTAAGCTTGTAGTCCAATCTTCTCTAAAATGACAAAAGGTCCAAGGAAACGAGGACTAAGCTTCCCACGTTTCCCAAATCGAATAATCCCTTTCCATTGAGATACCTTCAACATAATGCGATCGCCCACTTGAAACTCGACCGATCTTCTTTTCTTGTCCACGTAGCTCTTTTTTCGGTCTTGGACCGCCTTCAATCTTTCCCGGATTTCCTTCACTTTATCCGCCGTCTCTTGAACTATTTCCGGTCTGGCGAATTGTTTTTCGCCCAATTCGAGCCAACAAATCGGGGTCCTACACTTCCAGCCATACAAGGCCTCGAATGGTGCCATCCCAATACTAGAATGGTAACTGTTATTATAAGCGAACTCTACCAAAGGTTGATGTGAGTCTCAACTCCCTCCAAAGTCGATAACACACGACCTTAACATATCTTCGAGCGTCTGAATAGTCCTCTCGCTTTACCCGTCCGTTTGAGGATGGTAAGCCGTGCTCAGGTTTAATCTGGTACCCAACTCTTTCTGTAGACTAGCCCAAAAATTTGATGTGAACCGACTGTCTCGATCCGACACGATAGATTGCGGGACTCCATGCCTCTACACCACCTCGTCAATATAAAGCTTGGCTAATTTCTCCATCGGTAAGGTCTCTCGCATTGCAAAGAAATGCGCGCTCTTGATCAGGCGATCTACGATCACCCAAATAGTGTCATGGCCTCGTAAGGTCTTCGGTAGCTTTGTTACGAAGTCCATGGTGATGTTGTCCCACTTCCACTCGGGAATGGACAACGGTTGCAAACTCCCGTATGATCTTTGATGCTCCGCCTTTACTTGAAGACACGTGACACACCTTCCCACATAGTTTTCCACTTCAAGTTTCATCACTGGCCACCAATAATTCAACTTTAAGTCCCTATACATCTTGGTGTTACCGGGGTGTATAAAATATTTAGATTTATGCACTTCCTCGAGGAGTAGTTCCCGATTTCCACCAAGCTTTGGTACCCAGATTCTGCCTTGAAATAGCTTAAGCCCACGACCATCTTCCGTTAATAACCCACTTTGCTTCACCATAACTTCGGATTTGAGATTTTATTCTTTGAGTGCTTCCGCTTGGCATGTCTTGATGTTTTCCAACAAGCTTGAAACCACGTCGATCTTAGTGAAGGATAAGCTGACACCACCTTCATAGCTCCTCCGGCTCAAGGCATCCGCCACTACATTGGCCTTACCGGGATGATAGATCAACTCACAATCGTAGTCCTTTAATAGCTCAAGCCATCTTTTTTGCCGCATGTTGAGTTCTTTTTTGTCGAAGATGTACTTAAGACTTTTGTGATCGGTAAAAAGAGTGCACTTCGTCCCGTATAAATAATGTCGCCACAGTTTCAATGCAAATACCACCGCCGCCAATTCCAAATCATGAGTCAGGTAATTCTTTTCGTGATTCTTTAGTTGTCGTGACTATTAAGCTATCACTTTGCCCCGTTGCATTATTAGCACACATCTGAGGCCCATTTTGGAAGCATCGCTATACACCACAAAGTCATCCGATCCCTCGGGTAGAGATAGGATGGAAGCTTCACACAATTTCTGCTTGAGAGTTTGAAAGGTTTGATCTTGCATCTCTGTCCAAAGGAATTTTACATTCTTCCTTGTGAGGAAGGTGAGTGGTGAAGCAATTTTAGAGAAATCTCGTATGAACCGTCTGTAATAACCCACCAACCCCAAGAAGCTTCAGATCTTTGTCAGACTCGTTGGCGGTTCCCAACTCATCATCGCCTCGATCTTTGCCGGGTCTACCTTCACACCGTCTTTGGACACCACATGACCCAAGAATTGCACCTCTTGAAGCCCAAATTTTCATTTCAAGAACTTCGCGAACAACTTTTCCTTTCGGAGAACTTCTAGCACTTCCCGCAAGTGTTTCCCATGCTCGGCCTCATTCTTTGAGTAGATCAAGATATCATCGATGAAGACAATCACAGATTTGTCAAAGAAAGGACGACACACGCAGTTCATCAAATCCATGAATACGGCCAGAGCGTTGGTCAAGCCAAAGGGCATCACCAAGAACTCATAGTGACCATATCTCATTCGGAACGTCGTCTTCGGAATGTCCTCCTTCTTCACTCTCAACTGATGGTATCCGGACCGAAGGTCGATCTTCGAAAAACATCCCGCGCCTTGGAGTTGATCAAAGAGGTCATCGATTCGAGGTAAAGGATACTTCTTCTTTACCGTGACTTTATTCAACTCTCGATAGTCTATGCACATCCGCATAGATCAATCCTTCTTCTTCACGACAAAACTGGGGCTCCCCAAGGAGATGCTCGGTCGGATGAATCCTTTCTCTAGGAGCTCTTGAAGTTGCATCATCATTTCTTGCATTTCTACGGTAGGGAGCACGAGCTATCGGAGCCGCTCCCGGAGTAAGGTCGATTTAAAACTCCACTTGGCGTTCTGGCGGTAGCCCGGGTAGGTCCTCCGGAAAGACGTCCGGGTAGTCTCGCACGATTTCCACGTCTTCTACAGATTTCTTCTCTTTCTTCGCGTCCACCACTGTAACCCCCGGAAATTTCAGTAAGTTTGTCCGTGAAACCTTATGCTATCTTTTGCGTATATTAGAACATCACCTCGTGATTTTACCTTGGTTAAGTGGACCCTTGATCACGAAAACCATAACCGTAAGGTCTAGAGGGGTTGAGCATCGTTGGGAACGAAATCAATCCCGGAGCAGGGTCGGCGATTGTGCCCACGATTATGACACCTTGTCAATATCGCAGGTCACAATCGCGAGAGGGAGATACCCCACGGTACAAGCGACGCGATTGTGACCAATGTCACTCTCGCCTGGCACTCTCGCTGGAGATGTACCGAGAGCTCCTCGGAGCGGGCGATAGTTCCCCGACAATTGTGATCATGTCACTCTCGCTAGGCAAGGTCGCGAGCGGGCTTTTGGGTATTAATCAGACCTCAGCCGACCATAACTCATTTATTTCACTTCCAGCTTTGTGAAGGGCGATTTTATTGAGCTCTAGGTAAGTCCCATCCTCTCTCTTCATTCGTTGCTCATAAATGGAACCCTAAGACTCTTTATTCTTCATTATAGGTTGTCAAGTATTTAGTGTGAAGATCTCAAGTTCTCAAGTTCAAGATCGCCATCTCTTCATCTAGACTTTTTAGGGTTTTCAATAAAACCCACATTGTGGGTCATACTTCCTTTTCTTAAACTTTATACATGTCAAAACACTATATTTTAACTCCTACACATCTCCTTGATTTTTGGTTCATGTTTATGAGACTTTGACCTAATTTTGTATTTTTTGGAGATTTTAGGGTTTTTACCACTTTCAACTAAAATGAAGGGTTCCAACACATATGATGAGAAATATGGTTTACTTACATATTTATGTGGATTTCTTGAAAGCATATACATATTTTCACTTTTATGATTCTCATACTTATGAGTGGGTCTTACCGGATGAAAGGAATATTTGTGAGAAAAATACATGGATTATTGTTGTTATGGTCTATGACCACATTAAAAGGGTGTGTCATTTGAAAGATGTTTTGGTAAAAGAAACATATTTGGAAATGGAAAATGGCCACATTATGACTCATGATTAAACTTGGCATTTTCTTATCAACAGTTAACCATAGAAATGCATTTTTGGATATAAATGGTATTAAGAACTATATGTTGTGACAAGTCTAGACTATTACTAGTGGATCCATAGGTATAGAGTCGACTTAATTTTGGGATAACTCCCGTTTGTAGCTTGTTGAGACATTGGACCCTAGGGTGACAACTTGGCACGGTTATGTGGGACCAGATACTAGCCGTGGGTCGTAAATATAAATCCTAGCGAATGAGAATGATTAGGATCATTGGGTGCCCTCCCCCACATCTGAGTATGAGCCGGTGAGTTCGTGGCCTTGATCCTAGTATGGTGAGCTCAATAACTTGGAAAGTGACCTACTTTTGTGTTCCACCACAAACATTGGAAAAACAAGGTCTCCCCCATCATCACAAGATGTATTTTGGACCGTAAGGTCATTATGTGTTTATCAAATCATTTACAAAGATGATTGGTGAAAACGATTTACTTACGATTGCATTTAAATTCCTTACTAAATCATCATATAAATTGTATGTTCTCACTAGGTTTTAAGCCTAACACTTTTTCTCAAATGACATGTATAACAGGTTCCCTTAGCGGCGGGTCATCAAAGAGTTGAGTGAAGAGCGTGGACTCTTGAGGGCATTTTTGAGATGATAGATATTGGAGTCTTGGCGTTTAAAACAATTTACTTATTTTGGAAATTTTGGGTTGACAACCTATGTAATCTAGACATAAGTGGTTTAGATTAGTTTGTTGTCGATTTCTATAATTCATACTCAAGTTTTGTAAGCGCATACACTTTTACCCTTTTGGGTGGTTCGCTCCAAATACAAACGTCATATTGCCGAATTTTCAGTTTTTAAAATTACTCTAAATTTTAGGGTGTTACAACCACGTAAGCTAGATACGAAGAGTAACCCTTCGCTAGGAGTTTACGTGCCTTAAGAGAGGAGATGATAGGATTGAATCTTTTCCCTTTCTCTCCATAAATGGTGACTACACCATTTCCTGACAAAGGCACTTGAATCATCTTCTTGGAGCAGAGAATGTCGGCCTTATGTCTTGACAACCAATCCATGCCTATGACTACCTCAAAACCACCTATAGCTATAGGTAACAAATCTACTCCAAAGAAGTTCCCATCGATCTCTAGGGTACAATCAACAAAACACTCACGAATGATCACTTGGTCTCCATTAGCCACCTCTACTACTAAAGCATCGGGAAGAATACTACTAGGAGTGACGAATTGCTTTCAGAAAACATCCGACACAAAAGAGCAAGTAGCACCCGAATCAAACAACACACGCGCGTGCAAGGAGTTTACTAGGAATGTACCCGAAACGACATCGGCGGTCTCCTTCGCCTCCCCAGTGGTCATCCGGAATGCTCGGCTCGGCACCCTTGAAGGTTGTTTGATTCTTGTCGTCGACCCAACAGAATTTCCACGACCGCCACCCACTAACTTCGGGCAATCCTTCTTCATGTGACCCGGTTCTCGACATTCAAAACACACCGCCCCCCTAATAGAGCAATCTCGAATGGCATGCCCTTTCTTCCTGCATTTAGCGCACTCGACGGGACCCACGTGCTACCTTGGATTGCATGGGACAAAGTGCTTGGTCTTTCACTTGTGGCACCACCTTGCCTCGCAACGGGTGTCCCAAATCTTCCGGCCACAAACGGTTTGGACTGACGAATGGGCCCCGATGGCCCTTACCACTTCCTCTTCTCCCCAGCTTGACCCCTTTCTTCCCTTCCTTGAGCAATGTCATCCTATATAAGGAATGACTCTTCAATAGCTTCCTCTATCGCCGAAACCTTGGCATTCCTTACCGCTGTCTTCATCTCGGCCGGTAACCCCAACAAATAGGCCTTGATCTTTGTCTTCTCATCGGGAGCCAGATGCTTCACCAAACTCAACTTTTCCAGAAACTGTTTTGAGTAGTCGGAGATTGACATGCTACCCTTCTTCAAGTTGCGAAACTCTAGTTCGATCTTGTCTAAGTCCCTCTCGCTACAATACTTACCGAGGATTTTCTTCTTAAATGTTGGCCACGAGAGTTTGGCCAACACTTCGGAGGTAAGAGATAACCGGGTGAAATTCCACCAAGTCAGAGCCTCGCCCATGAGTAGGTGGGAGGCAAACCTTAACCTTTGAGACTCATCGCACTCACTAGCCTCAAATGCAAATTCAAGCGGCCTACACCCTAGAAAAGCCTTGTACGTGCATCCTGGTTCCTTCCATTTCTCACGAACAATAACATGCTCTTCTGTTCCCACGACGGCCAGTCCACCACCAGACCCAATCACGGTATTCTCCGCCACCGTCTCGGGCCGTTGGTGACTGGCGTCACGATCTTCCAAAAGCTTCATAAAGAATTCTTGATGATGTGCCATGGTCGAGTTCATGACGTGCATCATGCTGTCTCTGATTCTTGTTTTGAGGGTCACCTCCTCCATGATCGGGTTTGCGGAGGCATGATCTACCTGCGGAATATGCTCGGGTCCCCCGCCCAAGACATTGGTTGTGGGAGGACCCATAGAAGTCACGACCAAGGGAGGTTGGTCGGCGGTAGATTCATCTTCCACTTGACCCTCTCGCTTGTTTTGCAATCTGTTACGTGTGTTTACCATGGTTATCTGCCACACACGCACGAGAAAGAGGTTGAAAAGAGACTAAATGAGTTAAACTCATGGTACGTACTACTACACATTTCAATCATCATAATAGTAGCAATTCAAGCATACTCACGTAAAAGCGCATTCATAATAGCATTAGCTACGTGATATTATGATTGCCTTATATCCAAGGATCCGTCGTCACCGTCATCACAATTGTCAATCAATGTAATTCCATAGGTCCTAACGCTCTCCCCACCTATGAATTTTACCCCAAGGTGGACACTTAATGATAACGCTTAAAGCTTAAGTCTAGATACGCTAAAGTCAATACCTACTTCACTTAAACTAAATCTCAGATACCAACTTGTAACACCCTAGAAATAGGGGCAACAAAATTCCAAGAAAATTGGAATTGTGGTATTTAAAGTTTGCTAAGGCAAGAGTCTCCCAAAAGGGGCAAAATAAACAGAACCTGTTTAATTACAGTTGTAATTTTAACGGAAATAAGCAACAACCAACTAATCTAATTCCTATAATAGAAATAAGATTACAAAAAGGGTGTCACCTATAAACCCAATAGTTTCTCACAAAAAAGTGTGTCCAAAAGCACATTCCCCAAGCTCTTACAGTCGTTCGCCTAAACCTTCTTAAGCGCGACGTCACTAGAACCTAAGATACACATCGACACTAACAAGTGTTAGGCCAAAAGATCCAAGTGAGTTGAACAAGTTATAAGAATTCATTTAAGATAATTATGCACGTAACAAATAATGGGAAATTTCCATATGCGGAGTCAATGGGGGAGACCCATAGAACCAATCAAGTTCCACCCAAAGAGACGATACACCTTGATGTTAACTACCATGAGCAACATCCAAAAACCCGACACATCCGAGGACTATAACCATGGCATTACCCCGAATGGCGGAGATCTAGGTACATACCATCATAGTGGCACCTAAGACTATATCCTCCTAGTGTCTACTGACTTGGTTCGTCCAACAATGATAATAATAGGCCTCAAAGCACATAGTTCTCAAGAAATGTCCACAATATCAACCATGGGTACAATATGAATCCATATAGTCCACATATCACATATAGTCTCTAAAAAGACTCATATGTGTTTACTATCATCAATGTAGTCATAACCTCACTTCATGTGTACACAAGTGGTATATCACCCCATTATCATAATACCTTATTCATCAAAGAATAGTAAAGCAACTTATCATCATGTATTCATCAAATGACCCCTTTTACCCAAAAATTAGGTCAAACCACCCACATAGACCATTATTCATAGTTAACCCATACAAGTATGTTTCTAATTTATTTAAGGCTAAAGAGTCTCAATAACCTTTTAGGAAACTCAACCCATAGAGGTTATGAGCCCTTAGACCCAAACATTATGAACTCCTCAAGAAATCAAGATATATTTATAAGAAATCCATGTATAGAGAAATGACAATAATAAATAGCATATTATGATGTGTATCTATTTTTAACAAGGATTAGGAACTCACAATCTAGGTTTTGGTCAAAAACCTAGAAAAGTATCAAACCCTAGAAAATGATGAAGAAGGAAGATGCTCTTGAGGTTTGGAGATCTTGGTTGGAATCCTTGGTTGAGAAGACTTGATTCTTGTGATAAATGAGAGGGAATGGTGTCTTAAAGGCTCCAATGGCCGATCTCAAGGAGTAATGGAAGAGAGAGATATTTGAAAGAGAGTAGATGAGGAGTAAATGAGTGAAATGGTCGTTTCCCCCCTTTTTAAATGCACAGGGGCCGCGCGCGGGTCGTGGCACGGTTGGACTCGCGTGAAGAGGCGCTCCGGCCTCTGGGGTTGTGGTCGAACAGAGCCTCATGCGGCTCTTGGCGCGGCTCCACTCGTGCGGCCATCTGCGCAGAGCACTGTTTACACCTCCTTTAATTGGTTAGATTTTTGGGGAACTACAAATCATGGTACAAGCGTAGATAATAGGCTGATTAAATATGATTATAGGGTCACTCTAGGTGTGACAAATGCGACTTACCTTATTAGAAGAAACACGGGCGTTACATCATAATGCGTACATGCTGATAACGTGTTATAGGAAAAACAGGGCAGAACAACAATAAATAAAGATAATGAAATCTGTAATTCTCATTAATCATAAGTCCTTTAAATAGAGAGAAATTTACAAAGAAAAAGAAACATTTATTATGGTATAAATTCTAATAGTAGGAAAATGTTATGTCAATCAGTTGCTTTTGATGATGACACATAATTCTTCAAAAGTACCATAATTAAAAAAATAGAAAAACAAAACCATAATAGAAAAAATAAAAAAGTCTAAAAAACCTAACAAACTATCTGGTTTTGAATGATTAAGTCTTTAAACTTTTTTCTGAATGATAAAACCCATAAACTTTCTAAAACCGGTTAAATACATCCTTATAACCAGTAAAAACAGGTTAATGTGATAAAAATTTGAAAAAAGTCTAAAAAAACCCAACAGAGCATCTGATTCACTACTGGAAAATTCGTTAATTTCGACGTAATTACCGACGTACACAAACCATCGATGAATAGCGACGGAATAGTGACGGATTATGGATTTTAGCGACGAAAAACTTTGCCGTCGGTAAACCGTCGGTAAAAATACCCATTCGTCGCTAAGCCGTCGGTAAAAATAATGGTTTCCGACGGTTACTTTAATATTTTAATTTTGATTTATTTTTATTATATATTCCGTCGGTAAATAATTAAATCATTTTTTAAAAGAAAATATTAAAAAACCGTCGGTAATCCGTCACAAATCACCACGGATTACCGACGGACCCTTTGATGTTTTAATTTTTATTATAAATTTCATCGGTATTCCGTCGGTAATTAATTAATTTTTTTTTTAAATTATTAAAAAACCGTTGGTAATCCGTCACAAATCACCGACGGATTAACGACAGACGCTTTAATATTTTAATATTTATTTATTTTTATTATAAATTCCGCCGGTAAATAATTAAAACATTTAAAAAAAAATATTAAATTCCGTTGGTAGTCCGTCACAAATCTCCGACGGATTACCGACGTAATTTTTTTTTGGTTTTTTCAATTCTAGTACGCGTATGAGGCTTTACGGATGATATTTGTCTTATTTGGTATATGTGTGTGTATATATATATGGATGATAGTATATATGTGTATGTATATGTGGATGATAGTATATGTACATGTATGTATATAAAGTACATATATGTTTGTATGTTATGTGTACATGTCTATATGTTTATGTATGTTTGTATATATACGTGTATATATGTATGAAAGTTTGTATGTATATACATGTATGTGTGTGTATACATATGTAGTTGCTTATATGTATACATTACATACTATACATACATATATTTGTATATGTCATACATGTCTAGCTATATGTGTATTATGTTTGTATATATGTGATGTGTATGTCTATATGTGTCTATATGTATGTCTATGTGTATACATATGTAATTGCTTATACTTATACAGTACATACTTATACATATGTTTGTATATGTACATGATTATATGTGTATATATGTATGTATACATATATATTTGCTTATATGTATACAGTACATGATACTATATATACATATATGTTAATCTGTATATGTCATGTCTACATGTCTAAAGGTGAGTTATTGTGCAACCTTTTTAATGGTGCAACCCATGCAACCCACCAATCTACTACTCATTTTATTTTCACCTTTTTTAATTAAAAAAGTGAAAACAAAATGAGTGGTAGATAGGTGGGTTGCATGGGGTTGCACCATTAAAAATGGTTGCATTTGAACACCCCTCTACATGTCTATATGTGTATGTATGTTTATATATATGTATGAATGTTTGTATGTATATATATATATATATAAGTATGTATGTGTGTATAGATATTGTAAATGCTTTTATGTATATAGTATATACTATATGCATGTTTGTATGTCATGTGCATGCATGCATGTATATGTATGAATGTTTATATATATATATATATATATATATATATATATATATATATATATAGAGGCACCTTCAAATACAAACTTTTTAATGGTGCAACCCATGCAACCCACTTATCTACCACATATTTTGTTTTTACCTTTTTAATAAAAAAATGGGAAAATAAATATGTGGTAGATAAGTGGGTTGCATGGGTTTGCACCATTAAAAAGTTTGCATTTGAACACCTCTCTCTCTCTCTCTCTCTCTCTCTCTATATATATATATATATATATATAGGGACAATCATTTGCAAACTTTTTAAATTATGCAAACTTACAAACCCATCTTCACCATCCAAAATTTTGATCAACGGTTGAGGATTTTTTAGATTTAAATTTATTAAAAAAATAAGGGAAGGGTAGTTTGGGAATAGTTTAACCATTTTTAAATTCAAAATATAATAATTAATTTGAATTAATCTAAATATGGTTACATAATCTCTCCTTAATTTTCTCCATCATTATCTAATCTATATCTCTCTCTCTCTCTCTCAATCAAAAATCCGGCCACCAAAATTCCGGCCACCTCCGGCCACCATTTCTCTCTTTCTCTCTCAAAAATCCGGCAAACCATCTATCTCTCTTTCTCTCTCGAAAATCCGGTCACCATGATGAACAAGAATCCGACAACCATGATGAACAAGAAAGTGAATTCGTCTATCTCTGAAAAATTCCGGCTACCATGATGAACAAGAAAGTGAACCCGAAAGGGATGCCAAACTCCGGCGAAACCTTCTAAACTCCGATGGGTTTTCTGCATTTTCATAAATGGGTTCATATGTTTTTTCTCATATGAAACATGAAATTTTCAAAATAATCATATGTTTTTATAATTTCATATATTTTCATAAACCGTCTTCATATTTTTTCATAAATGGTGTTATATATTTTTCTCTCATTTAAATAATCGAATTTTAAGTTTCATATATTTTCTCCTACATGAATATTCAGATTTTTTCGAAGTAATCATATATTTTCGTAGTTTCATATGTTTTTTTCTCATATGAATCGTGAAAATTTCGAAGTTTCATATGTTCTTTCTCATATGAAAACTCGCCGGAAATGGAGGAGGTCGCCGGAGTGGGAGGAGGTCGCTGCCGAAAGTGGATGGTGAATTGGTGATGGTGGATCGAGAGAGAGAGAGAGGGAGAGAGAGGTAGAGATAATTAAGGAAGTTGGTTTTTTTCCTAAAAATACGAAATTTTGTAAAAAGACTGAAATACCCTTGGGTTGCATAGTTTCTACTAAAAAAAAGTTTTTATTTGAAGGAGCCTCTCTCTCTCTCTCTATATATATATATATGTGTGTATACATATGTACATGTATTGCTTAACATATGTCATTTTGTAATGGTTTAGTGTCTTTTTTTAACGGCTGTTAACTTTTTTCGTTAAGTCAGTTAATATCAGGGCATTTTAGTCATAGTAAATCTAGGTCGTACGAATTAAAAAAAAATCATATTTAGCCATGTGGTGGAAAAAATTAACCCCAAAAAAAGTTTAAATTGACTAAAATACCCTTCATCTAACTGGATATAACGAAAAAAGTTGGTCGTTAACTTTTTCCGTTAAGTCTAGTTAATAATTTATTTAATAATTTTAATATTAAATGTTATATAATAATTTAATTAATAATTTTAATGTTAAATATTATATATTAATTTATTTAATAATAATAATTATAAATAATTTATTATTTAATAATTTGAACGGATTCCGTCGGAAATCCATCGGTAACTCTTAGTATATAAAGAAAAAGAAACGTGCCCTAACTCTTAGATATGTTAAAGATGGATTTTGCTTTAGACGATTTTGCATCTTCAACGGAAGATGATTTTGGGATTCTGCCTCTCACGCACGACCGCCGGCTGCACCACCGTCACCATCGCCGGTTGCACCACCGTCGCCTCTTCGATTCGACCCTCAATCAAGTCAAGTTCTGCATTTTTTTAACCTTTTGATGAAATGCTACATGAAGATGCTGCTTTTAAGGCTACTGATTTTGGGTTGTCTGTTTTCTAAAAACCAATTTATGTTTCTACCCGCTTTTGTTCAGTCTTCATCCTTCCTCTAGATCACAACTTCAGAGGTCTCCTTTCTCAAGTTTGGATTCATACAACTCATTTTGTTTTTGGTGTTGGATCATCTGTTGTGTACTCGTGCATTAGCCATGGAGTCATGTGTCCTTTGTCATCATAGAAGGCTAAGTTTGTTTTATATCCAACCATTTGCATGTTGTTCACATCATCACCATCATACACGATTGTATATAAAGAAAATGTCAAAAGGCCACAACCAAATGTCAAATGAAATGCATCAGAAACCAAACCTACATAGAAATCAACAACCATCAAGTGGACATAATTGACAGTGCTTAGAATACACCTATAGACGTGTGCTAATTAAACCTCAAAGCAAGTATACAATGGGATCTAATATCGTCTTTCAAGTAATAAAACGGTAAAGTACCGGATATCGTCCCACAAAGATTGGAGTAAAAGTTTAATAAAAAGTAGAAGAAAGAAATGATTTCAGATGACGAATTTGAAGAATTTGTTTTCGTTGAATTATCACTTTGATTAAGTTAACTGAGAATAAAGCAAGTACGGGTGTAAAACTTCAGGTGGGATTTAAACACAAATTCCAGTGAGCCATGCTGCAGGAATGCTTCAGGAATGCTACAGCATGAAGTTCTGCCACAACTAGATCCACCATCTATTTTGAGGGTATTTCTCTCGGACTTCAATATTCACACTACTGTTTAGATTCAACTAAACACATCTCTGTGTAGTCTCCAACTATTCATAATGTAGAATAAAGTCCTCAAAATATATGGAGGTACAAATCTCTTTGCAAAAACCGCTCTCTCGAGTCGATTCCCATATCATTCAAGTTGACGTGTTCGAAGGGGCTTATCTCTAAGTCCTCTACACTTTAACACTGTTGATTAGCGATCAACTTGTCGTGAATAAATCAGTTTATAAAGATATAAATGATAAATGTCCTTATCAGGAACTCTCTCCAGTATACTTCTTATATCATTCAAACTAACGTGCTTTTCGCGGCTTATCTAAGTCCACGACACTTTAACACTTTAGCAAGTGATCGGTTCGTCAAAAAGTATCTTTAATATTTATAAAACTTGAATCAAATAGTGGATCATTGTTATTGCGAAACAATGTCCACCTTTCTTTGGTTTAAAAATCCCACCTTTCCGTCAAACACCCGCACTAATAAATTAGCCACTCATACGAAAAATAAATGCGTAAAGTAGATGACATAAATTAAAAGACATAAATTAAATGCGAGAATGTGAATGACGTAAAGGTAAATGACAATAAAGTAAAGTGCGGTAAAAGTAAATTACGGAAAGGTAAAATTGCAAGAATAAATAAACTTAATAATATTTTTATTTATTCACTTCAATAATCAAACCAATAGATTGTCAAATCTCTATAATCTGATTTTTAAAGTTTCAAAAAGTCCTTTAAATAACCATCCCAAGTTCCCTTTATATACTAGGAGGGAGAGGGACAAAAAGTTCTTTTCACACTAATATAATAATAAAAAGTACTCAAAAGATGACATAAGGAACATTGTTTTTGGTAAAAATAAAAATGAGACATAATACAAATATACAACCATGAAATCAGATCTAGAAGGTTCCATGTCTGTCCAAAAGATCACGCCTTGTTGTCCAAAATAAGGTCCCTATTTCTTCATGAATTCAACTGTTCCTTGCTTGTTGCTACAGAGATGCTGCAACATATATCTGTACTATTAAATCTGCCTAAAATAGATATAAGTTAGCCATTCTAAGTCATAAAACAAGTCATTCAATCACTCTAGCTCCAATAAAACAAGAAAATGGAAAATAAGTGAATAAAATGACTCAAATTGTGGGATATAGGAGATAAAAAGATCTAAACTAATAAGAAAAAGACTTGATATGCATTAAATAATTAACGCATATCAATAATACACGAAAGCAATTAAATATGTTCTGATGTTCGTATGTTCGTATGTTGTTACTTGTTCATATGCTATATGTTAATTCTTATACAACTATTGTGCCTAAACTAGTCTACATGAACAATATCCTACACATGTGACTATATGGTGCATATACTGTTGCTACTAATATTCAACTACAGGGTGCATATATTGTTGCTGTTGTCTGTTGTTACATATTGTTGGGGGTCTTACTTATACAACTCCCCGGGCTTATAATATGTCAGCAAACGGCTTTGCTACGGGCTACATGCTCTATGAATTCCATGAATGCAGTCCACTTCAAGCACACACATAAATTAAGAAGGCATTGACTATTTTACAAAAAGCACCATGCCCCTGTTTTGCAAAAACACCCATTGATTTTTTTTTTTTGGAAAAACACCCATTGTTGGTTATAGGGTTTAGTGGTTACTTGATTACTAACACAAATCTAAAGACATGCTACCAATTTTCATATAGTAAATACCATTTGTTTTCACTCCTTGGTTGTGTAGCCTTCCAGGTTCCATACTCCTTGGTGTTTCTCTTTGTTCGACTCCCTCTAGGGTACTTTCGTTCTCTCGACATTAGAAAATACCATTTGTTTTCACTAGCCCGCTATGTTTCTGTAATCAACACAACATAAGTACTTAATTATATAATAAGCAAAATTAACCATCCACAAGAATTAATAAAAGACTTGACAAGAAACCATATATCAAGATTCAAGATTGATCACATACATAAATAACATTTAGGTACAATTATTTAATATTCGATGAGATTATATATGCTAATTAACCTGCTAGTTCTTGGGGATGATGGTCATAAAGATTATATATGTTCACTGCTTCTAACTTCATTGACACCTACGGTTTGACTTT
Organism: Arctium lappa; assembly: GCA_023525745.1. Classification (NCBI taxonomy): domain Eukaryota; kingdom Viridiplantae; phylum Streptophyta; class Magnoliopsida; order Asterales; family Asteraceae; genus Arctium; species Arctium lappa. The sequence continues at coordinate 20,691,586 of CM042048.1, read as the reverse complement.
CCAATAGTCAAACCATTGCCTATAGGGTTTTAAAGTCATCAAAAACTCTTCTAGACCTACAGTTTGACTTTCAAGTAGGCAAACCATTACATGTCGTGCTTTCAAGTCATTCAATATACTTCTAACTTCATTAACACCTATGGTTTGACTTTCCAATAGTCAAACCATTACACGTGGGGTTTTAAAGTCATCCAAAACTCCTCTACACCACTTTTACTGATTATGTTGACTAACTACTTCTTTCTTTGTTGTATTTATTGAATATGTCGACAGATAGAAGATGGATGCATAAAAAGAATGACCGTCAGGGGTTTCTTATGGTCGATTATATTGTTGCAATTGATAGTTTTTTGGACTATGCCTACGCCAATGTAGGGACGGTTGAAAAGAAACTTACGCGTAATAGGATAGTGCTTCGTATCAGATGCACTTGTAGGAAGTGTGAAAACTCACGCTTTAAAGAAAGAGATGAGGTATTGAGGTGAGGCTGCATTTGATGAACTAGAAGGTTCCATATTTGTCCAAAAGATCTTTGCCAAAAACAATGAGTGTGAATCCCTTGCTGTCCAAAATAATCTTTGCCAAGTAACACAATCTTTGCCTAACCATGAGTGTGAATCATAAGTTAGCATCATTTTCTCTTTGTTATGTTCTACACATCTCACATCTAAGATCAAAAGGACTTTAATGTAACAGGCTCACTCATTTGGCATAGTTTTCTCACTTGCCTTTTTCCTTTCTTTGCTTCAACAACTATACATTTTTTTTGGCACTTTTGTGCTTTTTGTGTGTGTGGTAAGCAATGAACTTAGCTCCTATGGTACTTTTCTATGCTTTTTAAGTACACACATGGCTGTGTTTTAGACATGGTGGACTTCCCACCCTCAAACTAAGAATTAACAGTGTCCTCATTGTTATAGAGTATGAAAGTGCATTGGTGGGTGCAAATGGATTTTATAGAGTAACAAATGATGGCCTTGATCACTTCCTAGATAGTGTGATATGTGGATCAAAATGTGTTTCCAAGAAAAATAATGCTAGTTCTAGCAAGAACTACATCATTAGATGTGGGATCATGACTTTAGAAATTATTTAGTCTATGTATGCAACCCTAAACCTATCACGTATGCTCATGATACAATCAAAACTAAATCTAAATATATAAAACACAATCCCAGACTCAATAAATAAAAATTGGAGCTAAAGGAAGATGAATGAACCTGTCCTACTCCTTAGGAGTAGGCTGCTGATCTTGCTATGGGCTTGCTGCAGCAACAGGTGCAAGAGTCTTCAGTTGGTTCTTCAAAGCTATAACCTCCTCCTCTAAGGCAACCTTCTCTTCCTCCAGTCTCTGGACCTCCTCCCTGTGTTTCTTGATCATCCCAGCCTTTTCCTTCTTCCACTCTTTTCTATGCTTTCTTCCCTCTTCTTAAACTTTTGAGGCCACCTCACTTTTGAGAGAATTAATTTTCTCCATGAACTCAGTCCTATGCTGCAACATGCTATCCATTAGAGAACTATTTTGAGCAAGGAGATCCTGCAGCATCCCTGGAACTTCATTATGAGCAACCCTGTCCTTTCTGTCTCTTAGCCTTGCTACAACTTTTAGATCAATCTGTCACTTTCCTCCAGTCTCCTTCATTATAACATGACCTGTGTATTGGGGAACTCCACCAGCCACCAACATTCTTGTGATCATGTTATAGAAATAGATCTTTCCTCTCCCCTTGCTAGAATTTCCCCTCAAACTTTTTAGAATCACCTTACCAAAATTAACTGAATGACCCAACATAAGACAATACAAAAGAAACATTCTATCCACCGACACAAAATAGTCATGAGTAGTAGGATGGATAGAATGCCTAAGAAAGTTAATCCAGACATTGCAGTCTGGTTTAAGCTCACAGGCTTTGAATTGTCTTGACATGGAATTGTGGTGAGGCTTCCATTTTTCTCCAGGAACACCTAAAACAGCAGATACCTCCTTAAGAAGCTCTTCAGTAGCTGTATCCTTCATCTATTGGTAATATGTCTGCTTTAATGGTGTGAGGCCAAAGAATATGTTGATTTTCTTGGCTGAAAGTATAAATTCCATACCCCTAATCCTCAGTCTAGGGGACTTGGTCACAGTAGCCTCAACATGAAATCCCCTCAAAATGGTTAGATTATATGACCGAGGGACCTCAAACATTTTTTCTAATCCTTGGTTCACCACCATAGTCTTGATAAACCCATACTCATTTATGCTTTGTGGGATAAAACCCTTGTCAACCAACCCAATCTTGTTTTTTATCTTTTGGAACATTTCAAAAGCTTCCTCACTGCTAAAACCCTCATTTTCTAAAGTAGGTCTAGGAATGAATTCTGTTTGGACAAGGGGCTGTTGGCTTAGTCTTTCTCTTGGGTTTCTTATTTTTCTGCCAATGCTGCAACAATGCTGCAACAAGGCCCCTCATTCCTTTTCTTATCCCCTTCTTTCTTTTAGCCATTTCCTTCCTACTCCTTTTCTGTTTTCTCACTACCACTGTCCAAGACCTCAGTTCCCCTTTTTCTTGAGGTGGAGGACTCACCAACTGTGGGTGAGTCCTCAGTAGGGATTTCTATAGAGGGACTGTCACTCATGGACATGTCAAAGGAGACATTCAAGTCTGGAATATCATTTTTAGGGCTTGGCTCATGAGTTTTTTCTTCCTCATTACTAATGTTCACTGACTCTATTCCAACATCTATGTCCCCAAAGTCAGTGTGTGCCTTAAGAGTGTAGGCACAATGGCCCAATCCATGTGAAAATTATCATTAGAGGTGTAAGAGGGGAAAATACCCTCTGTTGTTCTATCTGATCCAATGTTCTCATCAGAGACTGAAGTTAGATGTCCCTCATACATCATGAAATCAGGGTTCGAATGTACCTTAGTGGGTTTTGAACTGTCCTTGATTGAAGGTTGTTGGTCCACTTCCATGGCAGCAATAGTCTCGATTGGGTCTTCCTTTTGATGTTCTTCAGAAATGCTTGTTGACACCATGGTCTGGTGTGGGTTCACTCTGTATGTTGGTTACTGGTGGTGTGGTAGTGATGGTGGTATCGACAACCTCTAGGTTTAGTTGGGATGATTTTGGTGGAGATGGTAGGTTTTGTGATGGAGATGGCGGTGGTGATTTTGGCAGTGGTGATGATAGTTTCGATGGTGGTAGTGATGGTGAATTCGAAGGTGGTGTTGATGGTGGGTTCGATTTTTGTAGTGGTGGTGATAGATTTTGCAGTGGAGATGGGTTTCACGGTGGAGAAGGGTTTGGTGGTGGTGAGTTTTGCGGTGGTGGTGATTGAGGTTGGTGTCGACGACTACAACGAAGTGATGGTGGGAAGTCAGCGGGGTCTCTCACGGCAGGCCTCTTCATCCTTGCCATGGTTTTGCCGGAGTTCGATCGGAATAGGAAGTGGTTGATGGCGGTTTCATGTAGAGAGGGAAAGAAGTAATGGATTTGAGTTTGAAGAAACAGAAAAGTCTCCTTTAATGAGATATTTGGTACAAAAAATATTGATTTGTACAATTAGAAGATTTTTGGGAGAAAAAGTATACCAACTAAAGAAAAAATCAATTTTTTTTATAGAAAAGGGTACAAAAGGAGTTGTCTTAAAAATAGTTGAGTTGACAACTACTTTTCTAAAACTGCTCATGATATCAGATTTACCTTTTTCTAAAGAAAATTAAATCTTATCTTTAATGGTTTCCTGCTCAATTAATTTCTGAATTTTGTTCAGGCTAGGGTTTCATGCTGCAGGAATGCTGCAGCATGCACGACTGTACTTCCATTCTTGATCCAAGCTACACATTTAAACAAACCATTAAACCTATCTAACTTAGAAAGCATTTAAATAAATAAAGCATATTACAAACAATCTTTGAAGCTTTTTAGCTCAATCTAATCAAATCCACAGAACTGGGTTCTGGGATGTTCACAGGATCATGGTAGGCTTTGACTCTCTGTCCATTGACTTTGAACACATTGTTATCTTCTGGATTAATCAAATCTATGGCTCCATAAGGGTAAACATGATGAATGACAAAGGGTCCTGACCATCGAGATTTCAACTTTCCTGGAAAGAGTTTCAATCTAGAGTTAAACAAAAGGACCTGTTGGCCAGCTTTTAAGTCTCTATGAAGGATTATTTTATCATGCCACTTCTTGGTTTTCTATTTGTAAAGCTTAGCATTTTCATAGGACATGTTCCTATGCTCTTCCATTTCACAAAGTTGAAGTTTTCTTTTGTTACCATCAGTATCAATACACATGTTCAATTCTTTTATGGCCCAATATGATTTGTGTTCAAGTTCTAAAGGGAGATGACAAGCTTTGCCAAAGACTAGCTTATATGGGGACATACCTATTGGTGTTTTAAAGGCAGTTCTGTATGCCCATAAAGCATCATCTAGTTTAAAGGCCCAATCTTATCTGTTTGGTTTTACAACCTTTTCCAAAATTCCCTTTATTTCTCTGCTAGAAAGCTCAGCCAATCCAATTGTTTATGGATGGTAGACAGTGGCAATCTTGTGGTGAATGTTGTATTTTTCAAGAGTTTTTGTAACAAATTTTTTACAAAATGGGTACCCTTATCACTAATTAGTGCCCTGGGGGTACCAAACCTTGCAAATATTTGCTTCTGAAGGAATTTCACCACAGTTTTAGCATCATTTGAAACACATGCCATTGCCTCTACCCACTTTGAAACATAATAAAAAACAACTAAAATGTTTGATGGGGGAAATGGTCCCATGAAATCAATTCCCCAAACATCAAACAACTCGACTTCCAGGATCCCATTCTGTGGCATTTCATTCCTTCTGAAAATGGAACCACTTCTTTGGCATTCATTGCATCTTTGTGCAAATGTATGGGCATCTTTAAAGAGAGTTGGCCAATAAAATCCTGATTGTAATACTTTAGTTGTTGTTCTTTGGCCTCCAAAATGTCCTCCATAAACTGAATGATGGCAATGCTGTAGAAATGCTGCCACATCAGTTTCTGGAATGCACCTTCTTAAAATCTGATCTGTACTAATTTTAAACAAGAAAGGATCATCCCACAGATACATTTTCGTGTCATGGAGAAATTTCTTAAACATTTGGCCAGTATATCCAAACGGTCTTATGCCACATGCCAAGTAGTTTGCAATGTCAGCAAACCATGGTATTTTTGAATGCTGCAACATAAGGATTATTTCATCAGGGAAGGTTTCAATGATGTCCCCTAGGTACTCACTAGGCTTCTCTAACCTAGAAAAATGGTCTGCAACTTGGTTGTCCACTCCTTTTCTGTCCACAATCTCTAGGTAAAACTCTTGCAACAACAATACCCATCTTATCTGCCTAGGTTTAACATCTTTCTTTGAAATGAAATATTTAATGGCCGCATGGTCAGTATGTACAATGACTTTAGTTCCTATTAAATATGATCTAAACTTCTCAAAGGCAAAAACCACAACTAAGAGTTCTTTTTCTGTTGTTGTGTAGTTGATTTGTGTGCATCATTCAAAGTTTTACTTGCATAATAAATTGAATGGAAGACTTTTTCTTTTCTTTGACCTAATACAACTCCAACACTGGCATCACACATGATTTCAAAAGTTTTTTTTTTCAATCTGGAGTAATAACCACTGGTGCAGTTACCAAAACTTTCTTCAAAGTAAGGAATGCATTTCTACATTCTTCAGTAAAATCAAATTTGTGATCATGCTGTAATAGAAGACATAAAGGTTTTGAGATTTTTGAAAAGTCTTTAATGAATCTTCTATAGAATCCAATATGACCAAGAAAGCTCCTGATTCCTTTAACAGTGGTGGGTTCAAGTAGTTTTTCAATAATTTCAATTTTTGCTCTGTCTACCTCAACCTCTCTCTTGGAAACTACATGTCCGAGGACAATCCCTTCTTTAACCATGAAATGACACTTTTGTCAATAGAGAACCAAATCAGTTTCTTCACACCTCACAAGACTTTTTTTTGCAAATTTTCCAAACATTGGTAAAAAGATGAACCATATACAGAAAAATCATCCATAAAGATTTCTATGGATTTTTTAAGCATATCGGAAAATATGGACATCATGCATCTTTGAAAGGTTGCAGATTCATTGCAAAGTCCAAATGGCATTCGCCTGAAAGCAAAAGTACCATAGGGACAGGTGAAGGTAGTCTTTTCTTGGTCCTCGGGTGATATGGCTATTTGATTGTATTTGGGGTATCCATCCAAAAAACAGTAATATTCTTTACCGGCTAATCTATCCAAAATTTGATCAATAAAAGGTAGAGGAAAATGGTCCTTTTGGGTAGCCTTGTTGAGTCTACGGTAGTCCATGCAAACTGTCCATCCGGAGACTACTCTTGTTGGGATAAGTTCATTTTTATCATTTGAGACAATTGTGAACCCTCCCTTCTTTGGGACACATTGTACTGGACTCACCCAAGAGCTATTAGCTATTGGGTAAATAAATCCTGTATCTAACCATTTCAAAATTTCCTTTTTCACTGCCTCTTTCATGACAAGATTTAGCCTTCTTTGTGGTTCAATGGATGTGAAGTTATTATCCTCTAGAATGATCTTATGTTGACAAATGGAGGGATTACTTCCCTTAAGGTCAACAATGGTCTATCCTAAAGCCTTTGTGTGCAACTTCAACATGTCCACAAGTTTCTTTTCTTGATGCAATTCTAGAGTTGATGAGATGATGACAGGTAATTTGTCTTCATCTCTTAGAAAAGCATATTTTAAATGAGATGGGAGTTGCTTCAACTCTAGGTCAGGTGGTGTGATGACAGATGGTGTGAAAATTTTCAACTCATTATTTTCTAACAATTCAAATTTAGCAACATGTAAAGGTAGAGTCTCTTCTATGATTTTATCATCATCATCATCATATTCCTCATCCTTTTCTTCCATCCTACAGGCCTGCTTCACTCTCTCTTCATAACATGATGATTCTATCACACTTAAGATTGAACAGTCTTCTACATCAGTTAGGTATTTTAAAGAATTGAACAAATTAAATGTCACGTTTTGGTCTTGGAGTCTCTAGGCCAATTCTCCTTTCTGGACATCTATCAAAGTTCTACCTGTGGCTAAAAAGGGTCTTCCTAAAAGTATAGGAATAATTTGGTCAGCCTCAAAGTCTAAAATGATAAAGTTTGCCGGAAAGATAAATTTATCAACCTGGACTAAGACATCTTCAATCTTTCCTTTCGGGTATGCAACTATTTTGTCAATTAGGATGAGTGTGATTGTGGTGGGTCTAGATTCCTCTATGCCTAAACTATTGAAAATGGACAAAGGCATAAGGTTAACACTAGCTCCTAAATCACACAAGGCTTTTCAAACCTCTTTCCTTCCTATTGAGCAAGGAATGGTAAAAATCCCTGGATCTTTAAGCTTAGGGGGAATTTTGTTGGTCAGGAGAGCACTACATCCTTCAGCAAGGGCAACAATCTCATATTCAGTCAACTTCTTTTTCTTGATTAGGATATCTTTGAGGAACTTGGCATAACTAGTGTAACACTCGTAATTTCGGTAATTATCACTCGGACGTTTCTGCGACTTGTAAACGGTGGGGTTTTGTTGGGAAATATTTTTCTTAAAGTCCCTTGGAGTATCGGGAGTATTGGCAGTGAAAAAGTCAAGTTTTGGGGCTCCGGAAAAGTCCTGCGACAATGCCCGACGAATATGACAAGTCACAGTCGCACTGTCACAATCGCATGGAGTGTACCGTGCGCTAGTACATATTAGCGACTATGACTAGTGACATTGCCTAGGTCAATGTCGCACCAGGGCACCAGGGTGTTGTTAAATGCGAATTCTCAACTTTCTTTCTCATTCTCTTCTCCAAAACTTCCCCATTCTCTCTCAAATCGCTTCTTCTTCATTACCCACAAACCCTAACTCCTTTTAAGGCCATTTCCATGGATTTCAAGGTGTTTCTTCACCATCAAGCTTGTGATATCAACCTCATGTGCTAGTTCATGTGTTCTTCCACCATTTCTTGGAGATTTCTAAGTTTTCTAGGTTTTCATCAAAACCTAAGTGGTAAGTGTATCCCTTCCATTTCTAAACCCTAATATAAGATATAAATGTTCTCTTGATGATTTCCTAGTGATTGGTTTCTCAAATTTCGGATTTGATAGTTTTGGTGAAATTAGGTCAAAATTGGGATTTTGGTCAAGATTGGGATTTGGATGTAAAATGTTTGGGGTTTGATTCTTAATGGTTGAATGAGTATATTCATGGTTGGAAACTTGTGAATATAGGTTTTGGAAGGTTTTGCTTGTGGATTCAAGTGTTCTTCAAAGGAGCTCAAGTTGGGGTAAAACCTAGATTTAGCCTAAATCTAGCAAAGTGAGTTCAAGTTGATTTGTGAAAACATTGTACATGCCAAAATGTTTATTTTAAAGTATTTATGTGTTTAACATGAAATTATCATTTGTGGAGTTACTTGATGGATTTTGGTTATTTGAGAAGTTTGGTTTTATAAACCTTGTAAAACACCCATATTGGGGGTGTTTGGGCATTTTGATAAATGAGTCATAAATGGGTGTGTTTGGTAATTTATTGCACAAGTGAGATTATTTGGTTAAAAAGGCATTTTAGTGTTTGTTTTGGAGAAATGCGTAATTTCGTGTTATGGGTCGTTTTGAAGAAGTAAATGGCATAAAATCATTTGGAAAGTAAATTGTCTCAATTTAAACTTCATTGGAGCCTGCACACATATTTTAGGAATGTGTCTGTATTAAGTGAGTCAATTGCATTATTCTTTTGGAGAGTCGTTAATCGTTGGTCACAAAAAAGGGAGTTTTGAGCATTTTGGCTTGGTGTCGATTTAAAAGAGTCTTGAGGACACTTGTCCGGTTTTGAATGGCTCAAGTAGCCCCATCATGACGTACGTACTTATATACCTTGTTGCATTTTGGCGTTGATTACATGTTCGAGTGCGTTGGTCATTTCAGGCTAGACATGTAATGTTAGACTGTGTTGCATTGGATCCATTTGCACGTAAGTCTGTCTGTTTTGGGATGGTCAGTTGGGTATTGTGGGGTTAAACTCTAGTACCCATGTTTTATGACCAGAAACTTTACAAGTGATCGCTAGGAGGGTTGAGTCTGATAGCGCTACCGGGGAAGTAGGCCCTAGGACCCCTGACGCTTGAAATAATGCATGGGAGGTAGTCTTTAAGTGTGTCGGGCCTTTGAGGTGGAGTTCTTAGGAAAATGCCATCAAGGTCAACTGTCTTAGGGTGACACTTGTAAAGAAGTCGTAGGGACACCTGGCTGGGATGTCGGGAGGTGTCATGCGATTAACGTTTCTTGGGTGGCATACTTTTGTGTTTCCTCCACTCTCAACGGATACGGGTCTCCCCCGTTGTCGGCTATCAGTATTTCAAATAAAAGGATGTCTTATTTTATTGTCATTGGTTCTTGATGGTCGACAAAGAATGAGGACCTTAATATTGGATGTCCCTCCTCGTATATTAAGGTTTGAATGAATTATGTCAACCTCTTGTTTGGTAGTTAGATCCCTTTCGTTTAAGGTCGCGTGAGTATTGGACCTAGTGTCCAAGTTTTCGGACATACAGTATATGTGGTTTTGAATGTAAATTATGGGTCGAGTATTTTGCCCCACCCGCATTTGGGTGTTTTGAGATATAGCATTGTATCCATGTTTCTTAAATGGGAGTCACTTCATATTTATGTTTCGAGTTAGTTTAAGGTGCATAAATTTATAAAGCATGTTTGAAATGAGGCGTCCATTTTTGAAAGTGCATGACATTGGAAAAGAGTTGTTCTACGTTTAAAGTACATCAATTGAAAGGTTATGATCTTAAGCGACGTTCATTATTTTTAAAGATATTTACTCATGCAAAACTCTTGAGCTCAGTAGGCGTTAGCCTAACCTTTTTATTTGTCGGCATGTGCAACAGGTTCCGATTGGGAATAGTTTTAGTATCTCAGTGAAGGGATGAGTGCCTTTTGTGCGCCCGAGGAGTGAGTAGCTTGTTGAAGTCTTCCACACTAGGTTATGGAGAGCAACTTGTATTTGGGTTAAGTGACACCCGACTTCAATTTTAGTTGTACATATTATTGGAGTCTTATAATTCTCAAGGTTAATTATAGAATTCGTAGTTGAGGCGTATAGAGTTTTGATTCGTAAGAGAAAATTCCGTCCCTTAATTGTTGTTATGTTTAAAGATTTTAATTAGTTGCTCTTACCAAATTCGAGGGTGTTACAAGTTGGTATCAGAGCTTATGTTTGAGAGAATTAGGTATTGATTTTTGGATGCCTAGACTCAAACTACCGTTTTTATAAGTGATTGAAGGTGAAATGGCGCATTAGGTACCTTAAGATAAGATATTTTGGGGTTGATCGAGTCGTTAGAAACGGGAAACTTTTCGAGGGTCGCAAGGATGATTATGTACGGTACGTTCATAATGGCACCTGGCCAGTGTTATGGTGAACCTACATGCTACATATGTATACTTGAACTACCTTGGTATGATGACCGTTGGGGTAGTGAGAAAGTTTCTAAGCGAGTGATCTAAGGAATGGTTGATGTTTATAACAATGTCAATTTGGAGTGATAGTTAAGTACGATGAATGCATTAAGTTGATGTCAGGATCGAATTCTTAACAAGAATTATAAATACTCAGAAAACAATATCAAAGAAGTTTGCGGAATAACACTTTGATATTCAATATAACAGTAAACAAACAGTATAAATTTGATGGACAACTTGTAAACTTGTATTGAATGATTAAAATCACAAGATTACACACACAACCTCAATCTTGAAGAACAAGCTCTTTCAAGACGAACTCTACTTCTCTAGAATTAGGAACTATGCCTTGAGGTTGATTTTCTCTCTAAACAAAACTTAGATTTAATTAATTAAAACTCTTCTATCAATTCTATACATATACTGAATAAAAGATAATTGATAAACATAAAAAGATCTTCAGAATAATCTTCATTATTATCTTCATCTTTCCATGTTTATCTTTAACCACGATCTCTTTAGCATTATCTTCACATTATCTTAGAAGCAGCATTAATCACTTGGAAGCATTAACTGAGTATTGGCAGCATTAACTACTAAGCAACACTAACCTCTAGCAGTACTAACTAGCTAAGCAGTACTAACTTTGTTCAAGTAGCACTAACTTTGACTAGCAGTATTAATTCTACTAGAAGTAGTAATACCTAGCAGTACTAATCTTTGAAATCCTCTGGCAGTACAAACTCTGAACTAGCAGCATTAAAGACTTGTTCACATCTTCAGTTCCCAATAATCTCCCCCTAACTTGACTTTTAGAAAGAGAAGTCAAGTTCTTCAGATTTTCTTCAAGATGCTCCCAAAACTCCATCATGGCTTAAGTTCCAGTATTTGCATCCAACCCCAAACTCTGATTAATTGTTCTTTGGATCAAATATTTTGCCATTTCAGAATCTGGAATACATCCTAGCTTCTTCTTCAGCATGGCATGAAGCTTCAATCTGCTATGATTGTATACTCTATCCACTAGGAAGTACTTAGTGTGATTCAAATCCAAAGTCACTGCATATACTTCACTAGTTTCATATAGAGTCCAATTATTCATTGTTTGAAAGACATTCCTTATTATCTCCTCCACTTCATCAGGTTTGAACATCATGCACAGATACTCCATTATCAGCTTTGTAATTGAAATCACTAGAGCTTTCAGTTGATCTGCATATAACTTCATCCCTATCTCAAACATTTCTTCAATATCAGATCTTGAGCAGGTTCTGACAATCTTCTTCCAAGTGCTGAACACTTCATACTTCTCATCCTTTCTCTTCAATCTGATATATTCCTTTCCATCTACCTCCAAGATATCCCAGTGAATGACTTCAGGAGGTTTAACTCCTACAGGTTCTGCTGAAATTGGTTCAGGCACTTTGTCCATCACTACCATGTACATTTTGACATTCTCAGTACTTGCAGATTCTTTCATTGTAGATGACTCAGGTGCCTCTTCTTCTTCAGTAACCTTTTCAGCCTCTTCTTCCACTAATCTAGGCTTCTTTGTAGACTTTCTCCTGGCAATCATCTTTGTTCTTTTCAAAGTCCTTAGACTTTCACCAATTGTTGCTTCCTTTTCTGGAGTTTCTTGCTCATCAGGGAATGGTTTTTGTAAGAAATCATTGCTCTCTTTCATTCTTTTCTCCATTTCAACCCTTGCAATATCATCCCCTTGGAGCTTTATCATCTCAGCATCATACATCTTCTTGAGTTTCTCAAAAGACATCTTTGAGAACATCTCTACCTTGACACCTACTGCACCCTTGAGAAAAGTAATCATTTTCTTTCTCTCTTGAGCACCCAGGTATGTCTTTGAAGGTTGTCTTTTCCTTGCAGCCATTTTGATCTTGGTAGGCTTCTTCACACATGTGGCTTTCTCCTTGGCTTGTTCTGTTGCTAAGCTTTGTTGATAGGCTTTGTTTAACTCTGCAGCCATTGCTTTAGCTATCTCTCTATCCTTTTGCACTTGCATGGTTTCTGCTTCTTCAAGCTCAGCCTGTATTTTCCTAGCTAGAGCTTCATCTGAATCAATCAACTTCTGCTTTTTCATTGGTTGATCAGGTTCAACTAGCTTTTCCTTGCCTTTCTCTTTGCTCATTACTTTCTCTTTGCTTGATCTCTTTGAAGCATCACCTCTTTCTTTGATGACAACTCCTTTGGCCTTTGAGATGACCTTGGGAGTATCATGCTTTGCTTTGATTAGGGTTTCTGCAATTTCAAGATCTGTGAGCACTTCTTTAATTGTTTCTACTGCTTCCATTGGTTCAACAGTATTAACCATTTCTGCTGCTTTGCTTGTATCAGCAGTATTAATGGTTTCTGCTGCTGCTTGTGTAATACCCAGTTTTGAAATTTTGTTAATTTTGGAAGTTGGGGAAAAAGTGTAAAGATTAGTCAAAGTTCAGGGGGGTTTATTGAAAAAGTTGGTTTTTATCACATAAATATCAGATTGATGAGATTTACATCTCATACTGATATGTTTGTGAGCAATCTTGAGTATTTGCTTTGAAAATCTGGAGACATTACTTGTATGGGATCAAGTGTCAGATTTACACAGATCACAAGAGTCTTCAGTATCTGTTTAATCAGAAAGAGCTTAATATGAGGCAGCGTAGATGGATGAAGTTATTAAGTGATTATGACTGTGAAATTTTGTACCATCCAGGAAAGGCCAATGTGGTAGCAGATGCTCTAAGTCGTAAAGAGCATGGAGAAATAGCAGAGGTTGTAGCGTTTAGAGTCGATGTTGTTTCCAATTTCTTGGAAGAAGTTATAAAGTTTCAAAAAGAAGCAGTGTCAGCAGAAAATTTGAAAAGTGAAAGGATAGTTGGGATTGTTAACTCGTTAGTAGTTGACAATCGAGGAATAAAATGTTTTAATAAGCGGGTTTGGATTCCAAGAGCAGGAGATCTGAGGCAGAAAGTGTTGGAAGAAGCTCATAGATCTCGGTATTCAGTTCATCCTGGAACTAATAAGATGTATAGAGATTTGAGGCAAAGTTATTGGTGGCCAGGTTTAAAGAAAGATATTGCTCATTTTGTTGAACGATGTCTTACATGTTTAAAGGTTAAAGCTGAGCATCAGAGACCCTATGGGGAGCTTCAGCCGTTAGAAATTCCAGTGTGGAAGTGGTACGAGATTACGATGGATCTTGTTACTGGGTTACCACGATCACCAAAGGGGCATGATGCTATTTGGGTGATAGTGGATAGACTCACAAAGTCAGCTCATTTCTTACCGATCAAGGAGACGTACTCACTATAAAAGTTGGCTCGATTGTATATCGATGAAATAGTAACCAGGCATGGAGTACCGTCGTCCATTGTATCAGACAGGGATGCTCAATTTACGTCAGCGTTCTGGAGAAGTTTGCAAAGGGAATTAGGCTCTCAACTGAAACTGAGTACGACCTATCATCCGCAAACAGATGGTCAGAGTGAAAGAACTATACAAACATTAGAAGATATGCTTCGTGCATGTGTTATAGATTTTAAAGGTTCGTGGGAGATTCATTTGCCGTTGATTGAATTTTCCTACAACAATAGTTATCATGCTAGCATACAAGCAGCTCTATTTGAAGCTTTGTATGGTCGTAAGTGTAGAACACCTCTATGTTGGAATGAGGTAGGTGAACGTTAGTTAGCAGGACCAGAAATTGTACAGTTAACAGCTGATAAGGTTGACCAGATTCGAGCAAGATTGAAGATTGCTCAAGATCGTCAGAAAGTGTATGCTGACAGACGAAGGAAACCGATAGTGTTTCAGATAGGAGAAAAAGTTATGTTGAAGGTTTCAACTTGGAAAGGGGTGATCAGATTTGGAAAGAAAGGAAAGTGAAGACCAAGGTTTGTTGGACCTTTTATCATCACTAATCGTGTTGGTGAAGTGGCCTACGAACTTGATCTACCAGCAAGTTTGAGTGGGATTCATCCTACGTTTCATGTGTCAAACCTGAAGAAGTGTTTGGCAGAAGCAGATATAGTTGTTTCTTTAGAAGATATTCAAATAGATGAGAAACTAAGTTATATTGAGGAGCCTGTAGCAATTACAGACCTCAAGATAAAGAAGTTGAGGAACAAAGAGATTCGCTTAATGAAAGTTAAGTGGAAATTTCACCAAGGGCAAGAGTCTACGTGGGAAGTAGAAGCAGATATGAAAGCTCAGTATCCCCAGTTGTTTAGCGATAGAATTCTTGGGACGAAATTCTCTTAAGGGGGGAGATTGTAATACCCAGTTTCGAAATTTTGTTAATTTTGGAAGTTGGGGGAAAAAGTGTAAAGATTAGTCAAAGTTTAGGGGGGTTTATTGAAAAAGTTGGTTTTTATCACATAAATATCAGATTGATGAGATTTACATCTCATACTGATATGTTTGTGAGCAGTCTTGAGTTTTCAAAGAAGAAAGAGTGAAAGAGAGAAAGCAGAGAGAAAGTGAAGAGATCTTGAAGGGTTGATCCGTTTTTGTCAAAAAGAGGTATGTTTTTAGCTTCATGCTTCTATCTGCATGTTTTAGTCGATAAATAGACGTGTTAATCAAGCTTTTAACCATGTATTTGATCGATTTAATCGATCAAAATAGTTTTGGGTTTAGAACTGGGTAAACCGACTTCTGTTCTTGAGTAAGACCGGAAGATTATGCATCGATCGTATGCTTAAGACCGAAGTGCTTAAGACCGAATTGTAGGTAAGACCGGATGTGGTTAGACCGGACATGTGTTCGACCGGTAGGAGTGTTCAACCGGACATATGTTCGATCGGAGGTCTGCTTGACCGAAAGGTCTGTTCGACCGGAGGTCTGCTCGACCGAAGGTTTGTTCGACCTGTGGTGTGATTCGACCGATAGTTTGTTAATTGGTCCAAGAGGTTTTTAATCAGTTTGGTTTTGACTGGGTTAAAAACAGTAGAATTCAATTGATGAATCTTTTGAAAGAAAGAGTGTTAGTTGCAAGTTAGCTTACCTTTGTTTTAATACCATCGTAGGTGGTGTTAATCGGTAAGAAGTCAGAGGTTAATTCGGAAGGATTAAGGTGAGTCTTTCAACTAAATCTTTTATGATTTGAGTAGTTATTTATAAATGTGAGTTTTTATATACTGCGCATTTATAATATGAAAAGTTAGTAGAATTATTTTAAATGATTGATTTAATTAGTGGGCATGTTTATGCTCAGGGTATATAAACTTGTTTTATATACTGGCAGGACCAAATGTATGTATACATTTGAGTCAGAAGTTGACCTAAGTCGGGAAGTGTGACCCGCCTGCTCGTACCGGGGAGTGTGGTCCGTTTATGCCATTAGGGTGTGTCCCTAAAATAAGGCAGTGCGAGACAGACATACCGTCTTTGACGGAAATGTTGGTCAATAGTTGAAAGTACGCTTGCGAGCGTAGAAAGTGATCAGTGATAGCCAGTAGATTGATTTATGGATGTAAAGCATAAATGTTTTAAAGTGATTTAAAGAGTAGGCATGTATTGAGATATATGCAGTTATGTTTAAATGTTTTAATTAATATTTGAACTGTATAGTAGTGTTAGGAGGGGACTCACTAGACCTTTTGGTCTAACCCTCGCTGTTTCGAAACTTTAATCCTGTTTCAGGTTATCGCAAGGGAGCAGATAAAGGAAAAGATAAGGTGTGAGCTTTAAGCAGGAGATAGAAGACTTCCTGCCATAGCTATTCTTTTGAGAAACTCAGTTGTGTAATAGTTGATAGTAAAGACATTGTAAGCTTGGGACAGTAATTAGTAATAAATGTTATTTTATTATGTAATTAAATGTTCAGGTTGTTACAATTGGTATCAGAGCACTAGTTTAAGGGATCTAGGTGACCAGATGGGCCTAGACTTAAACTGAGATAGTAGAAGCACAACTGAGTAGTAGGAAGACCATAAGAATATGACATTAAGGTAGTAAGGACTAGCATGTAAGGTAAATTTGGGATTCCATTTGGCCAGTGTAATTGTGAATTTACAAGTACATGCTTTTGCTTAAACTACCGTAATGTGTAGCGTGTGAGATTGAATATCTTATGTTTATTCATAGCAGAGTTATGTCTCAGCGAGTGACCAGGAGTAGATCTGTAGTAAATCCAGAAATGGATATAGAGCATGAAGTCATTGTCGGAGAGCAAATAGCTAATGTCAACCCGACTACTATCCAAGGAAAGAGTCGAGGTCGACCTAAAGGTAAAGAAGTTCAGAAAACAGCTACTCAGATAGGAGTTTCTAATGTGGGAACTCGAGGTGGAAAGACGAGTCGTGGTATTCGTCAGAATGAAAGTGTAGAGATAAGAGATGAGCAAGAGACTTCTCATCAAGAAAGTTCGGCTTCTGTGAGGGGTCGAAAGCAGACGGGAAACCGTAGTAGAGGTAGAACGCAAGGTTTTGTTACACAAGAAACCTTTACAGCAGAAATGGGAAAGTTACAAGAAACTTTGAATGCTTTGTTAGCTCATCGTGTTAATGAAGTTTCAGTAAGTTAAGAAAAGAGTGAAGATAAGGTAGGGACTGAAGTAGCAGAATCACCAGTAACTGGAATGGGAAGTCATCCTCAGTCAGGACCCATTGTGTCAGTTAAAGCTATAACAGGAAGAGGATGTAGTTTTAAGGAGTTTGCTGCTTGCAAGCCTATTTCATATAAAGGGGAATGTGATCCCGTAGTAGCATTAAGATGGATAAAGAGTATGGAGTTAGCTTTTGACACGAGTAAATGTGCGAAAGATGATAAAGTAGTATACGCTTTGTCAATGTTGAAGGATGAAGCAGTAATGTGGTGGGATGTAGAATCTGGAGGTCAAGGTTCAGCGTTAGCTAAAGAAATGGTTTGGAATGACTTTGTAAAAGTATTCAAAGCACAGTTCTGCCCTTTGGCAGCAGTTAAAAAGCTGGAAGAAGAATTTCTAGGCTTAGAACAGAAAGGAATGTCGGTTAGAGAATATACGACCAAGTTTATTGAAAAGTCTAGATTTGCAGGGATTTATGTTCCGAATGAAGAAAGACGAGTAGAACGTTTCGTCTTTGGATTAAGAAGTGACATTCGGGAATTTGTCTCGAATAAAGAACCGTTGACTTTTCAGATGGCTGTTAATGCAGCGGAGATGAGAGAGAAGGAAAAGAACAGGCAAGCCACTGAGCTAAGTGGAGATAAGAGAAAGTGGGAAGGAACAGTTCGTGATTTCAAGCCAGTTAAGTCTGTCAAGTTTGATCAACGTCCTGTTAGTAAGTTTGAAAATAAGCCCTGTAGTAAGTGTAATAGAATGCATAAGGGAGAATGCAAGATAAATCAAGAGGGCTGCTATAAGTGTGGGAAGGTTGGACATTTGGCTCGGGACTGTCAGAATTTGAGGTCTTGTTATCAGTGTGGATCTCCTGATCATATCAGGCCCAATTGTCCACAGTTGAAAAAGGGAACAGTTGGAGGAAGTATAGAAAAGGGAAGTGAGAAAAAGGGAGAGCCAGCTAAAGCCAGAGCTAGAGTGTTCAACATGTCAGCTGAAGAAGCGGCGGAGATACCTGATGTAGTTACAGGTACTTTCTTTATAGATTCAAATTATGCAAAAGTATTGTTTGATTCAGGAGCAAATCGTTCTTTTGTGTCTCCTAATTTTGTGCATAAATTTAATGTGAAACCTAAGAAACTTAAGAGTGAATTGAAAGTAGAAGTGGCTGATAATAGTCAAATTTTGGTAGAAGAAGTGTAGGATGGGAGTAGTATTGTCATTGAGGGACAATCATTTCCACTTCGACTGTACCCAATGGGTATGGGAGAATTTGATGTTATTGTGGGAATGGACTGGTTGGCGTCTAATGATGCTTACATAGTATGTAATAAGAAATTGATTCGTATAGCGCAACCAGGAAAGGAAGAGATAGTAGTAATTGGAGATCCAAGGGATAAAAATTCATGTTTGATTTCTATGATAAAGGCTAAGAAATTTTTAGTGAAAGGGTGTGTGGGATTCTTAGTTTATGTGATAGATGCTAAGAAGGAAAAGAAAGAATTGGAGTCAGTTCCGGTAGTCAGTGAGTTTCCAGAAGTATTTCCAGAAGATTTAACCACTTTGCCTCCTGATCAGAAAGTGGAGTTTCGGATTGATTTAGTTCCCGGAGCAGCGCCGATTGCAAGAGCACCGTACAGACTGGCACCGGCAGAGATGAAAGAAATGATGACTCAGTTGCAGGAGTTGTTAGACAAGGGGTTTATTCGCCCTAGTACTTTACCTTGGGGAGCGCCAGTATTGTTTGTTAAAAAGAAAGACGGGTCTATGAGAATGTGCATAGATTACCGTGAGCTCAATAAGTTGACTGTTAAGAATAAGTATCCGCTTCCCAGGATTGACGATCTTTTTGATCAATTGCAAGGAGCGAGTTACTTTTCGAAGATAGATCTGCGCTCTAGGTATCATCAGTTAAAGGTGAGGGAGGAGGATGTGTCTAAGACTGCTTTTCGTACGAGGTACGGACGTTATGAGTTTTTATTTATGCCTTTTGGTTTGACTAATGCGCCAGCAACTTTCATGGATCTTATGAATAGAGTGTGTAGTCCCTTTTTAGATAAATATGTCATTGTTTTTATAGATGATATATTGATCTATTCACGTTCTAAAGAAGATCATGAAACTCATTTAAGAGCAATTTTGGAATTGCTGAAGCGTGAAAAGTTGTATGCCAAGTTTTCAAAGTGTGAATTTTGGTTGAAAGAAGTGCAGTTTTTAGGACACATGGTGTCGAAAGATGGGATTCAGGTTGTTCCAGCTAAAATTGAAGCCATAAAAGGATGGGAAGCACCAAAATCGCCATCTGAAGTAAGAAGTTTTCTGGGTTTGGCTGGTTATTATAGAAAGTTCATTCAGGACTTCTCTAGAATAGCTACGCCATTAACAACTTTAACCAGAAAGAATGTTAAGTTTGTTTGGGCAGAAGCTCAGAAAGAAGCGTTTGATAAGTTGAAAGAAAGTTTAAGTAGCGCTCCTGTTTTGTCTCTACCCAACGGGTCAGAAGGATTTGTTATTTATAGCGATGCTTCAAAGTTGGGTTTGGGATGTGTGTTAATGCAAGAAGGCAAGGTGATTGCCTATGCATCTCGTCAGTTAAAAGAGCATGAAAAGAATTATCCGACGCATGATTTAGAATTGGCAGCTGTAGTATTTGCTTTGAAAATCTGGAGACATTACTTGTATGGGATCAAGTGTCAGATTTACACAGATCACAAGAGTCTTCAGTATCTGTTTAATCAGAAAGAGCTTAATATGAGGCAGCGTAGATGGATGAAGTTATTAAGTGATTATGACTGTGAAATTTTGTACCATCCAGAAAAGGCCAATGTGGTAGCAGATGCTCTAAGTCGTAAAGAGCATGGAGAAATAGCAGAGGTTGTAGCGTTTAGAGTCGATGTTGTTTCCAATTTCTTGGAAGAAGTTATAAAGTTTCAAAAAGAAGCAGTGTCAGCAGAAAATTTGAAAAGTGAAAGGATAGTTGGGATTGTTAACTCGTTAGTAGTTGACAATCGAGGAATAAAATGTTTTAATAAGCGGGTTTGGATTCCAAGAGCAGGAGATCTGAGGCAGAAAGTGTTGGAAGAAGCTCATAGATCTCGGTATTCAGTTCATCCTGGAACTAATAAGATGTATAGAGATTTGAGGCAAAGTTATTGGTGGCCAGGTTTAAAGAAAGATATTGCTCATTTTGTTGAACGATGTCTTACATGTTTAAAGGTTAAAACTGAGCATCAGAGACCCTATGGGGAGCTTCAGCCGTTAGAAATTCCAGTGTGGAAGTGGGACGAGATTACGATGGATCTTGTTACTGGGTTACCACGATCACCAAAGGGGCATGATGCTATTTGGGTGATAGTGGATAGACTCACAAAGTCAGCTCATTTCTTACCGATCAAGGAGACGTACTCACTAGAAAAGTTGGCTCGATTGTATATCGATGAAATAGTAACCAGGCATGGAGTACCGTCGTCCATTGTATCAGACAGGGATGCTCGATTTACGTCAGCGTTTTGGAGAAGTTTGCAAAGGGAATTAGGCTCTCAACTGAAACTGAGTACGGCCTATCATCCGCAAACAGATGGTCAGAGTGAAAGAACGATACAGACATTAGAAGATATGCTTCGTGCATGTGTTATAGATTTTAAAGGTTCGTGGGAGATTCATTTGCCGTTGATTGAATTTTCCTACAACAATAGTAATCATGCTAGCATACAAGCAACTCTATTTAAAGCTTTGTATGGTCGTAAGTGTAGAACACCTCTATGTTGGAATGAGGTAGGTGAACATCAGTTAGCAGGATCAGAAATTGTACAGTTAACAGCTGATATGGTTGACCAGATTCGAGCAAGATTGAAGATTGCTCAAGATCGTCAGAAAGTGTATGCTGACAAACGAAGGAAACCGATAGTGTTTCAGATAGGAGAAAAAGTTATGTTGAAGGTTTCACCTTGCAAAGGGGTGATCAGATTTGGAAAGAAAGGAAAGTTAAGACCAAGGTTTGTTGGACCATTTATCATCACTAATCGTGTTGGTGAAGTGGCCTACGAACTTGATCTACCAGCAAGTTTGAGTGGGATTCATCCTACGTTTCATGTGTCAAACCTGAAGAAGTGTTTGGCAGAAGCAGATATAGTTGTTTCTTTAGAAGATATTCAGATAGATGAGAAACTAAGTTATATTGAGGAGCCTGTAGCAATTACAGACCTCAAGATAAAGAAGTTGAGGAACAAAGAGATTCGCTTAGTGAAAGTTAAGTGGAAATTTCACCAAGGGCAAGAGTCTACGTGGGAAGTAGAAGCAGATATGAAAGCTCAGTATCCCCAGTTGTTTAGCGATAGAATTCCGGGGACGAAATTCTCTTAAGGGGGGGAGATTGTAATACCCAGTTTCGAAATTTTGTTAATTTTGGAAGTTGGGGGAAAAAGTGTAAAGATTAGTCAAAGTTCAGGGGGGTTTATTGAAAAAGTTGGTTTTTATCACATAAATATCAGATTGATGAGATTTACATCTCATACTGATATGTTTGTGAGCAGTCTTGAGTTTTCAAAGAAGAAAGAGTGAAAGAGAGAAAGCAGAGAGAAAAGTGAAGAGATCTTGAAGGGTTGATCCGTTTTTGTCAAAAAGAGGTATGTTTTTAGCTTCATGCTTCTATCTGCATGTTTTAGTCGATAAATAGACGTGTTAATCAAGCTTTTAACCGTGTATTTGATCGATTTAATCGATCAAAATAGTTTTGGGTTTAGAACTGGGTAAACCGACTTCTGTTCTTGAATAAGACCGGAAGATTATGCATCGGTCGTATGCTTAAGACCGAAGTGCTTAAGACCGAATTGTAGGTAAGACCGGATGTGGTTAGATCGGACATGTGTTCGACCGGTAGGAGTGTTCAACCGGACATATGTTCGATCGGAGGTCTGCTTGACCGGAAGGTCTGTTCGACCGGAGGTCTGCTCGACTGAAGGTTTGTTCGACCTGTGGTGTGATTCGACCGATAGTTTGTTAATTGGTCCAAGAGGTTTTTAATCAGTTTGGTTTTGACTGGGTTAAAAACAGTAGAATTCAATTGATGAATCTTTTGAAAGAAAGAGTGTTAGTTGCAAGTTAGCTTACCTTTGTTTTAATACCATCGTAGGTGGTGTTAATCGGTAAGAAGTCAGAGGTTAATTCGGAAGGATTAAGGTGAGTCTTTCAACTAAATCTTTTATGATTTGAGTAGTTATTTATAAATGTGAGTTTTTATGTACTACGCATTTATAATATGAAAAGTTAGTAGAATTATTTTAAATGATTGATTTAATTAGTGGGCATGTTTATGCTCAGGGTATATAAACTTGTTTTATATACTGGCAGGACCAAATGTATGTATACATTTGAGTCAGAAGTTGACCTAAGTCGGGAAGTGTGACCCGCCTGCTCGTACCGGGGAGTGTGGCCCGTTTATGCCATTAGGGTGTGTCCCTAAAATAAGGCAGTGCGAGACAGACATACCGTCTTTGACGGAAATGTTGGTCAGTAGTTGAAAGTACGCTTGCGAGCGTAGAAAGTGATCAGTGATAGCCAGTAGATTGATTTATGGATGTAAAGCATAAATGTTTTAAAGTGATTTAAAGAGTAGGCATGTATTGAGATATATGCAGTTATGTTTAAATGTTTTAATTAATATTTGAACTGTATAGTAGTGTTAGGAGGGGACTCACTAGACCTTTTGGTCTAACCCTCGCTGTTTCGAAACTTTAATCCTGTTTCAGGTTATCGCAAGGGAGCAGATAAAGGAAAAGATAAGGTGTGAGCTTTAAGCAGGAGATAGAAGACTTCCTGCCATAACTATTCTTTTGAGAAACTCAGTTGTGTAATAGTTGATAGTAAAGACATTGTAAGCTTGGGACAGTAATTAGTAATAAATGTTATTTTATTATGTAATTAAATGTTCAGGTTGTTACAGCTTGTGTTTCTGCTTCTTGTGCAACCTTTTCTGTAGTTACCTGCTCCCCCTCAAACTTTGCATTCTCTTGCTCCCCCTTTGCTTTTGCATCTTCCATATTTTCATCAGTTCCTGACTCCCCCTTTTTGGGAGCATCAGTTACTGGTTTCCTCCTTCTAAGTACAAATTACTTCTTCTTCTTTTTTAGAATTAGTTTCCTTACCATTTGTTTCAAGTTAAGGATCTGTTCTTGTTGTGATAGAACTATGAGTTTAAGCTCTTCAATTTCCTTTCCCTGGTTGATCACATCCATGTTGATATTACCCATGGCATCCATCAATTCCTGATAGTTATATCTGTCCTCACCTTCTCCAGAAGTATTACCCTCTTTTGTAGGATCATTGGATCTTTTTGTAGTGGAAGCCTTCTGCCTAGCAGAAGCACTATCTACCCCCATGGTTTCTTGGCACCTGGGACCTTTGAATGATTGCTCATTCAAAGTTGCCATGGGGAAGGTCTTAGAGATGTTACCACTGTCCTTCTCTATGCTAGCAGAAGTAGTGACAACCTTCTCACCCATATGCTCTTCCTCCACCTCAGAGAGCACCTCCTTGGGGTTAAGAGACACCCCTGTGGTTTCCTTATAGATATTCTCTAAAGGAGAATCCTCCCTTAGAGGGCTTAAAGGCTTAGAGGGTGAAGGTACAGGAAGGGAAGGAGCCTTCCTGACCTTTTTCCTTGAGTAAATTTGGGTTATGGAAGAAGTTGGTTTTTCAAGAAGAGACTGTGGAATAGATTTTGAGTGGGAAGGTTGGGATTGGCTAGCAGTGGGATGGTCTAATGGGGGCCTTGACTCTGCTGCCATACCTTCTTGTGGTTGGGACACCACCATCATTGTTGAGAACAATGGGGTGTCAACTCCTTCCGAGTCCCTAGCAGATCTTCTCATATTTGAGAAAACCTTGCCTTTAGGGGGTTTAGGTACATATACCCCATCAAAGTGAGGTATGTCCGTCAATTCATTAGTAATAATTGTCTGAACAAATCTGGGATACATGAAGAAACTCTTCTTGTTGTCCAGATTTGAGACAAGATCATTGAAGATCATTTGAGAAAAATTATATTTTCTAGCAGTGGATAAACACACCAAAGCATATGCAATGGGACTGCTAAATTGGCTCCAGCCAGTTGTTTTCTTTGAAATACAGTGCATCAAGGTATGAACAAAGAACCTCCATTGGGGTGAAAATTTAGCTTTGAAAAATTTAAAAATTCCCATTTGGCCTTCATACCCCATTCTTGAAAGAGTTGAGAAAAGTTCCTCATTAGGAATAGAGGTTATACCTGCAGCATCATCTAGACGTAGACAAATGCGTAGTACCTCTTCAGTAACGGTTAGGGGTTTTTCACACACTCTTGTCTTTATCATTTGCACACCATTCTCAGTAACAATGGTGACATTATCCCAGAACTGCCTCTGATGCTCTATGAAGATGGTAGGAGACACAGTGAATGCATGAGCGATGTGACTTGTCCTCAGAAAGTCGACTATCTGGTGAAATCCTTCAGCTTGTGTTGGCTTTTGGAGCATATCTATCTCATTGTGCTCGTCGATGAATGCCATGGATGCCATTGAAGTTGAAAGTTCTTTCCTGAAAACTTGGTACTTGAGAGAGAAAGGGTTTAGATCGCAAGTGAACAGTATGCAAAGAGTCGTTGTGAACTCTTTAGGCGGGGAAAGGGTATTTATAGGTTGTGGAATATAAGCAGTATTAACAGTGAGCTGTATTAACTGAGAGCAGTATTAACTAACTAGCAGTATTAACTAACTAGCAGTATTAACTGGGAGCAGTATTAACCACTAGCAGTATTAGCTGGGAGCAGTATTAACCACTAGCAGTATTAACTAACGGGCAGTATTAACTGAACACTAGCAGTAGTAAAATTGTACTGGCAGTACTAAAACTGTACTGGCAGTATTAACCATACTTACACTTTTTAAGCTTGTGATGAACTGAGTACTGCCATACATTTCCTGAAAAAGAAGATTAGTAACACCAAGAATAAACAATATACAGGTATTTAACCACTTTTTGAGAAGGGACTTATTCAGAGTTGATCATTCCCACACTTGTTACCAAGAAAGTGAATCTACCCACATCAAAGGATTTGGTGAATAGATCAGCAAACTGGTTATCAGTATGAACTTTTACAACTTGAATGAGTTTCTTTTCATTGCAGTCTCTTATAAAGTGATACCTGATCTCAATGTGCTTTGTCTTTGAGTGATTGACAGGATTATTAACAATGATAATAACACTGCTATTATCAATAAAAATTGGAGTGTGTAGAAAGGTTACCCCATAGTCCAGCATTTGATTCTGAATCCATAAGACTTGAGAACAGCAACTTGCAGCTGCTATGTACTCTGCTTCTGTTGTAGATGTGGACACTGTGGTTTGTTTCTTGCACTGCCATGACACTAGTCTTGCACCCAAAAGCTGACATCCTCCAGAAGTAGATTTTCTGTCCAAGTTTGCTCCACCTAGATCACTATCTGAGTATGCAAGTAGGTCAAATGATGAGTCATGAGGATACCAAAGTCCCAATCTGGGTTGCCCTTTGAGATATCTGAATATCCTCTTAACAGCTTGATAGTGAGATTGCTTTGGCCTAACTTGGAATCTTGCACATACACAGACTGGAAACATTATATCTGGCCTAGAGGCTGTAAGATACATGAGAGAGCCAATCATGGATCTATAATGATGAACATCCATATCCTCCCCCTCAAGATCTGCTGTTATCTGCTTGTGTGTCTCCATAGGTGTGCTGGCAGGTTTTGAATCTGAGAAACCAAACTTGGTTAGAATGTCCTGCACATACTTGGACTGACAGATAAAGATTCCATCTGACTTCTGTTGAACTTGGAGTCCAAGGAAGAAAGTAAGTTCCCCCATGGAACTCATTTTAAACCTTTGATGCATTAGTTCCTCAAACTCCTTGCACATGCTGTCTCTTGTGGATCCAAAGATTATATCATCCACATAGATTTGGACCAGCAAGATATCCTTCTTCTTTCTCTTGATGAACAAAGTCTTATCAATGACTCCTCTTTCAAAGCCATTTTCCAAGAGATATGATGACAGAGTGTCATACCATGCTCTTGGAGCTTGATGCAGTCCATAAAGTGCTTTCTTCAATTTGTATACCCTGTCTGGATAGCTTGGGTTTTCAAACCCTGGTGGTTGACAGACATATACTTCTTCTTCAATTGAGCCATATAGAAATGCACTTTTTACATCCATTTGATAGACTTTGAATTTCATATAAGAAGCATAAGCCAGGAATAATCTAATTTCTTCTATCCTAGCCACAGGTGCAAATACTTCTTCATAATCTATTCCCTCTTCTTGTGTATACCCTTGAGCCACCAACCTTGCTTTACTCCTTATTACTATTCCTCTTTCATCTCTCTTATTCCTGAAGACCCATTTTGTGCCTATTGCTCTTTGGCCTTTAGGAAGGTCTACCAGATCCCACACATCTTGCAGCTTGAATTGCAGTAGCTCTTCCTGTGTGGCTTCTATCCAACTGGACTCTTTCATAGCATCATGAGCCTTCTTAGGCTCAAGCTGGGATAAGAAGCAAGAAAGCACTGTATGCTGTTGGACTTGCATCTCTTGCAGTCTGCTTTGATTTCTAGTCATCATAGAAGAAGAGATATCTCCTATTACCAACTGAGGAGGATGATTCTTTTGAGTTCTGGTGTGATGACTAGACTCATCATTGAGTCCAACCTCTAGATTTGAGTCATTCAACTCAACTGAGGTGATTTCAGCTGTTACTTCAAATTCTATATTTTCTTCACTCTCCTCATATCTTCTTTCTTCTTCACTCTGATTTGGTTCAGTAGATGGCTCCTTTTCACAGTCTTCAACAGGATCCACAGTAGGTATGGGAAAGATCACAGATTGAGATATACTGTCTTGAACTTGTGTAGTCCCTGATCCTCCACTTCCTGAACCTGCATAATCATCACTACTGAAACCAAAAGAGTTAGTTAGTGAATCAATGTCAAATAGCCACTGAGGACCAGACCCAATAGGATTTGGTGTGTTCTCATTGCATTTGACATTGTCACTTTCTTCAATTATTCTAGAAGAAGAGTTAAAAACTCTGTAGGCCTTACTCTGAGATGAATAACCAAAAAGAAATCCATCATCTGCCTTGCTATCAAACTTACCTAAGTGAGACTTGGTATTGAGAATTGTACAAGGACACCCAAAAGGTTTGAAAAATCTAATGAAGGGTTTTCTTTTATTTAAAAGCTCATATGGGGTCTTGTTCTTTGGCTTGACCACTAGAACTCTGTTTTGGACATAACAGGCAGTATTAACTGCTTCAGCCCAGAAGGTAATTGGCAGTTTTGAATCAGCCAACAGAGATCTAGCAGCCTCTATTAGTGTCCTATTTCTCCTCTCATCAACTCCATTCTGTTGAGGAGTCCTAGGGGCACTATATTGTCTCTCAATTCCTTGTTCTTCACAGAAGGTGTTTAGATCAATATTTTTAAATTCAGTTCCATTGTCTGATCTAATGACTTTTACTTTTTGATTAGTTTGGTTTTCAATTCTTTGGATGAAGGATTTGATCAGTCCACTTGTCTCATCCTTAGTCCTTAGAAAATATACCCAGGTAAATCTAGAGTAATCATCAACAATAACCAAGTAGTAAGATTTCTTGCCTATACTTATAACATTTGTAGGACCAAACAGATCCATATGCAATAGCTGGAGACAAGAAGAAATTGTATTTAATTCTTTGGACTTATGAGAAGTTTTGTGCTGTTTGCCTTTAAGACAAGCAACACAATGATCATCACATGAAAAGACTTTTGATGGTAAACCTCTTACAAGGTTGTTTTTAACAAGTTTGTTCATAGTCTTGAAGTTCATGTGACACATCCTTCTGTGCCAAAGAGAGGATTCATCCACAGAAGCCTTTGAAACAAGACAGTTCAGGGATGAATCACTTGAGACATTGTCCATATCTAGACAATAAACATTGTCCTTTCTTGGAGTTCTAAGTAGTATCATGCTTTCATCAACTACCTTGAACTCTGAAGCAAGGATCATATATTCTGTATTGGTAAATAATATACTATGTTGTTTGTCACAAACCTGTGATACACTTAACAGGTTGTACTTTAACTGATCAACATAGTAGACATCCTCAAATGTCATCTTACCTTTTGTAACATTACCTTTTCCATTTATTTTACCACCTGTAAGATTGTCTCCAAATGCAACATGTCCTCCATTGATATGCTTGAAATCCTGAAGGCATTACATGTTACCTGTCATGTGTCTAGAGCAACCACTATCAACATGCCATATGCTCTTCCCCTTGAGCTGTTGGTTGCCCTGCACATAAGATAAATCAGTAAGTATGAAATAGGAACCCAAGCCAAAGTGGTCTTGGGTACCCCTTTCTCATCAAAATATTTACATTCTTTCTTGACAAGAGTTTTAAACTTTGACTCCTCATTTCTGGAGTACTTTGTCACAATGATGGGTTTGGAAACACATTTGCTAGAAGCAGTACTGGTTTTAGAAGTACTAACTGCATTAGCAGCACTTGCATGCTTAGCAGTACTAACCTTGTTAGAAGTAGTAACTGTGTTAGCAGCAGTAACTGTGTTAGCAGTATTAACCTTTGAAGATGTACTAACAGTATTAGTAGCATTAATATTTTCAGCAGTACTAACACTGGTAGCAGCAGTAATGCTTCTAGCAGCACTATCCCTGTCAGAAGTAGTAACAGTTTTAGTGCTTCTTGGCACCCATATTTTAATACTTTCTTTTAAAACCTTTTTCTTCATGGGGCCTTTGGTTTCAACAGATTTCTTAACCACATGTTTTTTTCCAGCCTTCCTATAACCAACAGGTTTTTGCACAAATCTTTGAAAGTTCATCTGTTGATTAATAGGGTTAAAGAAACAGTGCTTAGCCAAATGGTTTAACTTACCACATATGAAACAAGGTTTTGGTCTGATTATTTTATTCAGATCAACTCCTTGTTTCTGAGCCCATTGATTATTCCAGTTTCTTTGGTTACCTCTTTTTATACCAGAATTTAGGCTCTCAGATTTGTTGCAAGCACACTGTTTACAAGGTCCAGGATTCACAACAGTGGTTTGTTTGTAATGGACCTTGTTATCCTTTCCTTTGGTCTTCTCTATCTCCTTAGACTTGACCCAGATTTTTCCACATCCCTCATTGGTGATAATGTTGTTTTCTAAGGGTATCTCTTTACTCACAACATTATTCCTATTCTCACTTGCTTCTTTCTCAGTCAAATTCTTAACCATCACCTCATCCAAAGGATCTATCTTAAATGCTTTCTCAGTCAAGTCCTTTATCTCCTTGGTCTCTAACAAATCTGATGTAGGAGGGAGATAGTTGTCGTTGTAAGGAGGATGTGTGTTGTTTTATCCAATACCAGGCTTCATCTTATCATGAATCTGAGCTTTTAGAAGAGAATCCATTGCTTTTGAAGCATATGAAAACTTTTCTATGTCAAGCTTAACCTTAGATAATTCTTCTTTCAACCTATCATTCTCTTCTATGGACTTAGACAATTTGGTCTCTAACTCATTCTTTTCCCACTTCCAGTAGTTTGTGTCATAAGAGTGTTGAAGTTCATTGGCTTGAAAGCCTTTGATTTGATCTTCAAACCTCTCAACTATCAACACATAATCTCTTCTGTCATTTTCTAATCTTTTGAGGTCATCACACATGTTTTGGTTGTGATCCCTGTACCTTTTGACATTGTCTATGCAAGATTGAGTACAAAGATTAGAAATTACCTCAGAGGGGAGATCAGACACTTCTGCCATAAGAGCTTGATTCTGAATGGCTTCCTCAGCTTGGTCACTCCAGTCAAACCCCATTCCTTGTTGAGAGACAAGGGCTTGAACAGGGTTCTTGTTTTGATTGTAGCCTCCATTCTGAGCTTGTTGGTGGTTGTTGTTAGGAACACCACTTCTGCACTCTCTAGCAAAGTGTCCCTTCATGTGGCACTTATAGCATTCCACCTTTGTCTTGTCAAAACCAGCTCCATCTTCTCTTCTTTGAGAGAAGTTGTTCTTCCCTGTTCTTTTAATAAACTTCTTCACCCTCATAGATAACATGGCCATCTGCCATTTAATGTCCATCTCCTCCAGGTCAACAGGGTGAAGTTGTTCCAGATCATCATTAATCAATGAATTGTTGCTGTGACTGGACAAAAAGGCTTCAAAGACAGTTTCAGTGCCTTTTTCTGAATTCACTCCATTGGCAGCACTAACTGCTTCAGGGTTGGCAGTAGTATCAGTAGCTGTTGATAGAAGAGCAACATTGTGAATATACCTAGTGGGTTTCTTCTTGGTTTCTACCTCAGTTTCAAAAACTCTTAGATCATTATATAGATCATCAAGTTCCTTCTCTTCCAGATTGTCACTCTGTCTATATGAGACAGTGTACATAGTGCATTCATCCCCAAGAGATCTGAGGAACTTCCTGTTGATATCATCTTGCTCCATCTTCACTCCTACAGTAGCCAGTTCACCAATGAGCTTGTTGAACCTATCAAAAGTTTGAGTCATAGACTCATTCTTTGAAGAAGTGAAGTTCTCATACTGTTGCTTTAGAACATCTCTTTGATTTCTTTTGATGCTTTTAGTTCCAGCAAATCTTTTCTCTAGAGCATTCCAGAGAATCTGAGCATCAGTGCAGTTGCAAAATTGATGCTGATATTCATTGGGGATGGCCAAGAGCAGAGTGCTCAAGGCCTTCATCTCTGTCTGTCTGATCTTCCTCTCACCATCTGTCTTTGGTGGAGGTCTTTTCCCATCTGGTCCAATCTTTCCTGCTTCAGAAGGACCATTCTCAATGATATCCCACATTGAGTAGTCAGTGAGAAGAATGTATTGCCTGATTCTGATCTTCCACATGTCAAACTCACTGGGTTTGAGCATTGGAACCTTAGAGACCAGAGTACTGTTTGATTCTGCAAAGTTTTCCATGATGAATGAATAGATGTTTCTGAGAGAACAGGCTCTGATACCACTTATCAGGATCGAATTCTTAACAAGAATTATAAATACTCAGAAAACAATATCAAAGAAGTTTGCGGAATAACACTTTGATATTCAATATAACAGTAAACAAACAGTATAAATTTGATGAACAACTTGTAAACTTGTATTGAATGATTAAAATCACAAGATTACACACACAACCTCAATCTTGAAAAACAAGCTCTTTCAAGACGGACTCTACTTCTCTAGAATTAGGAACTATGCCTTGAGGTTGATTTTCTCTCTAAACAAAACTTAGAATTAATTAATTAAAACTCTTCTATCAATTCTATACATATACTGAATAAAAGATAATTGCTAAACATAAAAAGATCTTCAGAATAATCTTCATTATTATCTTCATCTTTCCATGTTTATCTTTAACCACGATCTCTTCAGCATTATCTTCACATTATCTTAGAAGCAGCATTAATCACTTGGAAGCATTAACTGAGTATTGGCAGCATTAACTACTAAGCAGCACTAACCTCTAGCAGTACTAACTAGCTAAGCAGTACTAACTTTGTTCAAGTAGCACTAACTTTGACTAGCAGTATTAATTCTACTAGAAGTAGTAATACCTAGCAGTACTAATCTTTGAAATCCTCTGGCAGTACAAACTCTGAACTAGCAGCATTAAAGACTTGTTCACATCTTCAGTTCCCAACAGTTGATCATCTTTAGTCAAAATTATTGGTTGAATTTGAACTATAAGTTTGTTAGACCGATTCTATTTCGAGGAGAATTTGTAAGTCAAACAAATTAGTGGAATTGTTGCTCTAAGATGTTTGATGCATCTGGATGACAATAGTATGACGGGAAATTGAGAAGCGTAGTCCTAAGATGTTGCGTGCCGACCAAACTCATGCACTAATTTTTATTTCTAAATAAGTTTGCATAAATTGTTTCCATTGTTTTCAAAGTATAGAGTGAGTTATGTTACGAAGTTTTGGCAAATCATTTTACACTCAACAAATTTTAAACCGTGAGCTTAAGTATGCATAATTGTTGCACGTGGTTGCAAATATTTTATTGAAAATCTCTTTATCCCCGTTTCGTGTCTAACACTAATTGCAGATCTTATAATATCCGTGTTTTAATATTATTTGGGGTATTGGGCAAGTAACTGTGGAATTTTTGACTTTGACATTGGATCTCCTCCACGTATGTTAAGGTTTTAAAGGTAGAGTTGTTCCCATGTTTTTGAGTCTGAATTTTCTTGGGAATTTTAGTCTGTACGAGTCGTGTTGAATTTTATGGAATTTTGTTTTACGACGTTTTGGGCGTCGTGTCTCACGATAGTTTTGTTGAAAATGGTCACTTCATCGTACGTGGTGGTTTTAGAATTTTAACACTTTTAGACTTGTTGTCGTTTTATATTTTTATGTTGGGAAATAAAAATTTTGACACCACTTGATTTTAGCGTTAATGAGTTTCATGAAAATTCAGTTGGGTTTTATGGTGTCTTATCGTACGACTTTTGCGTCACGTAGATAAATTTTGGAACGTGTGTACATGCATTATTGCGTGCGTTAATTTATGGGTTTTGCTAATAAATGTCACCCCATGTGCTATTTTGGGAGGTTTCAAAATCTGGTGTTTTTCTCGTTCGGGTTTTACACAATTGTTACTCGTTATATACTATTTGCATTTGGATTAAGTAGTGCTGTTGGTGTGAGTAAGCATATAAAGGATTTATGTTATTTCAGTTATTGATTTTACTGTTAGAAATTTTCTGCAATGCATTAAACGAGTTAGCGGTATTCATGCCGTTGTAGTTACTATTTTGGTCAAATGTGTTCATCTGTGCGGCACAAAGTTTTAAACTCGATTTGAAATTTATTTGCTTTCTCATCGTTTTACCGAGCTTTGGGAAATAAACTGATGTATATGGGGTTTGTTGAGAATTTTAGGCCACACCGTCTTTGGTTAAAGAGGAAAATTTTAAAGTTAAAAATTGTGAAGTTCCCTTCTGGAGTGTACAAACATTATTATACGTGTTGTGGTGCAAGAATTTATTTTCATGTTTATAGTGTAAAGTTTGCTACACATCTTTTGTTACCGTTTATTCAACGTAAATAGTGACCAAACGAATTTTGGAAGTGGTTTTATATGGTAGTGTCGGTGATCAATTTTCAACCTATCAAGTGATCGGTAATGGATTTTACCGCACGATTAATTGTTATAAAGCTTATGTATTTGAAACTTTTATAAAAGTTTAAATTGGCATATTAGTTGAAAACCTTGAACTCATTAGGCCTATAGATTTAGACCCCTGTCATTGAAGGAATTGTAATTAACGGACCAGAGAAGTCCTTCGGAGTTGAAAGTCAGATGATCCGACTTGTAGTCAATCTTGAATTTAGGTTTCAATTTTTGAATCGGTTCACGTTTGAATAGTTGAGGTAATAGATTCATGCCTTCCCCGCTATCTTAGTGGTGACCACTATGTTTCGGTAAACCTGCGGGAAAATGTCTTACGTGATTATCGGTACCTGGTTGGGTTCGATTTAATGGGTTACTTGTCTGTTGGACATCATGGTGTATGTTGATGGTGTACCGTCTTAGTAGGTTCTTTGATTTAAGGAATTATGGTGGTCCGTATGTTGGGAATGTAAGATCAGGAATAATAGCCCTCTGTTAAGTGTCAACCTTAATGCGACAATACTTCTAGAATGAAGTATTGGGCGGGATGTCCACGTTTTGATGTCACCATTTTGGTATTAGGTGTCGACTCGTTTCTTGAAGTCAATGAATCCTGGAATGTTTGGAAGTATCCCGGGTAGATCATGAGAAAAGTTGACCTCTCGGTGGTGGAATTTAAAGGAGTATTGGATGTTGGTAATTAAGTACCGATGTGTATAAGCCTTCCTTTTATGGTAAATATCTTTTAATGGAATGTTTTGAGGTTGGGAATAGATCGGAGTTGAGTGATTGCCGGATCTGCACTAACCAACTATCCGAAGAGCGTCTTGGTACGCCCTTGGAAGGACGACCTTATCAAGATCAAGAATGGATCATTAAGAATATTGAGAATTCTTTGGGGTTTGATGTCGATCGTTGGTTTTGGGTTCAGAAACATGTGGATCTGAGGTAATTTGACCAGTGTGAAATTGAGGTCACGAATTACCCTAGAGGTAGTGCGTGTCACTCAAGGTTAGGAGACAACCGCAGTCTCATGGTTAAAGGCTACGGTAGTAAATTAATTGTTCATTCGAATATAAGTGAGAAGTGCCTAAGGGGACAATTATCGTGAGGACCATCACGAGGTTACGGGAGTACTTTTGGCAAGTGGAGTAGAGTTAATCTAGTCGGTGGGCAATGTTTTATGAGAATCTAGATTTCGAGGACGAAATCTCTTTAAGGTTGGGAGGATGGTAACACCCGTAATTTCGGTAATTGTCACCCGAACGTTTCTGCGACTTGTAAACGGTGGGGTTTTGTTGGGAAATGTTTTGCTTAAAGTCCCTTGGAGTATCGGGAGTATTGGTAGTGAAAAAGTCGAGTTTCGGGGCTCCGGAAAAGTCCCAAGTTAATGCCCGACGACTATGACAAGTCACAATCGCACTGTCATAATCGCATGGAGTGTACCGTGCGCTGGTACATACCAGCGACTATGACCAGTGACATTGCCCAGGGCAATGTCGCATGGTCAATGTCGCACCAGGGCACCAGGGTGCTGTTAAATGTGAATTCTCAGCTTTCTTTCTCATTCTCTTCTCCAAAACTTTCCCATTCTCTCTCAAATCGCTTCTTCTTCATTACCCACAAACCCTAACTCCTTTTAAGTCCATTTCCATGGATTTCAAGGTGTTTCTTCACCGTCAAGCTTGTGATCTCAACCTCATGTGCTAGTTCATGTGTTCTTCCACCATTTCTTGGAGATTTCTAAGTTTTCTAGGTTTTCATCAAAACCTAAGTGGTAAGTGTATCCCTTCCATTTCTAAACCCTAATATAAGATATAAATGTTCTCTTGATGATTTCCTAGTGATTGGTTTCTCAAATTTCGGATTTGATAGTTTTGGTGAAATTAGGTCAAAATTGGGATTTTGGTCAAGATTAGGATTTGGATGTAAAATGTTTGGGGTTTGATTCTTAATGGTTGAATGAGTATATTCATGGTTGGAAACTTGTGAATATAGGTTTTGGAAGGTTTTGCTTGTGGATTCAAGTGTTCTTCAAAGGAGCTCAAGTTAGGGTAAAACCTAGATTTAGCCTAAATCTAGCAAAGTGAGTTCAAGTTGACTTGTGAAAACGTTGTACATGCCAAAATGTTTATTTTAAAGTATTTATGTGTTTAACATGAAATTATTATTTGTAGAGTTACTTGATGGGTTTTGGTTATTTGAGAAGTTTGGTTTTATAAACCTTGTAAAACACCCATATTGGGGGTGTTTGGGCATTTTGATAAATGAGTCATAAATGGATATGTTTGGTAATTTATTGCACAAGTGAGATTATTTGGTTAAAAAGGCATTTTAGTGTTTGTTTTGGAGAAATGCGCAATTTCGTGTTATGGGTCGTTTTGAAGAAGTAAATGGCATAAAATCATTTGGAAAGTAAATTGTCTCAATTTAAACTTCATTGGAGCCTGCACACATATTTTGGGAGTGTGTCTGCATTAAGTGAGTCAATTGCGTTATTCTTTTGGAGAGTCGTTAATCGTTGGTCACAAAAAAGGGAGTTTTGAGCATTTTGGCTCGGTGTCGATTTAAAAGAGTCTCGAGGACACTTGTCCGGTTTTGAATGGCTCAAGTATCCCCATCATGACGTACACACTTATATACCCTGTTACATTTTGGCGTTGATTACATGTTCGAGTGCGTTGGTCATTTCAGGTTAGATTGTGTTGCATTGGATCCATAGGCACGTAAGTCAGTCTGTTTTGGGATGGTCAATTTGGTATTGTGGGGTTAAACTCTGGTACCCATGTTTTATGAGCAGAAACTTTACAAGTGATCTCTAAGAGGGTTGAGTCTGATAGCGCTACCGGGGAAGTAGGCGCTAGGACCTCCGCCGCTTGAAGTAATGTCTGGGAGGTAGTCTTTAAGTGTGTCGGGCCTTTGGGGTGGAGTTCTTAGGAAAATGCCATCAAGGACAACTAACTTGGGGTGACACTTGTAAAGAAGTCGTAGGGACACCTAGCTGGGATGTTGGGAGGTGTCATGCGATTAACGTTTCTTAGGTGGCATACTTTTGTGTTTCCTCCACTCTCAACGGATACGGGTCTCCCCTGTTGTCGGCTATCAATATTTCC
Source organism: Arctium lappa (assembly GCA_023525745.1). Lineage (NCBI taxonomy): Eukaryota > Viridiplantae > Streptophyta > Magnoliopsida > Asterales > Asteraceae > Arctium > Arctium lappa. The sequence continues at coordinate 20,655,212 of CM042048.1, read as the reverse complement.
AATAAAAGGATGTCTTATTTTATTGTCATTGGTTCTTGATGGTCGACAAAGAATGAGGACCTTAATATTTGTTAAGTCCAATTAAAGCCATTAACAATCAAATCCAATCAATTTAATCACATATTCTAGAGAGAGAAATAGTCATATGTATTGATAAGCGTACAATTCTCAAGTTACAAGCTTCTCTCACAAAACAAACTATTTAAACAAGACTACTTCTCTCAAACAAGTAAACTCTCAAGACAAAAGATCTCTCAAAGACTTTTACGAAGACAAAGTCAAATACATCAAAAGTCAACACTTGATCTAAACTATACATTAACAATCTCCCCCATTTAGATCAAGCATTAATGATAGGCTTGCCCTAACGAGATAATCTTCCTTGACGGATTCCAAGCAGCGACTCAAAATTTCTAATCCCACACCTGAAGTTGAAACAATCATAGATATCATCTACAACTCTTTCAGTATAGAGCTTGACAAACTTGCCCATTCCTTTTCTCCTTGCTTCAGCTTCTCTTTGTTTTCCTTAAGCCTTCGCTCTAATTGCATTTTGATCAATTTCAAAGTTCCATCTGAAAACTTGGCAATTAAAAATACTCTGAAGAACCTCTTTTTGTTCTCAGAATTCTTGTAGACTACACCAAGTTCAGGCTTCTCTAGAACAGTAAATGGACTGTAGTCATAAATTTTATCCAAGCTCAGATCAGGCTTCTTCATGTTGACTCTCCTCTGATTTGTCTCTATACCAAGTTGGAAGTCATAACAATAAGTGTAGTTAAATGTCTTCTCATAAATCTCTTCACAACTTCTAATGCAATGAGAATGTTCTCTGGACGTACTGTCATACTTCTGAACAAGTGATAGAGATACTCGATATCATCCACATTTAGAAAGCAGAAGTCAACTTCAGAAAATTCCCATTCTGTCGAATCTCTTCTTTGCACATGAAAGACTGGATACCAGATTCTTACGAATGACACAAGTCTTACTAGCTTCACTGTCACTATTCCTGATTTGTTTTTCACAACTTTCTCTGGTTGTCTTACCCAACTCATCATTCTAGCATACTCCTCCTGATATTCCTTTGGTTGATCTGAGACACCCAATACCTTGAATTTATCCAATAACCTTAGCCTATGTACAAATATGTTCTTCATATCCTCTTCTAGAAAGGGTTGCCTCAAAGTATTCCTCATTTGTTTGAGTTGAGCTTCAGTAGGGGCAAGAGGTACTTGAGGTTCATTTGAGGTTCCTGCTTAGGCTTCGGCTGGGTTAGAAGGAAAGAAATGTTCTGGTTCGGTCTCAGTGTTTATGTCAGGTAGGTTTTCAAAGTTAGGTTGCTCATCATGGTTTGGACTAGGTAAGTTGGTTTGGATAGATGGAATAGGTTGGCTAGATGGAATTGGTTGGGTTGAGATTGGTTGGGTAGTTTGAACAGTTTGGCTAGATTGGATAACTTGGGTAGATGTGGCTGTTTGGGTAGGTTGGTCTTCTAGGCTAGATATGTTTATTGGTTGGTTGAAAGGTTTGGTAAGGTTTATTTCTTTGAAGGATGGTGTTAAGCCCAGATTAGTTGATTGATAATCACATAAACACAATAATGAACAAGAGATAAATAGATCAAACAATATATCAACGATCTCTTGTATAATCAGTTAAATACGTGTGTGTTCTTGGTGTATACAGAATACCTCGTTTGCAGCTTACAATATAGAGAGAATACGACTCTTCTATTTTCCTTATGCGATCCACACCAAGAATTAACCTAAAACTAGAGAATAAATCCTATTTATACTTAGGTTAACATTACCTAATCAGTATCTTTGGGTCTTCTCTTATCTTGAAAACTGTATCTGATATGACGTTGACAACTTCAAAGCTTGTAGCTTTACATAGTCTTCAGTTCAAAAATTTTTGTATAGTTTTTCTCTTTGTATTCTCCCCCTTTGATTATTCTCCCCCTTTTTGATGAGTGGTGAGAATCAGCAGCATCAAAACATAGCAAAACAAAGTAAGAATTTTCTCTCCAAATCAACAGTTAAGTGCAGTCTTCATGTATAGATCCCTGTGTGGAAATAAGAGCAGTCTCCCCAGAAAGATTCAAATAAGTAAAAAGTGGTAACCCTTAATCAACAAATGTCTCAGTTTGGAATGCCTGTCAGTAACACACAATTACTGAGTAACACAAAGTTACTATATAAGGAGCTGGTTTTGATGTAGACTCCCCAGGACTTCCATTCAATCATCGAATAACACATGGTTATCTATGAACGTTCTGACAGAAAACAAATTTCTGTGTGCATGGATTCTCAAACACTAGGATTCTCAAACACTAGGATGCGAAACTTGAACAAAGGGCTAGCGAATCCTAAGCTTTCTCAAACAAAGGGCTAGCGAATCCTAAGCTTTCTCAAACAAAGGGCTAGCGAATCCTAAGCTTTCTCAAATAAAGGGCCTGCGAATTCTAAGCTTTCTTAAACAAAGGGCCTGCGAATTCTAAGCTTTCTTAAATAAAGGGCCTGCGAAGGTTTAATGCTGCTTTGCGAGTTCTTCATATGTTCGACCCTGTACTTCGTTTTTCAATCCAAAAACACTTCAAAAGGTTAATACTCAGTGTAAAATTTACAAAAATCAACCACAAACATGCTATTAACGAAACCCAATCAAAATCAGTGATCAAAAACAACTTTTGTGCTTGAAATAAGATGAAACAGTAATCGATATCTTTATGAACAAACTTCAAAAATCTTCAAAATACAATCGATTTGTGTTTTTAAAAGCAATTAAGCAATCAGATGATGTTCTTTAGCATGAAACACACCTAATCAAATCGATTTTATGCATAAAAACACAATAAACCATGAATTCGATTTTCACACAGTGGATTTTCGAAAAACACTATTTTTAATCCAAAATCCTTGATTCTTTGGCTCTGATAGCACTTGTTAAGCCCAGATTAGTTGATTGATAATCACACAACACAATAAAGATCAAGAGATAAATAAATCAGATTAACATACCAACGATCTCTTGTATAATCAGATATAACATGTGTGTGTTCTTGGTACCTCTTAATGCGTAAAATACAGAATATGGCTCCTCTCCAATCTACGTATTGTTCACTTTATGCAATCCACACTATTGTTCACCCCCTAAAACTAAATAATAATACCTTATATACTTAGGTCAACATGACCTAGGCATTATTACCTAATAGCTAAAATACCCCCTAGAGTATTAAACACTATTACAAACTAGACCCCGTTTATAATTAATCTTGAATACAATTTACTGATCCAACAGATGGTAGTTCGAGTTGTTCACGGGTAGTTTCTGGAAGGTCATAAGTCACAGGACTCAGCTAGATATCTTCTTGAGAACATGCAAGGATGTCCAGTATACTCTCTTCACCTTCTCCCATTAACTCCCTTTCCTCCTCCTTGATCTTCTAAAAGTTATCATACTTCTCAGTAGCAGTTGCTTCATCATCAGAAGATAAGTCAATTGCATAGATTTCTTCCAGACCAGTAATCCTTAAAATCTCATCTCTTGTAGCAACCACAAGCTTTTCAACCAATGGTCCTACATCTTCGTTAACGTACAGGACTAACTCCCTACATTGTTCTACCTGCTCATCACCACCAATATCAATCATCTTAGTATCCTCATCTCTAAATGATCCACCAAGAGCAAGTTCAGACTCTGTAGCAGTTCTTTGACGTTTGCTCATCTCCCGCTCATGGTCATGATCGGAATCATGATCATGTCTCTTTCTGGAACCTGCTTGGACTTTGCATGAATCCTGAACTACTTTCGTCAACTCTTGAATATGTTGAATCATTTCTGTCTTGAAAGCGTTAAACTCTGATACAGAAACTAATTCAGACGATACCTGAGATTGATGAGCCCTTAACAAACTGACCAGATCAACATAAGATGCATTAATAGATACCTGAGATAGAAGCTTTGCATACAACAGAGATTTAAGCTCCTCCATACTTAGCTCAATGGACTTAACTGATGGTGGTAGAGGTGGTTGAACAGACTCCTCTACCGCTGGACCTTTCCCCTTTAGTAAACTTTTGACTTTGGCTAGCTCCTCCTCAAATTTAGCAGATAAGCTCTTAGTAATGCGGTTTTCAACAGTCTTTAAGGCGCCATTGAGAAACTCCTTTGACACAAAGTCGGGTAAGTTCACACCGGGGTCACTTAGACTTCCCGTTAAACACAACTGTTGAAGATTCAACAGTGTGGCCTGTGTTCAAAGATGGCATAGTGTTAGCAATGACAGGACTTCCACTTGATCCTCGTAGTCCGGAATGCATATCTACTACAAGTGTTCCGACCGGGTCACTTAGTCGACCGATGATTGTGTCCTTGGAATAGAAGTAGATATACCAAGTGGTGCTAAACTTGATAGTGCACAGAAAGACATTAAGCTCTGGGGGAGTTGAGCTCTGGTTTCAATATCCAAACTTTCCGAGTGAAAACTGGATAGAGTTTGTGCTAAATCCCCGTATAAAGATGAGACTACAGCCTGTTGAGAAGCTATAGAATGGCTGGCAGAGGTGTGCAATTGCATAAGCGGACTACTTATGTCTTGTATTTCCGAATGCAACACATGCAACGGAGTACGGGATGTGGTTGCCCTTCTGGATTGGTAGGTTCGGGTACACACTCTCTCTCCATATTCTTTTCTGCAATCTCTCTTAGCCTCACATTTTATGCATTTTCTACGTCATCTCCCTCAAGTCTCCTTATGTCTCCCAAAACATTTTGAATATCATTCGTAGCTGTATCTATCTCCATATCATCTTGATGTAATGAAACATCATCAAGAAATCCAAAGCTATGTTGTAAGTTTTCATCTTCAATATCAGCTCCATGAATATTCTCCACCTATTGTTCTGAAGTGGCAGATGGAATAGAATCTGAAGAAGCTTCCTGCCAATCCGACTCAGGTTGAGATGGAATAGAATCTGAAGAAGCTATCTATACCTGAGGACTCGATTGACGAATGATAGTCCTTTCAGGTTGAGATGTGAAGACTTCTAGATGAGTGGTAACTTGTGCCGAAGTCCCCACAGCTTCACGTGTAGATTTTTGACCTCCTCCTGTACCCCTCTCTAAATTTTCCCTCGTCTCTCCCCGTTCTAGGACTCCCATAGTCTCAGGAACCCTCACCGACTCCTCTCTTCTAAGGTTTGAGTCATGGGTAGGAATAACCGGTTCTAGGAATCCCATCGACTCTCTATATTCCCTAACGCACTCAGAGTTCGGATTAGCATAGGAAAGCAATGTTGTTGGGATAGGCATGGAGTAAAGAAAAGACTTCTTTTGCTTCTGAAGATATTTCATTTCACACTCAGGAGTAAGCTCATGATGAAGCCTCTTTGGAATGTCTCGGTTTGATCGGATCATACATCGAACAATCAGTTGAAGAAACCGCTGATATGGCACGTACTTTGGTTTCTTGGATGTTCTTTTTCTAATGACCTTCTCATAAAGTTTCGTCCAAAATGCCACTGAATAATCAACGTGCAGTTCGTACACGATTGCATGAAAGAGCCGTAAAGTGTGCATATTGGTGTTGTCAAGGTCAGAATTCCTTGAGGTCAAGCAACAATTGATGATAGAGAACATCTGATAGTAGAACGGTGGAAGATTTGTCTTTTTGAATTCGCTGATCTTTGTCAAAGGACCCACATACCCTAAGGCGTGGATGCCTTCAAAAACTGCTGAGTCAACAGGGTATGGGTCAAATGTAGTTCGACCCTCTCTTGAATCTGGTTCAGGTAAGTCCAGAATCAGTCTGAGTCTTTGATATGTCAGGATTGAAGTGAAGTTATTAATCCTGAGTTGGAAGAATTTGATCTTGTCACTCTGCACCACATAATGGACTGTCTTCCAGGCCTGTTGCAAATATAGCACTGGAATTGTTGCGGTGTCTGTCAGGGCTTTGCAAATCGGATGACCCTTCAGAATCTCAATTATCAGTGGATTGACATTTAGATTGTCAAAATCTACATGGTGATTGTTTGGGTAGAGCAACAAATGCTCAGACGGATGGATCAAGGCTAGATCAGGATCTTCACCGACAGCTGACTGGATATGAGATCAGGAAGATGGCATAGGAGTCTCTTTTGACACATTTGGATCATTTTCATCCATTTGTACAATTGGATCATGAGATTGTTCTTCTGCCATTGAATACCTGAGAAAAATAGAAAGTATTGGATAAAATCCAATATGTTAGCAATAAGCACAAAACTTGTTTTCAGAAAAATATTTTGATACACACAGTATCAAGTACAGAAATATTGTACTTTAAGCTCACAAAGATAAGCATAGAAAGTTACATGGAGCAAAATGTAACTTGAACAAAATTACAAGAAAAATGACCAAAAACAACAACATATGAACAAGATACTTGTTATTTTGATTTGTTCTCACAAATGATGTAGCATTGCTTACACACTTAAAGTTTGAAAAAAATTCTAATTCCAGAACTCTCATGACACTGAGAGGGACTAGAAACTCGCAAACCATGATAATTCACAAGAAACCCTAAAACTCTCATAGGCGGGAAACTCGCATAAACTGTCATAAAACTTAGAACTCGCAAAATGATTCAAGAACTCGCATGTCTAAGATTTCACATGTAAACGCTCATAACTAAGTGTTCAAACACAAGAACACTCAGAGAACTAATCATTTCAAATTTTGAAATTCAAATTTCAAGTTCAAAAATTTAAACTCAATAATCTGAAATATATCTTTTGATTAGTTCGAGTTAGGTTAGAATGTTCAGATTTAGATTCGATTTAGCTTTCTATTCAGATTGGGTCCAAATGAATCAAACAGTCCACAAGTTTAGTTCATTATATCGAGAGAAAAAAAAATCGAAGATTTCAGTTCATAATGTCGAGTCCAGGGATTTTAGGAGTCAAGGTTACCTGCAAATCACAATATAATAGCAAACCCAGATTGAATTCGAGTTCAAAAACACAATACAAACATCATTATATGAGAACAAAATCAAATAACACATACATCATTCATAGAAGATGAACAGTCACAAAATCATTAAAAAAACCTAGAAAAATAAAATCAGAACCTGAAATCATCAAAGAAATATGCGAAAACACAATAGAAATAAGAAACAAACAATAAGAAATCAAACACCTACACTGAATCGATGATATGATCTAAGAAATCGAAAGGTCGTAGAAGATGCTCAAGAGAAAAATATCACGAAGTGAAGAACTCTCAAAGAAATTATGAGAGAAGTGGGCCGAATCTGGAAAACAAAGGATTATATACTTTGTAACTCGCATACACGTGGCACGATATGATTGGTTGACCCACTTCTCGCAGATTGAAGAAAAAATACTTGTCGCACAAAGAATGACAAGTATGTGTGTGCACTTCGCGCATGAACAATATGCGCGAAGTGTGAAACTCGCAAGCTATATCGTGCGCAAAGTTGAAACGCGCAAGACTTTACGTGCGTGAAGTAGTATGAACTGTAAGAACTCGCACGCTTTGATGAGCGAGAAGTGGAAACTCTCAAAGCATAGGGTGCGCGTTTTGTACTTCGCGCAACCTTTGCTATGCGCGAAGTGTAAACTCGCATGACATAGTCTGCACGTTTTACACTTTGCGCAAGCAATGGTGTGCGCGTAGTACAAACTCGCATAACACTATGCGCGTTTTATACTCAGAAATTTTTTGAGAAATTTTCAAAAATGAAAACTTTCCAAAAATAGTAAGTTTATGAAAAACCCTTTTAAGCTAAAAAATACAACCTTTTCTCTGAAAAATCTTTCTGATTTCAAAAATCCTTTTTCAACCACAGACTCACACACCCACTTACAGACTTTTACAGTTCTGCTCCCCTTGAAGTGTGCATGTCTGTTTTCTTCCCCTTGATGTATGCAATCTGCTCAGCATACTGAAGTACGAGTCCTGATCTGACTTGATCAGAAGTCAAAGTCCATGATGTCAGTATTTTATACACAGCAAGAACCTATTACACTTCAAAACATAATAAGATTTTGGTACTCACTGTACATGAGTCCTCAGATGTTAAGAGTATCAAACTTTGAGAAGATGTAATTACCAAAATACTTACACAGACAATAAGCAGACTCAACAACAACAAGTATAGAATTCAGAGATTAAAATATAGTTATGCATCAAAGTTCAACATTCCAAGTTTGCTGACCAATAAAATAAATCTCTTTTCATCAAGAGGTTTTGTAAACAATTCAGCAACCTCAAAATCTGGTGAAACAAAATGCATTTCTATATTTCCTTTCTCTACATGATCTTTGATAAAATGATAGCTGATGTCGATGTGTTTTGTTTTGGAGTCTTATAACAACAGCAATATGAGACACTTTTGGATTTGCCTGATATCTTGCACAAAAACAGATAGCAAACATTATGTCCGGTCTACTTGATGTCAAGTATAGAAGACATCCTATAATACTTCTGTAAGTCCGCTGATCCACTGATTTTCCCGAGATATCATCATCCAACAAACTTCCAGTCTGCATAGGAGTCTTCATAGGTGATGAAGAGTTCATGTCAAATTTCTTCAACATGTCTCTTATATATTTGGCTTGATTAATAAAAATCCCTTGCGGGGTTTGTTTGACTTGCACGTGAAATCGTGTTTCAGTCCGTAGAATGCTTTATCCAACACGTAGACATGGTCTGGGAACTTTGGATCTATGAAGCCTTCAGGTTGACTCACGTACACTTTTTCGTGTAGTATACCGTTGAGGAATGCCGATTTGCCATCCATCTGATATACCTTGATATTTTTATGTGCCGCGTACGCAAGAAAAATCCTTATAGCCTCAATCCTTGCCACGGGTACATAGGTCTCATCATAATCAATTCCCTCTTGCTGATTGTAACCTTTCGCCACTAACCGTGCTTTGTTCCTGACAATAATACCCGCTTCATCTTTCTTGTTCCAAAAAACCCATTTAGTACCAACTATGGTTTTGTCCTTGGGTCTAGGTACTAGTCGCCACACTTCATTCCTTTTGAATTCGTTCATCTCGTCTTGCATCGCGTTTATCCAGTCTGGACCTTTGAGTGCCTCAGACGGCTTTTTCGGTTCCATGCTGCTTAGGAATTTTGAGAACATATAGAAGTTAGCAGATGCAGCTGCAGTCGCAGATCTTGTAGACACCTTAGCTTTTGGATCTCCAATTATGTTTTCTGGGGGATGACTCTTTGTCCATTTGTGTGTACTTGGCAATACATCTATCTCAGTCAGATCATTTGAATTATCAAATTCATCCTGTATAGAAGGTAGATCAGTTTCTGCTTTAGTTGGACTTTGTGCACTCAGTGATTGATCAGCTTCCTCTGATGTAGGTTCTGACTGATTTTCACTAGATACTGCTGAAGTAGATCCCGGTTCATTCAGTGGTGATACTATCTCAGTTGTACTAGCTGGATCAACTTGTTCAGAAACCTCTTGAGTTTGACTTGTAGAAGCTTCACCAATTGCTCCAAAGGGACCTGAGATATCTGCACTCGTAGGATGTGAGTCAGTATTTATTAAATTTTCTTGTCTGTTATTTTCATTTGATAAATCATTAAACGCATCAAGAAATAACAGATCAAGATCAGATTCTGTGAGAGGTTCATAGTTCTTATTCTTTTGTTGATCAGGTTCTACACTTGATGATGTAGAAGCTTTATCTTTAGATTCGAGTTCTGAACTACTTTGTTCAGAAGTCCTCGACTTTAATTTATTAAAGGTCAAATTGGCACTTTCGATTACAGTCTTTGTCCACATATTGTACACTCTGTACGCTTTTGATTGAAGAGAATATCCGATGAATATTCCTTCGTCAGCTTTTGGTTGGGATTTGGACAAGTTCCCTCGATCGTTTAGCACGTAACATTTGCAGCCAAATACACGAAAAAATTTAACCGTTGGTTTACGACCACTAATAATTTCATAAGAAGTTTTATTAAAACACTTATTTATTAAGGTCCTGTTTTGTGTAAAGCAGACAGTGGCTACTGCTTCAGCCTAGAGAAACAAAGGTAGTTCTAAATATGCAAGCATTGTCCGTGCAACCTCTACCAATGTTCTGTTCTTCCTTTCAACTACCCCATTCTGTTGAGGTGTCATTGCCGCAGAAAAATTGTGCGAAATTCCAACGGAGTCAAGAAATGATTGAAGAGTTGCATTCTTGAACTCGGTACCGTTGTCACTTCTCAATTGTTGTACCGGGATTTGCAGAAGAACTTGGATTTTCTTTATGAATTTGATTATCAGATCAGGTGCCTGAGATTTCTTCCGCAAGAACTCTAACCATGTATACCGTGAGTATTCATCCACCATGACTAGAATGTACTTCTTGCCATTAATGGATTGAGTTCTCATCGGACCACATAAATCCATATGAATAAGCTCCAAACATTTGTTGCAGTTAGATAACATCTTGAGCTTGTGTGAACTTCTCTTCATTTTGCCTTTTTCACATGCAGAACAAAGAGAATCTTATTCAATCTTCAGTTCAGGAAGTCCCGTAACAAGATGTTGTGTTCTGAGCTTATTCAGATCCCGAAAGTGCTGATGAGATAGACGTCTATGCCACAACCAACTCTCTTCAGTAGATGTCTTAGAAATAAGATAGACTAGCTTTGATGCTTTGAGTGTTGGAAAGTGGACACCATACAATAATCCCATTCTCCCAGCTTTGATGAGTTCTTCTCCACTCTGATCTTTGATGTAGCAATAATCAACATCAAATTCAATCTTACATTTCTTCTCTGCAAATTGACTGATCGAGAACAGATTGTATGCCAAACCCTCTACGTACAGAACTTTAGAGATAGTGATCATGTTGTTCCTGATAGTGCCGTAACCTCTGACGTATCCTTTCATTTCATTTCCAAAATTTACTGAACCTGCGTAATGATCTACATAGTAGAACAGCAAGTGTTTGTGTGCTGTCATGTGTCTTGATGCTCCAGAATCAATGATCCACACATGACACGCCTGAAAGCAACAATCACTTAGATTTAGGTACCCATATGAATATGGGTCCTTTATTATTAGTATCCTTAACAGTTTTCAAATTAGCTGATGACCCTTTAATTCGCCACTCAAATATGGGTCCTTTTGATAAAGTTTGTGCTTTAAGTTCAGATTTGGGAATCCACTTCCACACAAACTTTACATCAACTATTTTATTTACATGAAAATCACTGTTTTTCTTCTAAACAGAATAAATTTCAGCTTTATTGACTTTAAAATGATCAGAAGATTTCTTGTTCTTAAACTAGACATTTTTCTTTTTCTTTAAAGACTTGGGTTTCAAAGAAAATGAACTTTTAAGACAGTATGAACATTGCAACCTAGTAGCAGCTTATGTCAACAACTCTTTTCAAGAAAATGTTTTTGTTTTATTAGAACTTTGTTGACAATCATCATTACAAGCACAGGATACTCTATTACATTCATATCTATCAAAATCATTCACAATCTTTTCCACTTCAGTCTTCTTTTTCATCTTTAAACTTTCATTCTTCAACTTTTCATCTGAAACACAATCAGATTTAGAAAGATTAATGGATGAAGAATTTGAACATTCACCTATTTCATTAATAGACTTGGATTTAATCTCAACACTTTGATTTATAGAAATTGGAACATCTTTATCCATGTAAGCTTCTTTCCCTCTTGAGAGTTTGAAAATTCTGGATTCTAGACTCCTTATCTCTTTTTGCAAAGATTCATTTTGAATAAAACTTGAGTCTAGTTCCATTCCAAAATTTTCATTGGCTTCTTCCAATTCAACAATTAAATTGTTGAGATGTGAAATCTGCCTTCTAACTCATCAATCTTATCCAAAGCTTCTTGATGTTTAAGGTCAGTAAATTTGGAGGAATTTACAGAAACAGACTTTTGTGAGATTACTTCTTCATCCTTATCTTCTTTGATTGAACAAGTTAGAATAGTGTCAGTTGAGTCAGAATTTGAACTGGCTTTAGAAGACTCAGGTTTTGTTGAAAAAATATTTTCATATTCGACAAATGAACTCTTTTTACTTTCGTAAGAAGAATTTAATTCATCATATGAAAATTTAACTGAATTAAAACCCTGAGTTTCTGAGTCAGTTTTAATTTCTGACTTAACCTCTACTGATTCGTCCTTCTTCATCTTAGGAGATTGAGGCAATGCAGTCTCTGGTTTGACAAAAGTTTCCAGAATGTGGGGTATCAAAATAATAGGTTCATCACCCGACTTTTTAAGATTGTAAAGATTTTCAGGTGCCTTTTTCAAAACATCCACATCTGATAAACCCAAACCAGGTTTTGCTTTGTAAAATCTGGTGTCTTTCTGATTATTAGTCAGAATCTTCAACGTCTGTTCTGTTTGACCTCTCTTAAAGTTAAGATCTTCCAATTCCTTAATCTTTGTGTAAGCTTCAGTCCTGTCTTTCAAAACAATGTCATATTGAAGTGTCAGATCAAGATTCTTATCCTTTAATGTAACTATCTCTTTTTGTAATTCAGAAATTTTAGTTTGAAGTTTTGATTTATCCAATTTCAGAACATTTTTCTCTTCTTCTCTTTCTTCAGCCAATGTTTTATTGATCAGTGCTTGATCTTGATGTCCTTGAATTGTACTCTTTTGTTGTTTGAACTTTTCTTTTAATTTTAAAAATTCAGAGTTCATCAAGTTTAACTGGGACATCAAGTTCAACACTTCATCATTATCACAAGAAAAATCAGAGTTGTCAGATATAGAATTTACCTCGGAATCTGACTCTTCGTTCAGGTGTGCCATCAAGTTGTAATGCACCTGAGTCAGATTCACCTTTACTTCTTCCTCTTCTTCATCAGAATACTCAAACCAGATCTCCTCCTCAGCTTTCAAGGCTTTACCCTTTTCCATGGCCTTAGCAAGCTGGCCTTTCTTTGAGTAGTATTCATAATTCTTTACCCTTTTCACTAGGCAATCTTTGATGAAGTGTCCGGATTTTCCACAATTGAAGCACTTATCTGACTTCTCTTTTTTCTTTCTCTTCTTTCTTCTCCTCTTTTTTCTCTTTCTCCTTTTCATACTTGCCTCTGAACTTGCTAGACGTGTAGGAATCATACTTCGGCTTGTTGTAGAAATTTTTCCTCCCAAATCTTTTGTGAAAGCTCGAAGTCAATAATGCATGTTTTTCTGTAAACTCTGTCAGCTCATCATCCTCTGACTCTTCTGTTGTCTCCTCATCTGAGTTGTCTGATGTCTCTATCAAGCTGGTCACTAACGCTTTCTTCTTTGAACTCTTAGAAGAACCAGAACTTGTCTTGATCAGCTTTCCCTTACCATGAGCCAGAAGTGCCAAAGAATCCTCAACCTTTTTCTGCTTGTCTTTGAGTTGAGATAATTCCTTATTCACCGCAGCTTGTTCTTTCACTTTGTCCTCATGCTGGTTAAGAGCACATAAAAGATCATTAAGTTTCTCCTCGTCCATATCCTTGTTGATCTGCATTTGGATAGTGTAGACGTCCCACTCGGGTTGGAGATTCTTAATAAATTTGTAGTTGATTTCCGACTCAGACTTTTGCACTCCGTTCCGTCTCAGATCATTCAGGATGATGTTGTAGCGGTCATAAGCTTCCCTCAGAGATTCCCCTTCTTTTGCTTTAAAGCCCTCATAAGCATTGATGCTTTGATTCCTATTCGTCTTTATTGACTTTGTTGAACCCAAAAACTGCTTCTCTAGCTCATCCCAGATATCCTTTGCTGATTCTCTATTGTCAACCCAGATGAAGATATCATTCAGAATGGCCATAATGAGAAAAGTCAAGGCAGTAGCATCTCGTTCAACAAGCTCTTTGTCTACTTCATTTTACTGGATGGGATCTCTTGCCACAATTCGCTCAGGAATTTCAGGATTTGTGTCTGTGGTTGGAATCCTGGCAACTGTGACATGCGGAAAGTGAGGACCATCTATAACAGAGTTCATCAATTTCTTGTCTTGATTATTCAAGAAATTGATCATCCTTTTCCGCCACTGAGGGTACTCATCTGCTTGCAGAACCGAAGGCTTGGATTTCGAACCTATGCTCAGAAGATCACGAGACATGATTGCAGATTTAGAGAAAGATAACTGATTGTAGGCTTAATATAAGATCTGCCAAACGAATCAGAAACAGTTGACTTGAAAAGTCAAACTCAGAATACCACTTGAAAACGATCTCTGAAAAACACCAAGTCTAGAACTCGCAGACAACAGAAACTTGCAGATCACAGAACTCGTAAACCACTGTACACTGAACTTCGCGCTAAACGTGTTGTGCGCGTTTGAAGAACTCGCAGACCGCTGTTTGCGCGTTTTGAGAAACTTGCACGTAAGGTTGTGCGCGAAGTTACTTCTCGCAAAGAACTTCGTGCGTGTTTAAGACTTAGAAAGAATTTCGATCAAGAGCACTTCTCACAGATGAATGTGAACTCGCAAATCAGATACTTAGCGTGTTCCACACTTAGAAAAAAATCAGAAAACTTCAAACTCGCTAAATGAAAACTCGCACGATCAGAAACTCGCACGACCCTTATGCATGAACCACACTTAGAAAATTTTTGAGAATCCAACAACTCGCAGATAACATTGTGCGCGAACTAGCTTCTCGCAAATAGAGCTTTACGCGAACTTAGCTCAAACTCGCAGAAAACACCAAAACATTCATCTTGCGCATTCTTTAGCTTTAGCGTGTTCTTCCTTAGTACGTTGTTCAGATCTAGCGCGTTTTGCACTTGTACTCACAAATTTAATCCAAAAACTCAAATAACCTGCAAATCAGTTTACAATCTGATCCAAAATGTTCGAAAAGTGAAATCGAACACTTTCTTAACAAACAACAATGACTAAAAACAAAGAATTACAGTGCATTTCTCAAATTTACAGAGTTCGTGACATTTTTGAAAAAATTTCAAGAAAATAAAAATTCAATCTGATTCTGTGAATAATTCGTGAAACAATGTGAATAAGAAGTGATCTAGGACAAAAATCGAACACAATCAAACCATTTTCACAGACTAAACACAACTAATCAATGTGAATTCGATCCAAACAGTATCCTGAGATGTCGTTCTGCGTGTTCTTGAATGAAATCAAGAAATCGATCAACAGTGGTAATCCAATCAATCTAAATTCGTAAGGGTAGGCTCTGATACCAATTGTTAAGTCCAATTCAAGCCATTAACAATCAAATCCAATCAATTTAATCACAGATTCTAGAGAGAGAATATAGAGAAAGAAATAGTCATATGTATTGATATGCATAAAATTCTCAAGTTACAAGCTTCTCTCACAGAACAGACTATTTAAACAAGACTACTTCTCTCAAACAAGTAAACTCTCAAGACAAAAGAACTCTCAAAGACTTTTACAAAGACAAAGTCAAATACATCAAAAGTCAACACTTGATCTAAACTATAAATTAACAATATTGGACTTCCCTCCTCGTATATTAAGGTTTGAATGAATTATGTCAACCTCTTGTTTGGTAGTTAGATCCATTTCGTTTAAGGTCGCGTGAGTATTGGACCTAGTGTCCATGTTTTCGGATGTACAATATATGTGGTTTTGATAATAAATCATGGGTCGAGTATTTTGCCCCACCTGCATTTGGGTGTTTTGAGATATAGCGTTGTATCCACGTTTCTTAAATGAGAGTCACTTCATATTCATGTTTCGATTTAGTTTAAGTTGCAGTAATTTATAAAGCATGTTTGAAATGAGACGTCCATTTTTGAAAGTGCATGACATTGGAAAAGAGTTGTTCTACGTTTAAAGTACATCAATTGAAAGGTTATGATCTTAAGCGACATTAATTATTTTTAAAGATATTTACTCATGTAAAACTCTTGAGCTCACTAGGTTTTAACCTAACCTTTTTATTTGTCGGCATGTGTAACAGGTTCTGGTTGGGAATAGTTCTAGTATCTCAGTGAAGGGAGGAGTGCCTTTTGTGCGCTCGAGGAGTGATTAGCTTGTTGAAGTCTTCCGCACTAGGTTATGGAGAGCAACTTGTATTTGGGTTAAGTCACACCCGACTTCAATTTTAGTTGTACATATTATTGTAGTTTTATAATTCTCAAGGTTAATTATAGAATTCGTAGTTGAGGTGTATAGATTTTTGATTGGTAAGAGAAAGTTTCGTCCCTTAATTGTTGTTATGTTTAAAGATTTTAATTAGTTGCTCTTACCAAATTCGAGGGTGTTACAACTAGGCATTTGCTCAATTGCTTCAACAAGTGGTATGTTTATATGCAACTCTTTGAACACATCCAAAAATTTCTTAAACTGCAATTCTTCCTTCTGATTCTTTAACCATTTGGGAAAAGGAACATAAGGAGGAATTGGTTCAATTATAGCCTTTTTTGTTTGTGTTGAGCAAGATGGATCTTTGATGCCTTTTGTTGTGCCTTCTTTAAGGGGACACTTAGAACTGGGCTTAGAGTTGATGGCTTCACTTCATATTGTCTTTTCTTTAGAGGTTATGGTTGGTTTTAATCCCTCCAAAGGTTCAGATGGTTCCTCAACAATAGTGGGTAATGTTGCAGCTTTGGTTTTAGACATTGTTAGGTCCAATGATCACATTTCAATCAATATAATTTGATGAACAAGAGGATTTGGGGAGGAATTGATTACTTATTCACACAATCTAGAGAGAGGAAATATTTCTCTCTCTATAAACTCTCTAATCACATACACGACTACATTTTTAGAAAGAATCTTACAATCTACAATACAAACAACTCCTATTTATACCCTCATCACTCTTGTTAACAATTAAGCCCAAACCCAATATACAAGGGCCAAAAATACAATAATGATGACTTTACAAAACTTCCAATACTTAGAACATTTTATGTTATAACATTCTCTCCCTAAGTTTTGTAAAGGAATCATATTCTTCAAGCTTCAACTCTTCTCCCCCTTGATTTCTTTAGAAAACTTAGCGTTGCTTAAACTTCAAAACAACTCCGGCTCCCCCTTGAAAATAGCTCTTATTCTTTGAAGTTTCAACTTTAATACCAGATCTGATGTAGACAATAACCTCGATTGAGTGCACAAAAACACCACTTTTATCTCTTGTAAATTCAACACATTCGTTATGCCCACAAGAAAGAAATGTGTGAATTATGTGTTGGGAACTGAATATGTGAACAAGTCTTTAATGCTGCTAGTTCAGAATTACTACTGCCAGAGGACTTCAAAGTTAATACTGCTGAGTATTACTACTGCTAGTAGAATTAATACTGCTAGTCAAAGTTAGTGCTGCTTGAACAAAGTTAGTACTGCTTAGCTAGTTAGTACTGCTAGTGGTTAGTGCTGCTTAGTAGTTAATGCTGCTAAGACCAAGTTAATGCTGCTTCAGAGATAATGTGAAGATAATGATGAAGAGATCGTGGTTAAAGATAAACATGGAAAGCTGAAGATATTCATGGAAGATATACTGAAGATATTTTATTTAGTGTAATTATCTTTTTGTTCAGTATATGTATAGAATTGATAGAATAGTTTAGAAATAAATTCATTCATTCTAAGTTCTAGAAAAAATCAACCTCAAGGCATAGATCCTAATTCTAGAGAAGTAGAATTCGTCTTGAAAGAGCTTGTTCTTCAAGAATGAGGTTGTGTGTGTAATCTTGTGATTTTAATACAGGTTTACAAGTTGTTAATCATATACTGTTTGTTTACTGTTACATTAAATATCAAAGTGTTATTCCGCAAACTTCTTTGATATTGTTTCTGAGACTTTATTCTTGTTGATAATTCGATCCTGACAAGTGGTATCAGAGCCTGTTCTCTCAGAAACATCTATCTATTCATCATGGAAAACTTTGAAGAATCAAACAGTACTCTGGTCTCTAAGGTTCCAATGCTCAAACCCAGTGAGTTTGGCATGTGGAAGATCAGAATTAGACAATACATTCTTCTTACTGACTACTCAATGTGGGATATCATTGAGAATGGTCCTTCTGAAGCAGGAAAGATTGGACCAGATGGGAAAAGACCTCCACCAAAGACAGATGGTGAGAGGAAGATCAGACAGACAGAGATGAAGGCCTTGATCACTCTGCTCTTGGCCATCCCCAATGAATATCAGCATCAATTTTGCAACTGCACGGATGCTCAGATTCTCTGGAATGCTCTAGAGAAAAGATTTGCTGGAACTAAAAGCATCAAAAGAAATCAAAGAGATGTTCTAAAGCAGCAGTATGAGAACTTCACTTCTTCAAAGAATGAGTCTATGACTCAAACTTTTGATAGGTTCAACAAGCTCATTGGTGAACTGGCTACTGTAGGAGTGAAGATGGAGCAGGATGATATCAACAGAAAGTTCCTCAGATCTCTTGGGGATGAATGGACTATGTACACTGTCTCATATAGACAGAGTGACAATCTGGAAGAGAAGGAACTTGATGATCTATATAATGATCTAAGAGTTTTTGAAACTGAGGTAGAAACCAAGAAGAAGCCCACTGGTTATATCCACAATGCTGCACTTCTATCAGCATCTACTGATACTACTGCCAACCCTGAAGCAGTTAGTACTACCAGTGGAGTGAATTCAGAAAAAGGCACTGAAACTATCTTTGAAGCCTTTTTGTCCAGTCATAGCAACAATTCATTGATTAATGATGATCTGGATCAACTTCACCCTGATGACCTGGAGGAGATGGACATTAAATGGCAGATGGCCATGTTATCTATGAGGGTGAAGAAGTTTATGAAAAGAACAGGAAGGAACAACTTCTCTCAAAGAAGAGAAGATGGAGCTGGTTTTGACAAGACAAAGGTGGAATGCTATAAGTGCCACATGAAAGAACACTTTGCTAGAGAGTGCAGAAGTGGTGTTCCAAACAACAACCACCAACAAGCTCAGAATGGAGGCTACAATCAAAACACGAATCCTGCTCAAGCCCTTGTTTCTCAACAAGGAATGGGGTTTGACTGGAGTGATCAAGCTGAGGAAGCCATTCAGAATCAAGCTCTTATGACAGAAGTGTCTGATCTCCCCTCTGAAGTAATTTCTAATCTTTGCACTCAATCTTGCACAGACACTGTCAAAAGGTACAGGGATCACAACCAAAGCATGTGTGATGACCTCAAAAGATTAGAAAAGGACAGAAGAGACTATGTGTTGATAGTAGAGAGATTTGAAAAACAAATCAAAGGTCTTCAAGCTAATGAACTTCAACACTCTTATGACAAAAACTATTGGAAGTGGGAAAAGAATGAGTTAGAGACCAAACTGTCTAAATCCTTAGAAGAGAATGATAGGCTGAAAGAGGAACTATCTAAGGTTAAGCTTGACATAGAAAAGTTTTCATATGCTTCAAAAGCAATGGATTCTCTTCTAAAGGCTCAGATTCATGATAAGATGAAGTCTGGTATTGGATACAACAATACACCCCCTCCTTACAACAACAACTATATCTCTCCTACTTCAGACTTGTTAGAGACCAAGGAGAAAAAGGACTTGTCTGAGGAAGCTTTTAAGATAGATCCTTTGGATGAGGTAGTAGTTAAGGATTTGACTGAGAAAGAAGCCAGTGAGAATAGGAATAATGTTGTGAGTAAAGAGATACCATTAGAAAACAACATTATCACCAATGAGGGATGTGGGAAAATCTGGGTCAAGTCTAAGGAGATAGAGAAGACCAAAGGAAAGGATAACAAGGTTCATTACAAACAAACCACGGTTGTGAATCCTTGACCTTGTAAACAGTGTGCTTGCAATAAAACTAAGAGCCTAAATTCTGGTATAAAAAGAGGTAACCAAAGAAATTGGAATAATCAATGGGCTCAGAAACAAGGAGTTGATCTGAATAAAATCAATAAACCAAAACCTTGTTTCATATGTGGCAAGCTGAATCATTTGGCTAAGTATTGTTTCTTCAATCCTATTAATCAACATATGAACTTTCAAAGATTTGTGCAAAAACCTGTTGGTTATAGGAAGGCTGGAAAAAAGCATGTTGGGAAGAAATCTGTTGAAACCAAAGGCCCCATGAAAAATAAGGTTTTAAAAGAAAGTGTTTTAATATGGATGCCTAGAAGCACTAAAACTGTTAGTACTGCTGACAGAGATAGTACTGTTGGAAGCATTACTGTTGCTACCAGTGTTAGTACTGCTGAAAATATTAATGCTGCTAATACTGTTAGTACCTCTTCAAAGGATAATACTGCCAACACAGTTACTACTGCTAACACAGTTACTACTTCTAACAAGGTTAGTACTGCTAAGCATGAAAGTGCTGCTAAGGCAGTTACTACTTCTAAAACCAGTACTGCTTCTAGCAAAAATGTTTCCAAGCCTATCATTGTGACAAAGTACTCCAGAAATGAGGAGTCAAAGTTTAAAAATCTTGTCAAGAAAGAATGCAAGTATTTTGATGAGAAAGGGGTACCCAAGACCACTTTGGCTTGGGTTCCTAATACATACTAACTGATTTATCTTATGTGCAGGGCAACCAACAACTCAAGGGAAAAAGCATATGGCATGTTGATAGTGGTTGCTCTAGGCACATGACAGGCAACATGTCATGCCTTCAGGATTTTAAGCATATCAATGGAGGACATGTTGCATTTGGAGATAATCTTACTGGTGGTAAAATAAGTGGAAAAGGTAATGTTACAAAAGGTAAGATGACATTTGAGGATGTCTACTATGTTGATCAATTGAAGTACAACCTGTTAAGTGTATCACAGGTTTGTGACAAACAACATAGCATATTATTTACAAATACATAGTGTATGATCCTTGCTCCAGGGTTCAAAGTAGTTGATGAAAGCATGATACTACTTAGAACTCTAAGAAAGGACAATGTTTATTGTTTAGATATGGACAATGTTGATAGTGATTCATCCCTGAACTGTCTTGTTTCAAAAGCTTCTATGGATGAATCCTCTCTATGGCACAAAAGGATGTGTCACATGAATTTCAAGACAATGAACAAACTTGTTAAAAACAACCTTGTAAGAGGTTTACCTTCAAAAGTATTTTCATGTGATAATCATTGTGTTGCATGTCTTAAAGGCAAACAACACAAAACTTCTCATAAGACCAAAGAGATAAATACAATTTCTTCTTGTCTCCAGTTATTGCATATGGATCTGTTTGGTCCTACAAATGTTATGAGTATAGGCAAGAAATCTTACTGATTGGTTATTGTTGATGATTACTCTAGATTTACCTGGGTATATTTTCTAAGGACTAAGGATGAGACAAGTGGACTGATCAAATCCTTTATCCTAAGAATTGAAAACCAAACTAATCAAAAAGTAAAAGTCATTAGATCAGATAATGGGACTGAATTTAAAAATCTTGATCTAAACACCTTCTGTGAAGAGAAAGGCATTGAGAGACAATATAGTGCCCCTAGGACTCCTCAACAGAATGGAGTTGCTGAGAGGAGAAATAGGACACTAATAGAGGCTGCTAGATCTCTGTTGGCTGATTCAAAACTACCAATTACCTTCTGGGCTGAAGCAGTTAATACTGCTTGTTATGTCCAAAACAGAGTTCTAATGGTCAAGCCAAAGAACAAGACCCCTTATGAGCTTCTAAATAAAAGAAAACCTTTCATTGGATTTTTCAAACCTCTTGGGTGTCCTTGTACAATTCTCAATACCAAATCTCACTTAGGTAAGTTTGATAGCAAAGCAGATGATGGATTTCTTGTTGGTTACTCATCTCAGAGTAAGGCTTACAGAGTCTTTAACTCTTCTTCTAGAATAATTGAAGAAAGTGACAATGTCAAATGCAATGAGAACACACAAAATCCAATTGGGTCTGGTCCTCAGTGGCTATTTGACATTGATTCACTAACTAACTCTTTTGGTTTCAGTAGTGATAATTATGCAGGTTCAGGGAGTGGAGGATCAGGGACTACACAAGTTCAAGACAACATACCTCAATCTGTGATCTTTCCCATACCAACAGTGGATTTATGTGAAAATGAACCATCTACTGGACCAAATCAGAGTGAAGAAGAAAGTAGAGATGAGGAGAATCAAGAAAATCAAGAACCAGAAGTAGCTGCTGAAAACACCTCAGTTGACTTGAATGACTCTAATCTAGAGGTGGGACTTAATGAAGAACCTAGTCATCACACCAGAATTCAAAAGAATCATCCTCTACAGCTGGTAATAGGAGATATATCTTCTCGTATGATGACTAGAAATCAAAGTAGGCTTCAAGAAATACAAGACCAACAGCATACAGTGTTATCTTGCTTTTTATCCCAGCTTGAGCCTAAAAAGGCACATGATGCTATGAAAGAGTCCAGTTGGATAGAAGCCATGCAAGAAGAGCTACTGTAGTTCAAGCTGCAAGATGTTTGGGATCTGGTAGACCTTCCTAAAGGCCAAAGAGGAATAGGAACAAAATGGGTCTTCAGGAATAAGAGAGATGAAAGAGGCATAGTCATAAGGAACAAAGCAAGGTTGGTGGCTCAAGGGTATACACAAGAAGAAGGAATAGACTATGAAGAAGTATTTGCACCTGTGGCTAGGATAGAAGCAATTAGATTATTTCTGGCTTATGCTTCTTATATGAAATTCAAAGTCTATCAAATGGATGTCAAAAGTGCATTTCTTTATGGCTCAATTGAAGAAGAAGTATATGTCTGTCAACCACCAGGGTTTGAAAACCCAAGCTATCCAGACAAGGTATACAAATTGAAGAAAGCACTTTATGGACTACATCAAGCTCCAAGAGCATGGTATGACACTCTGTCATCCTATCTCTTGGAAAATGGCTTTGAAAGAGGAGTCATTGATAAGACTCTATTCATCAAGAGAAAGAAGAAGGATATCTTGCTGGTCCAAATCTATGTTGATGATATTATCTTTGGATCCACAAGAGATAACATGTGCAAGGAGTTTGAGGAACTAATGCATCAAAGGTTCAAGATGAGTTCCATGGGGGAACTTACTTTCTTCTTTGGACTCCAAGTTCAACAGAAGTCAGATGGAATCTTTATCTGTCAGTCCAAGTATGTGCAGGACATTCTAACCAAGTTTGGTTTCTCAGATTCAAAACCTGCCAGCACACCTATGGAGACACACAAGCAGATAACAGCAGATCTTGAGGGGGAGGATATGGATGTTCATCATTATAGGTCCATGATTGGCTCTCTCATGTATCTTACAGCCTCTAGGCCAGATATAATGTTTCCAGTCTGTGTATGTGCAAGATTCCAAGTTAGGCCAAAGCAATCTCACTATCAAGCTGTTAAGAGGATATTCAGATATCTCAAAAAGCAACCCAGATTGGGACTTTGGTATCCTCATGACTCATCCTTTGACCTACTTGCATACTCAGATAGTGATCTAGGTGGAGCAAACTTGGACAAAAAATCTACTTCTGGAGGATGTCAGTTTTTGGGTGCAAGACTAGTTTCATGGCAGTGCAAGAAACAAACCACAGTGTCCACATCTACAACAGAGGCAGAGTACATAGCAGCTGCAAGTTGCTGTTCTCAAGTCTTATGGATTCAGAATCAAATGCTGGACTATGGGGTAACCTTTCTACACACTCCAAATTTTATTGATAATAGTAGTGCTATTAGCATTGTGAATAATCCTGTCAAGCACTCAAAGACAAAGCACATTGAGATCAGGTATCACTTCATAAGAGACTGTAATGAAAAGAAACTTATTCAAGTTGTAAAAGTTCATACTGATAACCAGTTTGCTGAATAAGCCCCTTCTCAAAAAGTGGTTACATACCTGTATATTGTTTATCCTTGGTGTTACTAATCTTCTTTTTCAGGATATGTATAGCAGTACTCAGTGTATCACAAGCTTAAAAGAGTAAGTATGGTTAATACTGCCGGTAAAGTGTTAATACTGCCAGTGCACAGTTAATACTGCTAGTAGTTAATACTGCTCTTAGTTAATACCGCTAGTTAGTTAATACTGCTAGTGGTTAATACTGCTCGCAGTTAATACTGCTCGCAGTTAATACTGCTCGCAGTTAATACTGCTCGCAGTTAATACTGCTCGCAGTTAATACTGCTAGCCGTTAATACTGCTAGCCGTTAATACTGCTTGCCGTTAATACTGCTTTCAGTTAATACTGCTTTCAGTTAATACTGCTCTAGGTTAATACTGCTTATGTCTCGAATACTATAAATACTCTTTGCCCGCCTAAAAGTTCATAACGACTCTTTGCATACTGTTCACTTGCGCTCTAAACCCTTTCTCTCTCAAGTTCAAAGTTTTCAGGCAAGAACCTTCAAGATCAATGGCATCAATGGCATTCATAGACGAGCACAATGAAATCGCGATGCTACAGAAGCCCAAACAGGCCGCTGGTTTCCACCAGATTGTGGATTTCCTCAAGACAACCCACATTGCTCATGCTCTCATTGTCTCGCCATCAATCTTTATCGAGCATCAAAGGCAATTCTGGGCACATGCCACCATTGTTACTGAGAATGGTGTGCAAATGATCAAGACAAAGGTGTGTGGCAAGCCATTGACAGTTACTGAAGAGGTAATTCTCATCAGTCTACGTCTAGACGATGCCTCTGGTATAACTTCTATCTCTAATGATGAACTGTTTTCTACTCTTACAAGAATGGGGTATGGAGGCCCATTGGGTGTGTTCAAGTTCTCAAAAGCCAAATTTTCACCCCAATGGCGTTTCTTTGTTCATACCCTTATGCATTGTATCTCTACAAAGACTACTGGATGGAGTGAGTTCAGTAGCACCATTGCTTATGCTTTGGTATGCTTAGCCACTGCCAGAAAGTATAATTTTTCCCAAATGATTTTTAATGAGCTTGTCTCAAACCTGGAAGTAAAAAGAGTTTTTATATGTACCCCAGGTTTGTCCAAGCAGTTATTACCCATGAATTGACGGATATACCTCATTTTGATGGGATATATGTACCTAAACCCCCTAAAGGCAAGGTTTTCTCAAATATGAGAAGATCTGCTGGGGACTCGGAAGGAGTAGACACCCCATTGTTCTCTACAATGATGGTGGTGTTCCACACTGATGAAGGTATGGCAGCAGGGTCAAGGCCCCTATTAGACCAACCCACTGCTAGCCAATCCCAACCTTCCCACTCTAAATCAATTCCCCAGTCTCTTCTTGATAAACCAACTTTACCAATCACCCAAACATACAAAAGGAAACAGGTAAAGAAGGCTCCTTCCCTTCTTGTACCAACAACCCCTAAGCCTTTAAGCCCTCTAAGGGAGGATTCTCCCTTAGAGAATATCTACAGGGAAATCACAAGGGTGTCTCCCAACCCAAAGGAGGTGCTCTCTGAGGAGGAGGTTGAGCATATGGGTGCTGAGGCTGCCACTACTCTGGCTAGCACAGAGGAGGACAGTGGTAACATACCTAAGACCTCCCCCATGGTAACTTTGAATGAGAAATCATTCAAAGGTCCCAGGTGCCAAGAAACCAAGGGGATGGATAGTGCTTCTGGTAGGCAGAAGGCTTCCACTACAAAAAGATCCCATGATCCTTCAATAGAGGGTAACACTTCTGGAGAAGGTGAGGACAGATATAACTACTATGAATTGATGGAAACAATGGGTAACATCAACCTGGATGTTATTAAACAAGGCAAAGAGATAGAGGAAATGAAATTGGTAATCTTGTCCCAACAAATACAGATTACCAAATTAAAGAAAATGGTGACAAGGCTGGTGCATAAGAAGAGGAGAAAGCAGTTTGTTTTGAAGAAGAGGTCAAATAATAAAGATGCTTCCAAAAAGGGGGAGAATTATAGCTCAGAACAGATAGATCAACAGTTTGAGGGGGAGTTTGTTGAAGAAAAGAAATCTGCTGAAACTTCACCAGCAGCAGTTACAACTAAAGAAGCAGAAATGGTTACTAATGCTGAGCCAAAACAAGCAGCAGAAACTGTTAGTGCTGCTGAAACTTCACAAGCAGCAGTAACAGAGTTAACATCAACAGAAATTGAAGTAGCTGAAATGCTCATCAAAGCAAAGAATGACACTCCCAAAGCAAAGGGAGTGGTCATAAATGAAGGGGGAGCAAAGAAAATAGAGAAGAAAGAAATGGCTGCAGATGCAAGGAAAAAGGGAAAAGCAAAGATGATAGAATCTGATCAACCATCTAAAAAGCAAAAGATGATTGAGTTAGATGAAGCATTAGCAAAGAAAGTACAAGAAGAGTTAGATCAAGCAGAAAAGGAGCAGGTTGAAAAAGACAGAGAAATGGCCAGAGCACTTGCAAATGAGTTAAATGAAGCATTCCAGAAAGGGCTGGAAACAGAGAAGGCAAAGCAAAGAGCAATGAGCTTGAGAAAGGCTATGATGGCCAGAACAAGTACTAAGATGAGAAGACCTTCACAAACTTACCTTGCCACTCAGGAAAGAAACAAAATGATAACTTTCTTGAGGAGTGCAATTGGGGTAAAGAAAGAAATGTTTGTGAAGATGACTTTTGATCAAATCAGGGATCTCTATGAGAAAGAAATGGGGAAGCTGAAGAGTAATGAAAAGAATAGAGTGGAGTTTGAAAAGAAGGCCAAGGAGAGACATGATGTGAATATGAATCAACCATTCCCTGAAAGTGAAGAGGGAACTCCTATCAAAGAAAAGGCAGAGCAAAAGGAAGAAGAGAAGAATGAAGCTACTTTAAGGCAAGTTCAAAAGACTCTGAAGAGAACTAAAATGATGGCTAAAAGAAAGAAGATTGTAAAGAAGCCTAGAGTAGAAGAAGAGCAAAAGGTTGCTGAAGAAGAAGAGGCACCTAAGAATGAGGCTGAAACTCAGGAAGTATCACAGAGTTCAGATGTAAACATGTACATGGTGGTAATGGATAAAATTCCAAAGCCTATTTCAGCTGAACCTGTTGGATTCAAACCTCCTGAAGTTATCCACTGGGACACTATGGATGTAGATGGCAAAGAGTACATTAGATTGAAAAGAAAGGATGAGAAGTATGAAGTCTACAGCACCTGGAACAAAATTGTCCGAGAGTGTTCAAGATCTGATTTGGAAGAAATGTTTGAAGTGGGGATGAAAGTTCATGCAGATCAGTTGACAACTCCAGGGTTACCAATTGTGAAGTTAGTTATGGAATATTTGTGCATGTTGTTCAAACCAGAAGCAGTAAATCATTTGATAAAAGATGTATTTAAAGCTGTTAGAGGATGGACTCTATATGAAAGGAGTGGAGTCTATAAACTGGCATTGGATACTTTTCACATGGAGTACTACTTGGTAGATAGGGTATACAACCATACAAATCTAAAGCTTCATGCCATGTTAAATAAGAAGTTGGGTTGTGCACCAAGTTCAGAAATGGCAAAGTACTTAATTCAGAGAACTATAAATCAGAGTATGGGACTGGATCCTAACATTGGAGTATATCAATAAAGATTTTGGAAACATTTAAAGAACTTGACTTCTCTTTCTAAAAGTCAAGTTAGGGGGAGATTGTTGGGAACTGAAGATGTGAACAAGTCTTTAATGCTGCTAGTTCAGAATTACTACTGCCAGAGGACTTCAAAGTTAATACTGCTGAGTATTACTACTGCTAGTAGAATTAATACTGCTAGTCAAAGTTAGTGCTGCTTGAACAAAGTTAGTACTGCTTAGCTAGTTAGTACTGCTAGTGGTTAGTGCTGCTTAGTAGTTAATGCTGCTAAGACCAAGTTAATGTTGCTTCAGAGATAATGTGAAGATAATGATGAAGAGATCGTGGTTAAAGATAAACATGGAAAGCTGAAGATATTCATGGAAGATATACTGAAGATATTTTATTTAGTGTAATTATCTTTTTGTTCAGTATATGTATAGAATTGATAGAATAGTTTAGAAATAAATTCATTCATTCTAAGTTCTAGAAAAAATCAACCTCAAGGCATAGATCCTAATTCTAGAGAAGTAGAATTCGTCTTGAAAGAGCTTGTTCTTCAAGATTGAGGTTGTGTATGTAATCTTGTGATTTTAATACAAGTTTACAAGTTGTTAATCATATACTGTTTGTTTACTGTTACATTGAATATCAAAGTGTTATTCCGCAAACTTCTTTGATATTGTTTCTGAGACTTTATTCTTGTTGATAATTCGATCCTGACATTATGACATAACAACCAAAGTGCATCTTCAGTTTATAACACTAGATTTGTCTTTGAACACGAGTTGAATAGGAATTTAGCTTAAGAACTTAATCTTATCAGCTTGTAGGAGGAAACATCTTGTAGCAAACACTACTATGCAAGGGTTAGAAGAAAATTATGATATTTGTTCAACAACTGATGAAAAATTCTCATTTTCTAACTGCTTTCCAGAATGCTGAACGAACAAACTTATAACTCCTTTCTTCACGAATTAGCTGGATGATTATAAGTACTCAAAATTATGAATCACAACCAAAGCATCAGAACAACGATTGCAGTCACTCACACTTCTAATTGATCAGGTCAGAAGAATGATTAAGAGCACTCAAAGGTCTATCATCGTAGAGAAAAACTCCAGACTAATGATTGCAGATACTCAAGCTGCTAATCCAATCCAATCAGAGACTAAATCCAAACATCCAGTATCTGAAAATCTTGACTGGCATGAGCACTCGTGAAATTTTGATCAGTTGCTAAAAATATGTGACCAACAGAAAATAGGAATGATGTCACATATGCATTACGCGAAAAATCTCGGGAACAGGGAAAACTTGTCGCAAAAATGAGTTCAGAACAACAACTTTTCGCATACCAAGTAAAAAAATTTCATATGACAAACAATTCGCAGACCATTAAGCTTTTAAGAACACAATTCGCATGAGGCATGAGTCGAAACCTCAACTTCTCGCATAGGCTTGTATGCGAATTTCAGCTTTTCGTATCATCCTATATGCGAATTCCTTGATTTTCGCATATAGTTTCATGCGAATTCCTCGCTTTTCGCATAAGGAAGGATGCGAATTCCTGACTTTTCGCACAACACCCCTTCACTGTGATGCGAATTCCTCCCTTAGAAAATATTTTAGCATCAAACAATCCGTATCGATGTGAATTCTATACTTAGAAAATATTTCATCCTAGAAGCCACTTTTCGCATACAACGTCATGCAAATTTCTCACTTTTCGCACAATGTGACTTGCGAATTCCATCTTTTTGCACACAACTTAAGCACTGTAGCATGCGAATTTTCCACTTTTCGCACATAGCTACTTGCGAATTCCGTACTTAGAAAATTTTGTTGTGTCCAAGGATGAAGTATCATGCGAATTCCTCGATACTTAACCATGCGAGTTCTTCAATATCATGCGAATTTTGTAGATTTTACGAATGTTTTCGACTTAAACTCCAAAAATCTTCAAATTCTCCTTCAATTCTTTGAATTTTCAGATCAAACTTTGTATACAAGTTCGAAAATGACATTGGAGCATAATTGTTGTTGATGATCTTTGAAAAAATGTCTCTAGATTCAAAATCGATCATCACACAATAAACTAAGTATTTCGAACCAAAAAATCTCAAATTCGATCAGTTCTTCTAATCTGATTGAAATCAAAACTTGTAATTGATCCAATGTGATTCGACTTTGAGCTCTGAATCAACTTTAACATCATAGCTCGTACAATTCAGAATCAAATTAAAGAATTGAAAATCCACATAATATTGTTCATCAACAAAGTTACTGTTCCATTGAAAAAATTGCAATCTCGATCGTTTCGATGAATAATTTCTTCGATTAGGCTTTGATACCACTTGTTAGGTCCAATGATCACAATTCAATCAATGTAATTTGATGAACAAGAGGATTTGGGGAGGAATTGATTGCTTATTTACACAATCTAGAATGAATCTTACAATATACCATACAAACAACTCCTATTTATACTCTCATCACTATTGTTAACAATTAAGCCCAAACTACAAGGCCCAAAAATACAATAATGATGACTTTACAAAACTTCCAATACTTAAAACATTTTATGTTCTAACAAACATTGAGTTTTTGCCAAAATCAGTTTTGGTCATTGGTCCAAACCCTTTGTCTAGGGATGCCTTTAAGCCTTTTCCACTTTTGAGTGTCACAACTTGTACATGTTCCTTTCCGACTGATCTTGGGACTTTTGTGTTGCTAGGCAAAGTCCCGGTGGTCCTGTTGTTTTGATTAAGGGCGAGCTGACTGATTTGGGTTTCAAGATTTCTTAGTGAAGCTTGAGTTTAGGTCATAAACCCTTTCATCATTGCTTCCAAGGAAGATGATGAGTCAGTCTGTGGAGGTTGTTTATTTTGAAAAGGTGGTTGATTATTTTGAAAACCCTGATTCTGATTGTTTTGGTAATGGTTTCCTTGATGATGATTGTTTTGATGATGATTCCCTTGATGATGATTTTGGGAACTACCCGCTTGATTTTGAAAATTTGAGTTCCCTTGCTGTTTTGATGAAGATGGATTTAAACAGGGACTATTCCATGAAAAATTTGGGTGTTGCTTCCAACTGCATTGTAGTTGTTGGATTGGTAACTAGATCTATTTTGAACAAAGTTTATAGATTCAGAATTATGAGGACAATGTTCAAAGGAGTGTTCCCCACTACAACAAACACACTGCACTGAGAGGACTGTTGGAATAGGTGTAGTGACAGTTGACTGTGCTCCTTGACCAATAGTGATGTTTTTAAGCATGTTAGTCATGGAAGCAAGTTGGGCTGTCAATGAAGTATATGCATTTACATCATGTATTCCAGAAGTATTCCTTTGAGGTTGAGCCCTTGGATCAGCCCAATGTTCATTATTTGTTGAATTTTTTTCAAGAATTTCATACCCAACATTGTAGGTGTTGGAAGTAAAGGCCCCTCCTGATGTCGCGTCAAGCATTTGTTTTGTCATGGGGTTTAACCCATTGTAAAACGTCTCGAGTTGAATACAGTAGGGAATGCCATGGTGTGGGCATTTCCTTAATAATTCCTTAAACCTTTCCGAAGCATCGGAAATTGCTTCATCGTCCATTTG
Organism: Arctium lappa; assembly: GCA_023525745.1. Classification (NCBI taxonomy): domain Eukaryota; kingdom Viridiplantae; phylum Streptophyta; class Magnoliopsida; order Asterales; family Asteraceae; genus Arctium; species Arctium lappa. The sequence goes on along the minus strand of CM042048.1, from coordinate 20,624,191 downwards.
TTTAAGCATACATATTTCATTTCTAGACTTAGCATTTCGGGTAGGTGGAAAATATTTTCTCAAAAATTTCTCAGCCATATTGCTCCATGATGGTACAGAACCAGGTGCCAAAGAATTAAACCATGATTTTTCCTGATCCCTTAAAGAAAATGGAAATAAAGTAAGTCTTCGAGCATCGTTAGATACTCCAGGGATCAAAAATGCATCGGTGATCTCCATAAAAGATTTTAAATGCGAATGGGGATCCTCCGATGGCATTCCGGCTAATTGGCCATTTGTCTGTAACATATGGAACATTATGGGTTTAAGTTCAAAATGGAGGGCTGTCATGTGGGGTCTAACTATTCCAGAATTTAACTGCTCAAAATCGGGGATAACATAGTCCATAATTTTTCCCTCTTTGGAATTTGCAAGATCAATTATGTTCATTGGTTCATTCCTTTCATTACCATCATGAGATTCTTCATTATTATTTTTATCATCTTGTTGCTGATTTTGTGGAAAATTTGGAACTTGTTGAAAAATTGGTGGTTGAAAAAATTGTGGTATTCTTTGATTCTCCAAAAGTGGAGGTCTCATTTGATTTTCTAGTGGTGGTGGTCTTATTTCAATTCCTGGTGGTCTTTGTTGTCTATTTTCAAAACCAGGTGGTGCATCCATATTAGGAGGATTCATGGTATTTGATGCTTTTGGTATCCTCCTTCTATGAAGTAAGGTTCTTTCTATGTCGTGATCTAACTCAAAAAATTCCCCTCGTGGTATTCTTGGCATACACTACACTCACAATGAAATTCAAACGGTGGTAGAAAAATCAAATATTTATAAAACCTGTTATAACTTTTGGCTTGCCAATCCTCGGTAGTGGCGCCAAAAACTTGACAGTGCTAAGAATACACCTATAGACGTGTGCTAATTAAACATCAAAGCAAGTATACAATGAGATCTAATATCTCTTTTCAAGTAATAAAACGGTAAATTACCGGATATCGTCCCACAGAGATTGGAGTAAAAGTTTAATAAAAAGTAGAAAAAGAAATGATTTCAGATGACGAATTTGAGACTTTGTTTTGGTTGAATTATCACTTTGATTAAGTTAACAGAGAATAAAGCAAGTACGGGTGTAAAATTTCCAGGTGGGATTTAAACACAAATTCCAGTGAACCATGCTGCAGGAATGCTGCAGCATGAAGTCCTCAAATTCACACTACTGTTTAGAGGGTATTCCTCTCGGACTTCAATATTCACCGTCTATTTTGAGGGTATTCCTCTCGGACTTCAATATTCACACTACTGTTTAGATTCAACTAAACACATCTCTGTGTAGTCTCCAACTATTCATAATGTAGAGTAAAGTCCTCAAAATATATGGAGGTACAAATCTCTTTGCAAAAACCGCTCTCTCGAGCCGATTCACATATCATTCAAGTTGACGTGTTCGAAGGGGCTTATCTCTAAGTCCTCTACACTTTAACACTGTTGATTAGCGATCAACTTGTGAAGAATAAATCAGTTTATAAAGATATAAATGATAATTGTCCTTATCAGTAACTCTCTCAAGTATACTTCTTATATCATTCAAACTAACGTGCTTTTCGCAGCTTATCTCTAAGTCCACGACACTTTAACACTTTAGCAAGTGATCGGTTCGTCGAGAAGTATCTTTAATATTTATAAAACTTGAATGAAATGGTGGATCATTGTTATTGAGAAACAATGTCCACCTTTCTTTGGTTTAAAAATCCCACATTTCCGTCAAATACCCGCACTAATAAATTAGCTACTCATACGGAAAATAAATGCGTAAAGTAGACGACATAAATTAAATGTGAGAATGTAAATGACGTAAAGGTAAATGACAATAAAGTAAAGTGCGGTAAAAGTAAATTACGGAAAGGTAAAATTGCAAGAATAAATAAACTTAATAATTTTTTGATTTCTTCACTTCAATAATCAAACCAAGAGATTGTCAAATCTCTATAATCTGATTTTTAAAGTTTCAAAAAATCCTTTAAATAACCATCCCAAGCTCCCTTTATATACTAGGAGGGAGAGGGGCAAAAAGGTTTTTTCACACTAATATAATAATAGAAGTACTTAAAAGATGAAATAAGGAACATTGTTATTGGTAAAAAGAAAAGGGAGACATAATACAAATATCCAACCATGAAATCAGATCTAGAAGGTTCCATGTCTGTCCAAAAGATCACGCCTTGTTGTCCAAAATAAGGTCCCTATTTCTTCATGAATTCAACTGTTCCTTGCTTGTTGCTACAGAGATGCTGCAACATATATCTGTACTATTAAATCTGCCTAAAATAGATATAAGTTAGCCATTCTAAGTCATAAAACAAGTCATTCAATCACTCTAGCTCCAATAAAACAAGAAAATGGAAAATAAGTGAATAAAATGACTCAAATTGTGGGATATAGGAGATAAAAAGATCTAAACTAATAAGAAAAAGACTTGATATGCATTAAATAATTAACGCATATCAATAATACACGAAAGCAATTAAATATGTTCTGATGTTCGTATGTTCGTATGTTGTTACTTGTTCATATGCTATATGTTAATTCTTATACAACTATTGTGCCTAAACTAGTCTACATGAACAATATCCTACACATGTGACTATATGGTGCATATACTGTTGCTACTATTATTCAACTACAGGGTGCATATATTGTTGTTGTTGTCTGTTGTTACATATTGTTGGGGCTCTTACTTATATAACTCCCCGGGCTTATAATATGTCAGCAAACGGCTTTGCTACGGGCTACATGCTCTATGAATTCCATGAATGCAGTCCACTTCAAGCACACACATAAATTAAGAAGGCATTGACTATTTTACAAAAAGCACCATGCCCCTGTTTTGCAAAAACACCCATTGATTTTTTTTTTTTGGAAAAACACCCATTGTTGGTTATAGGGTTTAGTGGTTACTTGATTACTAACACAAATCTAAAGACATGCTACCAATTTTCATATAGTAAATACCATTTATTTTCACTCCTTGGTTGTGTAGCATTCCAGGTTCCAAACTCCTTGGTGTTTCTCTTTGTTCGACTCCCTCTAGGGTACTTTCGTTCTCTCGACATTAGAAAATACCATTTGTTTTCACTAGCCCGCTATGTTTCTGTAATCAACACAACATAAGTACTTAATTACATAATAAGCAAAATTAACCATCCACAAGAATTAATAAAAGACTTGACAAGAAACCATATATCAAGATTCAAGATTGATCACATACATAAATAACATTTAGGTACAATTATTTAATATTCGATGAGATTATATATGCTAATTAACCTGCTAGTTCTTGGGGATGATGGTCATAAAGATTATATATGTTCACTGCTTCTAACTTCATTGACACCTACGGCTTGACTTTCCAATAGTCAAACCATTGCCTATAGGGTTTTAAAGTCATCAAAAACTCTTCTAGACCTACAGTTTGACTTTCAAGTAGGCAAACCATTACATGTCGTGCTTTCAAGTCATTCAATATACTTCTAACTTCATTAACACCTATGGTTTGACTTTCCAATAGTCAAACCATTACACGTGGGGTTTTAAAGTCATCCAAAACTCCTCTACACCACTTTTACTGATTATGTTGACTAACTACTTCTTTCTTTGTTGTATTTATTGAATATGTCGACAGATTGAAGATGGATGCATAAAAAGAATGACCGTCAGGGGTTTCTTATGGTCGATTATATTGTTGCAATTGACAGTTTTTTGGACTATGCCTACGCCAATGTAGGGACGGTTGAAAAGAAACTTACGCGTAATAGGATAGTGCTTCGTATCAGATGCCCTTGTAGGAAGTGTGAAAACTCACGCTTTAAAGAAAGAGATGAGGTATTGAGGTGAGGCTGCATTTGATGAAGCACATTTTCATGCCTGATTATACCATATGGTGGGGACATTGTGAAACCTTTTACCATGCACCTGATCAAGACGTGGGTCAATCTTCTACTACTCTGGTAGTAGATCACAATGAAATGTATGTTGAAATGGTGAACGATCACATGATACATGATGGCATGACATGGGAAGAAGAAACCCCTAATCCATCTGCCCAAGGGTTTTTTAACATGTTACAAGTTGTTGACGAGTTTTTGTGGGATGAGTGTTTAAATTACTCGAAATTAGGAGATGCGACGAGATTATTGAATTGGAAGACAGAATGTTATGTACTCGAGATGACTTATAACCGAGTTGTTCCCATAATTAAAGAGATGCTACCCGAGGGTGACAAACTGTAACTCCCCGATTTTCAGGTAAGTAACAATTCTTTAAATTGGTTTATCGTTTGTTGTATAGTTGTTGCTATTGGTGTTACCTTGAGTCCTGTCTTAGCTGGAGGTTGATTGTGGCAGCCGAGAAAGTTGGCAAGGTGCCAACAGTGCTCCGTTCGGATCCTCGCACGACTCGATCCGTGCCACCATCCGCGTGGGACTCTACCTTTGCGCAACTCCAGTGCTCTGCGCGGCTCTCCGCGAGAGTCCATCCGCTCCAGCAATCGTACGCGACCTCTGTGCATGAATAAAAGGCTAAATTCAGCCCCAAACCTCAGTTAATCTTCCTTCTCTCTTTCTTAAATGCTCCCAACAATAATTTAGGGCAAGAAGCGATTTTGGGCTGCATTAAAGAGATTCAACCACCTTTTCATCAAGATTTGTATCATCATTTAAGGTGTGGAAAGCTAGGGTTCAAGGATCTACCATCTCACCATCTCCATCTTCAACCTCAAGCTCTAACTTGGGTTTTCTAGGTTTTCTAGCAAAAACCTAATATGTGAGTTCAATCTATCTTTTCTAAACTTTATACATGTCAAAACTCGTATTTTGAACTCTTGATCTCCCTTTTTTTTCTACTTATTCTTGATTTGAATCATTTTAACCTAACTTGGGCATTTTTGGAGATTTTAGGGTTTTTACTATTTTGAGACATATCAAAGAGTATTATAAATGGTGATACAATATGTGATAAACTTGTGTATTGATGGTCATAAACCCTTGAAATGATGTCATCTTGGCTATATGTGGCTTTCACAATATTTTGGGGATTTACTTGCTAAAGGTAGATTTGGAAAACTATATACTTGGATTTCACTTCATGTTGTACTAATAATGAGCATTGTGGAAGTATTGTTAACTTTGGAAAAATTATCCACTTGGGAAATGATTTATATTTGGAAATGTATCATGAGAACTATATATGTGATTATAGTTTTGTCATTAACAAAATAGTGACAAGCCTTAGACTATTACTAGTGGATCCATAGGTATAGAGTCGGCTTAATGTTGGTTTAACTCCCGTTTGTAACTAGTCGAGACATTGGACCCACGGAAGGCAACTTGGTACTGTTATGTGGGACCGGATACTAGTCGTGGGTCGTAAATGTAAATCCTAGTGAATGAGTATAACTAGGATCATTGGGTGCCCTCCCCCACATCTGAGTATGAGCCGGAGAGTTCGTAGCCTTGATCCTAGTATGGTGAGCTCAATAACTCGGAAAGTGGCCTACTTTTGTGTTCCGTCACAATCCTTGGAAATCGGGTCTCCCCCGTCATCAAAAGATGTGCTTTGGACCGAAAGGCCCTCGCGTGGTTAATATTTCATTTTATAATCCAACTTATTGTAAGATCATTTATTTGTTGCATTTAAACTAGTTCTAATTTGTGGATATAAACTATTTGTTCTCACTAGGCGTTAAGCCTAACACTTTTTCTAAAATGACGTGTATAACAGGTTCTCTTAGCGGTGGGGCGCCCAAGGTTTGAGAAAAGAGTGTGGAGTCATTGAGGCATTTTTGGGATAGGATTCTCTTGGAGATTGGCGTACAAATAGATTGAAACATTTTGGAATTTTGGAGTGACAACCGGCATAATCTAGATAGATGATGTTTAGATTAGTTTGTTGTTAATTTCCATATTCATTTTACAGGTTTTGTAGACGCTTACACTTTCCCCTTATTGGGTGGTTTTCTCCGTTTATAAACGTCTTGTTGCCAACTTTTTGAATTTTAAATTTACTCTAAATTTTAGGGTGTTACACAAACTACTCGGTAACTTCTACGAGACGAAGAAGATCTTGAAAAAGCATGCTATACCAAGAGTAAAGATCGACACTTGCAAAAACCATTGCATGCTATTTTACAAGCTTGATTCTGAGTTGAACCATTGTCTGTATTGTAATGAAAGTCGTTACAAGATTAGTGGATGAAGCAAGGTCCCAAACTTGGTGTTGACGTACTTTCCTATTGTTCCTGGACTTCAAAGATTGTACATGTCAAAGAAGACATCTAAAGAGATGACTTGGCACAAGGATCATTAGATGGAACCGAATATGATGGTACTGTTAGATCAAGAATTGTATTCAAGATTAAAAGGTTAAAAGGTCTTATTTGTAAAGTCAATATTTGTCAAAGAGTTGTAAAATGTCAAAAGTCAAATATGTTGTAATGTCTTTGTAAAGTCAAAGTTTAGTTTAGTTTAGTTGCTTTATAATCTTAGAGTATAAATAGATTTTGTTCTTTGTAATTAGGTAAGAACTTTTGATATTGTCATAATTGTAGAGAGAGAAAGTTAAGATCAATGAAATTCAAGAGTTTTGTGATTGAAATCTGTTGTTTGGGAATTACAATTGGTATCAGAGCTAGATCAGAATAATCAGAAAGATCAAATTTTCATTCTTGAAAAAATCACTGTTGCATTGAAATCAATTTTTTGATTTAGTGATGATTTTGTTGTAAAATTTGTATCACTGCAATCGTCCATATTATTAGAACAATTCTTGTTTGAAGCACAAATCAGTTTGATCAATAGATTCGAAGAATTTGATCAATCTGTCAAGTTTCAGAAAGTTTTTCTTTGAGGACTGTCAAGATTTGATTCATACATCTATGGTTGTTATTAGAGAAATTCATTCCACAGGGTTGTTCACGATGATATAGAGATCATTTGTACAAATTTTCAGAGCCTAATTTCAAGGTTTGAGTGGAAATTGGTGGATTTTAGTGAAAATTAACTCGAGATTTGAAGAATTCGCACGAGCCATGAAGAACTCGCACAAAGAACTCGCAGGGCTGAAGGAATTCGCAGATTAGTTCATTTGATTAATTATAAGGATATAATTCGCAGGGTTGAAGAATTCGCACAAGAGCTATATTTGAGAAGTGTAGAACTCGCAGAAGAGACACATACGAATTGTGCAGAATTCGCATCTGTGAGACATACGAATTTCAAGGAATTTGCATCTGAGTCTTATACGAATTTCGAAGAATTCGCACACTCTGTTATGCGAAAAGCTCAGATTTCGTATCCTTTTCATGCGAATTCTAGTCCATATGAATTCTTGATTGTGAGTGTTATACGAATTGTGTGGGTCCACAATACTTATCAAGTTTATAGATTAATAACACAATATCGATTACCAACCTGTATTGATTAATAACAACGATTACAAGGTTGATCAGATTTAAGCTTTGGATGTGTTTTTCTCTGTTTTCTCTCTTTTACACCTTTTATGTGTGTGTTCTAATCTGATCTTTTTGTTAGAGAGAGTTGTTGAGAGATCTGATAAAAAGATCTAGCTTCTACAACACACTACCTAATCAACCACTTGTAATATAAAAATAATATAACTAAATAATATCTAACATTTAGATACTATATCTAACTAATAACTAACAAACTAAACTAAACTAACTAATAACAATAACAAACAACTTTGACATTTATTACAAAGAAACATTAGACTTTAATATCGAGAGTCGACGTTTCTGCTTTAGCTTCAGATTGGATCTTCAAATTGGATGATCTTGAATCCAATGAGACTGTGGTATAACAATCTCCCCCTTTGGATCAAGATCATTACTAAAAATATTTAGCAATTTCGTCTTCTCTTTCAGCTCAGAAGATGCAATCTCTTTCTCTAGCTCAGAATGCTTTAGCAAATTATCTTCAAAGAAAATTTATCTGAAATCAGCATGTCTGTAGAATACTTTGATCTCGCAGTTCTTGGTTAGCTTTTCTCTTCTTTCATCTTGTGATGTAATGGACATTTCTTCTAAAGCTTTAGATTCTCCCCCTTTTTGATGAAAAGTGCAACAACTTCATCAAAACTTTGAGTAAGAAATGTCTTTCACTTGAAGCCCCTGATCCGTCAATTCAAAAGATATTCATCCAGATCTTTTCAAATCCAGACAAAATAGTCGTGTAACACCTGAATCAACTAATGAATCAGTTAACATGTCTGTCAGTAACACTAAGTCACTGTGTGTAACGAATACACATTGGAAAGGAGCTGTTTGATGTTGACTCCCCCAGGGCTTCCATTTAATCATCGAAACACCACAAAGGTAATTTCTATAAACGTTATGACAAATAAACTAATTCCTTGTGTGTTCGTGCTTGTGTTAAAAGAATTAAGCACTTGATGATTGCTTATTAGGCTCAAATTTGTGTAAACCACTGAGAGAACAATAAGTTAAACACAGACTCAATGTGCATGATTGAAGTGCGAAGGTGGGGCATACTTCCTTCTTTTCAATATCTAGATTTTCCGAATGAAAATCAGATAGCAAATGTGCTGCATCCCCTTTGAAAATGTGAAACACTTTCTTGTTGGGAAGAAAATGAGTAGCTGGTGAGGTTTGATCAAGAGTTGGCATGGGCTAGTTGCTTGTTTCAATAATGTTCACCAAAGAATTGTGAAACACTAGTAATGTGGCTGCCCGGCTCAGAAAAAGTTGGTGCAGAGTTGTGATATTCTTTTAACTCTGTTCTCACACGCTCTTTCTTTTAAACATTTAGCTCATTCTAACCAAACTTTCTTTTTCAGTTATATCTCATCACTCAATTCTTTTCGACTTCTCACACCTAATTACTATGAATTAACTTCATGGGTAGAAATCACTGGTTAACGTGATTCCATAGAAGTTCAATTAAGTCCTAGCACAATGAAATCCTTGTTTTCCTATGATGCACATGATGCTCATATTGGTTTAACTATTTCAGTTAAAGCACAAAGTAGATCTTGAAAACATTTAAAGTCACACTTCCAATTCATGAAATCGGTTTAAGATTCGGGAAGTGGTTTGAACATTTAGAACAATGTTTTCTATGATTGAAAGCTGTCCACTTATCAACCATATATGAGATTAAGATAAAGGATTATACCTTAACGTGCGATCTTACATCTCATGAAGCTAAGCTTAAAGTCATAAACATATGAACTTGTAAGCTTCTCTCAAAAATTCTGCAAAAGTCTTATGTCAAGTCAAAGCAAATTTATTCACTTAAATTGAAAAGACAAAAAGCAGTAAAACTATTAAAGTACGAGTTCTGATCAGAAATAATCAGAAGTCTTCACCTTTTATACTCCCCCTGAAATTATGCATCTAAAATATGTCAGTTCTAAAGCACATGATAGAGATCCACAACTTCCTTTTTGAAGTGTAGGTCATCATATCTATCGGATGCAAAACATTTCAGAAATTTATATGTACTCCCCCTTGAAGGTTGATTTCCTCGTTGGAGTATCAGAGTACAATCTTTATCAGCTCAGGAGTAAGGTCTTTTGATGATTAAAGTGCGAGTCCTAAACTGTTGTGTTTAGAAGTCAACTTCGTTGATGTACAGGTTCTAAGAGGATATACTTAGAAGCCTTTGTTCTCCTACTCCCCCTTGACAGTAGGTGCCTGCAACACATAATCATCAAGTTTCTTTGGTACCCACCGGTATTTGGGTCCATGAATATTAGTTGCAGTTCGTATAGGAGTTATTGAGTAAGAACCGTACCAGTAATGATCACTTGTTTTATGAATAGGATCATGTGTACGACAATAAGAACAATAGAATTTTTTTACCTGACAAGCTGATTAATTGATCTCTCGTGTAGACGAAATCAGGTTTACCTTTACGCACAATGTTCTTCTTGGAATTATGCGTATGTACACATGAGCTTTTACATTTCATCTCTTATTTAACTGGTGTCTTCTTCCAGACCAGTTCTTCTTCCTGTAAGCGTCTTCTCCTTCTTTGATGTGTACCTGAACTATCTCTATTCCTGTCATAGAAAAGATTAGTAGAATGAATCTGATTAGAAGATTTAACTGACCTTCTGAAAAGAGCAGTTTTCTGTTGTGAGCTTGCGACTGGTTTGTTAGAACCAACTGAATTATTTCTAGGTGAGTGGATTTTTGACTCTGGATTCGTTCGATCAGTCACCACCACCATCATTGAAATAATATCTTGAAGCTCTTTTACCTTTTATGTGTGTGTTATAATCTGATCTTTTTGTTAGAGAGAGTTGTTGAGAGATCTGATAAAAGATCTAGCTTCTACAACACACTACCTAATCAACCACTTGTAATATAAAACTAATATAACTAAATAATATCTAACATTTAGATATTATATCTAACTAATAACTAACAAACTAAACTAAACTAACTAATAACAATAACAAACAACTTTGACATTTATTACAAAGAAACATTAGACTTTAATATCGAGAGTCGACGTTTCTACTTTAGCTTCAGATTGGATCTTCAGATTGGATGATCTTGAATCCAATGAGATTGTGGTCTAACAAATTGTGCATGCGAATTGTCCTATGTAAGTGTCATACGAGTTCTTACATACGAATTATGTACTTAGCATATTTTTCAAGTGATCCTTCTGATTTTCTGATTAAAGATCATTTCTAGCATATTTTTTTTATATGAAGTTGTAATATGAGATTTAATTGTGAAAAGTCTGCGGAGGGGTACATATTTTTGAGTGTGATCAAGGTTTCTACTTCTTGTTAACGATTATTTCAAGATTATATTTTTGCAGATATCAAGATGCCATATATTGACGAGAAGGGAAATACTGTGCTTACAAAGAGAGATTGTGCTTTAGCTTATATGCCAGAGATTCCTGCCATGGAAACTGAAATAAAGAATCTGAAGATTCATAATGCATCTCTTCATGAACAAATTAATAGATTGAAAAATGATAAAGATTCAGAGAAAACCTTTATTTGCTCAGATTGTGTAGCTAACTCTAACATTAATTATGCAGTGATTATTGAATCTAAAGAGAAAGAGATCTTAAATCTTCAAGACAAGCTGAAAAGGTCTGAAAGTTTTAATTCAAGCTCTACTTGGTCTAAAAAGGAACAAATGCAAAGAGAGCTTGATGATCACAGAAGGAAAGCTAACATTGCTAGTGAAACATCTGATGCACTTAGAAAGTCAAATTCTCTACTCTATGTTGAAAGAGATAAGCTGAAAGACAAAGTGTTCAGTTTGGAAGTTGAAATAAACATGCTAAAAGAGAAAGCGATTAGAGAGAAGAAATTTTCAACAACCCAAGATGAGGTGAAGAAGATTGATAAGAAGAGAAAGGAAATTGAAAGACATAATACTGAGGTGAAGAAGAAAATATCTGAATTAGAAGCTCAAATGGATAAAGAGAAGAAAGAAAGAGTTGATTTTGAGAAAGAAAGAAAATAATTTGCTAAGAAATTTTCTGATTTCTCAAGAAAAGCTTTTGAAGAGAAGAAATTAGTGGAGCTTAAATGTGTAAAGCTTTGTCAACAAGTTTCAGACTTTGAGAAAGTAATCATAATGGAGACAGATAAGTTTGATAAGGAAAAAAAGATAGTTGAGCAAAAGTGTGTAAAGAAATATTTTGGAGAAGAAAAGAAAGCATTTGAAGTTGAGATAAAGGAGCTGAATGGAAAGCTATCTGAGTTGTCAACAAACATTCAGAAGGAGAAGAATGCAAAATCTGAGTTGCATAAGAAGTTTGACATATTGTCAAAGGAAAGAAATTGTCTGCCTACAAAGATTGTTGGATCAATAATTGTATTCAAGATTAAAGTTAATAATGGGGTCTAGTTTGTAATAGTGTTTAATACTCTAGGGGGTATTTTAGCTATTAGTTAATAATAATTAGGTCATGTTGACCTAGGTATAAATAGGTTTTATTTATTAGTTTTAGGGTTAATTCTTGGAGAATCCTCACAATCATAATTATTGTAGAAGAGGAGGCCGCACGTTTTCTTTATATTACACACAAGAGGTACCAAGAACACACACACGGTTTAACTGATTATTGAAGGGATCGTTGGTATGTTAATCTGAATTATTTATCTCTTGATCTTTATTGTGTTGTGTGATTGTTTATCAACTAGTATTATGGGTTTAACAAAGATAAAAGAACTTGAGGAGATCATCTTCAAGGTGAAGCTGACTGAGCACAAGACGCCTGAATCAATAGCTCAATCACCAAGAGATGATCTAGCTGCATCTGAATGTTCATTCAAATCAGCTGCAAGTTCAATTTTCACACATGTTTCTATTAATCCTTTATTTGATTCAATTGACAGTCATACTTCTAAATCAAATGATCAGATTCGTCCTTCTAACCTTTTCTATGATAAAAATGCTGATGGTTCAGGTAACATAAAGAAGAATGAGTCTTAGAAGAAAAGGTTCTGGAGAAGGAAAGATGAGAAAGATAAAGAAAATTGGATTTGGAAAGTTAAAGGATCTTCAGAGGAGAAGAAGGAAGAAAAATCATTTGTGCATGCATTCAAATCTAAAAGGAGCTATACACCTAAAAGTAAAAATTTTGGCAAAACTGATCTGGTTTATACTATCAATCAACTGATCAGGTTAGCACAAAAGAAAATTATTTGTTCCTACTGTGGTTCAAATGATTTTGTTAACAAAAATTATGAAAATAGCTGGTATGGTTCTTACTTTATCTCTTCTACTAGAACTGCAACTAATAATTCAGGATCCAAATACCAGTGGATACCAAAAGTTAAACCTGTGTTGCAGGCACCTAAAGATTAAAGGGGAGTAAGAACAAAGGCTTCTGAATACAACAGTTCAAAATTCGTTCTTCAAAGAACATTGACTTCTAGACAAAACAGTCTAGGACTCGGACTGTCAAAGAGTTTGATTTCTGAACTTACTTCATTCCTAGTAATTCAGAACTCGATTTCATGATTAAGGATTTTGCATATGTTAAGGGGTAGCTTATATGTTTTATATCTTCTATTGATATAATTTCTGATTTTTCAGGGGGAGTATATCTGAACTTTTTAGTAAAGTTACTATTCTCATCGGAGAATATGTAATAATGGTTTCTGGTTACATCAGATCAGGAACCGTTCTTCATTGGTTACACTGAACATTACTATTCTCAATGGAGAATATGTAATCATGGTTTTTGAATACTATTGTTCAGAACCCGATCTTAAATGTTTTTCTTCTGATGGATGCTTAAATGATAACATCTTTTCTAGATGTTTTTTAATTTGAGGGAGAGTTAGTGAATTACACTGCTATATCTTTTAGGGGGAGGAGATAATAGCTAGTTGTACTTTTATTGTCATATTTCTGATGGATTGCCTTTTTACAGATATTAAGGAGGATATCTGATGTTTTGTCAAGGACACTTAAATGATGATATTCATTCGAGGGGGAGTTGAGATACTATATACTACAGGTATATCTTCTATATCTCAAATTCTATAACTTGTTGAAAGATGAATAACTTTCACTTGTGAAAAATGGTTTTTTAAATGTTCAAACCACTTCCTATTCTTACAATGTTTTCATGAATTGAGAAATGCGATTTTAAATGATTTTTACTTGGATTCTTTCATGCTTATTTGACCGTGTGTTCTTAAAGAAAAATACTTGTGTATTTTCTTTTCATATACTCTGTCAAGTATTCATACACACGTTGGTTCAGTACATTTCTTGAACTTGTTATTACCATGTATCAAAAGATAAATCTTTCTATGGTAATACTCCCATTTGTACTCTACATTGTTTGAGATCAGACGTCATTTCATCATAATATGTGCTTTCATTGCAAACATGTTTATATTTTGTTCGTATAAACATCTTACGTCTTTGATTTCCCAAAATATTATTCTTCATGAATTTTGATCTGATTTAAATCATTGTCAGATTCTCAAAACATTTCTATTCTTTCATGCTTATTCATTCATACAAAGTTTTGAGAAATCTTAAATACTTAAAATGCTCAAATTTCATTCTGATTTTTGATGAGCATACATATAATGACAATTGATTTCTTGTGCTTATTTGTCAAGAAAATCATTGAGCAACACATGCTTTTAGAACAAATACATGGGATTCAATGTGTGAGCTTAACAGAACTTCCATGGATTCACGATAACCAGTGTTTCCTACCCCGGAAGTAATCCTTTGAGTGAATGAGGGGAGAGGGGTCAAAAGATTGAGTGTTGGTGTGTGAAGAGGTAAAATGGAAATGAGAGCTTGGTTAGAAGTGAGCTTAAAAGATTAAAAGAAAGAGGGTGTGAGATCAGAGTAAAAGAATATTAAACTCTGCACCAAATCTTTCTGAGTCGGGCAGCCACATCTACTGATTGGTTCACGTTCTTTGGTGACCATCATTGAAAAAGGCAGTGAGCCCATGCCATCTTTTGCATACAACCCACCAGCTACCCATTCTTCTCTTAAAAAGATAATGTTTCACATTTTCTGGGCAAGCAGCACATACACTATTGGTTCTTCACTCGGAAGATACTGATATTGAACAAGAAGGAAAGTTGCCCCACCTTCGACCCTTCATCATGCACGTTGAGTCTATGTATAACCTTTGTCGTTTCATTGGTTTACATAATTTTGAGCCTAAACAACAATCATTGTGCTAATTCTTTCATAACACAAGCACGAACACACAAAAAATGTGTTTTTTTGTCAGAACATTCATAGAAAATACCTTGTGTTTTTCAATGATTGAATGGAAGTCCTGGGGAGTGAACATCGTCTCAAGCTCCTTCCATTGTACATTCGTTGTACACAGTAACTTTGTGTTACTGACAGACATTCCTAACTGTTTCATTTGTTGATTCAGGGTTACAACTCATAATTTATCTGAATTTGAAAAGATTCAGATAAATATATTCATGAATTGACGGATCATTTAGATAAGACAAAAGATTCTTTCCTATTACTCTTTGGAGGAGATTGATCATTTATTGTCAAAGGGAGAGATTGTTCATATTTCTTCACAAGAGGAGATTGTTAATCATGAAGACTGTGCTTATCAGATGATTTGGGGGAGATCATTCAAAGACTGTGCTGACAATGAAAAAGTTTTGATGATTCTGATTCTCAAAATTCATCAAAAGGGGGAGAATTTCAGAATTTCAAAGTCAGATTTCAGTATTGGGAAGAAAGTTTCAAAGTTTCATATTTCAAAGTTCAAGTCAAATTTAAAGTTGATACTGTCAAGAAGGGGAAGAGTTTGAAAGAAGAATGTCAAAGTTTGAAGATTTGAATGGTTGAGAAGATTATATCAAAGTTTGTTGAAGAATATGTAATTTTGTTGAAAACAAAGGGGGAGATTGATGAAAGTGTTAAAGTTCTAATCAACACTACTCAAAGCTGATTCAAAGAGAGAGATTCATTTCAAGTGCTGACAAAAGTTTTCGAGATTCAAAGCTGAAAAAGATTTTTGCTGAAGATATTTCTGAAGACAAGAAGACCTAAAGATAATTGTCAATTTTTTTTTTAATCTTGAATCCAAAGGGGGAGATTGTTAGATCAATAATTGTAGTCAAGATTAAAAGGTTAAAAGGTCTTGTTTGTAAAGTCAATATTTGTCAAAGAGTTGTAAAATGTCAAAAGTCAAATGTGTTGTAATGTCTTTGTAAAGTCAAAGTTTAGTTTAGTTTAGTTGCTTTATAATCTTAGGGTATAGATAGATTCTGTTCTTTGTAATTAGGTAAGAACATTGATAATGTCATATCCTTGAGAGAATACGTATGAGATATTCTAGAGAGAGAAACTGTAGAGAGAGAAAGTTAAGATCATTGAAATTCAAGAGTTATGATTGAAATATGTGTTTGTTTTGGGTATTACAGGTACATCCTAGTGATGGCGCGGCTTGGAAACATTTTGACATGGTGCATCCTGACTTTGCTTCTGAGCCCCGTAATGTGCGTCTTGGCTTATGCACCGACGGTTTCAACCGAATAATTCTAATTCGAATCCGAATTCACTATGGTCGGTCTTTCTTACCATCTACAATTTACCTCCTTGGATGAGTTTGAAAGATGCACATGTTAAACTTGCTTTGGTCATTCCTGGTAGAAAGATCTCCGGACAGAATTTAGATGTGTTTCTTAGGCCGCTAATAGATGATCTTAAGATGTTGTATATCGAGAGCGCTCTTACTTATGATCTCATCTTAATAATAATTTTGAGATGATGGCTATACTACTATGGACCGTCAGCGACTTCCCTGTCTATGCAATGTTGTCGGGTTGGAGCACGCATGGCAAGTTAGCCTGTTCATACTGCATGAGCGTAGTCGATTCGTTTCAATTAAGAAATGGTGGAAAATCATGTTGGCTATCTTCCAACTGTTTAATATGTAGTGGTTAATGGTTTAACCTGGTTTTTAACGGATCCAATTCGGGTTTTAACCGATCCATAATTTCCGTCATCTAGAAATCCCTTTTGTAACGGTTCTTTATCGGTCTAACTTTAGAAAGATGTAAATGAATAGGATGTAAAGGACTACATTAGGTACATAACCAACTTTTCCTTAACTGGTAATTGGATCAGATGTGCATCTTTAATTTAACGTTGTATTTGATATTTTATTTAGTAGAATTAACTGAATTATATTTATTCTAATGAACGGTTTATTGTTAAATAAATTTTGCTACTTGTTTCATACTTATACATATTAATATCGACTATCATTTTTTTTTACAATTTCAATTCAATAATTGACTACAATTTGATCCAAAAAGAGCTAACAACACCCATTGAATTATGATAAATTCAAAACTATAAATATTTTCGTGTAAAACTAATTTTTATTGCAAATGCGACTTTTTTTGCTTTTTCGTTAAAACAATGGGTTTTTTAACAAAAATTCAAGTACAATAATACGAAATATTAGTAAGATTGGTTGTACCTTATATGATGTAGTTGACTTCTTGTCATGCCAATTAATAATAATATTGATAAAACATATATTAAAATATTAAACATCAAACATCAAACATTTTTTTATAACAAACTGAAATATAACATAGATAAACTTCTTCTTAACTTAATCACTTATTAAATGCTTCGTTATTTTATTGTTCGGTATAGCTGCTGATTTCTAGTTGATTTCGACTGATTCGACGAAGCTCTTTCCTTCTGTAACGTCTTGTTGACTTCTAGTTGTTTTTGAGTGATTCGATGAAGCTCTTTCCTTCTGTAATGTCATTTTTAGAAAGAAAATCGAGGAAATCATTGAAACTGCTTTCCTTATATTTTTTAGGATGTTCATCATCGATAAGCTCTTTAACAGTTGCCATCTTCTCATCCATTTCCAAGCTATAGAGGCTTGCAATAGAAACCCTTGTTCTCTCATTGTTGAGGGTAACCTTATGCAACATGCTTTTGTAAAGCCCATTGCTCAATACCTCCACATGGTCACGTATATGGACTTGGAGGGCCCCGTGCAGTTCAGGGACCAATCGCCAAGTGTCATCTGAGGCATCCATGATCTCAAGCCCACGTGAGCTATGAAGAACTATGGTTATGCAACTATAATCCGAGTGCGGTGGTAACCTTAGAGCCATATGTGGTTCAGGGCACTTTGGGTAGCAATTGACAACAAGCACTTGCATCCCATCTTCCATTTTGGTTTCAAGATATTTTGGGTCGATTCCGAGGCTTTCAGTTATGAGTCCCATCAGTTCAATGGCTAAGTGTCTTGTTTTCACAGCATAATCTCCCATTTTTTCTCTGCAACACAACTTATTAAATACATGAGACCAAATTTTTTTAAACATGGTAAAATGACAGGAAAAACAACAAGCTATGGTGTTTTAAACTTACATATGAAATTTGTTCCTACATATAAAGTACAGATGCACTTTTTTCAAATAAAACACAAATACAACTTAGAATTAAAGTATTGCTAAATTTATCAAATGTATACCATACTGTTAGGACTGAAAGTCCTGAGTGTTGAAAGTGGAATAAAGTATTTATAAGGGTTTGATTTGTAATTAATTGAAAGTTATTATATTATTGGGCCCAAGCCCATTAGGCCTGCGCGCCTTGGTATTTAATGTGTTTTTCTAGTTCATTTGTTAGGTTAGAAGAGTTACACGAGTCTCATATTTTCCAGATTACTAGTCAATAGGTTTACTTTCTCTGATCAGAAATCCTTTCTGTAAACCTGTAACCCTTTGATTTCATATTAATCATATGACTAGTAGTTGTGGCTTAAATCTTATTCATTTTTGATATTATTTGCTGTTGATTGCACTGTACTGGGATCTACAATTGGTATCAGAGCAAAGAGACTGAAGGTTTGATCCAGAAAAGGCTTGTCTAAAACCCTTAATCGATTATCTGTTTTAATTATTATAATCTGTGTTTTGCGATTTTACTATTCATCGATTCACTATTCATCGATTCACTATTCTTCCGGTCGACACTATCCACCCGATCACTATTCATCCGATACTATTCATACCGGTCGGTCACTATTCATCCGATACTATTCATATCGGTCGGTCATTATTCATCCGGTACTATTCATACCGGTCGGTCACTATTCATCCGATACTATTCATACCGGTCGGTCACTATTCATCCGGTACCTTGTTGTTGACCGGTGCTTTCATCGGTCGACCGGTACCTTGCTCGACCGGGTCTTTTACCTATTTAATTTATATATCATTTTTTTGGATCATCCTGCTTGTTTCACAATCATTACAGTGCAGTTGAGATTAAATTTAATCCCGTTCAAGTTTCATCTCTCTTCAAAGTCGGAGCGAATACATTCTATTCGATTCGATCAAAATGGTGTGCCTACCAAGACTGCGGTCCAAAAGAGATTATGAACGGTGGAAAGCTAATTTTGTGGATTATGTAGATGAACATGAGGGGGGTCCCTATATCAGATTATCATTGATGAATGGAGAGATGCAATCCTAAATTCAGTTAGAAGCTTCTCCTGTGGAAAAATATAAAAGAGAAAGGGCTAATAATTTAGCTCGAAATTATATGACTGATAGTATTTCTCGTGAACTTTTTCGTGACATTTTGAGTGAAATTTATAGTCAAATAAATACTTACAAAATGTCAGGAAAAGAATTATGGGATTGTACTGAATGGTTGATGCTAGGGCCAAAGGTTTTATTAACAGGAAGAGAACTGGAAGCTGGAAACTCTGAGCTAAAAGGAAAGATTTCTATTTTGGAAGCTAAAACTCAGCAAGCAGTCTCTGTTGAAAGTTATGAGGATGAGATCTCTGAACTGAAAGATGAAAATGCCGATCTTCAAAAGAAATTATCTGATTTGGAGCAAATGCATGCTAAAGATAAATCTGAATTTGAGAAATCATTCGCAAAGAAGTTCTCAGATTTTTCGAGAAAATGTGCTGATGAGAAGAAAGAAGTTGAGCTGAAATGCATAAAACTTTCTCAGCAAGTTTCTGATTTTCAGAAAGTAATCATCCTTGAAAGAGAAATGTTTACCAAAGAAAAGAAGGCCATTGAACAAAAGAATGTGGGATTCTTCAAAGAAATATCCAGCCAGAGAAACAATGCTGAGAAGGGATTTGAAGAAGAAAGAAGCATGTTTGAGGCCGAAATCAAAAAGTTTACTGAAAAGCTATCTGAACTATCTGCTAATGCGCTAAAAGAGCAGAAAACGAAGTCTGAGTACACGAAGAAGTTTGACCTGCTTGTTAAAGAAAGAGACAACTTTGCTTCGACGATTAAAGTGCTTGAAAATACTGCATCAAGCTCAGAAAAATGTCTCATCAAAAAGGTCAGTTAAATCATTTGATCAGATTCGTAGTACTAACCTTTTCTATGATAGAAATATAGATGGTTCAGGTACACATCAAAGAATAAGGAGATATAAAGATGAGGAACTGGTCTGGAAGAAGAAACCAGTTGAAGACGAGCTGAAAGAAAGAGAATCATGTGTACATGCGTTTAATGCCAAAAAGAACAATGCGCGTAAAGGTAAACCTGATCATATCTACTCAAGAGATCAATTAATCAGGTTGTCAGGTAAGAAACACTATTGTTCTTGTTGTCGTACACATGATCCTATTCACAAAACCAGAGATCATTTCTGGTATGGTTCCTATTCTATTACCCCCACAAAAACTGCAACTAACATTCATGGACCCAAATACTAGTGGGTACCAAAGCCTAAAATTGATTATGTGTTGCAGGCACCAACTGTCAAGGGGGAGTAGAAGAACTAAGGCTTCTATGTAAATCAACTTAGAAGCCGGACTTCAACGAAGTATGGCTTCTGATCACATGACAGATCAGGACCCGTTCTTTAATATTCAGACTTGGATATTTTGCAGATATCCAGGGGGAGCTTAGAATACCTAAATCATTATATCATGATTTGAGGGGGAGCTTAAAGGTAAATATCTCCTAATCTAGATCTCTGATTGTTTGAAAGAAGAACAACTTTCAAGCATTAAAAACAGTTTCTGAAATGTTCAAACCACTTCTGATTCTCAAAAGGTTTCATGAATCTAGAAGTGTAAATTGAAATGTTTTTCAATTTTGAGCTTTAATGTTTAACTGACTGTGTGTTTCTAAAGATCAATACTTGCGTATTATCTTGTCTTTATACTGTAACGTATTCACACACACAGGTTCAGTACTTCATTTGTATTTGTTAATACCATGTCTCATAAAGAAACAATTTTTCGATGGTAATACCCCCGTTTGCAATTCAATGTTGTTGAGCATCAATCATTATTTCTAATCTTGTGCTTGCATTGCTAAATTGTTTATATTTGTTCATATAAACAAAATATCCAATTCTTTGATACCCTAACCATTTTATTTGATCTGATTGATACATTGTCAGATTCTCAAAACAATTCTCTTGATTTCATTTCATTCATTCAATATTCTTGTTTTGAGAAATCTTCAAAGTTCAAATGCTCAAATTTCATTCATATTTTTAAATGAGCATACATTTTGACAGTGTTATCTTATATGTGCTTCACTGGTCAAGTTAAACTGTTGAACATACATTCTTTATAGGAATTACATAGGATTTGTGAGTGAGCTTAAACAGAACTTCCATGGATTCACGTAAACCAGTGTTTCCTACCCCGAAAGTTATCCTAGAGTGATTGAGGGGTGAGGGGTCTTAAATCAAAGAGTGGGGGAGATAACTCATCGGATTGAGTTTTTCTCATTATGCTGAGTGGAAAAATGAAAAAGAGAGTTTGGTTAGAAGTGAGCTTTAATGTTAAAAAGGAAGAGGGTATGAGAACAGAGTTAAAAGAATATCAGAACTCTGCACCAACCACTTTCTGAGTCGGGCAGCCACATTTTCTGATTGGTTCACATTCTTTGGTGACCTTCATTGAACAGGCAGTGAGCCCATGCCAACTCTTTCATTAACCCCACCAACCACTCGTTTCTTTCTTAACAAAGAAATGTTTCATTTTTCTTTGGGGATGCAACATATATGCTATCTGATCTTCACTCAGAAGATTTAGATATTGAAAAAGAAGGAAAGTTGCCCAACCTTCTCACCTTTTTCATGCACATTGAGTCCGTGTAATATATGTTGTTGTCTCAAGAGTTTACACAATTTGAGCCTGATCAAGCTAAGTAGTTTCAATCATTCATACACTTGCACGAACACACAAGGAATAAGTTTTCTTGTCATAACATTCATAGAAAATTCCTTTGTGGTTTTTCGATGATTGGATGGAAGCCCTGGGGGAGTGAACATCACAAAAGCTCCTTTCCAAAGTACATCTGTTGTACAAAGTGGCTCCGTGCTACTTACAGACATACTAACTGTATCATTTGTTGATTCAGGTTTACAAATCCTATTATATCTGAATTTGAAAAGATTCGGATATATTCATTTCATGAATTGACGGATACTCAGATCAAAGGGCAGAGAATGTCAAATTATCATAAAGGGGAGATCAAAGAATGTGTTGAAATTGAAGAGTTTTGATGATCATGATGCTCACAATCATCAAAAAGGGGGAGAGTTGTACAAAGTTCAATTTCAAAGTTATAAGTTCAATTGAAGATGATTATAAGATAAAGTGAAAGTTTGTTTTTCTGAAGACAGTGGAGAGATCAAAGAGATGAAGATATGAGTTCAAAGATGAAGATTGCAAAGATTTTATTTCTTCTTTCTCGTATCATGTGGTGTCTGCTACAAGTTTGTCCCTCCTACGAGTTGTTTGAAACAAGTTCTTAAGCTGAAAGTCTATTCAACTCGTGGTTCAAAGACAGATTCTTTGTTTTAAACTGAAGTTGCACCGTGGAAAGTCACGTAACTCTCACATTATCTTTCTTGTGTGCTGATCCGATGTGATTGAGTTTCCACAGTTGAAAGTTGCGTGATAGTGCATTCAGTCGAGGCTATTGCACATCGAATCTGGTTACAAAGTTGAAACTATGAAGACCAAGAGCTTTATTCAAGGGGGAGCGTGGAAAGACATGAAGACAAGCAACACCAAAGTTCTTCAAAGCTTAAAGAGGGAAAGAAGATAATGGCATGAAGTATTCAAGAAGATAAATGCTTTATTCAACTTTAGGGGGAGATTGTTAGGACTGAAAGTCCTGAGTGTTGAAAGTGGAATAAAGTATTTATAAGGGTTTGATTTGTAATTAATTGAAAGTTATTATGTTATTGGGCCCAAGCCCATTAGGCCTGCGCGCCTAGGTATTTAATGTGTTTTTCTAGTTCATTTGTTAGGTTAGAAGAGTTACACGAGTCTCATATTTTCCAGATTACTAGTCAATAGGTTTACTTTCTCTGATCAGAAATCCTTTCTGTAAACCTGTAACCCTTTGATTTCATATTAATCATATGAGTAGTAGGTGTGGCTTAAATCTTATTCATTTTTGATATTATTTGTTGTTGATTGCACTGAACTGGGATCTACACATACATATAATCAGCTATAAAAACTAGGCATGTATGCTACAAGCTTAAATATTTGAATATGCATGCTTTCTGAAACTCCCGGCCAATAAAAATACTGCTAAGAATGACAAGACAACATGATCACGTGACAAACAACCAAACATAGTCAATAAACACAATTTATCACAAGCACTTTTTGCATACGTATACCTTAAAGGCGTCAACGACAAGATTATCGTCACTTAGCTTCAGGAGTTTAGGCATACACCTATGCATACGTATACCCTTTATACCTGATATTACGTTACAACTTGCAGGCCGCTGACTTTTAAGGTTTCGACTGATGCTCTCACCAATTAAAACTATAACTAAAATACAAAAATGGCCAAAAGTTATAACATCATAAAAACATCATGTATCATTTATATAATCTTTTTAATTTGGAAAAAATATATATATTACCTAGAAATGGAAACCAAAAATGATGGGTAGAAAATGAATATATTAACAAATGAAAGGGTGTAAGTGAAGCAAAATCCAAAGTGAAGGACATAGATGGAAATTATGTAGAAGTTGAAATCATGGATGACCATAGTGTGTTATATTTTCCAATCGATGAAACTCTATATATATTTTATTTTATCATATCATAACGTATGAGAATTGAGTTTATTGTTTACTATATTTAAATCTAACAACTCTTTTTATTTTATAGTCATCAATAAAACAATAAGTATTGCTTTTCATCCCAAAATAAATATCAACTATAAAAGAGATATACAATTTTAAAAATGTGTAATTATTACACCTTTTTAATTAATTAAATGATAATTTTACCCTTAGTAATAAAGATAGAAATTTTCTTCATCACACAATTAAAGATAGAATAGAAAAATAGATACTTATTCTTTTAAAGTGAACATTTATTTTGGGAACGTTTACTTATATGACTCTAGCTATGTGTTAAATACATGAAATAACAATTAATTTTATATATTTTCTTATTATAATATTATATTTTTACTTTTTTTTAATTACAATAATATATTTTTAATTGATTTTTGATTGAAACAAATACTTTAAAAAGTTTATTTATTAAACCTGACCATATCAACAACAAAATTATGGTGAAAAAAAAATTGTGGTGAAAAGACAAATTAGACACCCACATAAATTAGTATCATGAATGTTAGATATGATAACGTCCTCAAGCAAGTGGGGTCTGTTTCGTAAATTCAAAAATAATTCAAAAGTATAGTTTAAACAAAAGAAAAACCACGAAAATGAAGATGGCTCGCATGGGGTTTGTTCCAAAAGCTCAGATATAATTTAGCATTTAAACCTTAAATTTAAACGATGGTAAAATGGATACCTAGACTTTATTAATTTACAAAAGGATGCCATATTCATATTTATAACATAAATTGGAAATCAATTACATTAATTTTGGAACAAAAACGATACAAAAAATTTTGTACCGTAAAATATATCATATCTAAAACTAGATGTTACCTCGTCAACAATAAATAGAAACTACAATAAGCATAAAATTGGACCATAATTACGGTATATTTTGCCATTATTGAATGCCATTTAATGGTTAAGTGTTTCGTTAAAATAAGTTGCATTTATTTAAATGCGAAATAACAAGTAGTTTAAAACATGAACATAAGACAAGAGAGACATTGCCCGTAGTCGGGTGGGTTATCAGGCCATTGTTGAATCCATTGGTTAAGAGGATGTGCATACAGTTTAAGGAAAATCCTCCAGAACTGAATTTTGTCCGATCCATCCTTTATGCTTGTCCCGTAACGAACCGTCTTGTGGACGTCATTAGACATGTACCTTGACTTCTCTGTTGTTGGTAGGTTGAAAAACCCAAATGCAGTTCCTAATGCTTCGTCAAGCACCTTTTGTGTTATCCCATGGTTGATTATCTATCCGCCAAAAAAAGAAAATGAATGAATAAGATATTGGCTGATACACATGTAAAATGATCTGAAAACTGGGCAAAAAAACTGACCTGGAAAACCCCCCTATCACGACAAGCATTTCCAATGTTCTTGACAATCACGAAGCGTTGAGCAGGGTCATTCAATCCAGCCAAGTCAATAACCACCACATCTGCAATATCAGGGTTCAAACTAGGTCGATTAGATGGTGAGATATCGTAACATTTAGGAACAAATATGGTCATTTAGTAACATTTAATAAATAGTGTAAAAATTTGAAAATAAGAAAGTTGGGGGACTTAGTTGCAAATATGGTCATAAAAGGGCTAAAACCCTAATTGTTCCTCATTTGGTAAGTCCCTGGAAAGAGAAAACGGAGCTTGAGACAGGGAGAAAGTGAAGGTTATCGGTGGGAGGTCGAATTTGTGAAGATTATTCGTGGGATTCAAGCAATCATCTAGCGGAGGTTCATTCCAAGAGGTAATCCTTCCAACCTTTCTCTGTTAATGATGTTGAATCTGAAGATTTAGTAACCTCTGAGTATGCTTCCTTCTTGAAAGGTCATCGATGATTTAGTTTGGGGAAAACCTTGTGATTAGGTCGATTCTTGTTGTCGATAACCATGGGGTTTTAATATCAAATTATGGGTATAATAAGATTTGGGGTTTTAGTCGAGTGATTAAGGGATCGATGGTTAGTTATCACCGTTTGTGAATCGCCCAATCGATAACCTTTTCACCCAGAGTCACCCAGTACTCGACCGGGGTCGCCCGGTGAGCAAGGCCCCGGGGTCACCCGGTGTATTATTTAGGTATCGGGGTTGCCCGATGAGCAAGGGTATGGGGTCACCCGGACAACATCAAACCGGGGGCGCCCGGTAGACAAGAACTCGGACCACCCCGAGGGTCGCTAACCCGGGGCCAACCGGAGATACAGTGAGATTTGTGGCTTTTTGAGCGAGGGTTCTCACACCCGAACATAGGAAATTTATTGAAGCAAGTTAAACCGAGGATTGCATAGTTCCAAACTCGGGATCCAACTCCGATAGAGTCCGTTTTGGGGTTATTATTGCTTTATTTTCGGGTTAGGTTGTGTGTGTGGCAGATATCTCGAATCCAGGTGAGTTCCCTTTAAAAGATTTCTAAACTGAATGGGGGTTCATTTACAAATGCTTTATTGGTTTTATATATATGCTTTGCGTTGAGCTTTTATGATCAATTGAATTATTGTCGATTAATTTGTGCATATGAATTTATATATCTCCTTATGACAAGAATGTACTATAACTGTTGTTTGTGAACCATGGCTATACATAACCATCGGGGATGGTTGGTTCGTATACTCGAAATTTGTTTCCTTGTGTACGGGTGACGGCATCTACGAGGGGGCCGTATGGGGATCTACTGGGGGGGCCCGAGAACGCAAACGGGAGAATGTTGGAACTGTGTTCGCGTAATATTTAATTGATGTATTTATTCAATTATTCTTATTTATTGTTTCCAGAAATATAAAACATTTTTCCTGTTACCAAATTGAGAATTGGGAATTCACTAGACCTTTCGGTCTAACCCTCGTTTTCTTCTTTTTAAAAACCTTTTCAGGTAAGGGCCAGTTATCGTTTCTTCAAAAGGAAAGGAGAAATGTTAAGAGCTAGTTGGGCGGGAATCGAAGCCTTAGTTGCGGTGTAGTTGTATTTGTAGTTTCTTGGCTGTGATAGAATTTTTGTTTGGACTATATTAATCCTTTATTTCCGATGGTTTGTATTGAGACCCATTCCTGGGAATTTCTTTTATCTTTATTGCTATGTTGACTTTTGGGTTGTTACATTTTGGTATCAAAGCCATAGTTTAAGAGATTTAGGTGGCCTTTTTGGACCTAAACTTAAACTTTAGATGTGAGACAACCGAGAAGTAGGATGTCGTAGGGTTACCGCTATAGGGAGGTATGTAATGAGAGATAGGGACTAACATGTAAGGTAAATTTGGGATTATATATGGCCAATGTAATTGCAAATTTACAGGTACATGTGCGTGTCTACGAATCTTGTTGTATATAGGTCTGTTAACTTAAAGTCTATCCTTGTGTTGTTCCAGTTGTCGTCATGTCGAATCGAGCTTTGTGAAGTAGGGCAGTGCCAGCAGGGGAGAATCAGCCGGTAAGTGGGGTTCGTGTTGAAATACCGAGGGGTCCCGTTGGGCAGCCGACAGCTCGAGGAAGGGGTCATGGTCGTGGGCGTGGACCGGTGAGAACCACCAGGAAGGCTAAGACTCAAGTCGAGGGAAACACTGCTGGGAATCGGGGAGCAGCCAATACGCGGACCACTCGTAGGGCAAGAAGTGTTGAGATTCCGGTGGATATAGAAATATCGCATCAGAAAAGCTCGGCAACTGTAAGGGGGCGGGGAGCTGCAAGGGCTCATGGTCGGGGCCGAAATCAGTCCTTTGTGACTCACGAACTTTTGTTGCAGAAATGGGGAAGCTTCAAGAGACCCTGCAAGCGTTACTGGCTCATCAGGAGAAGACATCCTCGGGAAGCAGAGACAAGAGCGAGAGCAGAGAAGTTACAGAGCTGTCAAGTCCACTGGTAACTGAAGTAAGAGGTCATTCTACATCGGTGACCTTGACGGCAACCAAAAGAATGGCAAAAGAGTGTAGTTACAAGGAGTTTGCAGCATGCAAACCTCCTACTTACAAAGGGGAGTGTGACCCAGTTCTAGTGATGAAGTGGATCATAGAGATGGAACTGGTATTTGCTACCAGTAAATGTGCTGAGGAAGACAAGGTGACTTACGCCTTATCCATGCTGAGGTCCGAAGCCACTTTATGGTGGGATGCAGAAACTGGTGGATTAGGAGCGGCTGCAGCAGAGGGTATGTCGTGGGGAACTTTCGTGGGAAAATTCAAGCACAATTCTGCCCTCTGTGGGCAGTGAAGAGGTTACAGGAGGAATTTTTGATTCGGGAACAAAAAGATATGTATGTAAGAGAGTACACCAATAAATTCATTGAGAAGTCTTGTTTTGCCGGATCTTATCTGCCAGATGAGGAGAGTCGAGTGGAACGCTATATTTTTGGGATGAGAAGCAGTCTGCGGGAGTGGGTCTCTGCAAGGGAACCAACTACCTTTCAGGCTGTCGTGCATGCGGCTAAAATGACAGAGAAGGAAAAGAACCGCCAGATGACTGATAGGGTTTGTGACAAGAGAAAATGGGATGGACCAAAAACAGACCCAAGAAAGAGAAAGAGTTCCAGGACAAAGCAGAGAGGGGATCGGGGGTTCAGATAGAAGCCTTGTGGAAAGTGTCACCGGGTACATCGAGGAGAATGTGGTTCGGGGGAAAGATCATGTTTTCAGTGTGGGATGCCGGGGCACATGTTTAGGATTGCCCAAACAAGAAAACTTGTTATCAGTGTGGGTCGCCAGATCACCTTCGGTCGAATTGCCCACAAGTCAAGCGGGGTGGACCTGTTCAAACTGGAGATCGTGGGGGAGGAAGACGGGAGGAGAATAAATGGGAACCGGCTCGTCCGAAAGGGATGGCCTTTAACATGATAGCGATGGAGGCGGAGGATGTTCCTGATGTAGTCGCAGGTACGTTTTTGGTGAACTCTACTTGTGCAAGAGTACTATTTGATTTAGGGGCGACCTGCTCTTTTATATTTCCTACGTTTGCTCAGCGTCTTGGGTTAAAGCCTAAACGTTTAGAACGGACTTTCGAGGTAGAAACCGCTGATGCTAATTAAGTAGCAATTAGGGAGGTGCTTGGGGGTTGTGTGATAGATATCGAAGGGAGTTTAGTGTCAGTGGTGCTATACCCTATGGCGATGACAGAGTTCGATGTGATTCTTGGGATGGATTGGTTGGCTAGAAACGATTCTAGTATTGTCTGTAATAAGAAGATGATTTGTATGGTATTGCCTGAAAAAGGGATGGTAGTGATTTATGGGGATATACGAGATGGAGGTTCTAGTTTAATTTCCATGATCAAAGCAAATAAGAGTTTGAGGAAAGGGTGTCGAGGATTCTTAGTGTATGTCGTAGATGCTAAGAAAGAGAAGGGTGGATTGGAGGAGGTTCGGATCCTGAGCGAATACCCGGAAGTTTTTTGGAGGATTTGACAGAATTACCCCCGGATCGTCAAGTCGAGTTTCGGATCGACCTGGTGCCCGGCGCCGATCCGATCACGTGTACGCCGTATAGAGTAGCACCCACGGAAATGAAGGAGATGATGACGCAATTGCAAGAATTGCTTGATAAGGGGTTTATAAGGCCTAGCACTTCTCCGTGGGGAGCGCCGGTCCTTTTTGTGAAAAAGAATGACGGATCTATGTGAATGTGCATAGATTATAGGGAGTTCAACAAGTTGACGATCAAGAATAAGTATCCAATTCCAAGGATAGACGACTTATTCAATCAACTTCAGGGAGCAAGTTTCCTCTCCAAGATCGATTTAAGGTCGGGATACCATGAAATCAAGGTGAAGGAAGAAGATATACCGAAAACAACCTTCCGTACGAGATATGGACATTATGAATTTTCTATAATGCCATTTGGGTTGACCAATGCTCCTGCAGCGTTCATGAATATGATGAATAGGGTGTGTCAACCCTACTTAAACAAGTTCGTGATCGTGTTCATCGATGACATCTTAGTGTACTCGAAGACCGAGGAGGAGCACGAGGAGTATTTGCGAACAGTACTGGAATTGCTAAGACAGGAGAGGTTGTACGCAAAATTCTCGAAGTGTGAATTTTGGTTGCGAGAAGTGTAGTTCCTTGGGCATGTTGTATCCCAAGACGGAATCAAGGTCGATCCGGCGAAAGTGGAGGCAATTCGCAACTGGGAGGCGCCGAAGATCCCGTCAGAAGTCCGAAGTTTCTTAGGGTTGGCAGGGTATTACCGGAAGTTTATCAAAGATTTCTCTCGAATAGACACTCCACTGACTTCGTTGACGAAGAAGAATGTAAAGTTCACATGGACGGAAGCTTAGAGGGAGGCCTTTCAGAAACTTAAGAACATGTTGAGTAGCGCTCCAATCTTGGCCTTGCCGGACGACATGGAAGACTTCGTAGTATATAGCGATGCGTCTAGACTGGGCTTGGGATGTGTTCTTATGCAGCGGGGGAAAGTAATTGCTTACGCATCACGCCAGTTGAAGGATCACGAATCGCAATACTCTACTCACGATTTAGAATTGGCCGCCATGGTATTTGAGCTAAAAATTTGGAGACACTACCTTTACGGGACACAGTGTCAAATCTTCACGGATCACAAAAGCCTATGTCATTTGTTTGACCAGAAGGAGTTGTATATGCATCAGCGAAGATGGATGGAGTTACTAACTGATTATGACTATAAGATCGAATATCATCCCGGAAAGGCCAACGTAGTAGCAGACGATCTGATTCGGAAGGAAAGAAGTAAAACCCTAATGATGGTAGCTACGAGAGCTGAGGTAACACCAACTCTACTGGAAGAGATTTCAAGTGGAAGCCCTGAGGCCTGAGAACCTTAAAGCTGAGAGAGTAGTAGGTCTTACAAGTTTGTTAGTAGAGGACAGTGGGGGACTGAAGTGCTACAACGGTAGGATTTGGGTTCCGAGACTTGGGGATTTGAGGATGGTCATCCTAGCGGAAGTTCATAAGTCGAAATATTCGATTCACCCGGGAACGAACAAGATGTACGGAGATTTGAGGCTAGACTATTGGTGGTCGGGATTGAAGAAAGACATATCTAATTACGTGGAAAGGTGCCTGACGTGTCTGCAAGTGAAAATGGAGCACCAGCGACCGTACGGGAAACTTCAACCGTTAGATATTCTTGTCTGGAAATGGGAACAAATCATGATGGGTTTTGTGACTAAGTTTCCTAGAACCCTGAAAGGTTACGACGCGATTTGGGTCATCGTGGATTGGCTTACCAAATCGGCGCATTTCTTGCCTATCAAGGAGACCTACTCCATGGAAAGACTCACGAAGTTGTATATCGATGAGATTGTCATCCGCCATGGTGTACCTTTGTCGATTGTGTCCGACCGGGATAGTCGGTTCTCTTCCGCTTTTTGGAAGAGTTTCCAACGGGAGATGGGGTCAAAAATCAAGATGAGTACCGCGTATCACCCTCAAACCGACAGCCAAAGTAAGCGAACTATACAAACCCTGGAGGATATGCTGAGAGCATGCGTTTTGGATTTTCAAGGCTCATGGGAAAACCATTTACCATTAATTGAGTTTGCTTACAATAATAGCTATCATGTGAGCATCCAAGCTGCTCCATATGAGATGCTTTATGGTAGAAAATGTAGAACTCCTTTGTGTTGGAATGAGATTGGAGAAAGGCAACTGGCTGGACTAGAGTTAGTATAGTTGACTGCGGATAAAATTGTTCAAGTGCGAGAAAGATTGAAGTTGGCGTGAGACCGCCAAAAGAGCTATGAGGATAAGCGACGAAAAGATATCGAATTCTCAGTGGGGGATAAAGTGATGTTGAAAATATCACCATGGAAAGGGGTGGTTCACTTTGGTAAGAAAGGGAAGTTAAGTCCACGATATATTGGTCCTTTCGAAATCATTGAGCGAGTTGGAGAAGTGGCGTACAAATTGGAATTACCCGGGGAATTGAAGGGCATTCACAACACATTTCACATCTCAAATTTAAGAAAGTGTCTCGTAGATGTCGATATGGCGGTGCCCTTACAGGATGTACATGTGGACGAGAAATTGAACTTCGTTGAGGAACCGGAGGCAATTGTGGATCGGAAGGTCAAATGCTTAAGGACAAAGGATATCAACTTGGTAGAGGTCCAATGGAAGTTCCACAAGGGGCGAGAAGCCACGTGGGAGCTAGAAATGGACATGATGTCCAAATACCCGTACCTTTTTAACAAGAAGATTCCGAGGACGGAATCCCTTTAAGGGGTAGTGTGGTAACGATCGTAAATCCTTGGTGTTAAATTGATAAGTTAATAAATGGTGTAAAATTTTGAAAATAAGAAAGTTGGGGGACTTAGTTGCAAATCTGGTCATAAAAGGGCTAAAACCCCAATTGTTCCTCATTTGGTAAGTCCCTGGAAAGAGAGAACGACGCTTGAGACAAAGAGAAAGTGAAGGTTATCGATGGGAGGTCAAATTTGTGAAGATTGTTCGTGGGATTCAAGCAATCATCTACCGGAGGTTCATTCCAAGAGGTAATCCTTCCAACCTTTCTCTGTTAATGATGTTGAATCTGAAGATTTATGAACCTCTGAGTCTGTTTCCTTCTTGAAAGGTTATCGATGATTTAGTTTGGGGAAAACCTTGTGATTAGGTCGATTCTTGTTGTTGATAACCATGGGGTTTTAATATCAAATTATAGGTATAATAAGATTTGGGGTTTTAGTCGAGTGATTAAGGGATCGATGGTTGGTTATCACCGTCTGTGAATCGCCCAATAGATACCCTTTTCACCCAGAGTCACCCAGTACTCGACCGGGGTCCCCCGGTGAGCAAGGGCCCGGGGTCACCCGGTGTATTGTTTAGGGACCGGGGTCGCCCGGTGAGCAAGGGCCCGGGGTCACCCGGACAACATCAAACCAGGGGCGCCTGGTAGTCAAGAACCCGGGCCACCACGGGGGTCGCTAACCCGGGGCCAACCGGGGATACAGTGAGATTTGTGGCTTTTTGAGCGAGGGGTATCGCACCCGAACATAGGAAATTTGTTGAAGCAAGTTAAACTGAGGATTGAGTAGTTCCAAACTCGGGATCCAACTCCGATAAAGTCCGTTTTGGGGTCGATAACTTATGATGACATTATTCTGCTTGTATGTTATTGCTTTATTTTCGGGTTAGGTTGTGTGTGTGGCAGATATCTCGAATCCAGGTGAGTTCCCTTTAAAAGATTTCTAAACTGAATGGGGGTTCATTTACAAATGCTTTATTGGTTTTATATATATGCGTTACATTGAGGTTTTATGATCAATTGAATTAATGTCGATTAATTTGTGCATATGAATTTATATATCGCCTTATGACAAGAATGTACTATAACTGTTGTTTGTAAGCCATGGCTATACATAACCATCGGGGATGGTTGGTTCGTATACTCGGAATTTGTTTCCTTGTGTACGGGTGATGGCATCTACGAGGGGGCCGTATGGGGATCTACTGGGGGCCCCGAGAACGCAAACGGGAGAATGTTGGAACTGTGTTCGCGTAATATTTAATTGATGTATTTTTTCAATTATTCTTATTTATTGTTTCCAGAAATATAAAACATTTTTCGTGTTACCAAATTGAGAATTGGGAATTTACTAGACCTTTCGGTCTAACCCTCGTTTTCTTCTTTTTAAAAACCCTTTTCAGGTAAGGGGCCAGTTATCGTTTCTTCAAAAGGAAAGGAGAAATGTTAAGAGCTAGTTGGGCGGGAATCGAAGCCTTAGTTGCAGTGTAGTTGCATTTGTAGTTTTTCGGTTGTGATAGAATTTTTGTTTGGACTATATTAATCCTTTATTTCCGATGGTTTGTATTGGGATCCATTCCTGGGAATTTCTTTTATCTTTATTTCTATGTTGATTTTTGGGTTGTTACAGTTTCGCCAATCGGAAACGCCTTATCGTCATGATCACCACTATCCATGTTAAGACCGAAAAGGAAAGTGAATGAGATGGAACTTTGTATGAGTAGAATGAGTTTAGTACCAAGAGATTTGCATGCCTATTTATAGGTTTGTCGATGTTAGATAACAAGCTTTCTACGTATCCACTTTTCTCAATAGTGCTATAAATAGAAACATCAAGAAATATGATGACAAAGTGTAAACATTTATAACACATTATATGAAACAAATTATTATCGATTTAAGGGAATACATCCAAAACCAACGTCTGTTCGGCGCCCACAACAAACAAGTTGTGTCAGAGGCATGTATGGATCAAACATTTTTTGTTTAATGCATACATCGTGATAACCGTCCTACAAGTACAAGTTTTTACGGGTTATTTTTGGTATTTTTGCATCATCATTCTTTCAAGGGTATTTGAATTGCAAATTGATCCTTGTGTCACTTCTTGTCTAAAAAAACTTTTGTTAAGTATGACAAGTAGTGTTAAATAGATGGTATTTTGGTTTGATTAGTTTTTTTAAAGGTATTTGTAAATTATTTTTGTCGGTTGCGAAAGAAAAAGAAAGAACGATACATATTTACCTAAAAAGGTACATTATAAAATCTACAAAATGGATAAAAATCAGATCGATAGAAAATCTAACAAAAAATATTTCTCCCAACTCAAAAAATACGAATATTTCTTGTTTTAGGTTATCTAATAATAAAATGTAAATATTCAGTTCAAAAAAATTTATACTAGGAATTATTCTTTGTATTAATAATTAACCTTTTGATTAAATTATTTTTTATTTAAATATCATCTTTTAGATACAAATGATAACATGGAGGAGTTGAATGACATATCATATTGGGTTCGAGTAAATAATTATAATTTGGAGGGCCAATCAAAATGGGTTAGAAACAAGCGATTCAATACTTTTTTTTTGTCTTTTGTTACATTGAGTTGGGTTGTTCAAACGTCTTCAACCTGATCAATCTAATCCGTGAGCACCCCTAATTTACCTTACCAATAATTTTTTGATTATGTACAAAAAATGAAAAAAAATTAAAATTAAATTTAATAATAATAAAGAAGTAAATAAAAATAAAACTAATATATTACTTAATTGTTATTAAAAAAATGTAAGATAAATAATATTGTTATTTGTAGAAAAATATATGTAATTAATTGTCAAGTAAAAAAGAAATAGAAAAAGTAGTAAAGAAAAAAAAATGTGATTCATTTGATGAGTCATTTAATTAAAAATAAATAAAAAATATAACAAAATAGATAAACAGAAATAGAGGTTTCTCGCAATGTTTTAAAAATCGGGTCGTCACGGTCGGTTGAACCGGGACCCGGGGAAGAGGGTGGGTCAATTGTGACGGGCCTTATGGCAATTTATGGCCCGGAGTGAACATGCCGGTTTTATCAAAAAACTGGTTGAACCGGGTTGACCAGGTGGTTAAACCGGTTTTGTAAATGTATTTGGTTTTTTTTAATGTATTTATGAAAAACTTATGCTTATGTGTGTTTTTTTTAATGTATTTGGTTGACCCGATAGTTGAACTGGTTGAACCGTGACCCGGTCACCACACCGGGTCAACCAAAAAACAGGGTTTTAAAACATTGGTTTCTCGTTAATTTGATAGATCTTTCTTTATATATATATATTAATATTAATGTTCGACATCAAGCGTTGTGAGATGGCAAAAAATCATGTTGAAAAAATGTATAAGTTATTTTTATATGTTTTTTTTTTTTATAAATTTAGACCATGTTGCAAAACAATATACAATATCTTTAATGATGAAATTGAATGTCGATAAACATTATTATTCTCAATTTAGCATATAAAGATTGGTTATGAGCCTAGTTAATTAATTAATAGGATTATAAAGTATATTAGATGTGTGATGAAATTATTAATAACCACAATTTAAACATCTGTTATATAACATAAAATTTAATTAAAATAAACTAATACAAAAATGACATAGAGTTGACGTCATACTTAAAAATCGAAAGTAAAAATGTAGTTTTCTAGTAACAATGTCATATCATAATAAATAAAATCAACATGTTCTATTAGCATTGTGGTGACTCTTTTAAAAAAAATAGAAATGAGAATTAGATAATAATAAATCATGAAATTACAAAACAGACAAAATCAATTTTAAATTGAGATTGGAGTGATAGTAGACTGAATGACTTACATTTTATAATATATGGCGTATCTTGTACATGAAGCTTTCACGTTCTTCGATATGTTCAACAATCTTCACGACTTACTTAGACAATATCTTATTTGTTTTGCCTTTTGTTTGTGCAGTACAAATATATATATATATATATATATATATATATATAAAGTACATATAACACCATATAACTTAACAATAGACATAAGTTCATACCTTAGATGATCAAATATAGTGAGAGAAAAGTTGTTTGACAACAAACTAAACCATTAGATAGACAACTAAAAAATGAAGACCACAAGGTTAAATAAATAAGAGAAAATGAATAATTAATTAACATAAAAAAGGAAAAATGAATACTTATCTAACCTAAATAATGAAAAATGAATAGTTAAATAACTTAAACTTCAATGTGCATTTAACAGTACAAAACCCCCTATGCATTTAATGAAAATGTAATT
This sequence comes from Arctium lappa, assembly GCA_023525745.1. Classification (NCBI taxonomy): domain Eukaryota; kingdom Viridiplantae; phylum Streptophyta; class Magnoliopsida; order Asterales; family Asteraceae; genus Arctium; species Arctium lappa. The sequence continues at coordinate 20,588,010 of CM042048.1, read as the reverse complement.
TACATATGGGGACATAAAAGTCTAACAAATAAACATTTTTTAAAAATCAAAAATTTGAGAAAATTTAGTATACTCCCTTACAATGTCATATCATCACCCCAAGGTTTTACTTATATATATATATATATATATATATATATATATATATATATATATAGGGAGAGGTTTATTTGAGAAATAATAAATGTATGAGAAATAGAGAAATAATCCTAGCCTTTCATTCGGTCAACATCGGATTTGACTAGTCAAATATTGCGTTTTTGACTAGTTAACAATTGTGTCTTTGACTGGTCAAAAGTCACAGCTACTCCAAAAATAGAAGGACAGTTTTGTAATTTTTACAAATACATGGGGCGAATTCATATATGAATCTATATGATTCACATATGAACTATATATTCATATGTGAACTAGTGTAGTTCACATATGAACTCTTTTAACTGATTCATTTATGAACATTTGTAATTCATATATGAACTAATTAACTGATTCACATATGAACTAATTAATTGTAGGTTCATATGTGAATCAGGTGAACTAATTAACAGATTCACATATGAACCATTGTGATTCACATATGAACTAATTAACTAATTCACTTATGAACTAATTAACTGATTCATATATGAACATATAGTTCATATATGAATCATAAAGGTTCATATATGAATCAGTTAAAAGAGTTTATATGTGAATTACACTGGTTCATATATGAACATATAATTCATATGTGAATCATACATATGAACTCGTCCCGCGTATTTTACGAAACTACCCCTCTATATTTTACAGAACACACAAGGAATTATCCGATGATTCACGGTCAAAGCCGCAAATGTTGACCAGATAAAGGGTTAGGATCATTTCTCTATTTCTCATATATTTACCATTTCTCAAATGAACCTAAGACTATATATATATATATATATATATATATATATTTTACGAAACTACCCCTCTATATTTTACAGAACACACAAGGAATTATCCGATGATTCACGGTCAAAGCCGCAAATGTTGACCAGATAAAGGGTTAGGATCATTTCTCTATTTCTCATATATTTACCATTTCTCAAATGAACCTAAGACTATATATATATATATATATAGGTGGGTTCAAACGAGAATGGCGGTTATTTAAAAAAAGAAAGGGACGACTCTCGGCCAATCATTTTTAAAAAAATACTTCCGAAAATAATACTTTCAAAAATGAACCTTAAAAAGGTATTAAGGTCATATTAAGGCATGTATTAATTAGGATAATATTGACTTCCTAAAAATCAGGGATCACAATATCCCATCCTTTTCCTTTATTCATGCAACCATTCAAATCCATTTCTATAATTTATCTTGTTCTGTTTGTTTCTTCAAGCAAATCCTAAATATGCAACCCAAAATCACAAATGATTATATGATAAATAAGTTGGATACATTGTTTAGGTATAATATGCAACCCAAAATCACATATGATTATATTGTAAAGAAATTAAACAGATTGTTTAAGTGTAATATGCATCACGAAATCACATGTGATTATACTTTATAGTAACTGGACAAATCCTTATATTTGATATCATTCACAAAATCATATATGATTTTATGATAATATAGTTTGGATAAAATGATGTAATTAGTTTGCAACCTTAAATCATACGTGATTAGACTACAAATGAATTAAACAAAACGCTTAGCTATAAATCTTAACACCAAAATCATATATGATTTTGTTCTAAATAACTTGGACAGAATGTTTCTACTAACTTTGCAACTTTAAATCATATGTGCTCATCCACCTAAGATCATAAATGATCAAAACTAAAACACAAATTACCATGATTAATAGCCACGTACTATCCAACCCAACAAACGGTTTAGAACCTCCCCTCACCTTCCAGACGTCAACAAAATGTACCAGAACATCCTCGTTTCTCCTTCCAGAATCCACCTATAAATCCACCATCAAAATGCTTCTTTCCTCACATTGTAATCCCACAAGTTCTCAATTCTAACCCACTTCAATTCTATTCGTCTGAATTTCCTTAAAAGATCATCCATAACTCAAAATTAATGGATATCAGTCTTATTGGTTTCGACACCCCTTTCTTCCACAACCTCCACCACATCCTCGAAGCCACCGATGACGCCAACAACAACAATTCAAGGAACGCCGAACCTACTCGAGCCTACGTCTGTGACGCCAGAGCCATGGCTGCAACTCTGGCTGATGTGAAAAAGTATCCCAACTCTTATGTCTTCATCGTCGACATGCCGGGTCTCAAATCCGGTGATATCAAGGTCCAGGTGGAGGACGAGAACGTGTTGGTGATAAGTGGAGAAAGGAAGAATCAGAAAGAGAGGAAGGTGTCGAACAACACCGAAACTGCCATTGTCGTTGCCGCTTTTATCCTATTTTCCCCAACACCGGAGGGTGTCGATCAACACGACCGGTATATGAATCTCTATCGGTTTGCTTAAAAAAATAACTCAGATATTTTTCTGGTATGAAATATAAAAAAATCGGGAATTGGTTGAAAGAATGGAGATGAAACATTATGAATCGTATGAGAGAGATGATGTGATCCCATGATTTGAATCGTATGAGAGAGATGATGTGATCCCATCATTTTAGGAATTAAAATCTATCGATAAATAATGAATTGTAATATAAGACCAAAATACCCTTTTAACAAACTTTTTGAAAAAATAATTTTGATATTTAGTTCATTAAAATGATTGGATGAGAGTCGTTCCTTTATTCTTTTAAATAGATACCATTCTCGTTTGATCATCCCTCTCACTCTCTCTCTCTCTCTCTATATATATATATATATAGATTAATACTTATGTATCAAATATAATTACAAACATATTATTAAAAAAATAATATATTTTTTCCCACACACATTTTAGGAATCTATAAACGTTTAAATGCACTTTAAAACTGAGTTTGGTATATAGAACTTTATACAAAATGACAGAGCAAAACTAACATTTTCATTTTCCACGTTAGGCACAACATAGGGCAGAACCAAAACTCATTGTTCTATGTTTGTCGTGGCATGGAGTGAGATTGGGACAAGGACTAGGTGGGACCGAATAAGACAAAAAAAACTTTTATTTGATATAACCCTGTATGATATTTGGTTTGATTGTCACCACCATTGCCTTTCACCGCCGCCACCACCACCGGCGTTCACCATCAACCACCGCCAACCATCATAGCCTCCACCATAATCACCACCACCACCATCATAGGTTACCACTACCACTGCTCACTACCACCCTCACCTCCATATCCACCACTATCAGCCACTACTACCGTCCACCATCTTCACCAACTCCACAACATTAGGACAACTTGTCTAGCCAATCTTAAGGGTCGTTTACTTAATGTTTAACCTGTAAGTGCTTGATGGGTCACTTTACCTTATCAGATGACCATGAAAAGGATTGAGAACCTTACCTGATAAGAACGATCACAAGGACCAAGAGTTCTTATACGACAAGTGAGAATGGTGACTCTTACCTGATAAGCTCTTAATGGAAAAAAAAATGTTGCATTTTAGTTGACTAAAAGCCCACCTGATAAGTTAAGTGAAAGTGTTGACTATTACCGGTAAGCGCTTACCGAGTAAACATTGGGTAAACGGGCCCTTAGTCATACCAAACAATAGATAAACAACGTGTTCCATCTAGTCATGTCCTATTATCTTATCATGTAACATCCTGATTTTTATTCCAATTGAAGAAAAATGTTGAACTGGGTGAATCGGTAAACGAAGAACCAAATATGAAGTATAGCTATAGTGTCATGTGGTTGTGACACTTGTCACAGTAGCAACGATGGTACTGAGAGTATGATCTTCTCAGTTATAGTGCCATGTGGTTGTGACACTTGTCACAATCGCACCAACGGTACTAAGCAGTATGGTCGTCTTGGTTGTAGTGACATGTGGTTGTGACATCTGTCACAATAGCACCAACGGTACTGAAAGTGTGGTAGTCCCGTCTATGGTGCCATGCAGTTGTGACATATGTCACAATAGCACAGATGTTATTGAGTGTTTGGTCATCCCAACGAATTTTCCATGAAATTATGACAATGGCACGATAATTGGCATAATAACATCAAATATACCGAGAAAACGGTCAACAAACGACCGTGAAAACGGTCAGGGAACGGTCGAGGAATGACCGAGAGAACGATCGAGGAAGGTCTGAGTAAATGGTCGGGAAAACGGTGAAGAAAACAGTCGAAGAACGGTCAAAAAACTCACGGTGTGGGCCATGCTATAGTGCCCGGTGAATGTACCGGTGGCACTATAACATGTCAAGGTCGCCAAGGGGGTAAAATAGATTTTGGTACACTTTGGGCAACCTTGCCATGCGATTGTGACATGTCACAATCGCATGTCACAATCGCGGTCAGGGTCCAGAGGGTTAAATGCCCGGTTTTCTAACTATACTAGAATTCTGGAGGCACATAAAGCGCTGGGTAGCGGAAACTACTGTTTTCTAGTTTTTGCCAAGATAGACAAGACGACATTGGTTGAAATCGTACCTCGTGAGGCCCAAAAAGGGGCTTGGTCATATCTCTCTCATCGTAGCTCCGATTGTAACATCCCAAAAATTTGAAGAACTATTATATTTGATATAATTTGGTAATAGTGAGATATAAAGCGATCTTTTAGAATGTGGATATATGTTTTTACGATGTTAAAAATACTTAGAAATATCAAGTATTTGGAAGAATAACAATAAATGAAATGCAAGTTTAGAGTCAAATTTGGATACTTAAAACCTTGGTGTTCAAAGTAAGATTCCAAAAACTTGAGGGTGTTAATTAAGTTACCCTTTTAATATTGAAGACAATGTCTTCTTATTTCTTTGTAAAGCATCAACCGAAAGCGAGAGAGAGAGAGAGAGAGAAAGAGAGAACGCTAGGGTTGAAGAATGGTCAAATCATGAAACCAAAATATGCTATATGGATCATAGATTGAGTTTTAGCTTCTAAATCGAAGGAAGAAACCATATTTTTGGTTGATGAAGTGAAGAACTCGATAAAGGGTTTAAAACTCGAACTTCATGCTAAAAATTGAGGTATGTGTACATAAATAAGTTTCAATTCGGTTTATACTTTGGTTTAGTGCGTTAGTTCGACTAGATTGAGTAGATTGTTATCTTGTTTTGATTTCCAATTTGTTGTCTTCAACAAGACAGTGTAACCCATTCTAGGGTTCATAAATTGAAATTGATATAAAGAAGTGAATATACTTGATGTAACTAGTTTTGTGGGAACACTAAGAGGATATCTAAGTTGAAATTTTTAATCCAAACATGCTTTTGAAAGGAGAATCAAGTTTGGATATAAACAGTTGACTTTTTCTAAAAGTCTAACTATTTTGTTATAAACTCAAATTGGATAGTCTTATGCGAAATTAAAGGTTAGAAATTAAAGGGACATAGTAATGAAAGGTGTATAAAATTGTTTCAATGATCAAATAAACAATTCATTTGCAATTTGAAGGATTTTCAAACTTATAGGTTTGTTCTTGTCCGGTTGAAGTAAAAGGTGAGATTTTTATGGGTTCTTTGAAAATCATGGAGGATTTTGATGTGTGAACTATCTAAACATGGTTACAAAAGTTAAATAAGCATGTTTGAAGACCTTCACTTCAATAGTAGTTTGTTAATGAGAAAATGAGGATTTGATGGTAGCTTGGTTAATGAACAAACTTTATGTCAAAAAAAAGTTTTATGCCTACATTGAGTTCATTGATGGTGTTTTGATATAAACTTTGGTAAAGCCTAACTATGAATTCTTTAGTTGGGAATTCAATGTTGGAACTACATAGATTGAAAAAGATAAAATGTGTGTGGATATGAGTTTTGAAAGTATAACTTCAACCTTAGAGTGATTTAGTTGAAACTGTTGTTTTGGTTGCCGCTGGAAATTGTAAAAATTGTAATAAATCACTCGTACGTCGGATTAAAGTGTGTAATATATTTATGAAAAGCTTAGGATGTATACTACAAATCACTTTTAGAAGAATATGGTGTAAATCGGACTCTAAGTGGGTCAAAAACAAACTTTTTATAGAGCTGGTGTTAGACAGGAAAAGGAGAACAAATATTTATAAGATTGTATAAAAATTGGTTTAAAACCGTTTAAGACAATTTTTAATGGGTTAGAAAGAGTTGTTTGAATGTCTTATTATAGTGTTTATATTGATATAGATCGCATATGGATTGTTTAGGTGTTGAGACGGTTGCACATGGCACTCGGAGACTGAATTTGTCTTAATCGAATGAAGGTGAGTTCAAGTAGATTTTAAACTGGGTACACATCAAACGTATGTATTTTACATAGTTGATTCATGTTGTTTGTGTTTGAATGCGTGTTGTGGAAAAAAATGCATTATTTAAACAGGTGTTATAAATGTGGTTAATTAAGGTTTATACTAAAGTAAATTTGAAGGTGAAACAAACATGTTAAATGATTATGAAAAACATCGTGCAATATGCTTTTGATATTTTAAAACGTAAACTTTATATTATTTAGCATGATATTGAGTTAAATTTTTGGTGAAGTACACTTTGTATAAATGAGGTACTATGAGCTATTTGTTGCTCTCTAACGGTGATGAATTAGATCCGGATCTGGCGACTTAGGGTCACCCCATTTGTTACGGTTGTATTGGGGTCGCTCCCTTTACAATTGATGGGTTTCTCCCATCGGGCGTTGTATTGGAGTACCGTGCACGGATGGGTGCCAGATACTCGGCTAATAGGCATAGTGTCTGTAAGACACAATGTGCACATGATGATTATGCCGAAATTAGCCTAACGGATAAGTGGACTGCTGGGTAGTGCTCCTTCACTGATTCCGGTTTTGTTGTGGGTCTCCCCCATGTGGTATGATGTTTGTTACCTCATCTTAAAATTAATAACCACATATTTTATTACTTGGTGAGAAGAAATGTGTCCATTTTTATATTTCTAAATGTTTGCAATTCATGCATTGTTTTAGAAATACGAACTAGTTACATGAATCGGTTTGATTTTGATTGAATATTTGGAATTAAATGGATGTTTTATTATGTAAACTCTTGAACTCACCAGGCGGTGAAGCCTGATTTGTTTTTATTTGTCGATGTGTATCCCAGGATCAAGATCGGGTGCAGGCAGTAGTGTTAGTGGTAAGTAAAACAATATAGTATATGATACTTATGGGATGGCGCAACGAGTGATAACTCTTTTGAGAGGGTGTTTGAGTTGCAAATAGTGTTTTGGTGGAAATTGTATTAGCATTATCCTTATAATTAGTATGTATGAAAACATGATAACCCACATATGTGGCTTTTACATATGTAAAATTTTGGGAAATTGTTGTACATAAATATAGACAGGTTATAAAAATGGTAAAATCATGAATATATGGATGGGTCATGCCGAAATTTTTGTAGAAATGTTTCATAAGAAAGTAGGGTGTTATACCGATTTTGACGATTCTTTTTGTTATGGTCTCGTTTTTTAGAGCTCTTCAAGGATATATCAAAAAGTTTGAATTTTATTGGAGGATACAAGAGTATTTTATGGTGGTAAGCTCCTTATCTCTCTCGATTTTAAGTTAGGTTTGGCATATTCTTCATTTTCTCTCATCTCCCTTCGTTTTGGATCTTTGTAGGTGAAAGAAATACTTTGCATTTGGATCTAAGAGTTATGAGGTGTTGCTTGAAGATTAAAGTTTTCACTAAGAAAACTCAAGTTTGGGGTAAAACCTAGATTTAGCCTAAATCTAACAAAGCGAGTTCAAGTTGCTTTGTGAAAACTTTATACATGCCAAAAATATCCATTTTCACGTATTTATGTGTTTTAGTTGATAACTATAAATGTTGGATTATTTGATGAGTCTTACGTATTTGGTACATTTGATTTATAAAACTCGCGAAATACACATATTTGGGGGTTTTGGACACTTTGGTAAATAAATTTTGAAAGTGTATTGTTTTTATGATTTTTTTCACATATGGAGATTATTTGATGCTTATGCATTCTTAGTGTCATTAAATTTATAAATCATTTGGAAAATACACGTAATCATGTTATAAAGTATTTTTTTTTATAAATAGTATGATTTTGTTTGGAAAATGCCAACGATGGGTTTTGAGTTAATCATACCTTGGGAGCATGAGTTTGCATAAATGTTGGTTAAATACATTTTAGTACTTATCATGACTTTTAAATAAATAGTCAATTGAGTTGTTGAACTTTTGGCTCGGTTTTGACTCATATTAGTCTTATGGGACAATTGTCCGGTTTTAATAGCTCAATGTGGGGCTTGAGTTATGATTTTCCTTTATTGCATCTAAATTGAGAATTACATGTTTTGAGTGCGTTAGTCATTCATTTGGAGTCATATAATTTTTAGACTGTAATGCAATTGATCCATAGGCATAGGAATCAATGGTTTTGAATGGGACTGTTGTCCCTGTTTTCTTGCTAGAAACTAGGATGTAGCGGGGGACCCAAACTATATACTGTGGGTGGTTAAACTTGGTGAGCGTATGATCCGAGCGGAGGACTTGAGCTATATATCGTGGGTGGTTGAACTCGATGACCGTGCAGTCCTTAGTGGCTGTCATTTCTAGCAAACGAGCATGACTAGGATCAGCGGGGGACCCAAACTACAGACCTTGGATGGTTGAACTTGGTGACTGTATGATCTATAGTTGAGACTCTTTAACGTTGAATTGTGGTTTACTTTTGTGTTCGCCGCATTTTATATACGGGTCTCCCCCGTCACCAAACGGTGTTATTTTCGAATAGTGTATCGTCCACGTTTTTTGGAGTTGTTTTGAATATGGAATGTTTTTCATTATTTATGGTGTTGGGTATTGAACCTCATCCATGTTTTGGAGTATTTTTAGATTTTAGAGTTTTTATCCATATTTACAATATTTAGACATTAAACCTTATGTACATTTTGGAGGGAGTCTTGGGTTTTGGAATTCATATTGAATGGGTATTTGGATTTAGAGTTTCATCACGAAAATGATGGGTTTCATTGTTAGAACATATTTTATGTTCTATTTTAGAAGTTTTATAAAGTAATCAATATATTGTAATGGGCCTTGTAATTGGGTTTTGGGCTTTATAGTTTACAAGGGTTATGGGGGAGTTTTATAAAGAAATCATGTAATAGCTTTTAGGTTTAACCTTTTCAATTAATCAATTCCAGCCTTGAAGATGTAGTCGTATATTGTTCTATTGCTCTCTTAGATTAGATTTTTATTGCTTTCAATAATCAATGATTTGTACCCTATGATTCTTGTTCTTCATATAATCAAACCAATCATTGATCTCAATTGGACTAACAATTGGTATCAGAGCTAAACAGAAACATCTTTCTGAACGATCATGAGATCTGGTTATGTTTGATAAGTACAGTCATGAAAAATCGATTTCTGTGATTTGTATTGAAATTGATTGATTTTTGTTGTTTAATTGATTCAGTAGTTATTGTATATCATTATCAAATCATTGGCTTGTATCAATTTCATCACAGAAATTCAAATCTGTCGATTTATGAGTGTTTTTGTTCAAAAACTTTGTTACTATGGTTGAATCGAATCTGTGTTTAGAGTCGAAATTAGTCAAGAATATCAACTACAAATGTGCTCATAAGGTGATTTCGAACCTGTGGATAAAGTATCAGCTCAAGAATCGAAGAATTGAAGGTTTAATCGAAGTTTTTCAGAAAATATGTTCGAGATCTACAGGATTCGCAAGATTTATGAAGTACTCGCAAAGTGCAGGTTTCGCAGGGTGCTATTTAGCGAATTTCTGATTTTTACGCCATTTGCCCTTAGCGCAAAGTAGAGTTTTGCGCCACTGCCCTTAGAGCGAGTTTCTAAGTTTTGCGCCATCTACACTTAGCGCAAAGTCTCTTTTGCGCCACTGCCCATAGCGAGTTTATGAAGTGTCGCGCCAGCTTCACTTAGCGCAAATTGCCTTTTTGCGCCACTGCCTTTAGCGCAAAATCTGAAGGTTTCGTGAAGAAGAGAGCTGCGAAAGGTGAGGATTCGCTACCATGAGGCTTGCGAAAGTTGATGGTTTCGCAATGCAAGCCTCTGCGAATTTTGTAGTTTAAGCTATGCTATCTTGCGAATTGTGCTTACATGTTTATAAGAATCTGCGAATTTCTGTTGGTTGCGAAAGTTGGTGTTTATTTTGAAGTTTCTAACTGTTCTGAACCCTATTTCATACAAGTTTGCCCTGTTCCTGTGCTTTTTACGCTGAATGCATATGTGACAGCTGGTTGGTCACATATTATTAGCAACTGATCTACATTTCACGAGTGCTCATGATCTGCAAAGTTTTTCAGATTCTGGATTTGATGATTTGGTCTCTGATTGGATTGAGTTAGCTGCCTGAGCATCTGCAATCATCATTTTGGAAAGCTTCTTCAGTTGTTAGACCGTTGAGAGCACTTTATCATTCTTCTGACTTGATCACTCAGTAGTGTGAACGACTGGAATCACTGTTCTGCACTTTGGTTGTGCTTCAGAATCCTGAGAGCTGATAATCATCCAGCCGATTTGTGAAGAAAGGAGTTATGAGTTTGATTGTTCAGTTTTCTGGAAACCAATGACTACCTTTCATCAGTTGTTGAACACTGCTTGCCTTCTACCCTTGCATTGTAGTGTTGCTACCGGATGCTACCGCCCGTATGCTTATCAGATGAAGCTCTTAAGCTAAATTCTTACTTCAACTCATGGTTAACAGACAGATCAGATGTTATCAGATGAAGCTCTTAAGCTAATAACATATATTTCAAATGAACTTATGTCTCAGTAAATACGTTAAAATTATCTCCTATAAACTTAAAAATCTAACTAGTAATTAAATATATTTTTTTAATCAAATATTACAAAAACCAACTACACAATTATTTGGATTAACGAAAATATTACATATATTCTAAAAATAACAAAGTTTTATTATTTTATTATTTTAAAATGACGAAAATATTATTTTTTATTTCAAAACAAATTTCTTAAACATGAACGGTTTTGAAGTCAAATTGTATCACTAACTTACAAATGATAATATAAGTATATAACATTTATTACGTTTCAATGCCCGTGTTATCTATATCTATATCTATATCTATATCTATATCTATACTATATTATAAAGCAGGGATAAAAAACTCTTAAATATAAATTATTAGGCACAAGGTACCATCATTTTATGTAACAATTTTAAAAATCTCTTAATTTACAAGTATCAGAGCACACGATACATATTACTACTGCAGACTTCTACCACCCACCAATTTGGTATGTGCAGGGTCTTACTTTTATGTAGATATTTCCATGTATCACTATTAATTAATATATTATATTACTATAAATTTGTTTTAATTATATTATTAAATATGTAATTGATTATTTTTTTATAGATGTCATTAAAATATATAAGATAATCATTGAATTATAACAAAATACTTAATTTTTTTATATAAAAAACATTATATTATTAAGCCTAAATTAAACAAATTTATAAAAAAAAAACATTATCACTTTCTCAAAACCATCCAAAATCGTACTGTAAATCGACAAAAAAACAAAAAATAAAATGAAACATTAAAATCGTGATGTATCTCGCTGCATTGCGCGAGTACGCTTCTAGTTCTAAAATGTGGAGCCATACATCTGGCATTCATATTCCGTGGTATCATAGATGAGAATAAGGAGACTAACATTATGATACCATAAGTAAAAAGATCATCCTTGGTGAAATCTTATGTCCATGTAGAGAATGTATATCACTGCCTTACTGGTAACACTGATATTCAGCATTTTGTCCAAATTTAATTTTCTCCTTTATTCTACTCTCTACCATTATATTTTCAAGGTAATGACGTGTTCATATTTTTGAAAAATTGATGTTTGTTGTCAGTGATCTACTCTTGTTATGGGATAGATAAGAAAAATATAGTTTAAAGGGAAGGTTGCTGGTGTCTTTCGCTTGGTTTTTTCATGATGCAGGAACGTATGAAATGGATGAGGATTCAGGTATTATTAGGAAAGTGATATTTTTTATGAAATAGTTGATTGTGATTATAGCTCATTCTATTCTAAAAGAGGGCGATAATTAAGTACGTTAGATAGTAAATCATCAATCTTGTTTTCGACCAGAGTGTTTGTTATCTTTTAAAGATATTTTGGACATCTTTGTCAGCCATCGAGTTATGAAGTTTTTTGTAATTTTAATTTATATTGTATTGTGCTCTTTTGGTATGTGTAATACATAAAAAAAAACCTATACTTTTTCTGCTATCTTAGCTAAGGAAGTCACTAGATAATTGACCTTGTTCATATTTGCAACATTAAGTCAATCACGATTGGAGATAAGAAAATAGGGATCAAGATAATTCGTACCGCATCATACGCAAGTATGTAACAAATATAAAATAATATATACATCATCTATAATTTTAACCGCAAATCACCAACAAATTATGGTTGTAATATAATTTAAAATCATATGCTTTTAGTAAACTCTTTATGGACTTCATGTAGTTGGGAAAAATATGTTTCGTTGTGACATTTTACATATAGGCTTTTTTATATTGTTTGTTGAACTTTTAATTTATTATCTATTATTGATCGTTATTTAAATGAACTGAAACAACTAAACATAACATAAGTTTATTGGTCGTTTGATATGGTAAGATTTTTGTGGTTTAGTTTGATTAAAGGGCCTTTTATCCAACGCTAATCCATTAAATGCTTACCGGTAATAGGTGATACTTTCACTTAACTTATAGGTTAAGATTTTAGTCCATTAAAACGACATCTTATGCAATATTTTTATCCGATAAGCGCTTATCGGGTAAGCGTCGCTCTCGCTTACCGGGTAAGACTTGATGGGATTTGCTTATTAGTTTGTTCCACATAGAACAAAAGAGGAAAACCAAGTTGTCTTATAATAGGATTCCCCTACCTATTATCAAAATGGGTTACTCAACCAAGTGGGTTAGCACATATTAAATGTCAAGATGGGCCTTGGGGCGGGTTACTTTGCGACTTCACGGCCGCGACACAGGTCGCGCAACTTGCTGTTTGGCAGTTTGGTGACAGTTAAATTGGTTAATAAGAGGTACATATAAATACCTCTTCTCTCTCGTTTTTGGCAGAAATATATCACGAATTTTCTGGGTCTTCTCTCTGTTCTAAACACAAGATTCATAAGGAAACATATGTTTTGATTCGTCGGGTTCAAGTTCGATACTTGATCGGGTTGTTGTATCCTCTAGATAGACGTCCACAAATCAACCGTACGAGGGACGAATTTCTGTCTAAGGACACTGCAAATCGCAGGCCTCAATCCAATAACGATCTTCATCAAATTCTCATCAAGATAATCGAGTTAGTCATCGTTCTCTTTCTATTTTCGATTATGTATACGAATACAAGTATATAATTCGTTTTATGTTTATGAATTTACTCTGAATTTTACAATTCCAAGGTATATTGTGTAACGAATTTCTGATTCCGTTATCTAAGTTATAACAATCTTAGACAGAAATTTCGTTGACGATGGATCAATCTTTTATTTATTGAAATCACATGTGGAGAAACCCGAAAAATTTAAGGGTTCCAATTTCAGAAGATGGCAATAAAAGATGTTGTTTTACTTGACGACTTTGAAGGTGTCTAACGTGCTTACTGCTCAAGAACCGACACCACCGGTTGGAGAAGGAGAAAATGCCCCTTCCCAGATTCAAATGGCCGCATACCAACGTTCCATTGATAATTAGAACGTGAATGAATATAATTGTCGCAATTATATTCTAAATGGGTTGGATGATGGTCTGTACGACATTTATTAGGGAAATCTGGGAGTCTTTGCAGTCAAAATACAAGACGGAAGTCGATTGTTCCAAGTGATTCATTGTGGGCAAATTCTTGAATTTCAAGATGACAAATTCAAAATCGGTTGTGAAGCAAGTAGAAGAACTTCAAGTCTTGGTCCATGAATTGGAAGTCGAAGGTATGGGTGTCAATTCCAATTTCCTTATTGGTTCTATTATTGACAAACTTCCTACATCTTGGAAAATTTTGAAATTATACCTCAAACATTTGTCTGAGGATATGAGCTTTGAGCAATTGATACTCAAGCTTCGGGTGGAGGAAGATAACCAGATGAACGAGAAAGCGGATGCAATCTCGTTGGAGCCAAATGCAAACATGGTTACCGGTAGCTCTTCAAAGACAAAGTTCCAAAAAGGGAAGGCAAGTTCGTGGGTGTCAAGCATCACTCAAGTGCTTCAAATTCTTTGTCCACACAAAGAAAGCCTTTCAATAAGCGTGTCTTGAGCCGTTGGGTATGCGGAAAGCCAATCCATCGAGCAAAGGATTGCCGACATAGGAGGGACCATGGTGGACACGGAGGAGGAGGCGCCGGTGGTGGAGAGGACGGTGGAAACCCACACCAAGCCAATGTGGCCAATTATCCAAACCAATTCGTTGGAGTAATTGAGGCTTTTATGGTCACAAACGTGACCGATTGGTGGGTTGATACCGGTGCCACCAAGCACATTTGTAACTCCAAGAACCTGTTTGCAACTTATCAAACTGTCACCGATGAGGAACCAATGTATATAGGAAATGCCACTACAGCGAAACTGGAAGGAAGAAGGAAGGTGAATCTCAAGCTCACATCGGGAAAGGAACTTGTACTCACCGATGTCTTGCATGTACCTGCTATTACAAAGAACTTGATCTCTGGATCCACACTTAGTAATAAAGGATTCAAGATAGTGTTTGAATCTAACAAATTTGTGATTACTAAGGGTAGAGTGTATGTTGGTAAGGGCTACCTAAATGGGGGGCTCTTTAAACTCAGTATTGTACCGAACGATGCTATAAATATTGTAAATATCAATAAAACCGCAGGCTCTAGCTCTGCCTCTGTATACATGCTTGACTATTCTTCTTTATGGCATTCACATTCAGGATTTTTACCCAAGTGTTCAATGGAAAACAAGACAAAATGTGAAGTGTGTGTTGAATCCAAATATGCTAGCCATCCTCATAAATCTGTAGAGAAATCCAATGAAGTACTTGGATTAATCCACAACGATTTATGTGATTACAAAGCCACACCCACACGTGGAGGAAAAAATTATTATGTATCATTTATAGATGATTGTAGTAAATTTTGCTATGTATACCTTATACATACCAAAGATGAAGCTTTGAATATGTTTAAAACATACAAAGCTGAAGTTGAAAACCAACTTGACAAGAGGATAAAAATTCTGAGATCTGATAGAGGAGGAGAGTACGAATCCAAGGATTTTGCAGAATTTTGTTCCCATAATGGCATAGTTCACCAAACTACGGCTCCCTATACTCCACAACAAAATGGAGTAGCTGAAAGGAAAAATAGAACTTTGAAAAACATGATCAATTCAATGTTGATTACCTCGAGAGCACCACATAGTTTATGGGGTGAAGCATAATTAATTGCGAACATGATACTCAATAGAATTCCTCACAAAAAGAGTGATAGATCTCCTTATGAACTGTGGAAAAGAAAACTTCCTTTCTATAAAAGGATGAAAGTGTGGGGTTGCCTTGCAAAGGTTCAAGTACCTTTACCAAAGAGGACAAAACTTGGACCCAAGACCATTGATTGCATTTATCTTGGTCCTGCAAGGAATAGTGTTGCTTATAGATTTTTGGTCTATAAGTCAAATGTTGAAGATATCTACAACAACACAATAATGGAATCAATCGAGGTAGAATTCTTTGAACACATCTTTCCTTACAAGGATAAAGAGAAAGGAATCCCTAATCCAAGGAAGAGAGTGTGTGACATCGATAATCTTGAGAAACGGGATTAAGAGGGCACTTTTAAGGCTCAAGAAGAAAACTTAGAGCCTAGAAGAAGTAAAAGGGGAAATATTGCGAAAGACTTTGGACCTGACTTCATGACATTCGTTGTCGATGAAGAACCTCAATCCTATAAGGTCACCATTGAATCTTCGGAGGCACCTTATTGGAAAGAGGCGATTTGTAGTGAGATAGACTCCATAGTTCAAAACAATACAGGGAGATTGGTAGATTTACCACCGGGTCACAAGGTAATTGGCCATAAATGGATCTTCAAGCGAAAACTAAGACCTGATGGAACCATCGAGAAATATAAAGCTCGATTGGTAGCCAAAGGTTACCGCCAAAAGGAAGGTCAAGATTTCTTTGACACCTACTCACCGGTGACACGAATCACATCCATTAGGACGTTGATGGCAATTGCAGCTATTCACAACCTACATATACATGAAATGGATGTGAAAACTTCTTTCTTAAATGGTGAATTAGAGGAAGAGATCTATATGCAACAACCGGAAGGTTTTGTTGTAAAGGGCCAAGAGAACAAAGTATGCAAATTAGTTAAGTCTCCATATGGACTTCAACAAGCCCCAAAGCAATGGCATGAGAAGTTTGATAACACTCTTCTATCAAATGGTTTCCAAATAAATGAGTGTGACAAATGCGTTTATGTGAAACACTGTAAGAATGCATATGTCATAATATGCCTATATGTAGATGATATGCTAATCATGGGGACCAATCTGGATGTAATCAATCAAACAAAGAAAATGTTGCACTCCTCATTTGACATGAAGGATATGGGCGAAGCGGATGTGATTCTTGGGATAAAGATCCAAAGAGATCCAAATGGTTACATTCTTACTCAATCACACTATGTTGAGAAAGTACTTCAGAAATTTGGTCACTATGATGATAAACTGGTAGTCACTCTATTTGATCCTTCTAGCCAACTCAAGAAGAATCAAGGAGATAGTGATCTCAGTTGGAATACACTCAAGTGCTTGGAAGTCTGATGTACATAATGATTTGCACTAGACCGGATTTAGTATATACAGTGAGTAGACTTAGTCGATACTCACGTAACCCAAGTAAAGATCATTGGTATGCACTAATCTGATTGCTCCGTTACTTGAAATACACAATGAATTATGGGTTACACTATACCAAGTATCCTCCCATGTTAGAAGGATATTGTGATGCAAATTAGATTTCCAATCATTCTGAAAGTAAGTCCACAAGTGGATATGTATTTACACTTGGTGGTGCAGCCATATCTTGGAAATCGTCAAAGCAAACCGTGAACACACGGTCTACCATGGAAGCCGAATTTGTAGCCTTAGATAAAGCTACCGAAGAATCAGAATGGCTTAAAAGCTTTCTAAAGGGTATTCCTTTGTGGCCTAAGCCTGTCACTGCCGTATGCATCCATTGTGATAGCATGGTCGCTCTCACAAGAGCAAAGAATCAAATCTATAACGGCAAATCGAGACATATCAGGCGTCACCACAAAAATATCTGAGACTTGCTCAAGAATGGAATTGTATCCATTGATTATGTAAAGTCAAAGGAAAATATTGCAAATTCTTTGACAAAATGACTAAATCGCGAACAAGTCTCATATACATCAAGGGGGATAGGCTTAAAGCCAATTCAATGAGTTACTACTCGGCGGAAACCTAACCTAGCAACATTGGAGATCCCATAGTCTAGGTTCAATGGGACAACTAGTTGAGGAAAACTCAAGTTCAAATAAACAGGTATGCCTATTCCTATGATGTTTATTTTGTGTATTTTCCGTTGATGATTTAGGGATGAATTCTTGTTCTTAATAATATTGATAGCTTCTTGGTAGAACTATACGAAATGTTCTTGATCAGTATTACCTATATGAGATTGATGTGGGGTTGCATCTTTGAAGACGGATATGGCTACGTCTTCTAAAATTCTCATGAAGAAAGGATTGTTCACGACCGAAATGAACACAACGGTAAGAGTCAAACTATACATAAATATGATATGTGTGATATTCATTGTCTCGACTTACTACACCACATGGTTAATTAGTTCAAGACTATTTGTCACTACCTACAAAGTAGGTCCAATGAATACTCACTACGAAAAGTTTAAGTCGCCTAGACACCTTTTCTGATGCATTTCATATTTAGTTTCCTGAATCGAACAATAAATACTTTGTGATTATCTTATTTTCTATTCAAATATGGGGTATTATTAGAGTTTGAATAGAAAATGTGGGGTATTGTTGGGATTTGCTTATTAGTTTGTCCCACATAGAACAAAAGAGGAAAACCAAGTTGCCTTATAATAGGATTCCCCTACCTATTATCAAAATGGGTTACCCAACCAAGTGTGTTAGCACATATTAAATGTCAAGATGGGCCTTGGGGCTCTTGGGGTCTCTTGGCTTGATTGAGAGAGATCCATGCGGGTTCTTCCGCGGCTTGAAGCCGCGTCATTGGTCGCCCAAGTCGCTAGAGTTTTGTCAATAACAACGACTTACGCGGGTTACCTCGCAGTTTGCATCCCACGCACCAAACCGCCCAACTCGCTGAATTCTACTCGAAACAAAGACTTATGCGGGTTATTTCGCGACTTCAAGGTCGCGCCCTAGGCCGCAAAACTTGTTGTTTGGCAGTTTGTTGATAGTTAAATTGGTTAATAAGAGGTACATATAAATACCTCTTCTCTCTCGTTTTTGGCAGAAATATATCACGAATTTTTTGGGTTCTCTCTGTTCTAAACACAAGATTCATAAGGAAGCATATGTTTTGATTCGTCGGGCTCATGTTGGATACTTGATTGGGTTGTTGTATCCTCTAGATAGACGTACACAAATCAACCGTACGACGGACGAATTTCTGTCTAAGGACACTGAAAATCGCAGGCCTCAATCCAATAACGATCTTCATCAAATGCTCATCAAGATAATCGAGTTAGTCATCGCTCTCTTTCAATTTTCGATTATGTATACGAATACTAGTATAGAATTAGTTTTATGTTTATGAATTTATTCTGAATTTCACAATTCCAAGGTTTATTGTGTAACGAATTTCTGATTCCGTTATCTAAGTTATAACAAGACTCTAGGTGCTTGTCATCACTTTTGCTAGATAAGATTCTCAATCGTTGTCATGTTGATCCGATTAGGTAGAGTGAGCCGATAAGCACTTACCAGGTAAACGTTTAGTAAACGACCTTAAAAAAACTGAAATAATTTCTTAACAACTAACTTCATTCATAGTTTCGACTTAAACATAAAAGAATACCATTTACACCACCATAAATAACAAACTATATGAATTCAAATTTCATTTATAGTAAAATTCATGAAAAATGAAACATGTTTTAATCCAGTTCTTATTTGGGTAAACAATTTTTTAAAAGTCCCACTTAATAGTATACTAGTTGTGTACCCACACAATACTGTGGGGTGTAAAATTCAAATGTGTAAAATTCAAATAAACATATGCATGAACGTGAGTACAAAAAACTAACAAAATTAATGTTATGTGTTGGGAAATTCAGAATTTCACAAGTACAGTTAATACTGCTAGAAGAACTTGGTTACTACTTCTGAAGTTAATGCTGCTGAACAAAATTAATGCTGCTAAGTCAAGGTTAATACTGCTAGAGGAGATTACTACTGCTAAGCAATTTTAGTACTGCTAGTAGTTAGTACTGTTGAATGTTAATACTGCTCAAAGTATTAATACTGCTGAAGACTTAGTGTTACTTATGAGATAACCAAGATTCGTGCAGATCAAGTTAGAAGAGTATGGACAGCTAGACGATAAAGATGGAAGATTATTTTGAAGATCTTTTATTATTTGTAATTATCTTTTATCTTCAGTATATATAGAATTAATCAGAATAGGTTAATTTTTTTTTTTAGCATTCTGAGTTTTTGTTTTTGATAGAGCGCATCAACCTCAAGGTTTGTAATCCTAATTCTAGAGAAGTAGAATTCGTATTGGTGAGCCAGTTCATCAATATTGAGGTTGAGTGTTGAATCTTGTAACTTTACAATCATTCAATAAAGTTTACAAGTTGTTCTTTTGATTCACTATTTTATTGATTATTGAATATTGAAGTGTTATTCCGCAAACTCCTTCAATATTGTTTCTGAGTGTTTATTCTTGTTTAGAATTAAGATCCTGACAAGTGGTATCAGAGCAAGTATTCTCAGAAATCTCATTAATCATGGAAAACACAGCTGAATCCAACAGTACTCTGGTCTCAAAGGTTCCAATGCTCAGATCCAATGAATTTGACATGTGGAAGATCATAATCAAGCAATATATTCTCCTCACAGGTTACTCTATGTGGGACATCATTGAGAATGGCCCATCTGATGCAGGAAAGATTGGTGAAGATGGCAAAAGAACCCCTCCAAATAGGGATGCAGACACAAAGACAAGGCAGACAGAGATGAAAGCCTTGAGCACTCTTCTCTTGGCCATTCCAAATGAATATCAACACTAATTCTGTAATTACACTGATACACAGATGCTTTGGAATGCTCTAGAGAAGAGATTCTCTGGTACCAAAAGTACCAAGAGAAATCAAAAGGCAATCCTAAACCAACAGTATGAAAACTTTATGTCAACCAAGAATGAGTCCATGACTCAAACTTTTGACAGGTTTAACAAACTGATTGGTGAACTGGCTACTATGGGAGTACAGATTGATCAAGATGATGTAAACAGAAAATTCTTAAGGTCCCTTGGAGATGAATGGACCATGTACACTGTTTCATTCAGACAGAATGATTAGTTGGAAGAGAAAGAACTTGATAATCTGTACAATGATCTTAGAGTATTTGAAGCTGAGGTGGAGGCAAAGATAAAGCCTTCTGGATATATTCATAATGTTGCACTCCTATCAGCATCCATTGATTCTACTGCTAACCCTGAATCAGTAAATGCTGCTAATAGAACAAATCAAGAAAAAGGCACTGATTCTGTGTTTGAAGCCTTTCTTGCCAGTCATGGGAATTTCTCCTTAATGAATGATGATTTGGAACAACTTCATCCTGATGATCTGGAAGAGATGGATATTAAATGGCAGATGGCCATGCTTTCCATGAGGGTTAAGAAATTCATAAAGAGGACTGGGAGGAATAACTTCTCCCAAAGAAGAGAAGATGGAGTGGCGTTTGATAAATCAAAGGTAGAATGCCACAAATGCCATATGAAGGGACACTTTACAAGGGAGTGCAGAAGTGGAGTGTCTCACAACAACAACCACCAACAAGCTCAATCTGGAAGCTTCAATAACAACAGAAACTCTGCTCAAGCCCTTGTTTCTCAACAAGGAATGGGGTTTGATTGGAGTGATCAAGCAGAAGAGGCTATCCAGAATCAAGCTCTTATGGCTGATGTATCTGACCTCCCATCTGAGGTAAAATCTAATCTCTGTTCTAAAACTTGCATAGACACTGTTAAAAGGTACAGGGATCACAATCCGAAGATGAGTGATGACCTTAAGAGATTAGAAAAGGATATCAAAGATTATGTGAGAATTGTTGAGAGGTTTGAGGAACAGATTAAAGGTTTTCAGGCCAATGAACTCCAACACTCATATGACACCAATTACTGGAAGTGGGAGAAAAAGGATCTAGAGCTTAAACTGACCAAATCTAAAGAGGAGAGTGAGAAATTGAGAGATGAACTAACCAAGGTCAAGCTTGATGTAGAAAAGTTTTCCAATGCTTCTAAAGCAATGGACTCTTTACTACAAACTCAGATTCATGATAAGCTGAGAAGAGGAATTGGATACAATGCCACACCTCCACCATATAACAACAATTACATCCCTCCTACTTCAGACCTTTTAACACCAAAGATAGGAAGGACTTGCCTGAGGGAGACACTGAAGTGGATCCCTTAGATGAGGTAGTTGTTGAGGATAAGACTGAGAAAGAGGTTGGCAAGAGTAAGGAGAACAAGGTGAGTGGTGAGATTCCTCTACAGAATAACATTATCACCAATGAGGACTGTGGAAGGGCTTGGATCAAATCTAAGGGCATAGAGAAGACAGAGGGAAAGTCTGGTAAGGTCCATTACAAACAGACCACAGTTGTGAATCCAGGTCCTTGCAAACAGTGTGCATGTAAGAAGAGTGAGCCCCTAAAACATGATAAAAAGAGGGGAAATCAAAGAAACTGGAATAATCAGTGGGCACAAAAACAAGGGGTTGATCTGAGTAAAATCAATAGACCAAAACCTTGTTTTATCTGTGGAAAAATGAATCATCTTGCCAAATACTGTTATTTCAATCCTATGAACCAAAGGATGAATTTTCAAAGATCCATGCAAAAACCCTTTGGTTATAGGAAGATTGAAAAGAACCATGTGGCTAAGAAATCTGTTAAATCTAAAAGCCATATGAAGAAAAAGTTTGTTAAAGAAAGTGTCAATATGTGGGTTCCTAAAAGCACTAAAAATGATAGTGCTGCTAGAAGTAATACTACTGCTACCAATGTTAGTACTGCTGACATTGTTAGTAGTTCTTCAAAAGTTAATACTGCTAACTCTGTTAATGCTGCTAACAAGGTTAGTACTGCTAAACCTGTTAGTACTGCTAACTCTGTTAGAACTGCTAAGGTTTGTACTGCTTCTAGTGTTTGTGCTGCTAAGCCAATCATATTGACAAAGTACTCTAATAAAGAGTGCTCTGAGTTTAAAAACCTCATCAAAAAGGAATGTAAATACTTTGATGAGAAAGGGAGACCCAAGACCACTTTGGCTTGGGTCCCCAATCAATACAAATTGTTTAATCTTATGTGCAAGGCAACCAGCAGCTCAAGGGGAAGAGCATCTGGCATGTTGATAGTGGTTGTTCTAGGCACATGACAGGGAACATGTCATGCCTCAAGAATTTCAAGAAAATTGATGGTGGACATGTTGCCTTTGGTAATACTCCAGATGGAGGTAAGATAAGTGGTAAGGGGGATGTTTCCAAAGATAAAATGACCTTTGAAAATGTATTCTATGTTGAGCAGTTAACGTAAAACCTATTAAGTGTATCACAGGTTTGTGACAAGCAACATAGTATATTATTTACAAATTCTGAATGTATTATCCTTGCTCCTGGATTCAAGGTAGTTGATGAAAAGATGATACTACTAAGAACTCCCAGAAAGGATAATGTTTATTGCTTAGATATGGAAAGTGTTTCAACTGATTCATCCCTAAACTGTCTTGTGTCAAAAGCCTCTTTCGATGAATCGTCACTTTGGCACAGAAGGATGTGTCACATGAACTTTAAAACAATGAATAAACTTGTTAAAAACAACCTTGTAAGAGGTTTACCTTCCAAAGTCTTTTCATGTGATGATCATTGTGTTGCCTGTCTCAAAGGCAAACAACACAAAACTTCTCATAAGACCAAAGAGTTGAACACAATCTCTAATTCTCTTCAGTTGTTGCATATGAATCTGTTTGGTCCTACAAATGTTATGAGTATTGGTAAGAAATCATACTGCCTAGTTATTGTTGATGATTACTCTAGATTTACTTGGGTATATTTTCTAAGAACTAAGGATGAGACAAGTGGACTGATCAAATCCTTTATTCTAAGAATTGAAAACCAAACTAATCAAAAGGTAAAAGTCATTAGGTCAGACAATGGTTCTGAATTTAAAAATCATGACCTAAACACCTTTTGTGAGGAAAAAGGAATTGAGAGGCAATACAGTGCTCCTAGGACTCCACAACAAAATGGTGTTGCTGAGAGAAGGAATAGGACACTGATTGAAGCTGCTAGATCTCTGTTGGCAGATTCAAAACTTCCAATTACTTTCTGGGCTGAAGCAGTTAATACGGCTTGCTATGTCCAAAACAGAGTTTTAGTAGTTAAGCCTAAAAACAAGACACCCTATGAGCTTTTAAATAGTAGAAAACCTTTTATAGGATTTTTCAAACCATTTGGGTGTCCTTGTACCATACTCAATACCAAAACTCACTTAGGAAAGTTTGATAGCAAGGCAGAAGATGGTTTTCTTGTTGGTTACTCATCTCAGAGTAAGGCTTACAGAGTTTTTAATACTTCTTCTAGAATAATTGAGGAAAGTAACAATATCAAGTGCAATGAGAACACACAAAATCCTATTGGATCTGGTCCTCAGTGGTTATTTGACATTGACTCCCTAACTAACTCTTTGGGTTTCAGTAGTGATTACGATGGAGATTCAGGAAGTGGAGGATCAGGAGATGAACAAGTGTACAAGTACAAGATATTATTCCTCAGTCTGTGATCTTACCCAGTCCTACAATAGAGCATGTTGATGTATATGAAAAAGAGACTGCCGCTGAACCAATTCAAAGTGAAGAAGAAGGAAGAGATGAGGAGACTCATGTGCATGATGAACCAGAAGCAGCTGATGAGATTCCCTCAGCTGACTTAAATGATTCCAATCTAGATGTGGGAATCACTGAAGAACCTAGTCATCAGACTAGAACTCAAAAGAATCACCCTCCAGAGCTAGTCATAGGAGACATCTCTTCTCCTATGATAACAAGGAATCAAAACAGACTTCAAGAGCTGCAGGATCAGCAACACACAGTTCTCTCCTGCTTTCTATCTCAGATTGAGCCCAAGAAGGTTTTTGAAGCAATGAAAGATTCCAGTTGGATAGAAGCTATGCAAGAAGAGTTACTGCAGTTCAAGTTGCAAGAAGTTTGGGACTTGGTGGACCTTCTAAAAGGTCATAGAGCTATAGGCACCAAGTGGATTTTCAGGAACAAAAAGGATGATAGAGGCATTGTGATAAGAAACAAAGCAAGGTTGGTGGCACAAGGGTACACTCAAGAAGAAGGCATTGACTATGAAGAAGTGTTTGCTCCAGTGGCAAGGGTAGAGGCAATTAGGCTATTTCTAGCCTATGCCTCATACATAAAGTTCAAGGTATACCAAATAGATGTGAAGAGTGCCTTTGTTTATGGTATAATTGATGAAGAAGTATATGTCTGTCAGCCCCCTGGATTTGAAAATCCATCATATCCAGACAGAGTATACAAACTGAAGAAAGCACTTTATGGTCTTCATCAAGCCCCAAGAGCATGGTATGATACTCTGTCTACCTATCTCTTGGAGAATGAGTTTGAAAGAGGTATTATTGACAAGTCCCTCTTCATTAAAAGAAGTAAGAAGGACATCCTATTGGTTCAAATTTATGTGGATGATATCATCTTTGGATCCACAAAAGATCAAATGTGTAGAGACTTTTAAAAGTTGATGCACAAGAGCTTTAAAATGAGTTTAATGGGTGAACTTACCTTCTTCCTTGGGCTTCAAGTGAAACAAAAGAAAGATGGGATCTTCATAAGCCAATCAAAATATTTGAAAGACATCCTGGACAAATATGGTTTATCAGACTCAAAGCCAGCAAGCACACCTATGGAGACTCATAAACAGATCACTGCTGATCTTGAGGGGGAGGATGTTGATGTCCATCTATACAGATCAATGATTGGATCACTCATGTATCTCACAGCCTCAAGACCAGACATCATGTTTCCTGTGTATCTGTGTGCCAGATTCTAAGTCAAGCCAAAGCAATCACATCTGCAAGCTGTTAAAAGGATTTTCAGATACTTATGAGGGCAACCTAGATTAGGTCTTTGGTATCCGTATGAATACAACTTTGAATTGATTGCTTATTCCGATAGTGACTTGGGTGGTGCTAACATGGACAGAAAGTCTACTTCAGGTGGATGTCAACTTTTGGGTGCAAGACTAGTATCTTGCAAGTGTAAGAAACAAACCACAATGTCCTTATCAACAACAGAAGCTGAGTATATTGCTGCTGCAAGTTGCTGTTCTCAGGTTCTCTAGATTCAGAATCAGATGTTGGACTATGGGGTAACCTTTCTTCACACTCCAATCTTCATTGACAATAGCAGTGCTATAAGCATTGTTAAAAATCCAGTCAAGCACTCCAAAACTAAGCACATTGAGATCAGGTATCACTTTATCAGAGATTGTAATGAAAAGAAGCTAATTCAAGTTGCTAAAGTTCATACTGACAACCAGTTTGCTGATCTATTCACTAAAGCTTTTAATGTGGGTAGATTCACTTTCTTGGTCACAAGTGTGGGCATGATCAACTGTGAATAAGCTCATTTTGTTTAAAAAGTGTTTTCATACCTGTTATTGGTTTATTTTTTGGTACTACTAACATCTTTTCCAGGAAGCTATTACCTTGCATAGAGTACCACAAGCTTTACAAAGTGTAAGTATAGTTAGTGCTGCCAGTGCAGTTTTAATATTGCCAGTGCTCAGTTAATACTGCTAGTTCGTTAATATTGCTAGTAGTTAATACTGCTCTCAGTTAATACTGCTAGTTAGTTAATACTGCTAGTGGTTAATACTACTCTCAGTTAATACTGCTAGTTAGTCAATACTGCTAGTAGTTAATACTGCTCTCAGTTAATACTGCTAGTTAGTTAATACTGCTAGTGGTTAATACTGCTCTCAGTTAATACTGCTAGTTAGTTAATACTGCTAGTAGTTAATACTGATTATGTCCCGAACCATATAAATACCCTGTTTGCCTTCCCAAAAGTGCATAACGACTCTTTGATTTCTATTCATCTGCTCTCTAACCCTTTTCTCTCAAGAATAAGTGCTTCAGTCCAAAATACTCAAGCTTCAATGGCATCTATGGCTTTCATTGATGAGCACAACGAGATTGCGATGCTACAGAAGCCAAAACAAGTTGCTGGATTCCACCAGATTGTGGATTTTCTCAGGTCCAACCACATTGCCCATTCTCTAACTATGTCGCCAACTATCTACATCGAACATCAACGACAATTCTGGGCGAATGCCACCATAGTCACAGAGAATGGTGTGCAGATAATGAAAACAAGGGTGTGTGACAAACCCTTGTTAGTTTCTAAAGACGTGATACGCATCTGTCTACGTCTAGACGATGCTGCAGGTATTACTTCTATTCCAAATGAGGACTTGTTCTCAACCTTGTCAAGAATGGGGTATGGAGGCCAATTGGGTGGTTTCAAATTCTCAAAAGCAAAATTTTATACCCAGTGGCGTTTTCTTGTTCATACCTTAATGCACTGTATTTCCAAAAAGACTACTGGATGGAGTGAGTTTAGCAGTACCATTGCTTATGCTTTGGTCTGCTTGGCCACTGCCAGAAAGTACAATTTTTCACGAATGATTTTCAGTGATCTTGTATCAAACTTGGGAAGCAAAAAGAGTTTTTTCATGTACCCCAGGTTTGTTCAGGAAGTTATAACCCATGAATTGACAGATATGCCTCACTTTGATGAGGTATATGTACCAAAAATCCCCAAAGGTAAGGTCTTTTCAAACATGAAAAGATCTCCATTGGACTCGGAAGGAGTTGACACCCCATTGTTCTCTACAATGATGGTGATGTCCCACACTGAAGAAGGTATGGCAGCAGGGTCAAGGCCCTCATTAGACCATCCCACTGCTAGCAAATCCCAACCTTCACCCTCCATATCAATCCCTCAGTCTCTTGTTCAAAAGCCAAATTCTCCAATCACCCAAACCTACATAAGGAAAAAGGTAAAGAAGGCTCCTTCCCTTCTTGTACCATCACCCACTGAGCCTCTAAGCCCTCTAATGGAGAATTCTCCATTAGAGAATATCTATAAGGAAACCACAGGGGTGTCTCCCAACCCCAAGGAGGTGCTCACTGAGGAGATGTTTGAGCATATGGGTGCTAAGGCTGCCACTACTCCTGCTAGCACAGAGGAGGTCAGTGGTAACATAAATAAGACCTTCCCCATGGCAACTTTGGGTGAGCAATCATCCAAAGGTCCCAGGTGCCAAGAAACCAAGGGGGTGGAGAGTGCTTCTGTTAGGCAGAAGGCTCCCACTACAAAAAGATCCCATGATCCTTCAAAAGAGGGTAACACTTCTAGAGAAGGTGATGACAGATATAACTATTTTGAATTGATGGAAACCATGGGAAACATCAACATGGATGTGATCAAACAGGGCAAAGATATAGAAGAACTGAAACTGATAATTCTGTCTCAACAAGAACAGATTGTCCACTTGAAGCACATGGTGAAGAAACCGATTCTACAAAAGAAGAAGAAACAATTTGTGCTAAGAAGGAGGAAACCAGTGACTGATGCTCCCAAAAAGGGGGAGTCAGAAGCTGATGGAAACATGGAAGATGTCACAAATAAGGGGGAGCAAGAGAAAGAGTATGTTGATTTTGAGGGGGAGCAACAAGCTGTGGAAACTGAGTTTGTACAAGCAGCAGAAAAAGAGAAAGAAGCAGTAACAGAACAAGAAGCAGTAACAGTTAATGCTGCTGAGTCAAGCCAAGCAGCAGAAACTGTTAATACTTCTGAACTGAAAGAAGCAGCAGAAATAGTGCAAGAAGTTCTGACAGATCTTGAGATTGTTGAAACTCTAATCAAAGCCAAGCATGATACTCCCAAGGTCACCTCAAAGGCCAAAGGAGTTGTCATCAAAGAAAGAGGTGAGGCTGTAAAGAAATCAAGCATTGAGAAGGTGATGAGCAAAGATAAAGGCAAAGCTAAGCTAGTGGAATCTGATCAACCAATCAAAAAGCAAAAGTTGGTTGAGTCAGATGAAGTTTTGGCCAGGAAGATGCAAGCTGATCTTGAGCAAGAAGAGAGGGTTCAAGTAGACAAACATAGGGAGTTGGCAAAGGCTTTAGCTGCAGAACTAAATGAAGCTTATCAACAAAGCTTAGCAACTGAAATGGCTCGGAAGAAAGCGGCAACTCTTAAGAAATCTGTGATGGTCAAGAAGGCTGCAAAGAAGAGACAACCCTCAAAGACCTTCCTTGGTACCCAAGAGAGAAACAAGATGATTACATTTCTCAAGGGTGCTGTAGGAGTCAGAAAGGAGATGTTCTCCAAGATGACATTTGAGCAGATTAAAGAGATGTACAATTCTGAAATGACAAATTTTCAAGGGAATGAAACTGCAAGAGTGGAGATGGAGAAGAGAAGGAAAGAAAGTAATGATCTTATGATAGAAAAACCTTTTCCAGATGAGCAAGAAACACCACCAAAAAAAAGAAGCAACTCTTGGTGAAAGTCTAAGAACTTTAAAAAGAACCAAGATGATAGCAAAAAGAAAGTCAATCAAGAAGCCTAGAATAGCTACAGAAGAAGCTGAGAAGGTTGCTGAAGAAGAAGAGGCGCCTAAGTCATCTGACCAGAAAGAACCAGCAAGAACTGATGATGTAAATATGTACATGGTAGTGATGGACAAAGTGCCTGATCCAATTTCAGCTGAACCTGTTGGTGTGAAGCCTCCTGAGGTCATCTTCTGAGATAGACTGAAGATTGATGGTAAAGAGTACATCAGGCTCAAGAGGAAGGATGAAAAGTATGAAGTACACAATACTTGGGCAAAGATTGTAAGAACATGCTCCAGGTAAGATCTTGAAGAAATGTTTGAGATAGGAATGAAGTTGTATGCAGATCAACTGAAAGCTCCAGAGATTTCAATTACAAAACTAGTGATGGAGTATCTGTGTATGATGTTCAAACCTGAAGAAGTGGAGCATGTCATCAGAAATGTGTTCAAAACTGTCAACAAGTGGAGTCTATATGAAACTAGTGGGGTATATGCACTAACTATGGACTTAAATCACATATAGTACTTTCTAGTGGATATAGTGTACAATCACAGCAGACTGAAGCTTCATGCAATGCTGAAGAAGAAGTTAGGATGTGTTTCAAATTCAGAAATGGCTAAGTATCTGATCCAAAGAACTATAAATCAGAGTTTGGGGTTGGATGTAAATACAGGTGTATGAGCCATGAAGTTTTGGGAGCATCTTGAAGATTAACTTAAGAACTTGACTTCTTTTCCTAAAAGTCAAGTTAGGGGGAGATTGTTGGGAAATTCAGAATTTCACAAGTACAGTTAATACTGCTAGAAGAACTTGGTTACTACTTCTGAAGTTACTACTTCTGAAGTTAATGCTGCTGAACAAAATTAATGCTGCTAAGTCAAGGTTAATACTTCTAGAGGAGATTACTACTGCTAAGCAATTTTAGTACTGCTAGTAGTTAGTACTGTTGAATGTTAATACTGCTCAAAGTATTAATACTGCTGAAGACTTAGTGTTGCTTATGAGATAACCAAGATTCGTGCAGATCAAGTTAGAAGAGTATGGAAAGCTGGAAGATAAAGATGGAAGATTATTTTGAAGATCTTTTATTATTTGTAATTATCTTTTATCTTCAGTATATATAGAATTAATCAGAATAGGTTAAAAAAACAATTTAGCATTCTGAGTTTTTGTTTTTGATAGAGAGAATCAACCTCAAGGTTCGTAATCCTAATTCTAGAGAAGTAGACTTCGTATTGGTGAGACTGTTCATCAATATTGAGGTTGAGTGTTGAATCTTTTAACTTTACAATAGTTTAATAAAGTTTACAAGTTGTTCTTTTGATTCATTGTTTTATTGATTATTGAATATTGAAGTGTTATTCCGCAAACTCCTTCAATATTGTTTCTGAATGTTTATTCTTGTTTAGAATTAAGATCCTGACATTATGGCTTTGAAAAATATTTATTTTTACGGGAAACTTGTAGTAACACATTTCAAAACCTTCTCCAATTATTACTTCAAATGTATATAGTTTTTGGTAAATTTTGTTTATATGATATATTATGTAATACATTTTGTAAATTTTGTTTAAATATTTTTTTGCTGAGGATTTCTTTCCATCCGGATGCCGACAAGTTTGTAGTGAGATTTTTGCTACTCTATTTAAATGTATATATTATGATAAAGTTGCCCATAGTATAAGACTTCATAGGTATAATATAAAAATCATAAATATAAAATACAACTTATGTGGAACTTGACAATAATGTACAACAACAAAAGCAGTGGAGGAAATCCATGTTCTAGAGGTCACAGAATCGAATATGGTCCAATGTATTTTTTTTGTTTTGGTCATTTTTTCTTCCCTAATATTAAATTGTTAGAGCATCTTCAAAAGTTTTCAAAGTCCAAAATCTTTATAAAAGAAAATTTGCATTTAACTCCAACAAATTCTCCATTTTAGAGATCACGTCATTACTTATATTATTAAAATATTATATATATATATAATAAAATATTATTTCTCTCTCCTAAACATTTAATTTTAAGATTTCTCATTGGTGGAATATAATAAAAAAAGATTTTCTCAAGGTACTCATTTTTGAAGAGTTCTCCAAATTTGGAGAAATTTATACACTTTCTCCTGTTTTCTCCATCAAAATGCATCATATGCAACAATTTACCTGGTAAGCGCTAACCGAGTAAGAATCTTCACATTTACTTACAATCTAAGATTTTTAGTCCTTACCATCGCTTTTACCGGGTAGGATTCTTGGTTCTTATCATGTTCATCTTGTAAGGTAATATGACTTGTTAGAACATAAAATGTTCTAAGTTTGAACTCCAAAGTTGGAACTCCAAAGGATAAGAGCTATTTTCAAGGGGGAGCCAAAGTTGTTTTGAAGTTTAAGCAACATTAAGTTTTCTAAAGAAATCAAGGGGGAGAAGAGTTGAAGCTAAAGAGGATGATTCATTTACAAAACTTAGGGGGGGAATGTTGGAACATAAAATGTTATAAGTTTGAAAGTTTTGTAAAGTCATCATAGTTTGTATTTTGGGCCTTGTAATAGCATTGGGTTTGGGCTTATATGTAAACAAGGTGATAGGGTATAAATAGGAGTTGTGTTGTAGTTTGTTTGTAGTTTTTACTTTCAAAACGTAGCCGTATACTTTTGTATACGTTTCTAGAGAGAGAAACATTTCCTCTCTCTAGAGTTTGTGAATAATACAAACATCTCCTTCCCAATTCATCTTTGTTTAATCATTCCACATTGATTTAATTGTGATCTACTGGACTAATAAGTGGTATCAGAGCCTAAATCGAAGAATTTATCATCGATTCGATCAAGATCACATTGAATCAATGGAACAGTAGTTGTTTTTCGTATGAACAGTGTTCTATGAATTTTGAATTCTTCGAATTGGTACTAATTTGGATGAGCTTTGAAGTATAATTGGTTCAGAGGACATAGTCGATCTATAGAGAATCAATTACAATCATCAATTTAATTCAGAGTTGAAGAATTGATCGATTTGGAGGATTTTTGGTTCAAAAAGCCATTTTACTATTTGATGATCAATTTCCATCTTAGAGGTGTTGTTGTTGAAGATCATCAACTACAAATATGCTTTGAAGTTAATTTTGAACATGTGTATCAAGTTTTACCTCTTAAATTCGAAGATTTGATGAAGAATTGAAGATGTTTTGAATTTACAGACAACAGAATTCGCAAGATCCATAGAATTCACATGTTCTTGATAGAATTCTCATGGAACATGAAGTTTGAGAAGTATTAAGGACAAAATTTACATCATGCAGTATACGAAAAGTTGAAATTCGCACGATACAGCATACGAAAAGTGATATTTCTCATCTCACTTTATGCGAAAAGTTTGAATTTGCATGATGAAGACTTGAAGATTTTTCTAAGTCTAGAATTCGCATTGATACGTAAAGTGGACAAGTGTGAATTTTTCTAAGTCAAGAATTCGCATCCTTCTTCATGCGAAAAGATAGAATTTGCATCCTACATTGTACGAAAAGTTGAAATTTGCATCACATTGCGTGTGAAAAGCAAGGAATTCGCATGAAGGCCTATACGAAAAGTGAGAAATTCGCACGCAAGCCTATGCGAAAAGTGAGGTTTCGGCTCATGCCACATGCGAATTGTGATCTTAAATGTCAATGGTCTGCGAATTCTTGTTATACGAAAAGTATGTTCATGTGATGTGCGAAAAGTTACTGTTCAGAACCCATTTTGCTACAAGTTTGCCCTGTTCTCAAGATTTTCCGTGTAATGCATATGTGACATCATTTCTATCTTCTGTTGGTCACATATTTTTAGCAACTGATCAAAATTTCACGAGTGCTCATGCCAGTCAAGGTTTTCAGATACTGGGTGTTTGTATTTACTCTCTAATTGGATTGGATTAGCAGCTTGAGTATCTGCAATCATAAGTCTGGAGTTTATCTTTATGATGCTAGACCTTTGAGTGATCTTAATCATTCTCTAACCTGATCAATTAAAACTGTGAGTGACTGTAATCATTGTTCTTGTGCTTTAGTTGTGATCTAGAACTTTGAGTGCTTATAATCATCCAACTAATTCATGAAGAAAGGAGGTCTGAGTTCATTCGTTCAGTGTTCTGGAAAGCAGTTAGAACTCCAAAGGATAAGAGCTATTTTCAAGGGGGAGCCAAAGTTGTTTTGAAGTTTAAGCAACACTAAGTTTTCTAAAGAAATCAAGGGGGAGAAAAGTTGAAGCTAAAGAGGATGATTCATTTACAAAACTTAGGGGGGGAATGTTGGAACATAAAATGTTCTAAGTTTGATAGTTTTGTAAAGTCATCATAGTTTGTATTTTGGGCCTTGTAATAGCATTGGGTTTGGGCTTATATGTAAACAAGGTGATAGGGTATAAATAGGAGTTGTGTTGTAGTTTGTTTGTAGTTTTTACTTTCAAAACGTAGCCGTATACTTTTGTATACGTTTCTAGAGAGAGAAACATTTCCTCTCTCTAGAGTTTGTGAATAATACAAACAACTCTTTCCTAATTCATCTTTGTTTAATCTTTCCACATTGATTTAATTGTGATCTACTGGAATAATATGAGTTGGTAAGCACTTACTGAGTAAGCGTTTGGTAAACGACCCTTAACATTAACAAATTTTCTCTAAAATTTAATATTAGATCATAGAAAAAGAGAACAAAAAACAATTTACATACGTATCATTTGCTTCTAAATTTTTGTCATATTATATTTCGGCCCCCAGGTTACAACGGTCGTGTTCCGCCCTTGAACAAAAGAAGCAAAATATGCACCTTCAAGATACTTATGAAGCATAAAGACTACTTTTCAGTAATGGAAAAGGATTTGTACTTTATCTTGAATCAATACTTATACATTCAAAACTTGTATATATGAAAAACCATAAAAGATGAAGCTCGTGCTAGAATTTCAAAAACTAAATTGACCGAGTGCATCTCCATCGACTCAAAAAGTGAAGCCCAAATCAATCACATCTTCCTTCTCGGAAGATAATTCTTCTCTCAGCAGATCTCCAACATTTAAGTGTGTGAATCCATAAGTCTGAGCAATCCTTGCACATTGTGAACCTTTCCCAACACCAGGGCCTCCAAAGAGCATGAAATGGTGGAAACATCATTTTCCGTTCGAAAAGTTTTTTTCATCTTTTAGATCTTCTAGTTAAAAAAATAGAATCGAGTAGAAGGGCAAACGAAAGAAAAAAAAATAAAAGCAACATGCAAGATCAGAAAGTATGTAATCAGACACACTTAGGAGGACTAAGGGTTCGTTTACTAAACGCTACCTGGGAAGTGCTTACCGGGTCACTTTACCTTATCAAATGAACATGATAAGGTTGATAATCTTACCAGTAAGAACGATAA
The DNA here is from genome assembly GCA_023525745.1 of Arctium lappa. Classification (NCBI taxonomy): domain Eukaryota; kingdom Viridiplantae; phylum Streptophyta; class Magnoliopsida; order Asterales; family Asteraceae; genus Arctium; species Arctium lappa. Next base: position 20,553,562 of record CM042048.1, on the reverse strand, counting down.
CTAGGACCGATAGTTTTACTCGATAAGTGGGAGTGACGACTCTTACCCGATAATCCTTTATCGGGTAAAAATGTTACTTACAATGTCGTTTTAGTGGACTACAATCTTACTCGGTAAGTTAAGTGAACATGTTAACTATTACCGGGTAAGCGTTGGGTAAATGGCCCCTAAGTACGTGTATTTTGGGCAACAACAGTTCGACAGGTATCATGAGCACTTGAAACAAACTCATACCTATATTTAACATGCATAAGAAAGCAAAAACAATTAAGAAAAAAAATACATTTAGCATGTAACTATGCATAATTTAGTTAAACAGAACACGTCAATTACCTAATACAAAGTTAATGGTTGGGGTCCTTGCCTTCGATAGATTCCAACTTCTGCCTACATCCACAAAAAGAAATGGCAGATTATATAATGGTCCATCTTTTTGATAGAATATAGAAATTTTAGTAAATAAACAAATGCCATCCACATAAAAATGCTAGAAGTCAAAAATTATCGTCTTGAATATTCAAAAATTAACTTCTTATTTGTTTCTTTGCAAGCATCAAAATGAGCATATTTGTTGTGCAATGATCGAGGATAAGAGTTGCTTAATATGGAACAGAAACGTATACACGAAGAGTTATAAGGTCGAAGAAAGCTTACTTTCTTCTAAAGCACAAAAGTCATTCGCCCACCAGCAAGGAGTTGATCATGTTTGAATAAAATTTGCTCTAAACTTGTGTAGTAAAAGAAATCATACACTTTCCTTCCAAAAATCATTTAGCTTCTAACCTGATAAAAAATAACTCGTTCACCAAATTTAGCTATACATAATCGTTCATTTTTTTATTAAATAAGATTCCATAATTGGAGACTCAAAATTGAAGAAATTGAGAGCCATAGCAAATAAAGATAATATCTAAGCATGCAATAAAAAACTGAATGAGATAACAGGTGATGTTAGCCTTATCTCCTCAATTGTTCTTTTGGAGAGCAAATCTGGGGTTCAAGGTATTCTCAAATGGTATTAATTATTAAAATCAAGTCTAGAACTTTGGGACAATTCGTCTAGCCTCAGAGCGGGCTTTTACAGAGATAATTTGGGTTCTATAGAAAGGGGACATGAGAACTTGGGTAGATGACTGACCTTCCATGCACCATCATTGTTAGGCTCGTGATCAACTGCTAAATGTTTGGCCACACCATCCTTGCATAAAACCACCCACAAATCGCCAAAGTTGGCTACCACCAAAGTTTCACAATTTATCAAGATTGTTGTAACAGATGTTGAACACCTTATACGCTTTTTGAATGCTTTGTTTATGATCTTACAATATGTGAATTCATATGCTCTCCTAATGGCTTTCTCCGACTATCGTCATCCAAGAGGTCAGTAATGGGTGAAGTAGATGATTACCAAGAGAAAAGTATATGAATAAAGTATGTGAATTCATATGCTCTCCTAATGGCTTTCTCCGGCTATCGTCATCCAAGAGGTCAGTAATGGGTGAAGTAGATGATTACCAAGAAAAAAGTATATGAAGAAAGTTTTTACGTCATTTATGATATTGTCGAATAAATGTAACCGAAGATAATCGAGAACTTCTTGGCTTAAATGACCATCGAATACTACAAACAATAGAAGTTCATTGTCGTCCACCTGCTTAAATTGTGCAAAAACATAATCTTCCATTGGATGGGGAATATTTCCTTCTATTGAAAGATATCCATGGCGGATTTTCTTGTTTATCTAGCTTCTTCCTTTTCCAGTTTCCACTGTGGGTGAATTCGGATCACGTTTTTCCAATATGTAAATTAAACTAAACCAATCGATAAAAACATGAAACTTAAGATCGATTGAAGCAACAAAAACATAAGAGAATAGAGGATAGGCTTGTTACATTAACAATAAAGATATGGGAATTTACATTGAGCATGAGAGCCAAATGAATCGAAAGATTCATGTTTGAAACAAAGAGGAAGAATTGATAGAACCTGTTCTGCCCTTGATAGGAAAATCATAGAAGCAGCAAATGGTTCCAAGAAAGCAATCGATTTTAAGAAAGCAAAAAGGAAACTAACCGATTTCAGAGCAAAAGGATTGATAACCCTAACCTTACGACTGATATGATAATATCATAATCGATTCTAGTAGAAAAGCTTGAATCGTCAATCGTGTATGAAGCAATTGAGCGATGAAGAAATCTCTTTGGGGAAATAAATCGATTCTGAAGCGTTACTTTAGAATGAGAGAGCGTCTGAATTTTAAAACATTAATGTATGTAATTGGTTCCATGTGATGATGTAAATATATATATATGATGTTGATTTAGGAGATATATGTAACACCTGTGATTTTCAGTAAGTAAAGATCACCTGAACGTTTTTACAACTTGTAAATGGTGGGATTTATGTTGGGAAAACATTACTTTGAGTTCCTTAGAGTATCGGGAGTGTTGGTGTTGAAAAAGTCGAGTTTTATGAGTCCGACTACAATGCCCGGCGACAATGACAGTGTCATAGTCGCACTGGCAAAGTCGCAGGCAAGTGTTAGACCACGGTACACATTGAGAGACAATGCCATGCAACAATTCCATGGCAAAGTCGCATGGCAATGTAGCACGAGTGTACTAGACTTGTTAAAAGTCGGATTTTCAGCCCCATTCTCCATTTCCTCATAACTTTCTCATTTTTACTCCGTTTTTGGCGATTCAAGTCGGTCTTTATTTGATGTTCAATTAGGTATTACAGGGTTGGACTCCGGGACCCATGTTTTATGACCTGAACCTTTCAAGTGTACACTAGGATGGCTAAGTCCGGTTGTGCCATCGTCTTAAAGGGATTTTGGGGCCTCCGCCGCTTGAAGATAATGCCTTGGAGGTAGTCCTTAAGTGTGTCGGGCCTTCGGGGTGGAATTCATGGTAATGTTCACCAAGATCAGCTGTCTCTTTGGGTGTAGCTTGAAGGGAATCGTAGGGGCACTTGGGATTTTATGTCGTGAAGTGTCATACGATTAACGTTGTACGAGTGGCATACTTTTGTGTTCCTCCACTCTCAATGGATAGTGGTCTCCCCCGTTGTCGGCCAACAGTATTTTGGATATTAAAATGTCCATGCTTTGATTTTTGGATTTCAATCCATTTTATGGTCGCGTGAGTATTGGGTTTTACTTCCATGTTTTCGGGTCATATTATATTTATATGAACTTTTTCCCATGAATTATGGGTTGCGTTTTATGACTCATCCGTGTTTGGATGTTTTGCATAACAGAGTTTTATTACCGTTTACATTATTTGGAAGTTTGATACGTTTTCACGTTTTGAGTGAGTTTTGGGTTGCATCACTTCATAAAGGAATGTTTTGTATTGGGACGTTCCTCTTTAAAATGTGTGTTATTGGAAAACGGGTAATTCTCTTATTTAAAGTAAATCATATTGAAAGGTTATGATTTAAGTTGAGTTCTTTTCTTTTAACGTTATAATTACTCATGTTGAAAACTCTTGAACTCATTAGGCATTAGCCTAAGCCTTTTTTTTGTCGGTATGTGCATCAGGTTCCGGTTGGGGAATGGTACTAACGACTCTGTGAAGGGATGAGTACTAGTTATATGCACGAGAGAGAATAGCTTGGTGAAGTCTTCCGCATGTTGGAGATAGCGATTGTTATTGGGTTTTTAGTAACACCCGACCTCAACCTAGTTCTTATGTAATGCTTAATTTATCTATTGTTAATGTTAAATCTAGAATTGTTATTCGAGGAAATCAAGTATTGACTTAAGGGAGAGGTATTTATCCTTCATTTGATGTTTTATTTGAAATTTTAAATTAGTCGCTCTCTCCAAATTTGAGGGTGTTACAATATAGAGAAACAATTACTAACGAAGAAACAAAGAACCTAGATAAGCACCCGAATCGATCCTCATTTTCAGATGGCATCCATGCCATGTATTGTGACCGGAGATGAGAGACAGTCACCAGACATTCATCGGAGATGAGAGACATCCATGCTATGTATTACAAGCTTTGATCGAAGATAAAGGGAGAAAGATAGAAGCACCATTGTTGAGAAGCAGTCTAGGGTTTGGAGAAAGGTTATCACTTTCAGCGGGGGTTGTGATCAAAATGGCGAACGATTTGCTGAAGCGGCGCGATTCTAGGGATGTTAGTTAAGATTATAGTGGGGCGATGTGGTGATGTGCATTACAATTTGTACCCAAGCATTAGTAAGTTGAATTTTGAGTAATTCGCATTAACTAATGGTATTTTGTGAATTATAACTTGTTTTTAAGAGTTTAATCTAAATGCTTTATAATATAGTATAGATATTGTGAAACATATCTATTTTGGTACTCAATGTTAACGTGTCATATGTGAAACTTGACGTGCTTTTAAAAGTACGTTCCAAAAAATATATATTTTTAAACTATTAACTTTTAATAGACATTTTTTAAAGTCTTGATCTTCTAATTAAGTTTTTAAAAGACGGTTTTCAAAAATAGAAAATTAAACGTAGGTATGATAAATTTATATGCATTTCACTATTTCATCTACTGTATTATATAAATAACGAAGAAATATGCATTAATGAATAATCTAAAAACCTTTACGTAAGCATTTTTTAGGAGTCTTTGGAAATTAAAAACGATAATCACATGAAGAATAGAGCGAAAATCATTGAGGGTATGTTTGGCATATAGACTACATAGGACAGGAGGAGATCATAAAAATAGTCTCATATTTAGAATGACATAGAAGTGGAACAAAACTAGAGTTCTTTTTTTTCCACCCAGAAATCTTATTTTTACCTGTGGTCTGAACCAGGAAGGATTTATATAAACCAATTATCCAATCATTCCCTTGACTTTCTAGGTTATCGTTCAAGTGTGCGGATAAAGCGTTCAATGGTCCGCAGTCAAATGCTAGAAAATGCATTTCTAATCGATAATGCTATTAAGAAATTTGATACTATTGTTCCAATTATGCCTCTGATTGGATCCTTGGCTAAATCTAAATTTTGTAACGCATTGGGGCATCCTATTGGTAACAAGTTTACTATTTTACACTCTAAAATGATGGTAGTGAGAAAATGAGGTCAAGATAGTCAAAGTCAGCTTTTGTTAGTTCCAGCCCCCGCCGGCGACAATGCCTGGCGACTATTCTCATGGCATTGTCGCAGGGGCACAATCGCGTCCGCTCACACCCTCTCAGTACGCCGTCCGCGATTGTGACAGGGAGATAGTGCCCTTGTCACTCTCGCGTGGTCACTATCGTCGGGGATGTACGGAGACCATCCCCCGGCCCGCGACCTTGCCACGCGACTATGACCATTGTCATAGTCGCTAGTCACTATCGCGCCCAACCCCAAACTTGTTGTTTTTTCGACATTTTTGATACGTTCCGCGCATAAGAAATCTCAAGGTTTAAAATATATATTAACGTACCAACAATTCTTTATCTACATGTAAAAATTCAATAATCTTAGAGCAAAAAGGTAATTTAAAATTAATAAGCACTTACCTTTAATTCTCAGGTGTTACAATCCTCCCCACCTAATGAGGATTTCGTCCCCGAAATCTTATTCACTTAACAAATGAGGATATCTTTTCTTCATGTCCTACTCCGACTACCACGTCACATTGGCACCCCGGTGGTACGTCCATTGTACCTTAACCATAGTTACTTCTTTATGTCGCAATTGCTTCGTCTTTGACTCTAAGATGGCTTTTGGCTCTTCCATGCATCGGTTCTCGTTGTCCACTTGAATCTCCATCAAAGGTATGACACTTTCCTCTTCAGCTAGACAGTTGCGAAGGTAACACACATGAAATGTATGGTGAATCCCGTTCATTTCCGGTGGTAAGTCCAATCTATAAGCTTGAAGTCCAATCTTCTCCAATGTTGGGAACTGAAAGAATTGCTCAAGTACAGTTAATACTGCTAGCACAACATAGTTACTACTTCTGAAGTTAATACTGCTGAGAAAGATTAATGCTGCTAATCAAGATTAATACTGCTTGATGAAGTTACTACTGCTAAGCAATTTTAGTACTGCTAGTAGTTAGTACTGTTGAACTTAATACTACTTAAAGTATTAATGTTGCTGAAGACTTAATACTGCTTATGAGATGAAGACTTCATATGGCAAGGATGACAGTTGTATTGATTGAAGATCATGGAAGGCTTGGAGATAAATATGGAAGATTATATTGAAGATCTTTTATTATTTGTAATTATCTTTTATCTTCAGTATATGTATAGAATAGTTTGTAACTTTAGAATAGAATTAATTCTGAGTTTTTGTTTTCATAGAGAGATCAACCTCAAGGTTTAGAACCCTAGTTCTAGAGAAGTATAATTCGTATTGGTGAGCCTGTTCATCAATATTGAGGTTGTGTGTGAAATCTTGTAGCTTTATAACCATTCAATAAAGTTTACAAGTTGTTATTCTGATTCACTGTTTCATTGATCTTTGAATATTAAAGTGTTATTCCGCAAACTCCTTTAATATTGTTTCTGAGTGTTTATTCTTGTTAAGAATTTAGATCCTGACAAGTGGTATCAAAGCTAGTATTCTCAGAAATCTTATTTATCATGGAAAACACAGTTGAATCAAACAGTACTTTTGTCTCAAAGGTTCCAATGCTCAGATCCAATGAATTTGACTTGTGGAAGATTAGAATCAAGCAATACATTCTCCTCACAGATTACTCAATGTGAGACATCATTGAGAATGGCCCATCTGATGCAGGAAAGATTGGTGCAGATGGAAAAAGGACCCCACCAAAGACAGATGTAGAAAGGAAGACAAGAAAGACAGAGATGAAAGCCTTGAGTACACTGCTCTTGGCTATTCCCAATGAATATCAACACCAATTCAGCAATTGCACAGATGCTCTGGAATGCTCTAGAGAAGAGATTATCTGGTACCAAAAGTACCAAGAGAAATCAAAAGGCAATCTTGAAACAACAGTATAAAAACTTTATGTCAACTAAGAATGAGTCCATGACTCAAACTTTTGACAGGTTTAACAAGCTGATTGGTGAACTAGCTACTATGGGAGTACAGATTGATCAAGATGATGTAAACAGAAAGTTCTTAAGGTTCCTTGGAGATGACTGGACCATGTACACTGTTTCATTCAGACAGGATGAACAATTGGAAGAAAAAGAACTTGATGATCTGTACAATGACCTTAGAGTATTTGAAGCTGAGGTGGAGGCAAAGAAGAAACCTTCTGGGTATATTCATAATGCTGCACTTCTATCAGCATCAATTGATTCCACTGTTAACCCTGAATCAGTTAATGTTGCTAATGGAGCAAATCAAGAAAAAGGCATTGAATTTGTGTTTGAAGCCTTTCTTTCCAGCCATGGAAATTCCTCTTTAATTAATGATGACTTGGAACAACTTCATCATGATGATCTTGAAGAGATGGATATTAAATGGCAGATGGCCATGCTTTCCATGAGGGTGAAGAAGTTCATAAAGAGGACTGGGAGGAATAACTTCTCCCAAAGAAGAGAAGATGGAGCAGGCTTTGATAAGTCAAAGGTGGAATGCTATAAATGTCATCTGAAGAGACACTTTGCCAGGGAATGCAGAAGTGAAGTGTCTCACAACAACAACCACCAACAAGCACAGTCTGGAAACCCCAACCATAACAAAAACTCTACTCAAGCCCTTGTTTCTCAACAAGGAATGGGGTTTGACTGAGTGATCAAGCAGAAGAGGCTATCCAAAATCAAACTCTTATGGCAGAAGTATCTGATCTCCCAACTGAGGTAAGTTCTAATCTCTGTTCTAAAACTTGCATAGAAACTGTTAAAAGGTACAGAGATCACAACCAGAACATGAGTGATGGCCTTAAGAGGTTAGCAAAAGATATAAAAGACTATGTGAGAATTGTTGAGAGGTTTGAGGAACAGATTAAAGGTTTTCAAGCCAATGAACTCCAACACTCATATGATACCAATTACTGGAAGTGGGAGAAAAAGGATCTAGAACTCCAACTGACCAAATCTAAAGAGGAGAGTGAAAAGTTGAGAGAGGAGCTAACCAAGGTTAAGCTTGATGTGGAAAAGTTTTCCAATGCTTCTAAAGCAATGGACTCTTTACTGCAAACTCAGATTCATGATAAATTGAGAAGAGGAATTGGGTACAATGCCACACCACCACCATATAACAACAATTACATCCCTTCTACTTCAGACTTGCTAGACACCAAGGATAGGAAGGACTTGCCTGATGGAGCCACTGAGATAGATCCCTTAGATGAAGTAGTTATTGAGGACAAGACTGAGAAAGAGGTTGGTAAGAGTAAGGAGAACAATGTGAGTGGTAAGATTCCCCTAGAAAATCACATCATTACCAATGAGGGGTTTGGAAAGATTTGGGTCAAATCAAAGGACATAGAGAAGACAGAGGGAAAGTCTGGTAAGGTCCATTACAAACAGACCACAGTTGTGAATCCAGTTCCTTGTAAACAGTGTGCATGTAAGAAGACTGAGCCCCAAAAACATGATAAAAAGAGGGGAAATCAAAGAAACTGGAATAATCAGTGGGCACAAAAACAAGGGGTTGATTTGAGTAAAATCAATAAAACAAAACCTTGTTTTATGTATGGAAAATTGAATCATCTTGCCAAATACTGTTATTTCAATCCTATGAACCAAATGATGAATTTTCAAAGATCTATGCAAAAACCCTTTGGTTATATGAAGAAGGAAAGGAACCATGTGGCTAAGAAATCTGTTAAATCTAAAAGCCACATGAAGAAAAAGACTGTTAAAGAAAGTGTCAATATGTGGGTTCCTAAATGCACTAAAACTGTTAATACTGCTACCCCAAATAGTACTGCTGACAATGATAGTGCTGCTAGAAGCAATACTACTGCTACCAATGTTCGTGCTGCTAAGAGTATTAGTACTGCTAAAACTAACATGGTTAGTACTTCTTCAAATGTTAATACTGCTAACTCTGTTAGTGCTTCTAACAAGTTTAGTACTGCTAAACCTGTTAGTGCTGCTAACTCTGTTAGTACTTCTAAAGTTAGTACTGCTTCTAGTGTTTGTGCTGCTAAGCCAATCATATTGACAAAGTACTCCAATAAAGAGTGTACTAATTTTAAAAATCTCATCAAAAAGGAATGTAAGTACTTTGATGGGAAAGGGAGACCCAAGACCACTTTGGCTTGGGTCCCCAATCAATACTAATTGTTTAATCTTATGTGCAGGGCAACCAGCAACTCAAGGGGAAGAGCATCTGGAATGTTGATAGTAGTTGCTCTAGGCACATGACAGGGAACATGTCATGCCTCAAGAATTTCAAGAAAATTGATGGTGGACATGTTGCCTTTGGTAATACTCCAGATGGAGGTAAGATCAGTGGTAAGGGGGATGTAACCAAAGGAAAATGACCTTTGAAGATGTATTCTATGTTGAGCAGTTAAGATACAACCTGTTAAGTGTATTACAGGTTTGTGACAAACAGCATAGTATATTATTTACTGATTCTGAATGCATTATCCTTGCTCCTAGATTCAAGGTAGTTGATGAAAAGATGATACTACTAAGAACTCCCAGAAAAGATAATGTATATTACTTAGATATGGAAAGTGTTTCAACTGATTCATCCCTAAACTGTCTTGTTTCAAAAGCTTCTTTGGATGAATCATCACTTTGGCACAGAAGGATGTGTCACATGAACTTTAAAACAATGAATAAACTTGTTAAAAACAACCTTTTAAGAGGTTTACCTTCCAAAGTCTTTTCATGTGATGATCATTGTGTTGCCTGTCTCAAAGGCAAACAACACAAAACTTCTCATAAGTCCAAAGAGTTGAACACAATCTCTAATTCTCTTCAGTTGTTGCATATGGATCTGTTTGGTCCTACAAATGTTATGAGTATAGGTAAGAAATCATACTGCCTAGTTATTGTTGATGATTACTCTAGATTTACTTGAGTATATTTTCTAAGGACTAAGGATGAGACAAGTGGACTGGTCAAATCCTTTATTCTAAGAATTGAAAACCAAACTAATCAAAAGGTAAAATTCATTAGGTCAGACAATGGTTCTGAATTTAAAAATCATGACCTAAACACCTTTTGTGAGGAAAAAGGAATTGAGAGACAATACAGTGCTCCTAGGACTCCACAACAAAATGGTGTTGCTGAGAGAAGGAATAGGACACTGATTGAGGCTGCTAGATCTTTGTTAGCTGATTCCAAACTACCAATTACTTTATGGGCTGAAGCAGTTAATACTGCTTGTTATGTCCAAACCAGAGTACTAGTAGTTAAGCCTAAGAACAAGACACCATATGAGCTTTTAAATAAAAGAAAACCATTTATTGGATTTTTCAAACCTTTTGGGTGTCCTTGTACCATTCTCAATACCAAAACTCACTTAGGAAAGTTTGATAGCAAGGTAGATGACGGTTTTCTTGTTGGTTACTCATCTCAGAGTAAGGCTTACAGAGTTTTTAATTCTTCTTCTTGAATAATTGAGGAAAGTGACAATGTCAAGTGCAATGAGAACACACCAAATCCTATTGGGTCTGGTCCTCAGTGGTTATTTGACATTGATTCACTAACTAACTCTTTGGGTTTCAGTAGTGATTATCATGCAGGTTCAGGAAGTGGAGAGTCATGGGATGAACAAGTACAAGTACAAGACATTATTCCTCAGTCTGTGATCTTTCCCATACCTATAATAGAGCCTGTTGAGTTCTGTGAAAAGGAAACTATGACTGAACCGATTCAGAGTGAAGAAGAAGGAAGAGATGAGGAGAATCAAGTGCATGAAGAGCCAGAAGTAGATGATGAGATCCCCTCAGCTGACTTAAATGATTCCAATCTAGATGTGGGAATCAATGAAGAACCTAGTCATCAGACTAGAACTCAAAAGAACCATCCTCTAGGGCTAGTCATAGGAGACATCTCTTCTCCTATGATAACAAGGAATCAAAGCAGACTTCAAGAGCTGCAGGATCAGCAAAACACAGTACTCTCTTTCTTTCTATCTCAGATTGAGCCTAAGAAGGTTTATGATGCAATAAAAGATTCAAGTTGGATAGAAGCTATGCAAGAAGAGTTACTGCAGTTCAAATTGCAAGAAGTTTGGGACTTGGTGACCCTTCCAAAAGGTCATAGAGCTATTGGCACCAAGTGGATTTTCAGGAATAAAAAGGATGAGAGAGGAATTGTGATTAGGAACAAAGAAAGGCTTGTGGCACAAGGGTACACTCAAGAAGAAGGCATAGACAATGAAGAAGTGTTTGCTCCAGTGGCAAGGGTAGAGGCAATTAGGCTATTTCTATCCTATGCCTCATACATGAAGTTCAAGGTATACCAAATGGATGTGAAGAGTGTCTTTCTTTATGGTACAATTGATGGACTATGGGGTTACCTTTTTCACACTCCAATCTTCATTGACAATAGCAGTGCTATAAGCATTGTTAACAATCCAGTCAAGCACTCCGAAACAAAGCACATTGAGATCAGGTATCACTTTATTAGAGATTGTAATGAAAAGAAGCTAATTCAAGTTGCTAAAGTTCATACAGACAACCAGTTTGCTATCTATTCACTAAAGCTTTTGATGTGGGTAGATTCACTTTCTTGGTCACAAGTGTGGGCATGATCAACTCTGAATGAGCTCATGTTTTAAAAAGTGTTTTCATACCTGTTATTTGGTTTATTCTTTGGTGCTACTAACATCTTTCTCAGGAAGTTATTACCTTGCTCAGAGTACCTCAAGCTTCAAAAAGTGTAAGTATAGTTAATGCTGCCAGTGTTGTTTTAATACTGCCAGTGCAAAGTTAATACTGCTAGTGGTTAATACTGCTCTCAGATAATACTGCTCTCATTTAATACTGCTAGTTAGTTAATACTGCTAGTAGTTAATACTGTTCTCAGTTAATACTGCTCTCAGTTAATACTGCTCTCAGTTAATACTGCTAGTTAGTTAATACTTCTAGTGGTTAATACTGCTAGTTAGTTAATACTGCTCTCAGTTAATACTGCTAGTTAGTTAATACTGCTTATGTCCCAAATCCTATAAATACCCTGTTGCCCGCCTAAAAGCTCATAACGACTCTTTGAATATTGTTCATCTTCTCTCTACCCTTTTCTCTCACGCACCAAGTGTTTCAGTCTAGAATACTCAAGCTCGATGGCAACTATGGCGTTCATTGATGAACACAATGAGATTGCAATGCTACAAAATCCGAAGCAAGCTGATGGATTTCACCAGATAGTAGACTTTCTCAAGAACAACCATATCGCCTATGCTCTTATAGTGTCTCCAACAATCTACACAGAGCATCAGAGACAATTTTAGGCAAATGCCACCATTGCTACAGAAAATGGTTTGAAGTTAATCAAGACAAGGGTGTGTGACAAACCCTTGTCAGTTTTTGAAGAGGTGATTCGTGTATGTCTACGTCTAGACGATGCTGCAGATATTACCTCTATTCCTAATGAGGACTTGTTTTCTAACCTTTCAAGGATGGGGTATGGAGGCCAATTGGGTGGTTTCAAATTCTCAAAAGCAAAAATTTTCACCCAATGGCGTTTTCTTGTTCATACCTTTATGCATTGTATTTCCAAAAAGACTACTGGATGGAGTGAGTTCAGCAGTCCCATTGCCTATGCTTTGGTCTGCTTGGCCACTGCTAGAAAGTACAATTTTTCTCAAATGATTTTTAATGACCTTGTGTCAAACTTGGGAAACAAAAAGAGTTTTTATATGTACCCAAGATTTGTCCAGGCAGTTATAACCAATGAATTGACAGATATGCCTCACTTTGATGAGGTATATGTACCCAAAATTCTCAAAGGTAAGGTCTTTTCAAATATGAAGAGATCACCATTAGACTCGAAAAGAGTTGACACCCCATTGTTCTCTACAATGATGGTGGTGTCCCACAATGAAGAGGGTATGGCTTCAGGGTCAAGGCCCTCATTAGACCATCCCACTGAAAGCCAATCCCAACCTTCAATCACCATATCAATCCCTCAGTCCCTTGTTCAAAAACCATCTTCACCAATCACCAATACATACATCAGGAAAAAGGTAAAGTAGGTTCCTTCCCTTCTTGTACCTTCACCCTCAAAGCCTTTAAGCCCTCTAATGGAGAATTCTCCATTAGAGAATATCTATAGGGAAACCAAAGGGGTGTCACCCAACCCTAAGGAGGTGATCAATGAGGAGATGTATGAGCATATGGGTGAGCAGGCTACCACTACTCCTGCTAGCACAGAGGAGGACAGTGGTAACATAAATAAGACCTCCCTCATGGCAACTTTGAATGAGCAATCATTCAAAGGTCCCAAATGCCAAGAAACCAAGGGGGTGGAGGGTGATTCTGCTAGGCAGAAGACTCCCACTACTAAAAGATCCAATGATCCTTCAAAAGGGGGTAACACTCCTGGAGAAGGTGAGGACAGATATGACTATAATGAATTGATGGAAACAATGGGCAACATCAAAATGGATGTAATCAAGCAGGGAAAAGACATAGAAGAGCTGAAACTGATAATTTTGTCTCAACAAGTACAGATTACCAACCTGAAGAAAATGGTGAAGAGATTGGTCCTGAAAAAGAAAAAGAAACAGTTTGTGCTCAGAAGAAGGAAACCAGTGACTGATGCTCCCAAAAAGGGGGAGTCAGAAGCTGATGCCAACATGGAAGATGCCAAAGTTGAGGGGGAGTTTGATGAGGTTAGTGGAGATAAAGTTCAAGCAGTGGAAACTGAAACAGAGTTTGTATAAGCAGCAGAAACATCAAGCATAGCAACAGTAAAAGAGAAAGCAGTAGAAACAGAAAGTGTGTTTGAACAAGCAGTAGAAACTGTTAATACTGCTGAATTAAATGAAGCAGCATAAATGGTGCAAGAAGTATTAACAGACCTTCGTAGCAGCAATATAGAAGAACTTGAGATAGCAGAAACTTTGATCAAGGCTAAGCATGATACTCCCAAGGTCACTTCAAAGGCCAAAGGAGTTATCATCAAAGAAAAAGGTGAAGTGATCAAGAAAGCAAGTATTGATAAGGTGGTAAGCAAAGACAAAGGCAAAGCAAAGTTAGTGGAATCTGATCAACCAATTAAAAAGCAAAAGTTGGTTGAGTCAGATGAAGCTTTGGCCAAAAAGATTCAGGCCGAACTTGAGCAAGAAGAAAAGGCTCAAGTGGACAAAGATAGAGAGATGGCTAAGGCTCTAGCTGCAGAGTTAAATGAAGCTTATCAACAAAGTTTGGCAACTGAGATAGCACAGAAGAAAGCTGCAACCCTAAAGAATTCTGTGTTGGTCAAAATGGCTACAAAGAAGAGACAACCTTCAAAGACCTACCTGGGTACTCAATAGAGAAAGAAGATGATTACTTTTCTCAAAGGTGTTGTGGGAGTCAGAAAGGAGATGTTCTTAAATATGACATTTGAACAGATCAAAGGGTTATATGATTCAGAGATGATTAAGCTTCAAGGGAATGAAAAAGCCAGAGTTGAAATGGAAAAGAGGATGAAAGAGAGTAATGACTTTCTGATAGAAAAACCTTTCCCTGATGAGCAAGAAACACCAAAGAAGGAAGCCACTCTAGGTGAAAGTCTGAGGACTTTAAAAAGAACTAAAATGATGGCAAGAAGAAAATCAGCCAAGAAGCCTAGAGTGGATAAAGAAGAAAGTGAGAAGGTTGTTGAAGAAGAAGGGGCACCTAAGTCAGTTGAACAGGAAGAACCATTAAGTACTGATGATGTGAATCTGTACATGGTAGTGATGGACAAAGTGCCTGGACCTATTACAGCTGAACCTGTTGGTGTTAAGCCTCCAGAGATCATTCACTGGGATATATTGGAAGTTGATGGAAAAGAATATATCAGGCTCAAGAGGAAAGATGAGAAGTATGAAGTATATCATACTTGGGCCAAGATTGTCAGAACATGTTCCAGATCTGATCTAGAGGAGATGTTTAAAGTAGGAATGAAGTTGTATGCTGATCAACTAAAATCTCCAGGGATACCAATCACAAAACTTGTGATGGAGTATCTTTGTATGTTGTTCAAGCCTGAAGAAGTGAAGGACATTATCATAAATGTGTTTCAAACAGTTAACAACTGGACTCTGTATGAAACTCATGGAGTATATGCTTTAACTATGGACTCAAATCACATTGAATACTTCCTAGTGGATAGAGTGTACAACCACGGTAGATTGAAGTTGCATGCAATGTTGAAAAAGAAGCTTAGATGTGTTCCAGATTCATAAATGGCAAAGTATTTGATCCAAAGGACAATTAATCAAAGTTTGGGGTTGGATGCTAATACATGGGCTATGAATAATGGTGTTTTGGGAGCATCTGAAGAACTTGACTTCTCTTCCTAAAAGTCAAGTTAGGGGGAGATTGTTGGGAACTGAAAGAATTGCTCAAGTACAGTTAATACTGCTAGCACAACATAGTTACTACTTCTGAAGTTAATACTGCTGAGAAAGATTAATGCGGCTAATCAAGATTAATACTGCTTGATGAAGTTACTACTGCTAAGCAATTTTAGTACTGCTAGTAGTTAGTACTGCTGAACTTAATAATGCTCAAAGTATTAATGTTGCTGAAGACTTAATACTGCTTATGAGATGAAGACTTCATATGGCAAGGATGACAGTTGTATTGATTGAAGATCATGGAAGGCTTGGAGATAAATATGGAAGATTATATTGAAGATATTTTATTATTTGTATTTATCTTTTATCTTCAGTATATGTATAGAATAGTTTGTAACTTTAGAATAGAATTAATTCTGAGTTTTTGTTTTCATAGAGAGAATCAACCTCAAGGTTTAGAACCCTAGTTCTAGAGAAGTAGAATTCGTATTGGTGAGCCTGTTCATCAATATTGAGGTTGTGTGTGAAATCTTGTAGCTTTATAACCATTCAATAAAGTTTACAAGTTGTTATTCTGATTCACTGTTTCATTGATTTTTGAATATTAAAGTGTTATTCAGCAAACTCTTTTAATATTGTTTCTGAGTGTTTATTCTTGTTAAGAATTTAGATCCTGACATCCAATATGGAGAAGGGTCCAAGGAAACGGGGACTAAGCTTCCCGCGCTTCCCGAAACGGATGATTCCCTTCCACGGTGACACCTTCAACATAACCCGTTCTCCCACTTGGAACTCGACCGGTCTTTGCTTTTTGTCCGCATAGCTCTTTTGTCAGTCTTGAGCTGCCTTCAAACGCTCCCGGATGCTTTTCACTTTGTCCGTCGTTTCTTGCACGATTTCCGGTCCCGCAAATTGCTTTTCTCCCGCCTCAAGCCAATACATCGGTGTCCTACATTTCCATCCGTATAGCGCTTCGAATGGTGCCATTCCGATGCTCGAATGATAACTGTTATTTTATGCGAATTCCACTAACGACAAGTGTGAATTCCAATTTACTCCAAAATCTATGACACATGAACGAAGCATGTCCTCGAGAGTTTGGATGATCCTTTCGCTCTGACTGTTTGTTTGAGGATGATATGTCGTACTCAAAACTTGGAAGTGAACCGACTATCCCGATCCGATACAATGGATAGTGGAACACCATGACGCGACACTACTTCATCAATGTAGAACTTAGCTAACTTGTTCATCGATAACGTCTCTCGCGTCGCCAGAAAGTGTGCGCTCTTTGTGAGTCGATCCACCACCACCCAAATTGTATCGTATCCTCTCAAGGTCCTCAGTAGCTTAGTGACGAAGTCCATCGTGATATGCTCCCACTTCCATTCCGGAATAGCTAGTGGTTGCAAACTCTCATAAGGCTTTTGATGTTCCACTTTGACTTGAAGACAAGTGACGCATCTCTCCACGTAGTTGGCCACATCGAGCTTCATCACCGGCCACCAATAATGTAGCTTTAAATCTCGATACATCTTGGTGCTACCGGGATGTATGGAGTACTTTGACTTGTGATCCTCCGCCAAGAGCAACACATGGTTTCCTCCAATTTTTGGCACCCAAATCATTCCTTGGAATAGCTTAAGGTTGCGACTATCTTCCGTTAGTATCTCCCGTTGCTTGGCCATGACTTCAGCCTTGAGATTCTCTTCACGAAGAGCTTCGGCTTGACTCACCTTGATTTCCTCCACCAGGCTTGACATTACATCAATTCTAGTTAGGGTTACCTTGACTTCACTCCCATAACTCTTTCGGCTCAAAGCATCCGCCACTACATTGGCCTTACCGGGGTGGTAAAGTAGTTTGCAATCATAATCCTTCAAAGGCTACTATCACCTCCTTTGTCACATGTTGAGGTCCTTTTGGTCGAATATGTACTTCAAGCTTTTGTGGTCGGTGAATAGTGTGCACTTCGTCCCATAGAGGTAGTGTCATCATAGCTTCAAAGCAAATACCACCGCCGACAACTCCAAATCATGAGTAAGACAGTTCTTCTCGTGGTCTTTGAGTTGTCGCGATGCGTACGCGATCACTTTTCCACTTTGCATCAAAACACACCCGAGACCCATTTCAGAGGCGTCGCTATAAACCACGAAGTCTACGGATCCTTCGGGCAAGGATAAGATTGGTGCCTCGCATAGTCTTCTTTGTAGAGTCCGAAAGGATTTTTCTTTAGTCTCGGTCCATAGGAACTTCACGTTCTTTCTTGTCAACAACGTGAGCGGAGAGGTAATCTTCGAAAAGTCTTGAATAAATAGTCGATAGTAGTCGTCTAATCCCAAGAAAGTTCTTATCTCCGTTGGACTCGTCGGTGGTTCCCAATTCATCATCGCTTCGATCTTTGTCGGGTCTACCTTCACTCCATCCCGGGATACCACATGGCCCAAAAATTGGACCTCTTGTAACCAAAACTCACACTTTGAGAATTTCGCGAACAACCTTTCCTTCCGAAGTATCTCCAAAACCTCCCGCAAATGTTCCCGATGCTCGACCTCGTCCCGCGAATAGATCAAAATATCATCGATGAAGACTATAACTGGTTTTTCTAAGAAAGGTCGACATACTTGGTTCATCAAGTCCATAAATACGGTCGGAGTGTTAGTCAATCCGAATGGCATGACTAGAAACTCATAATGATCGTATCTCGTCCGAAACGCCGTCTTCGGAATATCGCTCTCTTTCACCCGCACTTGATGGTAACCGGACCGTAAATCTATCTTGGAGAAACATCCTACTCCTTGCAATTGATCGAAGAGGTCGTCGATTCGCGAAACTGGATACTTGTTCTTGACGGTAACCTTGTTGAGTTCACGGTAGTTGATGCACATCCGTATTGACCCGTCCTTCTTCTTCACGAATAAAACTTGAGCTCCCCACGGCGACGAGCTCGGTCGTATAAACCCCTTCTCGAGAAGTTCTTGTAGTTGCGTCATCATCTCTTGCATTTCCGTCGGGGCTAGAAAATAAGGAGCACGAGCGATTGGTGGGACACCCGGAGTGAGGTCGATATGGAACTCTACTTGAAGTTCCGGCGATAGTCCGAGTAAATCTTCCAGAAAGACATCCGGGTAGTCGCACACCACATCCACATCTTCCACTTTCTTCTTCTCGAGCTTCGTGTCGATCACGTAGGCCAAGTAGGACGTACACCCCTTGGCTAAACTCTTTCGTGCTTTGATAGCCGAGATGATCGTGTTGGTCTTTCGGTTCTTCTCCCCGTAGATTATGACCTCCCCACCCTTCAGCAAGGGTACTCTGATCATCTTCTTGGAACAAAATATACCCGCATCATGCTGGGATAGACAATCCATCCCAACAATCACATCAAACCCCCCGATATTCGTTGGTATCAAATCTATTACAAATGACTCCCCACCTAAATCTAAGGTGCATCCAAAAAAACATTCCCGGACCAACATGTGCTCCCCATTGGCTACCTCTACCACTAGAGCATCAGACAACAAACTAAAAGGAGTGACGAAATTCTTGCAAAATGGTGTAGACACAAAGGATCGGTTCGCACCAGAATCAAACAAAACACAGATAGGTAGAGAGTTCACTAGAAACGTACCCGACACAACATCTGTCGTCGCTCTTGCTTCGTCTGCAGTCATTTGGAAGGCCCGACTGGGCGCCTTCGGTTGAATCTCTTTCTTTGGCACAACCCCGCTTGAAACTCTTTGGCTACCCCTTGCTAACTTGGGACAATCCCTCTAGATGTGCCCCGACTCCCGGCACTCATAGCACACTCCCCGGGAGGGGAATCCCTACTCATGTGGTCCTTCTGTCCACACTTAAAGCACTCCAGAGTGTTAGAGAAGGGTTTCGGATTACAAGGCCCGAAATGCTTACTCTTACACTTGGGGCACCATCTAACCTCACGTTGTGGCTCTACGTTCCTCCCCCCGCTGAAGGGTTTGGATGATCGTGCGGGCCCGGTTGGCCCTTCCCACTTCCGCTTCTCTCCTTGATTTCCTTGCTCTTCTCTCTCTTGCACAATGTCGTCCTCTACCAATTGAGATTCTTCGATGACCTCTTGCAAAGTATTCACTCGGGCGTTCCTCACACCCGTCTTCATCTCCGCCAGTAAACATCTCAAATATGCCTTTATCTTTGACCTCTCATCGGTCGCCAAATGTTCCACCAGGTTGAGCTTTTCCATGAACAGTTTCGAGTAGTCATCAGTAGACATATTTCCCTTATTCAGAGTTTGAAACTCTTCTTAAATCTTATCAAAGGCCCTTTTGATGCAGTACTTGTCCATAATCTTTTTCTTGAAGGTTGGCCAGGTGAGCTTGGCTAAAACCTCCGGAGTAAGCGCCTTCCGGGTGAGATTACACCATGTTAAAGCTTCCCCTCTCAGCAGTTAGGATGCAAATTTGACCCTCTGAGAGTCACCGCATTCACTTGATTCAAATGTTATTTCCACATCTTGTATCCAGTTCATACACGCCACCGGATTGGTTGTTCCAGAGAATTCTGGAGGTCGGTTACATAAGAAGGATTTGAAAGAGCAACCCCCTTCCTTCTTCCTCTCAGTTCTAATCACCTGCTCCTCCATCCCAATTGCATTATCGGCACCGCCCGATTGTCGGATTGGTGAGTATCTTAGGGTAAGAAGTTAGCAAACGACACCGAGATGTGGTGCTATGTTTTTAGATTGGCCGTTGGTGGGTATATGAAGCCCTAGTGAGGGTGTGAGATTTAGAAGGAGACTATAGTGTGTGTTAAGGCTCTGGTGTTGGGAAATCTAGATCGTGTGATTGGTCTAGAGCTTGCACATGTTGTTGAGCCAGATTGGGGAGCGTGTTTGTTGTTTTCGAGAGGCAAGTGGAAAAGGTAGTCGGATGTAATTCTCGGAGTGAAAGACTTGTGAGTCAGACTAGTTGTTGCATGAAAAAGGTTTCAAATGAGCCTGATTTACGGTGTCAATCTATTTGGAATAGTTTGGTGTGAGCCTCGTCACTCCGTGGTTAAATGGATGAAGCTTGAATTCATTGTAAATATGTTCGGACAAATGGTGGAAGTGATGAGGGTTGAAGAATGTGTCATTATAATTCATTCTGTTGGAACAAGTGCACTGTGAAGGTGATGAATTGTGGAAGGTTTCTTTCTTTTCGTAGGAAAATGGGGTGATAGCGTCTGCGGCAATGTTTGAGTAATGCTTGTGAGTTAGGTGACACTGATGAGTTGTGATCGATGTAAGTCGAGAAAGAAAGTATTTTTTTTCTGCTTTAGACGTAGGTCGCGTTTGGGGGAGTACATTTAGTTGCGTGTATCTGATGATGAATTTCAGAGTAGTAAGCTTATGGTGTTATCCAAAGTTAACCTTGTGTTAAGTTGTCGAATTGAGTGATCGTTATTTTATCAAGAGATTCATGCCGTTTGATGCTAAGCTTGGTAAAATTCGTTTTAAGGAAACGAAGTTGCATGTGAGACCCAGAGTTAGACGCGTTTTAAAATTGTGAGTCCGGGTGTGTGGACAAAGCGGACAATATCTGGTACGGGATGTTACAGATGGTACGATTTAGATTTTGGTCATAATGTTTTGGGCATCTGAGTGAAGTAAAGTTGTTATGATTGAAGGAACGCGTGACAAGTGAATCTTAAGTTGCGAGGGTGCACCTTGATGCGGAAGTCGTCTCCATAGGATGAAGTGGTGCGTTCAATAGAAAGCTAGTGGCGGGCTAAGTTTTAAGATCTGTTGAAATTGTGGAAAGAGTAGGTGAGATAGTGTATGATCTGGAAGTGTTCGATGGGAATTTTAAAATCTCGGAATGTGTTTCACGCCTCTCGTTGAGAGAGCATTTGTTAGAAGTAGTTGGGGCGGCAATACCTTTGTAAAATATGAAAGAAAATACGAAGTTACCGTGATCAAGGGGTCTAAACAAGTCATAGATTGTAAGGTTAAGAAGTAAGGATCAAAAGAGATCCGTCATGCGAAAGTACAATGGCGATATGATAAAAAGGGCAAGAGGCAATGTGGGAAGTGGAGGCGGACATGAGATCCCAGTACCCTAGTTTTTTCAGCGATGGAATTCCGGGGACGGAATTCTTATGAGGAGAGGATATTGTAATAACCGGGTTCAAGTGAGAAATGTAGAGTTTGGGTGAATTGTTGGCCAAATCCCAAAGTTGGAGGGGCTAGTTGTAATTTGGAATATAGAGGATTAAACCCTAAGGGATCCTTCCCCATTTTATTGTTGGCGGCTGAAATTTTAAAGAGAGAAAGAGAGAGTCTGGAAGGCGATTTTGGAGAAGGAAAGCAAAAGAGCATTTGTTCTTTGAGATTCAATCTGCATCAATCCTTCTAGGTAATTTTTATCTTTGTCTATTGTTGTTCTGATTAAACAATTGGAGTTTAGTTCATTGGATTTTGTTTCTATTTAATCGAAAGTATGGATCTTAGTGTTTTGCTCTCTGTGGGAGAGAGAGGAGTTTAGATTTTTGGGTCGATCTGAGTTGGTCCGATTAGTGAAGGAATCGTTGTTGTGGTTGTATGTATGGGTCGGTCACCATCTCCTGGTGATCGATATCCTCAAAACTCGGCGCCTAAGCCAAAACCCCATAACCCAACTCGGCGCTGCAGTCGGGGAGGGTAGGCTTCAACCGGGTGACCCCAGGAGCCATGCGCTGGGCGACCCCAGGTAGCTAACAGTCGGGCGACCCCGGGTAAGTGAGGGTCGAGTGACCTCGGGCATCAAGGGTTCGGGCGACTCGGGTGAGTAATGACCGGGTGAACCCGGGTAACTAGCAATCGGGCGATCCCGGGAAGCTAGTGACCGGGCAATCCTGGGAACTCGCAATCGGGCTCAAGTGGAGGCGACCTCCATTCTGGGTTTCGAAATCGTGAGAAGAGGTCGGGAATTGTAGGGAAGGATTTTCGGATTTGAGATTGTATGACCGCAAGGTTAAGTAGGAGACTCACCGTTCAGTTATTTCTACACCGTAGGGGGGAAATCATATCCAGTCGATAGCGTAAGCGTGAAGAGTTGGGCACGAAGCCAGGTGAGTTTTTCTAAGTAAATGCTTTTGCGATATTAAAGGGGTTAAATACATATGGAAGTTTATTATAAAGCATCTTATTATTATGTGAGCTTTATACATGCGAGATTCCTTATAAACGTAGTTTATACTTTTGTTGTTGGTTAAAGGTATGCATACATAGTTGTGAGTTGTATGGCCAAAGTCGGGGGGTGTGGCCCGCCTAAGCTCATACCAGGGGGTGTGTCCTGTATATGCCAATTGGGGGGGGGGGGGTCCCAGCTAAGGCAATATGAGCCAGACACGTCGTTACCTTCGGGTGACGGTAGTGTGTGCCGGAAGTGTGGTTGTAAATGCGGTGTCGATCTTATAACTGAATTGGTTTATTTTATTATAAATCTTTTCCTTACTTTGTTGGTGGTAATTGTATTTAGAGGGGACTCACTAGACCTCCAGTCTAACCCTCTCTCTTTCAAAACTAAAAACCTTTTCAGGTAGACGCGAAATAGGAGGATCCGGTAAAGGCAAAGAGAAGGTGTGAGCGGTACCCGATTCTAGAAGACTTCCTTATAGGTAGTTGTTTTTATTCTCAGTTGTGTAATAGGTTGTCTTCTGCAAACCTTGAAATCTTATTGTAGACTTGGGTCCGTTTTGTACATGAATTCATATTAATCGTTTATGTTAAATTTGTTGGAAGTTTTGGGTTGTTACACAAAGATGAATTGGGAAGGAGATGTTTGTACTATTCATAAACTCTAGAGAGAGGAAATGTTTCTCTCTCTAGAAATACATACAAAAGTATACCGACAACATTTTGAAAGTAAAAATAACAAACAAACTACAACAAAACTCCTATTTATACCCTATCACCTTGTTTACATATAAGCCCAAATCCAATGCTATTACAAGGCCCAAAATACAAACTATGATGACTTTACAAAACTTTCAAACTTAGAACATTTTATGTTCTAACAAGTTATATTACCTTACCGGATGAACATGACAAGAACCAAGAATCCTACCCGGTAAGAGCGATGGTAAGGACCAAAAGTTTTAGATTGTAAGTAAATGTGAAAACTCTTACCCGAATAGCGTTTACCAGGTAAATTATTGCATATGATGCATTTTAATGGAGAAAACACGAGAAAGTGTATAAATTTCTCCAAATTTGGAGAACTCTTCAAAAATGAGTACCTTGAGAAAGAAATCTTTTTTTATTATATTCCACCAATGAGAAATTTTAAAATTAAATGTTTAGAAGAGAGAAATAATATTTTATTATATATATATATATATATATATATAATTTTTATGATTTTTATATTATACCTATGAAGTCTTATACTATGGGCAACTTTATCATATAATATATATATATATATATATATATATATATATATATGTAAATAGAGTAGCAAAAATCTCACTACAAACTTGTCGGCATCCGGATGGAGAGAAATCCTCATCAAAAAATTATTTAAACAAAATTTACAAAATGTTTTACATAATATATCATATAAACAAAATTTACAAAAAACTATATATATTTGAAGTAATATTTGGCGAAGGTTTTCAAATATGTTACTACAGTCTACATGTTTCCCGTAAAAAAAGAAAAAAAAAACATATATATATATATATATATATTTCATAGCCATAACATTAACTTTGTTAGTTTTTTGTATTCACATTCATGCATATGTTTATTTGAATTTTACACATTTGAATTTTACACCCTACAACATTGTGTGGGTACACAACTAGTATACTATTAAGTGGGACTTTAAAAAATTGTTTACCCAAATAAGAATTGGATTAAAATATGTTTCATTTTTCATGAATTTTACTGCAAATGAAATTTGAATTCATATAGTTTGTTATTTATGGTGGTGTAAATGGTATTCTTTTATGTTTAAGTCGAAACCATGAATGAAGTTAGTTGTTAAGAAGTTATTTCAGTTTTTTTTAAGGCCGTTTACTAAACGTTTACCTGGTAAGTGCTTATTGGCTTGTAACAATCGGGTTAAAATAGGAATTTTAAAGTGTTGGGGGAGAAATTTTAAAATGTTCAATTATGAGGGGCTAGGGTGAAAAGAGGGTAAAAGAATTTGTAACCCTAGAGATATCAGGATTTTTGAGTATTGTATGTGTGTGTGGTGGCTTGTGCTAGAGAGAGAGAGCAAAAGTTGGGGTGATTCCAAGGAAGGAGATCGAGAACGAAGGAAATATTGCAAGATCTTCAAGGTTTTGAACTTTTTGTGGAAGGTAAAACTCCATTTATATATTAAACCTTTCATCGTATCATTAATTAATTCGTATCAGTTATGTTATGGGTTGGGGTTTGAATCTGAATAGTTTTTGGAGTATAAACGAGAAGAATCTTTATGCAATCATTTTGGTGATTGTTGGAACTGTTGATGTAATGAAGTTTCTCGTTGTCTTAAATTAATCTAGGCTAAGTGTATTGAATTCTATAGTTATTTGGGATCTGCAGTTGAGTTAATCGACTTCTGGGTTTTATCGTTCGGATAATATTGGTCGATTAGGTGATCCGATCCTTGGGTTGGACATCGGTCGACACCGGTCATAGTGTGGAGTTCGGTCAATTCTAAGAGAAGTATCGGTCGAATAAAAATTTGGTCGAAATGCTAGCACCGGTCGAACCTTGGGGAAGGTCCCGGTCGAAGGAGTGGGGGAACCCCGGTCAAGTTCAAGTACCGGTCGAATTTGGAGTACCGGGCGACCCCTTTGGTCGGGCCCCGGTCATGGTTGTCTTTCCCGATCGTAGGAAGGTAGGGGGTACCGGTCGACCTCAGTCTGGTCAACCCCATATCCCGGGCGTGATTTTTTAATTAGCAACTTCCGGTCGAGAGTTTGCAGGTACCGGTCGGTGTCCACCAACCCAGTCGCTGGATGTGAAGGAGTTGGGTTGAAGCCCATAAAGAGAGAATTGGTAATTATAATACATGATATTTGATACTTTAATTATAGTGGTGGACTCTTTTAGCGGCCCAAAATTCTTTTAATCATTCAAATTGTTAAGCTATTTAAAGAATTAAGTATTTCTTTCCAAGTTAGATTTAACGAAATAACTTTCGGTCAAAGGTTAGATGGAGTTGGGATGAGGGTGTTAAGATTAACTTTGATTAATTAGAAAGTGTTGTAATTCTTCGAGCGAATGTCTCGTTTTATAGGTTCGACTCGGATCATTCATTTAGACGAGAGGTTTTAGCGGTGGACTGTAGGTGAGTTTTTCTAAACTAAACCTTTTGATGATGAAAGCATGTGAAGTTTATGTTAAAAGTTGAATTATTTATGATGGCATGATTTTATTAAATTGTTCAAGTGTGTTATAAATTGTTGTTGATTAAATGTATGCATACATTATACGTGGGTTACGTGACCTAAGTCGGGGAGTGTGGCCCGCCTACTCGTGTCGGGGAGTGTGGCCCGTTCATGTCGTTGGGGGGGTGTCCCAACCTTAAGGCAGGGCGAGTTAGACACATCGTCTTTGACGGTCGTGTGGTCCGTAACGTGTTTTATTTATGTGCCATTATTAAATGTTGTTTCTAATTCTGGAAAGTATATTTTGTTGCCTAACTATTAGAGGGAACTCACTAGACCTATGGTCTAACCCTCACTATTTTAAAACTAAAAATCTTTTCAGGTCGTCGTGTGTTAGACAAAGCAGCTAAGGGTAAATAGAAGATCTAGCGGGCGGATAGAAGACCGGCACTTAGTCATTCTTCATTATCTCAGTCGTGTATAGGTTGTTTACAACAAACCTTGATTTAACTATTGTAAGTTTGGGACCGTTATGGCATGGATTATTATTCGATCATTGAGAATTTTATTTTAAGAATCGATCCGCTTGTTTTTATTTTGGTTGGGTTGTTATAGTTGGTATCAGAGCCATAGTTTAAGGGATTTAGGTGACCGGATGGGCCTAAACTTAAATTGTGGAGTAGATGGACACAACTGATATTTAGGGAGCCTTTAAGAAAGACCTTGATCATCGTGAGGTGTGATAACAATAGTGACTACTCTCATGTAAGGTGAATTCATCGCATCTGGCCAATGTCATTATGAATTTACTGGTGCATGGGCATACTCAATTCCTATTGTTGAGTGTGGTTCAGGGTAGAGAGTTCTATCCATAGATTGATAGTTTTAGTTTAGCGTGTGGTGGAAGTTCGTTTTTTTAAGTAAGGTTAAGCCGTTAGGATGCATATCGTGCGGGTGTAGATATTTCGTTGAGAAAGGACCTCCTGAGTCCATAAGGAAGAGAATGATGATAGGAGGTGAGCTTGTCGCTCCCAGGGAGTCTTCAGTTGGTAAAGGGCTATGTCGTTTAGTGAGAAGCAGGAAAGTGTTAATCCAAGAATCGAATGATCGATTTGAGGATTCTGAAGCTGTAGTTAACTGAAGGGTGGTTGAGAGACGATTTCAGTGTTGACTGATAATATGTAGTGAGGATCAGATGGGAATGAGTTACCGTTTGGGTTGTGAGTCAATAGTCACGGTGATGACTAGTTTTGGGCAAAGTTGAGAACCCTGACTGGTTGGTCGGAAGCGAGGAGTCTGGGATAAATTATAATGAATATAAACAGTTGATCTTATGAGAGTAAATAGCCTTCAATGTCATTGAGTCTCATGCATTGTGTGTCAAATAAATTACTGAAGCTTTTATCTTTCACATCAGACGTTTTGGCAAGTGTGTGTCTTACGAAGTAGATGTTTTGAAAAATGTGTCGACACATGCGAATATGTGTTTGAATCGAAAGGACAAGTTTTTTGACTTTGGGTGATAAATTTTGAAAATAATTATATATTTCTTTACAAATGAGTCGATCTTTGGATAAGAAAATCAAAATATCATTTGATCGCATGAATTTATAAGTGAGTTGGGTATAAACATGTGTAGTCATATCAACAAGGGTGAGAGTTGTTGGCACGCTCAGTGTAAGCACTTTCTGGGGTATTTTTTATAAATTGTGTGTGTAGAGTTCATCGGAAACATTTTCAATTGTGCCAACCCCGACAATGGGGTATGGTGAGGAGAAAATTGTTGTGGAGTTGAGGTAAAACGATTATGGAAACCGTTGTACGTGGATAAGTCAGTGTCGTGTCGTGTACACGTGAGTTTGTTTTCTAATGAAGGTATTTTCTAAATTTTCAAACGTGTCAAAAGTTTAAATGTTTGTGCGTCATTCATGAAGGCTATGAACTCTCTAGGTCGTTAGGAAGGTTGCAATTAGGAATGATGAAAGTTTTAAGAGTGGAAGTGTGTCGCTCAATCAGAGGGTAGTAAATGTGTGATATTGGTATTCTTCTAAGTAAGGGGGTGAATAGCGGAGGTGGTTAATGGAGGCATTGACCTATGATGTTAAGGATGATGGTACTATAATGGTTCACCGTTGGTATCATGTGGATGTCGGTAAATGGTTGTGTCTGGAGTGGAGTTTGGAGTTGTAAAAATATTTTGGCAATTAGCTGTTGCGGTGGAAGATGAAGGTTTCACTGGAGATCCATGTAGGATGGTAACAGGATGGAAGTACATCAATGTCAATTGTGGTTGTGGAAATCAGAAACCATTAGTGGTAAATGTCATAGCGTGGAAAAATGAAGTAGTTGTTACGGATAGTTTCGAGGAGTTTTGTGATGAAGCGAAGAGTTATTCAGAAAAGGTGTGTACCTAGTGTGATATTGGGCAACCTTGGGTGGATAATACAAAAAAGGAAGATTACTAGTTCAGTAAAGTGGTTCTTTATCGACGAAGTTTTGATGGTTATGTGGGAGTGACGTTTTTATATAGCACAATTGGAATGGGTTGCGCTTTGTGCATTTAAGACTTCGAGGTAGTACATTTAGTTATTCAGGCTACTGGAGTTTGATTCCAGCAGGTCGCGATGAGCCGACAAGGAGCGATATTTGGTTGAGTGGTTTTGAAAATCATAGTTTTGTGATTTGGCCAGATTTGAGAAAGACAAGGTCGTGAAATGCCTTGAGGTCCGATTTCAGTATTATGACCAGTGAGAATTGAACGGTATTTGTAGGTGTGCCAAGTGGTCGTAGAGACTTGCAGTTGTTTTGGGAGGAGGTAGTAGAGTATTGGCAGTAACCAGTAGTCGATGACGTCTTTATGACATAGCTGGGAGTGTAAATCATTAAAGTGGTAAGGAGTTTCCTTAAGGATATCTAGAAGGCGGGTGTTATCGTCATAGGATGATCGTCTTCGTCCGAAGATCTAGGGGGAAAGAGTTGTAAGTGGTAAGATTGTGGTTGGAATTTTAAGTTGAAAATAATGTTGTCAAATGATGGGTGGTGGTTATCTAAGGGAGGAGCTATATGTTCTCTTACAGCAAGTTTTGGGCGGGATTATTTTATGTCTCTAAAAGGATTGTTGAGAGTGTTGAACTATTTAATTCTGGAGGTTGTGCAGTAGATAGGAAATCCGTGGGCATGAGGAATTATGCTTGAGGGTGAAGGGATTATAGCAGATTGGGCAATCTTGTTTGGCGAGAGAGAGTGGTGCGGTGTTTTCGATTAGTGGGTAACGTTTTTAAAGAGTTGGGTTGATAATCTTGCGTGTGAATTGTGGATAGTCGGTGGACCTAGCAAGTAGTGTGATTGTGCTTCGATACATTTGGGATTCATCGAGGAATAAAGTCAGCAATGTTGGGTGAGCGGTGTTTCTTGCAACGAGAAGAAAGTGAAGATATCATGTCGGAAATGTGGGAAATCTGAGAGTAAGAAGTTGGCAAGTGACACAAAATGTGGAGGTATGTTTTGGATTCTGTTGTCAGCAAAGTTATAAACCCCTAGCGTGGGTATGAGAAAGAGAGCATGGCGTTGGTGCGGTGCGTGTATGATTAATCAAAGTCGTGTGGCTGACTAAAAGTTCACGTTGCTAATCAGTTAGTCAGTCGTTAGAAGTGGGTATGAAATCCTCAAGGAGGAAGGCAGAGGTGTTGGGATATAGTGCTTGGAACGAAGAACCATAGTGTCAGTGTTGGCAATACGTGAAAAAGGGGATTCCAAGTGAGTCCGTTATTCCGTGTTAATCCATTTGAAAAAGTTTGTATGAACTTGGTCTTTCCGTATGGAGCGGGTGAAGTTGGGTTCTATTGCGTAATTGGTCGGGTGTTTGTGGATGCAATGAGAAATGGAAGTAGCATTAATCGGACAGTTGGAACCGATGGATTACGAAGGTTTTGATTTGTGAAAGTTTCTATCATTATGTGAGAAGTTGAAGTGATAGCATTGGAGCGAGGTATGTTAGCGTGTAAGATTTGTTTAATGCCGAGGAGTTGAGATCTAGGGAGAGTCGAAAAAGAAGGAGCTTCTGCGTTGGACTTATGTTGTACTAAGAGGAATTGCTTGCAATGGCAAGTTGCATGATGAAGAGACTCGTGGCGATGAGATGTTGGTGAGGTCTACAGTTATCGATGTATTATGTTAGTGGGTGGAGTGATTATGTAAACTAGGATGAATGTCATTGTGGTGTTGACTCCGGTAAAAAAAATTAGTGAAGGAAGTTTTTGTAATCGAGGGGTAAATCTGATGGTTAAGTACGATCATATAATGATCAGAATGGTTGGAAAATCGTGCAAGTGATGGCCGACAAGGTTAGTCAGATTCGAGAACGGTTGAAGATGGCTCAAGATTGCCAGAAAATGTATGCAAACAAGCGAAGGAAGCCGATAGAATTTCAAATAGGAGACATGGTGATGCTAAAAGTTTCACCATGGAAGGGAGTCGTTCGTTTTGGCATGAAGGGCAAGTTGAGACCAAGATATGTAGGACCGTTTCCTATAGCGTAGAGTGTTGGAAAGGTAGCTTATAAGTTGGATCTACCGGCGAGTTTGCAAGGAGTTCATCCTGTTTTCCATGTATCCAACCTGAAAAAGTGTTTAGCAAAAAGTGACGTTGTGATACCGTTAGAAGATGTCCAAATTAATGAAAGGATAAGCTTTGTAGAGGAACCAGTACCGATTTTGGATCGTAAAGTGAAAAAGTTAAGGAATAAGGAAATTTCCTTGGTAAAGGTTTAGTGGCAATTCCACAAAGGACAAGAAGCGACTTGGGAGTTAGAATCGGTTATGAGGAGTCAATATCCCAGTTTATTTTAATGAGGGAATTCCGAGGACGGAATTCTTTTGAAGGGGGGATATTGTAACAACCGGGTTAAAATAGGAATTTTAAAGTGTTGGGGGAGAAATTTTAAAATGTTCAATTATGAGGGGCTAGGGTGAAAAGAGGGTAAAAGAATTTGTAACCCTAGAGATATCAGGATTTTTGGGTATTGTATGTGTGTGTGTGTGGCGGCTTGTGCTAGAGAGAGAGAGAGCAAAAGTTGGGGCAATTCCAGGGAAGGAGATCTAGAACGAAGGAAATATTGCAAGATCTTCAAGGCTTTGAACGTTTTGTGGAAGGTAAAACTCCATTTATATATTAAACCTTTCATCGTATCATTGATTAATTCGTATCAGTTATGTTATGGGTTGGGGTTTGAATCTGAATAGTTTTTGGAGTAGAAACGAGAAGAATCTTTATGCAATCATTTTGGTGATTGTTGGAACTGTTGATGTAATGAAGCTTCTCGTTGTCTTAAATTAATCTGGGCTAAGTGTATTGAATTCTATAGTTATTTGGGATCTACAGTTGAGTTAATCGACTTCTGGGTTTTATCGTTCGGCTAATACCGGTCGATTAGGTGATCCGATCCTTAGTTTGGACATCGGTCGACACCGGTCATAGTGTGGAGTTCGGTCGATTCTAAGAGAAGTATCGGTCGAATAAAATTTTGGTCGAAATGCTAGCACCGGTCGAACCTTGGGGAAGGTCCCGGTCGAAGGAGTGGGGGAACCCCGGTCAAGTGCAAGTACCGGTCGAATTTGGAGTACCGGGCGACCCCTTTGGTCGGGCACCGGTCATGGTTGTCTTTCCCGGTCGTAGGAAGGGGGGGGGGGGTACCGGTCGACCTCAGTCTGGTCAACCCCATATCTCGGGCGTGATTTTTTAATTAGCATCTTTCGGTCGAGAGTTTGCAGGTACCGGTCGGTGTCCACCACCCCGGTCGCTGGATGTGAAGGAGTTGGGCCGAAGCCCACAAAGAGAGGATTGGTAATTATGGTACATGATATTTGATACTTTAATTATAGTGCTGGACTCTTTTAGCGGCCCAAAATTCTTGTAATCATTCAAATTGTTAAGCTATTTAAGGAATTAAGTATTTCTTTCCAAGTTAGATTTAACGAAATAAATTTCGGTCAAAGGTTAGATGGAGTTGGGATGAGGGTGTTAAGGTTAACTTTGATTAATTAGAAAGTGTTGTAATTCTTCGAGCGAATGTCTCGTTTTATAGGTTCGACTCGGATCATTCAATTAGACGAGAGGTTTTAGCGGTGGACTGCAGGTGAGTTTTTCTAAACTAAACCTTTTGATGATGAAAGCATGTGAAGTTTATGTTAAACGTTGAATTATTTATGATGGCATGATTTTATTAAATTGTTCAAGTGTGTTATAAATTGTTGTTGATTAAATGTATGCATACATTATACGTGGGTTACGTGACCTAAGTCGTAGAGTGTGGCCCGCCTACTCGTGCCTGGGAGTGTGGCCCGTTCATGTCGTTGGGGGTGTGTCCCAACATTAAGGCAGCGCGAGTTAGACACATCGTCTTTGACGGTCGTGTGGTCCGTAACGTGTTTTATTTATGTGCCATTATTAAATGTTGTTTCTAATTCTGGAAAGTATATTTTGTTGCTTAACTATTAGAGGGAACTCACTAGACCTATGGTCTAACCCTCGCTATTTTAAAACTAAAATTTTTTTCAGGTCGTCGTGTGTTAGACAAAGCAGCTAAAGATAAAGAGAAGATCTAGCGGGCGGATATAGAAGACCGGCACTTTGTTATTCTTCATTATCTTAGTCGTGTATAGGTTGTTTACAACAAACCTTGATTTAACTATTGTAAGTTTGGGACCGTTATGGCATGGATTATTATTCGATCATTGAGAATTTTATTTTAAGAATCGATCCGCTTGTTTTTATTTTGGTTGGGTTGTTATATGGCTCACTTTACCTAATCGGATCAACATGACAATGATTGAGAATCTTATCTAGTAAGAGCGATGACAATGACCTATGGGTTGTTTGGTTTATAGAATTGGAAGGAATTGGAATGGTCAATTCCATTGATCAAATTCCATGCTTAAGTTTGGTTTGCGGAATGAAAGCGATGAAATCCTTCAAATTCCATTGAATTCCACGATTTAAGGAATTCATCATTCCTTGGCTTAAGTGAAGGAATTGAATTCCTTCTAACCAAACGCTTGGTCAAATTCCATTCCAATTCCTTCAAAGTCAAATTCCTTCGATGGATTCCAATTCCATCAAATTTCATTATGTGAACCAAACGCCCCCCCTAGAGTCTTACCCAGTAAGCGAGAGCGACGACTTACCCGATAAGCGCTTATCGGATAAAAATATTGCATAAGATGTCGTTTTAATGGACTAAAATCTTAACCTATAAGTTAAGTGAAAGTATCACCTATTACCGGTAAGCATTTAATGGATTAGCGTTGGATAAAAGGCCCTTTAATCAAACTAAACCACAAAAATCTTACCATATCAAACGACCAATAAACTTATGTTATGTTTAGTTGTTTCAGTTCATTTAAATAACGATCAATAATAGATAATAAATTAAAAGTTCAACAAACAATATAAAAAAGCCTATATGTAAAATGTCACAACGAAACATATTTTTCCCAACTACATGCAGGCCATTATTTTATATGATTAAGAAGGTGTTTGTGATTGCTTATTTAAACTCCTTATTAATTTATTGTGTTTTATCACCGTTAATAATCTATTTCTAACGTTTGGACTGGGAAAAAAAACAGTTTATAATTTTTTTACACCGCTAATCAGGAGTTTTTAATAAGTTAGTCCATAGTGACTTATCAACTTATTTGAAACAACTTGTGACTTTTTTGGTTATTTTTCATATATAAGCAATCCCAAACATCCATAAATAACAACTTATTAACTTATTACGTTTTTGATAGCACAATAAGTTAATCAAAACACTTTTTATAAAACTTTTTTTTCTCACCACATAAATTGATAAACACTTTTAAAAAAAACATAAGTTGTTTTAAATAAGCAATCTCAAACACCCCCTAAATCCGATGTTTAACATCAATATAAAAACCATCAATAATATTTCTTCAAAAAAAAAACATCAATATAAAAAAATCTATAAGGAAAATTATGTTTAATGTTTTCTTATTTTGGATTTTTGTCAGAAATAATAGTTGATTCGAACAAAACAATTTAAAATTTTTCAAAAACCGAAACCAAATCCTAATATTTTAAAATTGAATCGAATGTGTGAGTTCGATGCAAAATTGATTCCGACAATCAAACAAATCATGTATATATGATATGAATCCGTGAACCATACCAAAACTTATCGTTTAATTTGATGTGGACATATGGTGTACTGAAATCAAGTTGCAAAAAAAACAAATATAAATGACATATTAATAGATTCGAGTCAAAGAAAAACGGAAACAAGCTGAGGGGTGCCATTTGCGATTTACGGAATTTAAGGAGAAGAGCCAACATGCACCCAACCTCAATTCCCCAACACTTCGGATTCAGAACGTTCATGTTTAAGAGATTTGTTTTGAAATAAAAAATAATAATATTTTCGTCATTTTAAAATAATAAAATAATAAAAGTTTGTTATTTTAAGCATATATGTAATATTTTCGTTAATCGAAATAATTGTGCAGTTGGTTTTTGTAATATTTGATTAAAAAATATATTTAATTACTAGTTAGATTTTTAAGTTTATAGGAGATAATTTTAACGTATTTACTTAGACATAAGTTCATTTGAAATATATGTTATTTCTAATGAATCAAAGCAATAAATAGCAAAGAAGAAAAATACCAAATAGGTTGAGGGGTTAAACATGTTGATTTTTTTATGTAGTTATTGGTACAAAAAAAGTATTGGATCAAATTGGACTAGATAAACTTGAATAATACTGGACATGACAATACAATATAATAGAACAGGACTGGACATGATATGTAACACCCTCAAATTTAGAAATAGCAACTAATTTATAATTTTTAAAATACATCAATAATTGTATCACCTAAAATAATAATTTAAGGTTTAACTTTAATAAACACAAATCAAACTTTATGCAAGATCTATAATAGAGATACGTGTTACTAAAACCCAATAACAGTCGTTATCTCCAAAAGCGGAAGACGTCATCAAAAGCTAGAACTTTCCCGTGCATCTAACTAGCTCTCGACTCTTCACTGTGTCGCTAGTACCATTTCCCTCATTAAGGACCTGATGCATATGCCAACAAATAAAAATGTTAGGTTTAACGTCTATTGAGTTCAAGCAGTTTTTATCATAATTGAAAAAGGTAAAGCCGAAATATTGCTTATTTAAAATATAATTTCTCAATGAAACCCATTATTTTCGTGACCAAACTCTAAATCCAAATACCCATTCAATATGAATTCCAAAACCCAAGACTCCCTCCAAAATGTACATAAGGTTTAATATCTAAATATTGTAAATATGGTTTAAAAACTCTAAAATCTAAAAATACTCCAAAATATGGATGAGGTTTAATCAAGGTTCAAAATAGCGTGAGGTTTGGCGTGGCGGAGAGGTCAAGCCTTAAGCCTTACACGCCACGGCGAGGACGCGGCGTTTTTCAAGGCGTGACATAAGGCGGCAAATTTGTATGTCATATTCAAAATTATATATATACGTATATGTTTTATATATATTATTCTAATCAAATAATGATATTAAAGAATATACATTCATATTGGAAGAAGAAAAATCATATAAATTAATAGTATAAAAATAGCTTTTGATTAAATATTTAAAATAGAACATAGAAAAATAATTTTACAACTTCGTTTTAATCGTGAGTCCATAACGTTTATGACTTCATGAAACTGTGAGTAATGTGATTAGATAAATCTATAAAAGTGTTAAATCTAAATATAAAAATGTATAAACACAAAAGATAAAAAAATTGAAAAATTAAAAAATTAAAAAAAAATTTGAAAAAAAGTCACGCCTTAGAAAAAACGCGCGCCATGGCGCGCCTTAAGGCGCCATAGCGTGAGTCACGCCTTACAGAAACGTTATGGGCCATTTCGTAACGACGGAGACGCGTCTTACGCCATATCGCGCCATGGCGCGCCTTTTTGAACATTGGGTTTAATACCCAACACCATAAATAATGAAAAATACTCCATATTCAAAACAACTCCAAAAAACGTGGACAATACACTATTTAAAGAGTCTCAACTATAGATCATACAGTCACCAAGTTCAACCATTCACGGTCTGTAGTTTGGGTCCCCCACTGATCCTAGTCACGCTCGTTTGCTAGAAATGACAGCCACTAAGGACTGCACGGTCATCGAGTTCAACCGTCCACGATCTATAGCTCAAGTCCTCCGCTTGGATCATACGGTCACCAAGTTTAACCACCCACAGTATGTAGTTTGGGTCTCCCGCTACATCCTAGTTTCTAGCAAGAAAACAGGGACAACAGTCTCATTCCAAACCACTGATTCCTATTTCTATGGATCCATTGCATTACAGCCTAAAAATTACATGACTCCAAATGAATGACTAACGCACTCAAAACATGTAATTCTCAAATCAGATGAAATAAAGACAATTCATAACCCAAGCCCCACATTGAGCTATTAAAACCGGACAATTATCCCATAAGACTTATATGAGTCAAAATCGAGCCAAAAGTTCAACAACTCAATTGACTATTTATTTAAAAGTCATGATAAGTACTAAAATGTATTTAACCAACATTTATGCAAACTCGTGCTCCCAATGTATGATTAACTCAAAACCCATCGTTGGCATTTTCCAAACAAAATCATATTATTTATCAAAAAAAAAAACACTTTATAACACGATTACGTGTATTTTTCAAATGATTTATAAATTTAATGACACTATGAATGCATAAGCATCAAATAATCTCCACATGTGAAAAAAAATCATAAAAATAATACACTTTCAAGATTTATTTACCAAAGTGTCCAAAACCCCCAAATATGTGTATTTCGCGAGTTTTATAAATCAAATGTACCAAATACGCAAGACTCATCAAATAATCTAACATTTATGATTATCAACTAAAACACATAAATACATAAAATGGATATTTTTGGAATGTATAAAGTTTTCACAAGGCAACTTGAACTCGCTTTGTTAGATTTAAGCTAAATCGAAGTTTTACCCAAAACTTGAGTTTTCTTGGTGAAAACTTGAGTCTTCAAGCAACACCTCATAACTCTTAGATCCAAATGCAAAATAGTTCTTTCAGCTACAAAGATCCAAAACCTAAAACAACAAGGAAGGGAGATGAAAGAAAATGAAGAATATACCAAACCTAACTTAAAATCGAGACAGATAAGGAGCTTATCACCATAAAATATTGTTGTATCCTCCAATAAAATTCAAATTTTTTGATATATCCTTGAAGAGTTCTAAAAAAACAAGACCATAACAAAAAGAAACGTCAAAATCGGTATAACACCCTACCTTCTTATGAAACATTTCTACTAAAATTTCGGCATGACGCATTCATATATTCATGATTTTACCATTTTTATAACCTGTCTATATTTATGTACAACAATTTCCCAAAATTTTACATTTGTAAAAGCCACATATGTGGGATATCATGTTTTCATACATACTAATTATAAAGATAATGCTAATACAATTTCCACCAAAACAATATTTGCAACTCAAACATCCTCCCAAAAGAGTTATCACTCGTTGCGCCATCCCATACGTATCATATACTAGATTGTTTTACTTACCACTAGCACTACCGCCTGCACCCGATCTTGATCCTGGGATACACATCGACAAATAAAAACAAATCAGGCTTCACAGCCTGGTGAGTTCAAGAGTTTACATAATAAAACATTCATTTAATTCCAAATATTCAATCAAAATCCAACTGATTCACGTGACTAGTTCATATTTCTAAAACAATGCATGACTTGCAAACATTTAGAAATATACAAATGGACACATTTATTCTCACCAAGCAATAAAATATGTGGTTATTAATTTTACGATGAGGTAACAAACATCATACCACGTGGGGGAGACCCACAACAAAACCGGAATCAGTGAAGGATCATTACCCAGCAGTCCACTTATCCATTAGGCTAATTTCGGCATAATCACCATGTGCACGTTGTGTCTTACATACACTATGCCAATTAGCTGAGTATCTGGCACCCATCCGTGCACGGTACTCCAATACAACGCCCGATGGGAGCAACCCATCAATGGTAAAGGGAGCAACCCATCAATTGTAAATGGAGCGACCCCAATACAACCACAACAAAGGGGGTGACCCTAAGTCGCCAGATCCGGATCTAATTCATCACCGTCAGAGAGCAACAAATAGCTCATTGTACCTCATTTATACAAAGTGTACTTCACCAAAAAATTAACTCAATATCATGCTAAATAAACTTTATGTTTTAAAATATCAAAAGCATATTACACGATGTTTTTCATAATCATTTAACATGTTTGTTTCACCTTCAAATTTACTTTGGTATAAACCTTAATTAACCACATTTATAACACCTGTTTAAATAATGCATTTTTCCACGACATATATTCAAACACAAACAACATGAATCAACTATGTAAAATACATATGTTTGACGTGTACCCAATTTAAAAACTACATGAACTCACCTTCATTCGATTAAGCCAAATTCAGTCTCCGAGTGCCTCGTGCAACCGTCTCAACACCTAAACAATCCATATGCGGTCTATATCAATATAAACACTATAACAAGACATTCAAACAACTCTTTCTAACCCATTAAGAATTGTCATAAACGGTTTTAAACCCATTTTTATACAATCTTATAAATATTCGTTCTCTTTTTCCTGTCTAACAATGACCAACTCTATAAAAAGTTTGTTTTTGACCCACTTAGAGTCCGATTTACACCATATTCGTCAAAAAATGATTTGTAGTATACATCCTAAGCTTTTCATAAATATATTACACACTTTAATCCAAATTACGAGTGATTTATTACGATTTTTACAATTTCCAGTAGCAACCAAAACAACAATTTCAACTAAATCACTCTAAGGTTGAAGTTATACTTTCAAAACTCATATCCACACACATTTTATCTTTTTCAATCTATGTAGTTCCAACATTGAACTCCCAACTAAAGAATTCATAGCTAGGCTTTACCAAAGTTTATATCAAAACACCATCAATGAACTCAAGGTAGGCATAAAACTTGTTTTTGACATAAAGTTTGTTCATTAACCAAACTACCATCAAATCCTCATTTTCTCATTAACAAACTACTATTGAAGTGAACTAGTGAAGGTCTTCAATCATGCTTATTTAACTTTTGTAACCATGTTTAGATAGTTCACACATCAAAATCCTCCATGATTTTCAAAGAACCCATAACAATCTCACCTTTTACTTCAACCGGACAAGAACAAACCTATAAGTTTGAAAATCCTTCAAAATGCAAATGAATTGTTTATGTGATCATTGAAACACTTTTATACACCTTTCATTACTATGTCCCTTTAATTTCCAGCCTTTAATTTCGCATAAACTATCCAATTTGAGTTTATAACAAAACAATTTGACTTTTAGAAAAAGTCAACTGTTTTATATCCAAACTTGATTCTCCTTTCAAAAGCATGTTTGGATTAAAATTTTCAACTTAGATATCCTCTTAGTGTTCCTACAAAAATAATTACATCAAGTTTTTTCACTTCTTTATATCAATTTCAATTTATGAACCCTAGAATGGGTTACACTGTCTTGAGGTTGAAGACAACAAATTGGAAATCAAAACAAGATAACAATCTAGTCGAACTAACGCACTAAACCAAAGTATAAACCGAATTGAAACTTATTTATGTACACATACCTCAATTTTTAGCATGAAGTTCGAGTTTTAAACCCGTTATCAAGGTCTTCACCTCATCGACCAAAAATATGGTTTCTTTCTTTGATTTGGATGCTAAAACTCAACCTATGATCCATATAACATATTTTGGTTTCATGATTTGACCATTCTTCAGCCCTAGCGTTCTCTCTCTCTTGCTTTCGGTTGATGCTTTACAAAGAAAGAAGAAGACGTTGTCTTCATTATTAAACGAGTTACTTAATTAACACCCTCAAGTTTTTGGATTCTTACTTTGACCACCATGGTTTTAAGTATCCAAATTTCACTCTAAACTTGCATTTCATTTATTGTTATTCTTCAAAATACTTGATATTTCTAAATATCTTTAACATCGTAAAAACATATATCCACATTCTAAAAGATCGTTTTATATCTCATCATTACCAAATTATATCGAATATAATGGTCCTTCAAATTTTTGGGATGTTACAATCGGAGCTACGATGAGAGAGATATCACCAAATGAAGAAAACCTTAGAAAACCATACATTTAACCCTCTGGACCCTGACCGCGATTGTGACATGCGATCGTGACATGTCACAATCGCATGGAAAGGTTGCCCAAAGTGTACCAAAAGCTATTTTACCCCCTTGGAGACCTTGACATGCTATAGTGTCACCGGCACATTCACCGGGCACTATAGCATAGCCCGCACGGCGAGTTTTTCGACCGTTCTTCGACCGCTTTCTTCACCGTTTTCCCGACCGTTTACTCGGACCATCCTCGATCGTTCTCTTGGTCATTCCTCGACCGTTTTCTCGACCGTTCCCTGACCTTTTTCTCGGTACATTTGATGTTATTATGCCAGTTATCGTGCCATTGTCATAATTTCATGGCACATTCGTTGGGATGACCAAACACTCAGTAACGTCTGCGCTATTGTGACATATGTCACAACTACATGGCACCATAGCCGGGACTACCACACTTTCAGTACCATTGGTGCTATTGTGACAGATGTCACAACCACATATCACTACAGCCGAAACGACCATACTCTTAGTACCATTGGTGCGATTGTGACAAGTGTCACAACTACATGGCACTATAATCGAGACGATCATACTCTCAGTACCATTGGTGCTATTGTGACAAGTGTCACAACCACATGACACTATAGCTTTATTTCCTATTTGGTTCTTCGTTTACCAATTCACCCAGTTCAACATTTTTCTTCAATTGGAATAAAAATCAGGATGTTACATGATAAGATAATAGGACATGACTAGATGGAACAAGTTGTTTATCTATTGTTTGGTATGACTAAGGGCCCGTTTACCCAATGTTTACTCGGTAAGCGCTTACTGGTAATAGTCAACACTTTCACTTAACTTATGAGGTGGGCTTTTAGTCCACTAAAATGCAACATTTTTTTTTCCATTCTCACTTATCGTATAAGAACTCTCGGTTCTTGTCATCGCTCTTATCAGGTAAGGTTCTCAATCCTTTTCATGTTCATCCGGTAAGGTAAAATGACCCATTAAGTACTTACAGAGTAAGCATTAAGTAAACGGCCCCTAAGATTGGCTAGGCAAGTTGTCCTAATGTTGTGGAGTTGGTGAAGATAGTGGACGGTAGTAGTGGTGGATATGGAGGTGAGGATGGTAGTGAAAAGTGGTGGTGGGCAGTGGTAGTGGTAACCAATGATGATGGTGGTGGTGATTATGGTGAGGCTATGATGGCTAGCGGTGGTTGACGGTGAACGCCGATGGTGGTGGTGGTGGTGGCGGTGAAAGGCAATGGTGGTGACAATCAAACCAAATATCATATAGGGTTATATCAAATAAAAGATTTTTTTGTCTTATTCGATCCCACCTAGTCCTTGTCCCAGTCTCACCCCATGCCACGACAAACATGGAACAATGAGTTTTGGTTCCGTCCTATGTTGTGCCAAACGTAGAAAATGAAAATGTCAGTTTTGCTCTGTCATTTTGTATAAAGTTCTATATACCAAACTCAACTTTAAAGTGCATTTAAATGTTTACCAATTCCTACAACGTGTGTTGGAAAAATATATATTATTATTTTAATAATATGTTTGTAATTATATTTGATACATAAGTATTAATCTATCTATCTATCTATCTATCTATCTATCTATCTATCTCTCTCTCTATATATATATATAACTAGAAGCGTACTCGCACAATGCAGCGAGATATATCACGATTTTAATGTTTCATTTTATTTTTTGTTTTTTTGTTGATTTACAGTACGATTTTGGATGGTTTTGAGAAAATGATAATGTTTTTTTTATAAATTTTTTTAATTCAGGCTTAATAATATAATGTTTTATATATAAAAAACATTAAGTATTTTGTTATAATTCAATGATTATCTTATATATTTTAATGACATCTAGAAAAAATAACCAATTATATATTTAATAATATAATTAAAACAAAATTATAGTAATATAATATATTAATTAATAGTGATACATAGAAATGTCTGCATAAAAGGAAGGTTCTGCACATACCAAATTGATGGATGTTAGAAACCTGCAGTAGTAATATGTATCTTGTGCTTTGAAACTTGTAAATGAAGAGATTTTTAAAATCTTGCATAAAATGATGATACATTGTGCCTAATAATTTGTATTTAAGATTTTTTTATCCGTGTTTTATAATGTAGTATAGATAAGTAAAACCTTGGGGTGATGATATGACATTGTAAGTAAGTATTCTAAATTTTCTCAAAGTTTTGATTTTTAAAAAATGGTTTATTTGTTAGACTTTTATGTCCCCATATGTAAATTATATTTTCATTAAATGTATGGGGGTTTCGTACTTTTACATGCACATTAAAGCTTAAGCTATTTAACTATTCATTTTTCCTTGTTTAGGTTCGATAAGTATTCATTTCCCTTCTTTATGTTAATAAATTATTCATTTTCCCTTATTTATTTAACTTTTTTTTCTTTTGGTAACCATGGGTTTCCGAGCCAGCTTACGCGCATCAACTAATCCCCGGGCGACCACGAATGGTCTGGAGTCATCGCAGGTGAACGTCCATGGCCACAAGGACTTTGGCAGCACCTGAATTTAAACCCTAGGTAGATGAGATTTTCCACTACATTCCCCAAATGTTTTAACCTTGTGGTCTTCATTTTTTATTGTTAAGTTATATGGTCTTATATGTATTTTATATGTTTTTTTGTAGTGCACAAACAAAAGGCAAAACAAATGAGATCTTGTCTAAATAAGTCGTGAAGATTGTTGAACATATCGAATAACGTGAAAGCTTCATGTACAAGATACACATATATTATAAAATGTATGTAACACCTCAAAAATCAGAGTAAAATAAAACCTGAAATCCTGACAACATGACGAAAATATTTCAATTAACTTCCCATAAATGGGATTAGTCCTTAAGACTTTACAAAACCTGCATAGATAAAGGGTTCATCAACAAACTAATCTACATCCCTATATCAAGATTTCATCAGTTGAAAGACCATTGGTCATCAAAAGAATGGGACTTAATAAATGCCCAAATGAAATTACTAGACATCTCCAAAAGCCTCGAGACTCAAAACTCGTCTCTCCAAAAACCCCGGCAACCCACCGCTAATGGAAACCTGTTACACATACCATTTGAGAAAAAGTGTCAAACTTAAAGCCTGGTGAGAACATACAGTTTATAAAGCTCAAATGATATAAACATTTGTATCATAAGATAATATTTCCAAAGAGGTTAAATTTACAATTTAAGCCTTTGCCACAACCGGGCTTTTCCGTTATAAACATGTCATAAAAGGACCGACAATAAAACGTTTTACCAAGGATTGTGGCGTAACACAAAGTAGGCCAAAATCCGAGTTACGAGCTAAACAATTGGAATCCGAGGATACGAACACAAAAGTTCGTGCTTCAACGTGAGATCAAGCCCCAAGCAAAACAAATGTATACTCCTTCGCTAGGATCACTATGAACAATGGCTAGTATCCGGCCTCACATAACCGTACCAAGTTGCCACCGAGGAACATATGATCCATAGCTACAAATTTGAGGAATATGACGTCCCAACAATACAGTCGACTCAAAACCTAGAGATCCACTAGTAATGGTACAGAATCGTCACAACAACATATGTGACCAACCATAAATAAACATATGGTATAAATACATTTTATAAACAAAATGTTATTTCCAGTTCAACTTCTGGTAAGAATGAAAATCATTACAAGGAGCTCTTAAATATTCTTTTCGCATACTCGCATAACGTGCAAGTAAAACATCATTTTACTTTAACAAGATAAAATCCAAAAGGTAACTTTTGATATGTATAAAGTTTAAAATGGTAGTAGGAACTCACCTTTGTTTCCTTCTTCTTAAAGAATGCTACCTATGACAACACCGAAAGAATCGGTAAGTCGAAGCACAGATAACACTCCCTCTACCTGACTAAAGCACCGACAACAGAAGCTAACCGACGGCGTAAAGAAGACTTGAGCACTAACAGAAGGGTACGCAACCCACACTTTGCGTTTCCCACTGTGAACGCATAGTCCACTTTGCGTTTCCCACTGGGAACGCATAGTCCACTTTGCGTTTCCCACTGGGAACGCATAGTCCACTTTGCGTTTCCCAAAGGGAACGCATAGTACACTTTGCGTTTCCCAAAGGGAACGCATAGTCCACTTTGCGTTTCCCAAAGGGAACGCATAGCACCAACTCGACATCACTTTTTCCGGTCGAACTGTTCAACCGGAACTTGCCGGAGCTCCAGCCCAGATTCCGGCCAAACTCAAAACTGGAAAAACGGAGATTTTAAATGGATGAAAAGCTTCCTATTACGAATCTATACGGTCAAAACATAACGAAGCTAAAGATTAAGATATAAAGCATACCTT
Organism: Arctium lappa; assembly: GCA_023525745.1. Taxonomy (NCBI): domain Eukaryota; kingdom Viridiplantae; phylum Streptophyta; class Magnoliopsida; order Asterales; family Asteraceae; genus Arctium; species Arctium lappa. The sequence continues at coordinate 20,509,209 of CM042048.1, read as the reverse complement.
AAAGAGCAAAAGAAAGAAACCCCACTTCAAGCTTTTCTCTCAAGCTTTACTTGCCAAAATAACACCCACTGGATCAAAATATAATTTATGAGATATTTTGCAAAGTATCTCAAAATTTAGTATATAAATAAATCCAAGTTACATTTAACCCCCCGAACTTTGGGAAATAAATAACTTTTTACCCGAAGATAAAAATGCGGGTGTTACAAACCTCCCCAACTTGGAAATGATTTCGTCCCCGAAATCCAACTACACAAAGAGATGAGGATATCTTCGCTTCATATCCTCCTCAGCTTCCCAAGTCACATTAGCTCCCCAGTGATGCTTCCACTGCACCTTGACCAAAGTGACTTCTTTGTGACGCAACTTCTTAGACTTTCTCTCTAAGATGGCGACGGGTTCTTCCACACAATGGTTTCCTTCGTCTACCCTTAGCTCTGAAAGGGGAATGACGTTGTCTTCTACCACCAAACATTTCCGGAGGTAGCAAACATGAAACGTGTTGTGTATTCTGCTCAATTTCGGTGGCAGTTCCAACTGGTAGACTTGCAAACCCACTCGCTTAAGTACTTTGAAAGGTCCGAGGAAACGGGGACTCAGCTTCCCACGTTTTCCGAACCGAATAATGCCCTTCCATGGCGATACCTTAAGCATAACGCGGTCGCCTACTTGGAATTCCATCGGTCGCCTCTTCTTATCGGCATAGCTTTTCTGACGATCTTGTGCCGCTTTCATTCTTTCACGAATGCACTTGACCTTATCGGCAGTCTCTTGCACGATTTCATGTCCGGCGAACTGCTTCTCTCCCGCTTCAAGCCAACACACGGGAGTCCGACACTTTCGCCCATACAATGCCTCAAAAGGTGCCATCCCAATACTCGAGTGGTAGCTATTGTTGTAAGAAAACTCCACCAAAGGCAGGTGAGAGTCCCAACTACCCCCAAAATCGATGACACAAGATCTCAACATGTCTTCCAAGGTTTGGATCATTCGTTCGCTCTGCCCGTCGGTCTGTGGATGGTAAGTCGTACTCAACTTTACTCGCGTACCAAGCTCTTTCTGAAACCCATCCCAGAAGTTCGAAGTGAACCGACTGTCGCGATCTGACACGATCGACAATGGTATTCCATGCCTCGAGACTACCTAATCGATATAAAGTTTCACCAACTTATCCATCGATAAAGTCTCGTTCATAGGCAAAAAGTGAGCGTTCTTTGTCAATCTATCCACTATCACCCAGATGGTATCGTGTCCCCGAAGAGTTTTAGGCAACTTCGTCACGAAGTCCATGGTGATATGCTCCCACTTCCACTCGGGAATCTCTAAGGACTGAAGACTCCCATACGGTCGTTGATGTTCGGCTTTAACTTGCGAACACGTCACACAACGCTCAACGTAACGCGCCACATCAAGTTTCATTACCGGCCACCAATAGTGCAACTTCAAGTCCCTGTACATCTTTGTACTTCCAGGATGAATGGAATACTTGGACTTATGTGCATCTTCTAGCAACAGCTCATGGTTTCCCCCAATCTTGGGCACCCACACACAGCTATCTTCCGTCAAGAGCAAACGTTGTTTTGTCATGACTTCCTCTTTGAGATTCTCTTTCAACAATGCTTCCATCTGTGATGTCTTGATCTTCTCAACAAGAATAGACACTAGCTCGATTCTTGAATGGGTAGCCCGAATACTCCCGCTATAGTCCTTCCGACTTAGCGCATCGGCCACCATGTTCGCCTTACCGGGATGGTAAAGCAATTCACAGTCGTAATCTTTAAGCAACTCGAGCCACCGCCTTTGCCTCATATTCATCTCTTTCTGATCAAAGACATACTTCAGGCTCTTGTGATCCGTGTAAATAGTACATTTCGTGTCGTACAGGTAATGTCGCCAAAGCTTTAAAGCGAATACCACCGCCGCTAATTCCAAATCATGAGTTGGGTAATTCTGCTCGTGTATTTTAAGCTGCCTCGAGGCATAAGCGATTACCTTGCCTCGTTGCATCAACACACAACCCAGCCCCATTTTTGAAGCGTCGCTGTAAACCACGAAATCTTCCGACCCTTCAGGTAAAGTCAAGATCGGAGCTTCACACAACTTCTTTTGAAGGATCCAGAACGCCTTCTCTTGGGTTTCGGTCCATTCAAACTTCACATTCTTCCGAGTTAGAACTGTCAAGGAAGAAGCGATCTTCGAAAAGTCTTGAATAAATCTCCGGTAGTATCCTGCCAGACCCAAGAAACTTCGGATCTCTGACGGACTCTTAGGAGGCTCCCAATTCATCATAGCTTCAATCTTGGAGGGGTCTACTTTCACTCCGTCCCGAGTGACTACGTGCCCCAGAAATTGTACTTCTTTAAGCCAAAAGTCGCACTTGGAAAACTTGGCGTACAACCTCTCTTTTCTCAACACTTTCAGAACTTCACGTAGACTGAGTTTCAGCTTTCTTTTCTTCTTCTACTCTAGGCTTCTTGTCAACTTTCTTTCTGGTTGCCATCATCTTGGTTCTCTTTAGTATCCTTTGCCCTTGCCCTATAGTAGCTTCCTTCTTATTTTCTTCCTTTGTCCTTTCTTCTGATCTAGGACCTTTAGAAGCAATAGACTTAACTCTTTTTATCTTCTTGATCTTCTGAGCTAGAGTCTCTTCTTCCTTAATCTCTGCCTTTTCCTTTGTTGGAGTTCCCTCTTCACTTTCAGGGAAGGGTTTATTGATATTCACATCATGCCTCTCCTTAGCTTTCTTTTCAAACTCCACTCTATCCTTTTCATTATTCTTCAGCTTTCCCATTTCTTTCTCATATAGTCCCTTGACTTGATCAAAAGTCATCTTTATGAACATTTCTTTCTTCACACCAATTGCACTCCTCAAGAAAGTTATCATCTTGTTCCTTTCCTGAGTTGCAAGGTAAGTTTGTGAAGGTCTTCTCTTCTTTGCACTTGATCTGGCCATCATAGCCTTTCTCAAGCTTATTGCTCTTTGCTTAGCTTTCTCTTTTTCCAACCCTTTCTGAAATGCTTCATTTAGTTCATTGGCTAGTGCTCTGGCTATCTCTCTGTCTTTCTCAACCTGCTCTTTCTCTGCTTGATCTAACTCTTCTTGCAGTTTCTTGGCTAATGCTTCATCTGATTCAATCATCTTTTGCTTTTTGATTGGTTGATCAGTTTCTATCATCTTTTCTTTCCCTTTTCTTTTTACATCTGCAGCCATGTCTTTCTTTTCTGATTTCTTTGCTCCCCCTTCATTTATGACCACTCCCTTTGCTTTGGGAGTGTCATTCTTTGCTTTTACCAGCATCTCTGCTACTTCAACCTCTTCAGATGTTAATCCTGTTACTGCTGCTTGTGTAGTTTCAACAGCACTAACAGTTTCTGCTGCTGCCTTTTCTTCAACAAATTCAGCCCTTTCTTCAACAAACTCCCCCTCAATCTGTTGAACTATTTGTTCTGAGCTTGAATTCTCCCCCTTTTTGGAAGCATTTTCCTTCTTCTTTTTGTTTGCCCCATTTCTCCTTCTTAGAACAAATTGCTTTCTCCTTTTCTTGGCAATGAGTTTTCCTACCAATTGCTTGAGTTTGGAAATCTGCTCTTGTTGGGAGATGACCACTTGCTACAATTCTTTAATTTCCTTTCCTTGATTAACCACATCAACATTGATGTTGGCTAATGCTTCAATCAATTCCCAGTAAGTATATCTATCCTCACCTTCTTTAGGTGTTTTACCCACCCTTGAAGGATCCTTGGAATGTTTTGCCATCAATTCATCAGTTTCAGTTCTGTTCTCACCCTTTTTGGGTGTTTTGCCCATCCTTGAGGGATCCTTGGATCTTTTAGTAGTGGCCTTCTGCCTAGCAGAAGCATCAACTACCCCCTTGGTTTCTTGGCACCGGGGTCCTTTGGTTGATTTCTCACCCAAAGTTGCCATGGGGAAGGTCTTAGAGATGTTACCACTGGCCTTCTATGTGCTAGCAGAAGTAGTGGCAGCCTTCTCACCCATATGCTCATCCATCTCCTTTGAGAGCACCTCCTCAGGGTTGGGAGACACCCTGTTGGTTTCCCTTTGGATATTCTCTACTGGATAGTGCTCCAATAGAGGGCTTTGAGGCTCTTGGTTAATAGTAGGTACACCAAGGGAAGGAGCCTTATGTACCTTTCTCTTGACATAAGTCTTGGATATTATGGGAGTGGGTTTAGCAGCAAAGGACTGAGGGAAAATTTGAGAGAGGGAAGGTTGGGATTGGCTAGCAGTGGGTTGGTCTAATGGGGTCTTGACCCTGCTGCCATACCTTCATTAGTGTGGGACACCACCATCATTGTAGAGAACAATGGGGTGTCAACTCCTTCCGAGTCCCCAGCAGATCTTCTCATATTTGAGAAAACTTTGCCTTTAGGGGGTTTAGGTACATATACCCCATCAAAATGAGGCATATCTATCAATTCGTGGGTGATAACTTCTTGGACAAACCTGGGGTACATATAAAAACTCTTTTTACTTCCCAGATTTGAGACAAGATCATTAAAAATCATTTGAGAAAAATTGTACCTTCTGGCAGTGGCCAAACAGACCAAAGCATAAGCAATGGGACTGCTGAACTCACTCCATCCAGTAGTCTTTTTAGAAATGCAGTGCATCAAGGTATGAACAAGAAAACGCCATTGGGGTGAGAATTTATCTTTTGAGAACTTAAAAACACCCAATGGGCCTCCATACCCCATTCTTGTAAGAGTAGAAAACAGTTCATCATTAGAGATAGAAGTTATACCAGAGGCATCGTCTAGACGTAGACTGATGCGAATCACCTCTTCAGTAACTGTCAATGGCTTGCCACACACCGTCGTCTTTATCATTTACACACCATCCTCAGTAACAATGGTGGCATGTGCCCAGAATTGCCTTTGATGCTCAATATAAATTGATGGAGACACTGTCAGTGCATAGGCGATATGACTAGCTTTCAGAAAATCCACTATCTGATGAAATCCTGCAGCTTGCTTTGGCTTTTGGAGCATCGCGATTTCATTGTGCTCGTCAATGAATGCCATTGATGCCATTGATCTTTAAGAGTTCTTGACTGAAAACTTGATTCTTGAGAGAGAGAGAGAGAGAGAGAGAGTTTAGAGCGCAAGAGAATAGTATGCAAAGAGTCGTTATGAACTTTTAGGCGGGCAAAGGGTATTTATAGTATTCGGATTATAAGCAGTATTAACCTAGAGTAGTATTAACGACTATCAGTATTAACTGAGAGCAGTATTAACCACTAGCAGTATTAACTGAAAGCAGTATTAACTGAGAGCAGTATTAACCACTAGCAGTATTAACTGAAAGCAGTATTAACCACTAGCAGTATTAATTGAGAGCAGTATTAACCACTCGCAGTATTAACTACTAGCAGTATTAACTGAGAGCAGTATTAACCACTAGCAGTATTAACTGAGAGCAGTATTAACCACTAGCAGTATTAACTACTAGCAGTATTAACTGAGAGCAGTATTAACCACTAGCAGTATTAACCACTAGCAGTATTAACTGAGAACTGGCAATAGTAAAACTACACTGGCAGCATTAACTGCACTTGCACCTTTTAAGCTTGTGTTGACCATAACCTTTCATTTGTACCTCACACTTTTATTCCATCTCTCCATTTTCCATCATTCTTTAACCACTTGTTTTACCTCTGAACTTACCTCCATCTGGAGTATCATACAAAGAGCAACATGTCCTCCTTCAAACCTTTTGAAGCTTTGAAGGCAGTCCATGTTACTTGATATGTGCCAAGAGCAACCACTATCTACATGCCAAATGCTCTTCCTCTTGAGTTGTTAGTTGCCCTGCACACTTGATAAATCAGTTAGTCTTGGATGGAACCCAAGCCAAAGTTGTCTTGGGTTGACCTTTCTCATTTATATAATCTGTCAGTTTGGTCTGGATGAGTTGTTTAGGAATCTCATGGCTGGAATACTTTGTCAAGATTATAGGCTTTGCAACATTGATACTAGTAGAAGCACTATCCTTGTTAGCAGTAGTATTGGTTGCAGCAGCACTATTTCTGTTAGCAGTACTATCTGGGATAGCAGTACTAACAGGTTTCTTTACAATTGGAACCCAAACTTGAACAAAGCTGTTTGCTTTCTTTGTCTTTAAATTACTCCTTGGCTTATTTGGAGCATCTTTCTTTGTATTAGCAAACTTGTTCTGAGCATGATACTTTTTAGGTGCTCTTTTCTCAGCCATTTGATTCCTTCTTTTATTCCTATAACCAAAAGAGTTTTGTGGTTTTCTTTGAAAAGTGACTCTTTGGTTGATAGGGTTGAAATAACAGTGTTTGGCAAGATGATTCAGTTTGCCACAGATAAAACAAGGTTCTGGTCTATTGATTTTACTCAAATCAACCCCTTGTTTTTGTGCCCACTGATTATTCCAGTTTCTCTGATTTCCCCTTGGTTTATCATGTTTTTGGGGCTCAAATTTATTGCAAGAACACTGTTTGCAAGGGACATGATTCACAACTGTGGTTTGCTTATAATGGACCTTCTCAGACTTTCCCTTAGTCTTTTCTATGTCCTTAGACTTGATCCAAGCCTTTCCACATCCCTCATTGGTGATAATGTTATTTTCTAGAGGAATCTCACCACTCACAGTGTTCTTCTTACTCTTTTCATTAAAGTTTTCTTCTTCAGAGTCTGTTTCAACCACCACTTTGTCTAATGGATCTACCTTAGTGGCTTCATCAGACAATTCCTTCCTATTCTTGGTCTCTAGCAAGTCTGATATAGGAGGGATGTAATTGTTGTTGTATGGTGGTGGTGTGGTGTTATAACATATTCCTCTTCTAAGTTTGTCATGGATTTGAGTTTGGAGCAAAGAGTCCATTGCTTTAGAAGCATTGGAAAATTTCTCAATATCCAGCTTGGCTTTCTCAAACTCACTCTTTATCTTCTCATTCTCCTCTTTAGACTTTTTCAGCTGAAGTTCTAGGTCATTCTTCTCCCACTTCCAGTAATTTGTATCATAAGAATGTTGAAGTTCATTGGCTTGGAAAACTTTGATCTGTTCCTCAAAACTCTCAACAATTCTTACATAGTCTTTTATATCTCTCTCTAATCTTTTAAGGTCATCATTCATTGTCTGGTTGTGATCCCTGTACCTTTTAACAGTTTCCATACAAGTTTTAGAGCAAAGATTAGACATTACCTCTGTGGGGATTTCTGTGCTTGAAGAATCTGAAACTTTAGCCATTGATGATTTCTGATTTCAAGGAAGAATGATAATTGCAGGTTTCTGAGAATACTAGCTCTGATACCACTTGTCAGGATCGAATTCTTAACAAGAATAAAGTCTCAGAAACTAATATCAAAGAAGTTGTGGAATAACACTTTGATATTTAATATAACAGTAAACAAAACAGTTTATAATCAACAACTTGTAAACTTGTATTCAATGCTTGAAGTTACAAGATTAAACACACAACCTCAATATTGATGAACAGGCTCACCAATACGAATTCTACTTCTCTAGAATTAGGATCTATGCCTTGAGGTTGATTTTCTCTAAAACTTAGAATGAATGAATGAATAAATCTATGTTTTCTATTCTATGCAATTCTATACATATATTGAACAAAAAGATAATTACAATAAAATATCTTCAGTATATCTTCCATGAATATCTTCAGCTTTCCATATTTATCTTTAACCACGATCTCTTCATCATTATCTTCACATTATCTCTGAAGCAGCATTAACTTGGTTTTAGCAGCATTAACTACTAAGCAGCACTAACCACTAGCAGTACTAACTAGCTAAGCAGTACTAACTTTGTTCAAGCAGCACTAACTTTGACTAGCAGTATTAATTCTACTAGCAGTAGTAATACTCAGCAGTATTAACTTTGAAGTCTTCTAGCAGTATTAAAATTGTTCTAGCAGCATTAACTACAACTGGCAGCATTAACCACAGAAGTAGTAACCATGTTGAACTAGAAGTAGTAACCATGTTTGGCATATTTCAGACCCAACACTGTTCGTGCTCTGTCTCACTCCTGGAGTACACGAGTATGTCATCAATGAATACAATGACCGACTTGTCGAGGAATGGTCGTCACACTCTATTCATCAAGTCCATAAACACTGCTGGTGCGTTCGTCAGACCAAAACGCATTACAAGAAACTCATAATGGCCGTAACGCGTTCTGAAAGTCGTCTTTGAAACATCTTCTTCTTTTACCTTCACTTGGTGATAACCTGAACGTAAGTCGATTTTGGAAAAACAACCCGCTCCTTGAAGTTGGTCGAACAAGTCGTCTATTCTCGGAAGCGGATACTTGTTCTTCATTGTAGCTTTGTTCAAATCACGATAGTCAATGCACATTCTAATTGTGCCATCCTTCTTCTTGACAAATAAGACCGGAGCTCCCCAAGGTGACGAACTCGGTCTTATAAAGACTTTCTCCAATAGCTCTTGGAGTTGTGCTACCATCTCTTGCATCTCCGATGGCGCTAAACGATAAGGTGCTTTAGCGATCGGTGCTGCGCCAGGCACAAGATCAATCCGAAACTCTACCTGACGATCGGGTGGCAACCCGGGCAAGTCGTCCGGAAAGACATCTGGATACTCACGCACGATCTTCACATTTCCCAGTTTTGACTTCTCTAACTTGGCATCGATCACATAGGCTAGGAAAGACGAACATCCTTTTACTAAACACTTGCGTGCTCTTGCCATTGTGATTATTGCCACTTCACCCTTTCTCTTTTCACCATAGATGACAACGAACTCTCCAGAGGGGTTGGGAAGTCGAATCAACTTCTTGGAACATACGATCTCGGCCTGATTATTTGACAACCAATCCATACCGACCACAACATCAAAAACCCCGACTAACATCGGCAGCAGATCGATCGGGAATTCTCTCCCTTCGATTCCAAGAGTACACTTCTTCAGAACTTCGTGGATGAGAACTTGTCTACCATCAGCTATTTCTACTACTAACGCATCCTCAAGACTAGTAGTGGGCATAGCAATTTTCTGACGGAACAATTCAGATACGAAAGAGAAACTAGCACCCGTATCGAATAAAATACGAGCAGGTACAGAGTTTATAAGAAAAGTACTCGATACCACATCAGCGGATGCCCTGGCCTCTTCGGCCGTCATTTGAAACGCTCGACCCTGAACCCTAGGAGGGTTCTCCTTCTTTGCTGGCGTGCTACCCGACACAAGCTTCGGCCAATCTCTTCTCACGTGCCCCGGTGCCTTGCACTCATAACAGACGAGTCCTCTAACCGGGCAATCTCTGACAGTATGACCAGGCTTCCTACACTTATAACAAGTTTGAGAATTGGTGCTACAGTTACCGTGATGCTTGGTTCGACACTTCGGACACCACTTTGCTTCCTGGTAACTGCTGAAGTTGCGGTTTCCAACAAAAGGTCGGGCCTGCTTGGGAGGTATTGAACTGCTCTCCCACTTTCTCTTATCAGATACTACCACCGATTTCTCAGATTTGCTTCTTGCGAACATCTCCTCCATGAACTGAGCTTCCTCCACCATCTCTCGGAGGTTAGAAGCTTTGAAATTATGGACCATAGATTGCATGTCCGCTGGCAAGTCGTTGAGATACGCTTTCATCTTGTCTTTCTCTATTGGGGCAGCGTGCCCCACCAGACCAAGCTTCTCCATAAACTGACGGGTGTACTCTCTCACCGTCAGGTTTCCCTTTACCAGAGACCGGAATTTTTTCTCAATTCGGTCCATTGTTCTCTCGTTGCAGAATTCTTCTAGCAACTTCTTCTTGAACTCGGCCCAAGACAACTGAGCCAACACTTCAGGAGAAAGAGTGGATTGGACGATATTCCACCAGATGAGTGCAGTGTCCCTCAGCAGTTGGGTACCGAACCACAACCTCTGATCATCTCTGCATTCGGAAGAGCCAAAAGCTTGCTCAACCGCTCGGATCCACTTTACACACACCGCCGGGTCATCAGAACCGAAGAATTCTGGCGGTCCGCAACCCAGAAAGGACTTATAGGAACAACTCTTCCTATTCCCCGGAGCACCAGGAATCCTGCGCTCTTCCATCGTGACCCTTATACCATCGCCTCCATAACCTACTACGACGTTCTCCACAACCGTCTCACTTCTCCGATTGTTTACGTCGCGGTCCTCCATCGCTTTCAGCAGAAACTCTTGCTGTTTTGCCATCTCTTCTCTCATTACCAACATCACGATGGCCAACAACTCGGACTGGGGATTAGCGTCCCCGATGACTGGGTGAGACGAAGCCAGGTCTACTCGCGGAATGACCTCTGGCCCCCCACCTAGCCTTTGCTGAACGGGTGGTCGTACAACAACCTCAACTCCTTCCGGCTGACCCGCTGTAGAGGTTGTCGCTTCAAGACCATCAACACGAGTACGCGGTCTTCCGTGTGTACCTACCATACTGAACTGCTACACAGAGCAGAGGAAGAGATAAGAGAGATATAGGAAAACACGAAAGGAAAACGTACTACCACATTACCAATTGTCATATTAACAGCAAATCAAGCACTCTTACGTACAATATCCTCATAATAACATTAGCTAAGTGAAATTATGAACATACAACACATAATGGTTCTTGTCACCACCACTACAACGCCTGATAAACGTACTTTCCATCGACTCTAAGACTAACCCAACTTAGAAGCTCTACCCAAATCTCGCGGATCAATTCTTAGTATACTCAGTCTAAGTCTAGACATTTTACCTTCATGCCTAGTTCGCTTAAACTAGAGCTCTGATACCAACTTGTAACACCTCAAAAATCAGAGTAAAATAAAACCTGAAATCCTAACAACATGACGAAAATATTTCAATTAACTTCCCATAAATGGGATCAGTCCTTAAGACTTTACAAAACCTGCACAGATAAAGGGTTCATCAACAAACTAATCTAGATCCCTATATCAAGATTTCATCAGTTGACAGACCATTGGTCATCAAAAGAATGGGACTTAACAAATGCCCAAATGAAATTACTAGACATCTCCAAAAGCCTCGAGACTCAAAACTCGTCTCTCCAAAAACCCCGGCAACCCACCGCTAATGGAAACCTATTACACATACCATTTGAGAAAAAGTGTCAGACTTAAAGCCTGGTGAGAACATACAGTTTATAAAGCTCAAATGATATAAACATTTGTATCATAAGATAATATTTCCAAAGAGGTTAAATTTACAATTTAAGCCTTTGCCACAACCGGGCTTTTCCGTTATAAACATGTCATAAAAGGACCGACAATAAAACGTTTTACCAAGGATTGTGGCGTAACACAAAGTAGGCCAAAATCCGAGTTACGAGCTAAACAATTGGAATCCGAGGATACGAACACAAAAGTCCGTGCTTCAACGTGAGATCAAGCCCCAAGCAAAACCAATGTATACTCCTTCGCTAGGATCACTATGAACCATGCCTAGTATCCGGCCTCACATAATCGTACCAAGTTGCCCCCGAGGAACATATGATCCATAGCTACAAAATTTGGGGAATATGACGTCCCAACAATACAGTCGACTCAAAACCTAGGGATCCACTAGTAATGGTACAGACTCGTCACAACAACATATGTGACCAACCATAAATAAACATATGGTATAAATACATTTTATAAACAAAATGTTATTTCCAGTTCAACTTCTGGTAAGAATGAAAATCATTACAAGGAGCTCTTAAATATTATTTTCGCATACTCGCATAACGTGCAAGTAAAACATCATTTTACTTTAACAAGATAAGATCCAAAAGGTAACTTTTGATATGTATAAAGTTTAAAATGGTAGTAGGAACTCACCTCTGTTTCCTTCTTCTTAAATAATGCTACCTATGACAACACCGAAAGAATCTGTAAGTCGAAGCACAGATAACACTCCCTCTACCTGACTAAAGCACCGACAACAGAAGCTAACCGACGGCGTAAAGAAGACTTGAGCACTAACAGAAGGGTACGCAACCCACACTTTGCGTTTCCCACTGGGAACGCATAGTCCACTTTGCGTTTCCCAAAGGGAACGCATAGTCCACTTTGCGTTTCCCAAAGGGAACGCATAGCACCAACTCGACATCACTTTTTTCGGTCGAACTGTTCAACCGGAACTCGCCGGAGCTCCAGCCCAGATTCTGGCCAAACTCAAAACCGGAAAAACGGAGATTTTAAACGGATGAAAAGCTTCCTATTACGAATCTATACGGTCAAAACATAACGAAGCTAAAGATTAAGATATAAAGCATACCTTAAAGAGCAAAAGAAAGAAAACCCACTTCAAACTTTTCTCTCAAGCTTTACTTGCCAAAATAACACCCACTGGATCAAAATATAATTTATGAGATATTTTGCAAAATATCTCAAAATTTAGTATATAAATAAATCCAAGTTACATTTAATCCCCCGAACTTTGGGAAATAAATAACTTTTTACCCGAAAATAAAAATGCGGGTGTTACAATGTAACTCATTCAGACTGCTATTACTCCAATCTCAATTTTAAATTGATTTTGTCTGTTTTGTAATTTCATGATCTATTATTATCTAATTCTTATTTCTATTTTTTTTTCAAAAGAGTCACCACAATGGTAATATAACATATTGATTTTATTTATTACGATATGACATTGTTACTAGGAAACTACATTTTTACTTTCAATTTTTAAGTATGAAATCAATTCTATGTCATTTTTGTATTAGTTTATTTTAATTAAATTTTATGTTATATAATAGATGTTTAAATTGTGGTTGTTATTAATAATTTAATCATACATCTAATATACTTTATAATCCTATTAATTAAATAGGCTCATAACCAATCTTTATATGCTAAATTGAGAATAATAATGCTCATCGACATTCAATTTCATCATTAAAAATATTGTATATGGTTTTACAACATGGTCTAAATTTATAAAAACAACAAATAAAAATAACTTATACATTTTTTCAACATGATTTTTTGCAATCTCTAATGCTTGATATCGAAAATTAATATTAGTATATATATATAAAGAAAGATCTATCAAATTAACGAGAAGCCTCTATTTCTTTTTATTTATTTTGTTATAATTTTGATTTATTTCATATTTTTTATTTTCTTTACTACTTTTTCAATTTCTTTTTTTACTTAACAATTAATTACATATATTTTTCTACAAATAACAACATTATTTATCTTACATTTTTTAATAAAAATTAAGTAATATATTAGTTTTATTTTTATTTACTTCTTTATTATTATTAAATTAAATTTTAATTTTTTTCATTTTTTGTACATAATCAAAAAATTATTGTTAAGGTAAAATTAAGGGTGATCACAGGTTAGATTGATCAGGTTTGAACAACCCAACTCAATGTAACAAATAGACAAAAAAAAGTATTGTATCGCTTGTTTCTAACCCATTTTGATTGGCCCTCCAAATTATAATTATTTACCCGAACCCAATATGATATGTCATTCAACTCCTCCATGTTATCATCTGTATCTAAAAGATGATATTTAAATAAAAAATCATTTAATCAAAAGTTAATTATTAATACAAAGAATAATTCCTAGTATAAATTTTTCTGAACTGAATATTTACATTTTATTAGATAACCTTAAACAAGAAACATCCGTATTTTTTGAGTTGGGAGAAGTATTTTTCTTTAATTTTCAATCGATCTGACTTTTATCCTTTTTGTAGATTTTATATTGTACCTTTTTAGGTAAATATGTATCGTTCTTTCTTTTTCTTTCGCAACCGACAAAAATAATTTACAAATACCCTTAAAAAAACTAATCAAACCAAAATACCATCTATTTAACACTACTTGTCAAACTTAACAAAAGTTTTTTTAGACAAGAAGAGACACAAGGATCAATTTGCAATTCAAATACCATTGAAAGAATGATGATGCAAAAATACCAAAAACAAACCCGTAAAAACTTGTACTTGTAGAACGGTTATCACGATGCATGCATTAAACAAAAAGGTTGGATCCATACATGCCTCTGACACAACTTGTTTGTTGTGGGCGCCGAATACACGTTGGTTTTGGATGTATTCCCTTAAATCGATAATAATTTGTTTCATATAATGTGTTATAAACCTTTAAAATTTGTCATCATATATCTTGATGTTTCTATTTATAGCACTATTGAGAAAAGTGGATCCCTAGAAAGCTTGTTATCTAACATCGACGAACCTATAAATAGGCATGCAACTCTCTTGGTACTCAACTCATTCTACTCATACAAAGTTCCATCTCATTCACTTTCGTTTTCGGTCTTAACATGGACAGTGGTGATCATGACGATAAGGCGTTTCCGATTGGCGAAACACCGCAAGAAACAGGGTTTTCACATGTTCCTAAATGTTACGATATCTCACCGTCTAATCGACCTAGTTTGAACCCTGATATTGCAGATGTGGTGGTTATTGACTTGGCTGGATTGAATGACCCTGCTCAACGCTCCGTGATTGTCAAGAACATTGGAAATGTTTGTCGTGATAGGGGGTTTTTCCAGGTCAGTTTTTTTTCCTAGTTTTCAGATCATTTTACATGTGTATCAGCCAATATCTTATTCATTCATTTTTTTTACGGATAGATAATCAACCATGGGATAACACAAAAGGTGCTTGACGAAGCATTAGGAACTGCATTTGGGTTTTTCAACCTACCAACAACAGAGAAGGCAAGGTACATGTCTAATGACATCTACAAGCCGGTTCGTTACGGGACAAGCATAAAGGACGGATTGGACAAAATTCAGTTCTGGAGGATTTTCCTTAAACTGTATGCTCATCCTCTTAACCAGTGGATTCAACAATGGCCTGATAACCCACCCGACTACAGGCAATGTCTCTCTTGTCTTATGTTCATGTTTTAAACTACTTGTTATTTCGCATTTAAATAAATGCAACTTATTTTAACGTAACACTTAACCATTAAATGGCAAAATATACCGTAATTATGGGCCGATTTTATGCTTATTGTAGTTTCTATTTATTGTTGACGAGGTAACATCTAGTTTTAGATATGATATATTTTGCGGTACAAAATTTTTTGTATCGTTTTTGTTCGAAAATTAATGTAATTGATTTCCAATTTATTTTCAAAATATGAATATGGCATCCTTTTGTAAATTAATAAAGTCTAGGTATCCATTTTACCATCGTTTAAATGCTAAATTATATTTGAGCTTTTGAAACAAACCCCATGCGAGATATCTTCATTTTCGTGGTTTTTCTTTTATTTAAACTATACTTTTGAACTATTTTTGAATTTACGAAAACAGGCCCCACTATTAAATAAAAAGAATTGTTAGATTTAAATATAGAAAACAATAAACTCAATTCTCATACGTTATGATATGATATGATAAAATAAAATATATATAGAGTTTCATCGATTGGAAAATATATAACGCACTATGGTCATCCATGATTTCAACTTCTACATAATTTCCATCTATGTCCTTCACTTTTGGATGTTGCTACACTTACACCCTTGTATTTGTTAATATATTCATTTTGTACCCATCATTTTTGGTTTCCATTTCTAGGTACTATATATATTTTTTCCAAATTAAAAAGATTATATAAATGATAAATGATGTTTTTATGATGTTATAACTTTTGGCCAATTTTGTATTTTAGTTATAGTTTTAATTGGTGAGTGTATCAGTTGAAACCTTAAAAGTAACCAGACTGCAAGTTGTAACGTAATATCAGGTATAAAGGTTATACGTATGCATACGTGTGCCTAAACTCTCGAAGCTAAGTGACGACAATCTTGTCGTTGACGCCTTTAAGGTATACGTATGCAAAAAGTGCTCGTGATAAATTGTGTTTATTGACTATGTTTAGTTGTTTGTCACGTGAATCATGTCGTCTTGTCATTCTTAGCAGTATTTTTTATTGGCCGAGAGTTTCAGAAAGCATGCATATTCAAATATTTAAGCTTGTAGCATACATGACTAGGTTTTATAGTTGATTATATCTATGGTATTACATTTGACAAATTCAACAATACTTCCTTTCTAAGTTGTATTTGTGCTTTATTTGAAAAAAGTGAATATGTACTTTATATGTAGGAACAAATTTCAGATGTAATTTTAAAACACCATAGCTTGTTGTTTTTCCTGTCATTTTACCATGTTTAAAAAATTTATGTCTCATGTATTTGATAAGTTGTGTTGCAGAGAAAAAATGGGGGATTATGCTGTGAAAACAAGACACTTAGCCATTGAACTGATGGGACTCATAACTGAAAGCCTCGGAATCGGCCCAAAATATCTTGAAACCAAAATGGAAGATGGGATGCAAGTGCTTGCTGTCAATTGCTACCCAAAGTGCCCTGAACCACATAATGCTCTGGGGTTACCACCTCACTCAGACTATAGTTGCATAACCATAGTTCTTCATAGCTCACCTGGGCTTGAGATCATGGATGCCTCAGATGACACTTGGCGATTGGTCCCTGAACTGCACGGGGTCCTCCAAGTCCATATAGGTGACCATGTGGAGGTATTGAGCAATGGGCTTTACAAAAGCATGTTGCATAGGGTTACCCTCAACAATGAGAGAACAAGGGTTTCTATTGCAAGCCTCCATAGCTTGGAAATGGATGAGAAGATGGCAACTGCTAAAGAGCTTATCGATGATGAACATCCTAAAAAATATAAGGAAAGCAGTTTCAATGATTTCCTCGATTTTCTCTCTAAAAATGACATTACAGAAGGAAAGAGCTTCATCGAATCACTCAAAACCAACTAGAAGTCAACAAGATATTACAGAGGGAAAGATCTTCGTCGAATCACTCGAAATCAACTAGAAGTCAACAACTATACCGAATAATAAAATAATGAAGCGTCTAATAAATAGTTAAGTTAAGAAGAAGTTTATCTTTGTTATTTCCGGTTTGTTGTAATAAAAAAAATGTTTGATGTTTAATATTTCAATATATGTTTTATCAGTATTATTATTAATTGGCATGATAAGAAGTCAATTATATCATACAAGGTACAACCAATCTTACGAATATTTTGTATTATTGTACTTGAATTTTGGTTAAAACCCCATTGTTTTAACGAAAAATCAAAAAACGTCGCATTTGCAATAACAATTGGTTTTGCACGAAAATATTTACAATTTTGAATTTATCAGAATTCAACGAGTGTTGTTAAATGAAGCTCCTTTTGGATCAAATAGTAGTTAATTATTTCATTGAACATGTAAAAAAAATGATAGTCCATATTGATATGTATAAGTATGAAACAAATAGCGAAATTTATTTAACAATTAGTCATTCATTAGAATAAATACAATTCAATTAGTTCTAAATAAAGGGGTTGTTTGTTTTTTTTCAAAAACCTCTTAATGGCTCTTAAGTCTGAATCGTTCAGACCTTTTTACACACCACCTCTTATTAATCATAACTAAAATAAGAATTCAAACCTCTTATAAAACAAACGACACCAAAATATCAAATACAACGTTGAATAAAAGATACACACTCGATCCAATTACCAGTTAAGGCAGAGTTGGTTATGTACCTGATGTAGTCCTTCACATCCGCTTCATTTACATCTTTCTAAATTTAGACCGATTAAGAACCATAACAAAAAGAATTTCTAAACGACAGAAATTATGGATCGGTTAAAACCCGAATTGGATTCGTTCAATACCGGGTTAAACCACTACATACTTGAATTGACCCATTTCAAGATTTGAAAACCCATACTGTAACACCTCAAAAATGGAAAGAGCAACTAATTAAAACTTTCAAATAAACATCCAATAAGGATAAAATCTATTCTACAAATCATCACATGAGTCACTTCTAATAAAACGCTATATTTAACTTCAACAAATAACAGGTCAAGTCTTGTATAAAGACTAATCAAGGTCGGGTGTTACTAAAACCCAAAAGAAACAGTTACTCTTCTCAACGACTAAAGCGGAAGACTTCATCAAGCCACTCACCCTTGCACATACTCCTAGCACTCAACACTTCACCAAAACGCTAGATCATCTTCCCCCATCCTGAACCTAATGCACATGCCGACAAATAAAAAGATTAGGCTAACGCCTAGTGAGTTCAAAAGTTTACAACATGAAATAAATACAATTGCTAAAGAGAGAGAAAGTAGTTTAAATCACAGACCTTCAGAAAGATTTACTTTAAATATCAAACGACACCATTTTCCAAAATTACACCTTTAAAACAAGGAACCCAACATGAACCTTTTTTCGTAAAACCACTTTAATCCCAAACTCACCCAAAACGTGAATAGTAATAAAAAAATCCCAATTTATAATAATACGAAATAAAACTTTACTTCCCGAAACACTCCAAACGTGGGCAGAGCATAATACACAACCCATAAATCTTGAATAAACAATTTCGCATATGCAAAATGTCACCGAAAACATGGATAATAAAATGATACAATTAAATACCCAATTAACACCTTCTGGTGACGGGAGAGACCCGATTCCATTGTACGTGGCGGAACACAAAGTTAAGCCACATAACCATGTTGTCGAACTACACCTCAGATCGTGACTAAATAGCTACACCTACAGTCGTGACTGTATTGCCTGCTCCGTCGAGCTACACCTCCAGTCGGACTATATTTCAAGTACCAAACATCGTATCCCCCATTGCCTGCTCTGCCAAGCTACACCTCAAGGATACACGATCTTATTGCCTGTTCGGTCTCTAGTAAAGTTTCATCCTCAGGGTACTCATTCGACCCCTAGTGCCTACTCCCTAGCATTCAAGATAGAAGCCTCAGCTCTTTACTTGATAAATCCTTATGTCTAACCTCGTGCATAAGAATTAGACATCCAAACACAAGACCCATGGTCCCGAAGTACAACCCATAAAGGTTCCTCTTCGCCAAACAACCGGGACGACACTAATGCAAACACAACATAATGTCCCAAAGTGAGAAATCCAAGGGTCCTCGCCATTAAACACAACCGACTTACATGCCTATGGATCCAATGCATTACAGTCTAAGATATATGACTCCAAATGAATGACACACGCACTCAAACATGTATTCTCCAAAACAAAGCGCAATAAAAGCAGCACTCACCCAAAGCTCCACTTTAAGCTAATAAACCGGAAAAATTCCCCAAAGACTCGGTGATTACAAAAACTGAGCCTTAAGCCCAACCAACAAACGACCTTATGCTAAAATCCACAAAATGCAATAAATGCAACCGACCATGACTATGCAACCACATGCTCCAAAATGTATGAATACCATCCAATATTATTTAGATTTGGGTAAATCATTTTCTAAACAAATTTTAACCACATAGGTTTACAACATCCGAAATATTCATAAGGTCGGGAATGACCAAACTCCAATGACTCACACATTGACATTTTCAAACCATTTTACAACTCAAAATACACCTATTCCCAATAACTACAAAATGTATTTTCTTACCAAATACCCTCCATCTTATGAAAATGATTATCAAATCATTTTTTGTTATGATACATTTATCACAAATCCCAAAAATACCAAAGATGTGAGTTTTATAAGTTTATAAAGTTAAAGATTTCCAACTAAATAAAACTTATCAGGTGATCAGCAGTTAACAATTTCATGTAAAACACAAAACACTTTAAAATGAACATTTTGGCATGTACAACGTTTTCACAAATCAACTTGAACTCACCTTGCTAGATTTAGGCTAAATATAGATTTTACCCCAACTTGAGCTTCCTTGAAGAAATCCGAGTCCACAAACAAAATCCTTCAAAAACCTAGATCCATAAATTTCCAACCATAAGTATACATCTTCAACCATATATAATCGATCTCCCAACATCTTATATCAAAATCTCTATTTTGGCCAAAAACCCTAGTTTGACCTAACTTCCCTAAAATCATCCAACCCAAAGTTTGATAAATAAAAACACTAGGAGGTCATAGATGGAGCATTTGTAACTTGATTAAAGTGTTGGGAAGAAAAGGGATGGATTTACAATAGTGGGTTTTGATAAAACTCAAAACCCTAGAACTTTCTTGAAGAAGACATCAATGGAGATGGTGGAATGGTAGCTCCTTGAATCCTAGACTTCCAAGACTTAGATGATGATGGAATGCTTAAAAAATCAAAGTGAATAGCCATAGGAATGGCTAGGGTTCGAACCAAGAAGATGGAAATTGGTTTGGGAGAGGAAGGGTAGGATTTGGGAAGTGAAAAATGAGGTAAAAGCAGAAAATCGCAACTTAATAGCCCTCTGCACCCCTGGTGCGACATTGACCAGCGACAGCGACATTGCCAAGGCAATGTCGCCAAACCTCCCCCAGCTTATGTTTCCCTCCTGCGACTTTGCCCTGTGCGATCGTGACTCGTCATAGTCACTGGGCATTGTAGCCGTGCCCGAACCAAGCCCTGAAACTCGACTTTTTCAACTCTAATTCTTCCGATACCCTAAGGGACTTTAAATAATGGTTTCCCACCAAAATCCAACCATTTCCAAGATACAAAAACGTCTGGTTGGCCTTTACTTACCGAAAATTACGGGTGTTACAATCCTCCCACCATAAAAGAGATTTCATCCTCGAAATCTAGATTCCCATAAAATGTTGCCCGCATGATAGATTGTCTCTACACCGCTTGCCAGAACTACCACCATAACCTTATGCTGCTCCTTACAATAAATGTCCCCTTGGGCACATCATACTTATATCCGAATGAATAATTATCTTCCTAATGTGTCCTTTACCCATGAGACTGCGGTTGTCTCCCAACCTTGGGTGACACGTACTACCTCAAGGGTAGTTTGTGATCTCAACTTCTCACCGGCCAATTCACCTCAGATCCACATGTTTCCGAACCCAAAACCAACGATCGACATCAAACCCCAAAGAATTCTCAATATTCTTAATGATCCATTATTGATTTTGATAAGGTCGTCCTTCCAAGGGCGTACCAATACGCTCTCGGGGTAGTATGGTTAATGCAGATCCGGCGAGCACTCAACTCCGATCTACTATCAACCTCAAAAAAATTCCTCAATAAGATCTTTACCACATCAGGAAAACCTATACACGCAATACTTAATTACCAACCTCTAATATTCCTATAAATTCCACCACCGAGAGGTCAAAATTTCTCATGATCTAATGGGGATACTTCCAAACATTCCAAGATTCATGGACTTCAAGAAAACAAGTCGACACCTAAAACTAGGGGTGTGCAAAACCCGACCGCACCCGAAAACCCCAAAAAACCGACCCGAAAAAACCCGAACAACCCGACCCTAACCACCCGATCATACCCCGAAGTCCGAAGTTCGAATTTTAGGTCTGATATATCGGTTCGGGTCGGGTCTTAATATATGTCACCCGATCCAACCCGAAACCCAAAAACTATTTACTAAATAAATACTATTTTTTATTACTTTTCCTAAAATCTAATCGTATCTACTTCTGTTGTCTCTCGGTCTCTCAAGTCTCACCGTTGGTTCCTCAATCCTCACGTTTGCTTTAATCTTTAATGTTCAAGGCTTCAAGCATGAAGCACGCTGCACGAATAGTTTTGTTTAAGACTTTGAGTCATTATAATTTTATAAACATATAATTATTAATAGTAAGATAAAGATATGTTAATCCTTTTTTGCAAGGTTTGATAATTTAAAAAACTGTAAATTTTAAATATTTTAACGTTTAGATATATTTGTTTGCTACACAATTACACAAGACGTGAATTCTAAAAGTCCGAAGGAAAAGTAAAAAATAAAAAAGTTGGATTTACCTGAAACCCGACCCAACCCGATCCGAAACCTGACTAGGCCCGACACCGAAAACCCGATTCCCCCGATTGCAATATTCGAGGCCTAAATAGCCTACCCGAAAACCGATCGGGTTTTTCGTGTTCCCACCCGACCCGATCCGACCCGACCCATGCTCACCCCTACCTAAAGCCAAAACGGTGATAACGAAAACGTGGACATCCTGTCCGATATTTCTTTCCAGAAGTATTGTCGCATTAAGGTTGATACCTAACGGAGGACTATTATTCCCAATCTTACATCCTTAACTAACGGGCCACCATAATTCCCTTGATCACGGAAACCCATTAAGACGGTACACCATCAACATATACCCTGATGTCAAATAGACAAGTAACCCATTAGATTGAACCCAACCAGGCGCAAATAATCACACAAGACCTTATCCCGCAGGTTTACCGAAGCATAGAGATCACCCTTTAATTAACTAGGAAGGCACAAATCTAATACCTCCATTATTCAAGCGTGCACAGATTCAAGAACTAAAACCCAAATTCAGGGTTGACCACAAGTCGGATCATCTGAGGCTTCAATTCCCAAGGACTCCTCTAGTACCTAATTACAACTCCTTTCAAGATAGGGTTTTAAATCTATAGCCTAATGAGTTCAAGGTTTTCAACTAATATGTCAACTTAAAACTTTATAAAACCTTCAAAGTAAAAGTTCAATAACATTTAATCGTTCGCGTAAAAATCTACTACCATTTACTCGGCAGGCGTGCAAAGTGATCACCAATGCCACGCATATAAAACCACTTCGAAAAACATTTCATCATTAATACACGCTTATAATGACAATAACAGAAGATGGGGAACAAACTTTTCAAATGGACTACTATGGTCCGTACATGCATTAATTCATGTCGTGTGCGTAACATTTAATTGAAGAAATATTAATATATCATCAAGGATAACATTTAATTGAAGAAATATTAATACTTTATATATAACCGTTTTTCGTAGTATTTTAGACGCAAAATCAATCAATAATGATTTCTAAATCAATATTATCTACCATCACATTTTACATAGCATCCTCAATCTGTTCTAGGGTTAAAATCATCCTATGATACATCTTTAGTATATAGACTGACATCATTTGGGGTCACAATATTGACTATTCGGAGTAACATTTATGGTTTTCATCACTATTTTAAACTGTTACGATATGTTTTCGAATTTGGGAAGAAAGAAATTTTTCTAATGTTCTTGAGTAGGAAAAAAGAAAAAAAAATGTCACTTTTTATAAATATACTCTTGTTTATTTCATAGTGGATTATAATTGATGGGTATATGTGTGATTTTTTAAATATATTTAATTGTTCTAAATTCTTTATTTTTCTTTCCTCTCACATTTGGGAGGAAAATCAACATTCATTTTTTTCCTCCTAAAAAAACTTGAGAACACAAGATTTTTCCTTTCTCTAAATTAACTTGAGAACACAAGATTTTCCTTTTTCCCTACTTTTCCTTCCTTTACTTCGTAAAAAAAGACTTGAGAACACAACGTTGGGGTTAAAACAAACTTTTTTGAATCATCATTCTCATAATCAAAAGCGTTGATGGTTATAGCTTGAGATCTTATTCTTATTTTATATAGGAGATCATGACTTAAGATTAATGCACTCAATATTATGTAATAAATAGTCAATAATGTATGAAAACAAGGTAGTTTTAAAATCCTAAAATAGATCTAAGTTGGGCCGTCTCATATGATTGATAATTTTTTTAAAGATAGGGGTTTCTTAGTTACTAACAAGAAATTTACTATAAACTAAAACAAAAATAGAATTATGTGACGGAATAATCAAGAGTCGGTGGAAGATGAATGATAGAGAATATATAAGGTTTTCAAAACAAGTTATTTTAGACTTTCCCACTATATAAAAAACTTAGAGAAACAACCGACAATATTATAAAAGGAACGAAAATTTTAATTTTTACATATTTTCTTCTCCAATGTAATTATCTAATAAATACTTGGGCCTTTAATGGTTAATATAATATTAAATTCTTTTTTAGACCCATTTATATGTGATAGGGTAATTTTATTTACCCTATTTTTAACTCGCTTTTTATAATTTTGAACAATTTTTATTCTCCCAATTGAATCTTTTTATTATCTAGTTTAGTATTTTTAGTTAAATAAATGTTTTAAGTTTTTGTCGTTTCTATGTTTATTTTTAGAAGAAAACGTCGCAAAAATCTTAATTTTATATATGTTCTTATTTTAGGATCGAGACATAGGACATGAGGAGTCAATTTTACAAGATGACACAAAAAACGAAAATACGACTTCTCTTTTTGGGCCGTAGATGCAAGACGAGATGACGGATCGAAATTTGGACCGGTCTTTTGTTACAATCCCTTGGGCCGAAGATGACATTTTTCTTTTGTGGATGATCAAATTATTTTGGGCTTATTCTTCCTAGTACCTTGGGCCCCCATTGTTGAACTTGCGTCCCAAGGCTTACTATGGCTATAAATATGTATGCTTAGTCTTGTATGAAAGACACATCCATTTTCTTTCCATAACTCATTTTTGAGTATTGGAGAATTAGTAAAATTAGGAACTCCTTTGTATTGGGAGGTTTGAAATTAGTGAGCTAAGAGATAATGGTTAGATCGTAATATCTCTAGCTCACCGTTCAAACTTCCTCTTTTGTGATCGGAAAGTAATATAAAGCTCCCATCGTATTTTAAGTAGTCATTAGTAAGTGTTTCATTTCCTTCTTAAAATTTCGATTAAATTCTTTCGGATAGTTTAACGCTTGATTTTTATTTTGGTCTCATTGCGACTTTAGTTCTATTACAAACTGGAAGTCCGGAAAATAATTTCGGATTCCCAACTTTTGTTGGTTCACGGTTTGTTGTAGATATTAAATCCGTTTTATGTCTCCAATTTTATAAAAATCAATCGTACGTTGGTTAGTTTCCTTCACGTCATACATCGTCAAAAGTACCATGAAATCTTCAATCAAATCACGTTTGAATTCCACATTTGAAACAAGACTTTCCGTTGTCATTTTTACTTCCGTCTTAGCTTTATAATTCTCATGTTACTTTACCGTTATTTATTTTAACGCATTTTAATTTCCGCAATTTAATTTCTGCAATTTTAATTTATGTACTTTAATCTTCCGTCTTTTACTTTCTGTCATTTAATTTCTGTAATTTAATTCACATTATCTACTTTCAGTCTTTTATTTTACGCAATTTTAGTTTATTGTCCAAAGAGAAGTTCCGGGCACAACAATCCTACGATTTTTATCGTTGATTGTTTGAAAACGCCGATCATCTCTTTTAGAAAGGTTAAGGGCATAACATTCCTACGATTGATATCGTTGATTGTTTGAAAACGCCAATCACCTCCTTTAGTTAAAATTGCATTTTCTTTTCTGTTATATTTAGAATCAGTACAAAGTTACGTCGGGACCGAGACTGATAAAAAGTTAAAACGGTGTATCGTATCGCATGATTGTCCGACGTTATTTAAATTAAGGTTATATTTTATGGTGAACTGCAATTAATCAAATGACAACTGGTTTATTGTATGCCGGCTTATTTTAAGTTTCATGAAATATCGACTTTAAGATAACGAAGGAATGCGATCTCATCTTTTTATCCAATTATTAATCTCATTCCAACAAAGCATTGTACCGATGTTTCTTTTTAATTAATTGTTCAATAGTGTTACTCAAAACCCCCAATCAAAAATATTGTTTTCGAATTCGCCATCTGAAACTCGCTTTTACAGACCCGACTTTCGAGGAGAACTTTTCCACGCTTCCCTGTGGGATCGATATTCGGTACTTTGTACCATTATTACTTGTTAACAGACGGCAGTAGATTAAGATGTATATTTGCGTCGAGATCTATTTTCTTGCATTTTAAAAAGGTGTAAACACGAAAAGGTCGCAACAATATACTAAAAACAATTTGTATTTATTTTATTTACTAATTTTATTAAACTACTACTATATACTAAAAAAATTGGGCCCCTAATTTTTGTGGGCCCTGGGCGTACGCCCGGCCCGCCCTCCCCCAGATACGGCTCTGATTAAAGGATAAAAATGTAAAAGTTGGAATACTACAAGGACCAAATATGTATTTTTTTTTTGGATGAGTTAACGTTGATATTTAAAAGAATTTGATGGAGGACGAAAATAAAAGCAAAATGGAAACCACAGGAAAAAAAAAGCAGTTTTTAACGATTAGGGACGAAAATCGTTAGAAACATCAAACCACAAGGACGAAAATCGTAGTTTACTCTAAAAAAAGGTTTGGCGGTCATGCATTGGCGGTGTGCATGCTGCCTTTCCCTTCACGCCCAAGTAACATATATGTATATCTAAGTTTATATAATATATGATATATTATTATTATATATACTATTGCATTTATCTAATATAATTTTGTGTACATAACTTCATATCTCAATATAAACATATATTTGGGACCTATGTGATAGTATCTATCTATAGGTATGCTATTGCTATATCTTTTTCTGAGTTGTATAAATTTTCATAATCATATTTTGATTTTTTTGACATTTACGGTATCTAGATTTTTCAACGTATTTAAATATGAAATTTGGTGTAAATCCGATAGTTCTATTATACATAAATGACACATTTCTATCATTTTGCTCAAGTGATCCTAAAATAAAAACTTTATTCTTTTTCGAATCTAAAGGCGTCATTACGATCTATGTAAATCACCGAGTCCAAAAATATATGCATTATATAACTTATAAGTCCATTTGAACTCTAAAATTAATAAAAATGATATATTTAATATCGAATCAGTCTTATAAATAAAATTTTGTCCTTTTTCAAATCTGAAAGTTTCATCGTGATCGTTATAAATAACAGGTCATAAAAACATATTAGTCGTATTTCATAAAAATACATACTACTAGCTAATTTAAATAAAACAAGAAAACATTTTAAATAGAAAATATATATAATATATATATACACATATTCGATTTCACATATCGTGTGTGTATATATATATATTATTTTAGTCAAATTAGTTATAATAAATTATATATACAACTTATTTTTATTTTAATTATTACTAATCATATATATTTCACTCTTCTTTGTTTTCAACAAAGATATTTTTAAAATCTTTTGAATTATAGTCTTTTCAATAACATCAATAATAAAATCTTAGGGGGCGTTTGGTTCGCAGAATATTTTTGGATGGAATGGAATCTGTCAAAGGAATTTGACTTTGATGGAATTTGAATGGAATGTTGTCAGGTTTGACCACCTGTTTGGTTGACAGAATTGGAATGGAATCTGTTAAATGAGTTGGAATTTTTCTGTTTGGTTCACAGATTGTAGCTTCGGAATTGGAATGGAATTTTGGTAAATGACCAAAATACCCTTTTTGATTATTTTAATTTTTTAAACAAAAATTACTTTAATAAAATAGTCATTAAATAGTTTAATTTTTAACAAAAATTGTTTTTATTATTTTAGCACATGAATGATGCTGAGAGAGTGAGGAGAGAGAGGGAGAGAGAGTGTGGAGAGATAGAGGATAGAGGGAGAGAGAGAGGAGAGAGAGGAGGAGAGAGAGGGAAGAGAGAGAGGAGAGGAGAGAGGGAGAGAGAGGAGAGATAAAGAGAGAGGGAAGAGAGAGAGGATAGAGAGAGAGAGAGGGAGAGATAGAGGAGAGAGTGGAGGATGGAGATAGGAGAGAGAGGAGAGATAAAGAGAGGGGGAGGAGAGAGAGATAGCGAGAGCAGATAGAGGAGAGAGGAGAGAGAGGGAGATAGAGATGAGAGAGATAGTTGGTGTTTGCTGATAATCAATATTAGTAGGGTTTAATTTGGAGTAAAGGGTAAATTTGGAATTATCAAAATATAAGATTTCATTCCATTGAAATCCTTGGGTTTTAGGATGGAATGTTCAAATCCTTCATTGGTGAAATTTGGTGGAATTCACACATTCCTTCCATTGAAAAGAATGAACCAAACAAAGGAATTGAATTTGGTCAAAGGAATTGGACATTCCAATTCCATCAGATTCCATCAGAATCTGCGAACCAAACGCCCCCTTAGCTTTTTTATCGGATGTAAATATATTCATACAAGACGAAACATTTTAAATTATCGACTGGATATTAATATTGTTATAATATTATCATGCTTAACATTTATCTTAGAGATCTATGATAATTTAAATGGACATAATCTTGTTATATTGTAATAATGAAAACAAGGTGTTACAATTCTCCCCTCCTTATAAGAATTTCGTCCTCGAAATTGATTCGTACTAGCTATCGACTTTAATTTCTTATTATATTTCTCATGTAGTAGCCTCAGGTCCATGATGATACTTATAATTGACTGACAGCCAGATTATTTCCTTCTTTCGGAGTGTCTTAATTTATAACTTAGAAATATCAGGGTCTTAAATATAATACTTCAAACTTTCATCCCTTTTTTATCTCATGCTTTGTAATGTTATCTACTATCCAAATATCCACATATACTCTACTCTTAGTCCTTTATTCTAGCACTAGATCACAATTACTAAATCTTGATCTCTTTTGGATACACTTAATTTCCCTATCATTTACATATATTCAAACATCTTCATTTAGCGGTATCTTAACTCCTCTACAAATTGGATATCTCCTACCAATATTTAATCATCTGATGATCACTTTACGTCAGTACTTATCCTTACATCATTGACTTAAAAGTTCATTCTACTAATCGACAATTATCTATACCAAACATTAAGTTCTAAGATTGCAATTTTCTGACACTAGATTCTTTTTCATAACTTATCATAAGACGATAATTTCATCAAACGTTTCTTTACTTAACGTTATTTATTATCTGAACATCCTCATATACTCTATTCAAAATCTCTTCTCGGTCATGATCCTAACTATCGTATACTTTTGGATACAATTATATATCCTACTGTATAGTTAGATTCAAATTCCATCATTCATGGATATCCTAGTTTGTCTGCAAATTGGATATCTCTTATTGACAATTGGCAGTCAAAATTACTACTCTTACTACTTATCCATACATTAACTGCTTACAAATTTATCTTACTAATACTTGCCAATACCATGCAAAAATTTCTTGGCATTGTATTTCTTGACATTATAATATATATATATATATACATATATATATATATACATACATATATATACATACATATATATAAGGTATCATATGGAAATGACTTAAGCAACCATATATCAAACTAGAAATTTTATCTAGTCTTTACTAATCACAGTTATGTTTGTATACATTTCTCCTATCATACTGTATTGGTATTTAAAATAGTAATATTTAAAAAGATATTTCTTCTCTACTAACAACATTATGCTTTCGCTGCGCACACTGATCCTTTTCATACCTTCTTTATTATAATTCGTATTCTTATTTAACTATTGTTGATACATCAAACTTTGTTTTACCCATACATCTCTAATTTCTTATTGCATTAGAAATATACCATGATTCATTCGTACATTGTTATTTAAACCATATCCTTTATCAAATAATTTAAAACTTTTATTATCAATTAGTTATTATTAATTTTTTTTACACGTGCAACATTCTGAAATAACCTTGACAACGTATACTACACACAGTGGTTGTGATCCACCTAGCATGACCCATTTTGCAATACTCTTACAGTAAATATATTTCCTGGCATAACCCATTTGCCATGCTCTTACGGTGAACTTATATCCTGGCATAATCCACTTGTCATGCTCTTACCGCAAATTTTAACAACCACTACCACTGCATTTAGTAAAACATTATCGGTTTCATGCTCATGCATCTTTGAAAACACATTTTAAAATCAACATCTCATAGCA
The DNA here is from genome assembly GCA_023525745.1 of Arctium lappa. NCBI lineage: Eukaryota > Viridiplantae > Streptophyta > Magnoliopsida > Asterales > Asteraceae > Arctium > Arctium lappa. The sequence goes on along the minus strand of CM042048.1, from coordinate 20,479,506 downwards.
TAAACAATCTTTTTTTTCACGATAACCATTTTATTAATGCATCTCTATCGGTGCTATATGACTATACATTTAGTGTCGTTCCATACACGAGGTCGATATTGATGTGACGTCAAACACAAACATTGTTTAAAACAATTGATATATATATATATATATATATATATATATATATATAGAGAGAGAGAGAGAGAGAGAGGATCAAACGAGAACGGTACCTATTTAAAATGAACACGGCAACGGCAAATCACATACAAAATAAAAGTGATTTTACATGTGATTCCCGCGACCTTAAGTCGCGACAAAAGTCGCCCGCATACTGTGATTTTGTACGACTTCCCCGCTAATGTAAAATCACTTATGATTTTGTATGTGATTTGTCGTTCTTGTGTTCTTTTAAATAGATATCGTTCTCGTTTGAACCCGATTATCTCTCTCTATATATGTGTGTGTGTGTGTATGTGTTTATTTTAAATATTAACAAATTTGATTAATTAATAAAAATAAAGTTTAAATGAAAATATGAAATAATGGGAGTAAATTGAATTTACCCATAAACAACCGGTTGTTATAAAGTAAGATTTTTTTTTTCTCGAAATTTATTAAACTTTTTTTTAATGGTAAATTAAAATAAATAAAAATCTTTAATAAATTAACAAAAAAAAATATTAATTTTAAAAGATCTAAACCTAAAGCTTTGAAAAAAAATTCATGTATTTATTAGTATTTTTAATGAAATTATTTGATTATTTTTATAAATAAAGTAATAATAATTAAGAAAATATACAATATAATTAATAGAAAAATAAATGTCTTGATGAAATACAATAAATAAAGAAAAAGTAAAAAAAATGTAAATTAAGATAAAAATGTAAATTTTTATATACCACAAGAACCAAATATGTAATTTGTTTATTTAATTTTTAAATGAATTAACATTTAATATTAATAAAATTGGAGGAAGGGATGAAAATAGAAACAAATAGAAACCACAAAAACTAAAAAAGCAGTTTTAAAATATTAGGGACGAAAATCGTTATAAACATCAAACTATAGGGACTAAAAACGTAGTTTACTCTTAATATATGATATATTATTATTATATATACTATTGCATTTATCTAATATAATTTTTTGTACATAACTCCAAATCTCAATATAAACATATATTTGGGATCTATGCGATAGTACCTACCTATAGGTATGCAATTGCTATACTTTTTTCTGAGTTGTATAAATTTTCGTAATCATATTTTGTTCTTTTTGACATTTACGGTATCTAGATTTTTCAACGTATTTAAGTATGAAATTTGGTGTAAATCCGATATTTCTATTATACATAAATGACACATTTCTATCGTTTTGCTCAAGTGACCCTAATATAAAAACTTTATTCTTTTTCGAATCTAAAAACGTCATTACGATCTATGTAAATCACCGAGTCCAAAAATATATGCATTATATAACTTATAAGTCCATTTGAACTCTAAAATTAATAAAAATGATATATTTAATATCGAATCGGTCCTATAAATAAAACTTTTTCCTTTTTCAAATCTGAAAGTTTCATCATGATCGTTATAAATCACGGATCATAAAAACATATTAGTCGCATTTCATAAAAATACATACTACTAGCTAATTTGAATAAAACAAGAAAACATTTTAAATAAATATACACATATTCGATTTCTCATATCGTGTGTATATATATATTATTTTAGTCAAATTAGTTATAATAAATTATATATACAACTTATTTTTATTTTAATAATTACTAATCAGATATATTTTACTCTTCTTTGTTTTCAACAAAGATATTTTTAAAATCTTCGAATTATAGACTTTTCAATAACAACAATATTAAAATCTTAGCTTTTCTATCGGATGTAAATATATTTATACAGGACGAAACATCTTAAATTATCAACTGGATATTAATATTGTTATAATATTAACATGCTTAACATTTATCTTAGAGATCTATGATAATTTAAATGGACATAATCTTGTTATATTATAATAATTAAAACAGGGTGTTACATAAGTTGTATTTTATATTTATGATTTTTATATTATACCTATGAAGTCTTATACTATGGGCAACTTTATCATAATATATATATATATATATATATATATATATATATATATATATATATATATATATATATAGTGGTGGTTTCAATTGGAAACCAAATTTCATTGAAAATTTTGGAAAACAAATTTCAACCATTGATCTTTTTAATCAATGGTCAAGATTCATTTGAATTATATATGGTAATAAGTTAAGTAATTTATTAATAAAAGATAATAATAATAATAATAATAATATGTCAAAAGGGTAAATGTGTCTTTTTCTTTTGTGTTTCAAATTTAGCAACAAAGATGAAATATGCTTAAATATAGAAAAACGTATAATTCTTAAAAAAAAAAAAAAGCATATCAAGACTACATTTTTATTAGCTGTTCATCAATATGCAGTATGTAAAACCCAAATAAGTTTCATTACCATTATTGTTTCATTACCTTTCCATTATGTTTCACTATATCAAATCTGTTTCATCAGGTTTCACAATATTAATATTTTGTTTCACTATATCATGTTTCACTATATTAATATTTTGTTTCATTACCTTTCCATTATGTTTCACTATATCAAACTTGTTTCATTAGGCTTCACTATATTAACATTTTATGTTTCATCAGGTTTCACTATATTAATATTTTGTTTACTATATCAAATCCATTATATTTCACTATATTAATATTTTGTATGCGGAGGTAAAATTGAAGATTTCATATGAATATCAACTTTTCATTCATTGGATGAATCAATCACTGATTCATAAGAATAATTTTTTTTTTGATTTGTAGCTTGCATACGAATCAATTTGTGTTTACCTAAATTAAATGTTTCATGTTTAAATTAATAAAGGGTCAATATTACCATATATAAAATATATTAAAATTAAATAATTAATATTATAATAATAATAACACTTACCATATATATATATATATATATATATATATATATATATATATATTACTCCCTCCGTCCCAAAATAAATGTCTACATTTCTATTTATGTTTGTCCCAAAATAAGTGTCCACTTTCAAAAAGTAGATAGCTAAATTCTCACATTTACCCTTAATTAATGCACAAATACATAAGAGTTGTGAAGAAAAAGAAACATTAAATAAGGGTAAATATGTCATTTGATACCAAAAAGGGGTAATAATTATGCATTCTAAAACTGTGTGCCAAGTCAATTGTGGACACTTATTTTGGGACGGAGGGAGTATGGAATTATGTAAAAAAACTAAAATAACCTTATCAATTAAAAATAAAATAAAAACAAAAATTCAATGATTTGTTAATTTCGGTTTCCAATGTTTCCAATTTAATATTAGTTTCCAATTGATCCCTCCATATATATATATATATATATATATATATATATATATATATATATATATATATATATATATATATATATATATATATATATAGGACGATAATCAAATGAAAGCCAAAAAAAGGTTGAAAACCGATCTAAACCATTAATTAATTTTAATCTATGGTCATTAAAGGCAATGCAATTATAAAATGAACTAGAAATCAAACAACTTTTAATTTAAACCACATGATCAAAACCAAATTACGGCTTAGATCGGTTCTTAACCTTTTTTTGGTTTTCACATGATTTAACCCATATATATATATATATATATATATATAGAGTAGCAAAAATCTCATCTATAAACTTGTGGGCATCTGGATGGAGATAAATCCACGGCAAAAAAAATATTTAAACAAAATTTACAAAATGTTTTACATAATATATCATATAAACAAAATTTACATAAAAACGATATATACTTGAAGTAATATTTGGAGAAGATTTTGAAATATGTTACTACATGTTTCCCATTAAAAAAAATATATTTTTCATAGCCATAACCTTAATTTTGTTAGCTTTTTGTACTCACAATCATGCATATGTTTAATTGAATTTTACACCCCACAACATTGTCTCGGCACACAACTAGTATATTATTAAGTGGGATTTTTAAAAAATTGTTTACCAAAATAAGAACCGGTTTAAAATACGTTTCATTTTTCATGAATTTTACTATAAATGAAATTTGAATTCATATAGTTTGTTATTTATGGGGGTGTAAATGGTATTCTTTTATGTTTAAGTCGAAACCATGAATGAAGTTAGATGTTAAGAAGTTAATTCAGTTTTTTTAAGGCCGTTTAATAAATACTTATCCAGTAAATGCTTACCGGCTCACTTTACCTTATCTGATGAACATGACAAGGATTGAAAATCTTATCTGGTAAGAGCAACGACAAGGACCTAGAGTCTTACCCGGTAAGCGAGAGTGACGACTTACCTGATCAACGCTTATCGGATAAAAATATTGCATAAGATGTTGTTTTAATGGACTAAAATATTAACCAGTAAGCTAAGTGAAAGTGTCACCTATTAGTGGTAAGCGTTTACCGGGTTAGTGTTGGGTAAACGTAAGGGTGGCAATGGGTCAGGTTGGGTTCGGGTTCAATCCATTTTTTAATTGGATTGAAAATCTCAACCCAACCTAACCTGTTTAATTAAATAGGTTGAGATTTTCAACCCAACCCAACCTGTTGCTTAAATGGGTCGGTAGCGGGTTGACATGTTTATGATTATCTCAACCCAACCTGTTAAATAAATGGGTTGAACCTGGGTGACCCGTTCAATTTTAAAATTTTAAATGAAATAAAAAGATTAAACTACTTAATTTCATGACAAATACACAACACAAAGTCAAATAAATTGTTCGAAGTTTCAATAAAACACAACCATAAAGTATAAATAAAATGTTCAAAGTTTCCCACCACCACAAAGTCATAGTTTCAAAAAAGTTTCTAAGTAACTCGACTTCCACTTTCATCGATTCCAATTTCACTCTCGGTATTACTTTCCTCTCGATCTTCTATCTTCTTTGTCATGATTGCTCCACATAGTGCATCAAGTTTCGGTTACATTTGTGCTATAGAAATAAATAAATTAACCAACTTAGTTATAACAAATAGTTTTATATGATAATACGAAATATACAAATAATAAGTTAGAACAAACTTTCTCCATATACCCAATCTCTTAAACAAATAATAACCTCAACTGTAGAAGATTTCAATGAACTTCTATAAGCATCAAGAACCCTGCCGCCAATGCTAAAAGCAGATTCAGATGTCACTGTTGATATTGGGATAACTAAGATGTCCCTAGCCATCCGAGCAAGAGTTGGATACCGAATTTCATGAGTTATCCAATAGTCTAAAATGTTTAGATTGTTCACGCAAGGCATGAACTTCTCCTCTAAATAACATTCAAGCTCACATTTTATGGCTTGAGAAGTCACCTTAGTTGAAAAGTTATCGAAGTCCTGATAGACACCAAAAAATCAGGAGATAAATAGAAAATGTATAAACAAAAAAACAGTAAATGGATAATATACCATCAAAGTGAAGTAGAAGTTGCATCTAGCACATCTTGAGATCCTTTTTTGGAGTCCAACGAGGCATTCTTAAGTTGACCAACTTTGGTTTTATTCAAAGGGAGGAGAGGAGCCGACTAGGGTTTTCAATGTATGGTCAATCTGATTTAGAATTAGCATTTAGGAAGCATTTTTTATTTTTATTTTTCTAATAATTTTTTAATCTTTAAACATATATTAAATTATTAATTGTAATTAAATAATGATTAATAATTAAAAATAAAATATTATGTAATATTATAAATGAGTTGAAAACATGTTGTTAATGGGTTGAAAGCAGGTTACAAATGGGTCGAAATCAGGTTGAAAACATGTCGAAAATTGCAACCCAACCCATTTACATAAATGGGTTATACGGGTTGACCCATTTAACTTAAATGAGTTGAAAATCTCAACTCAATCTACTAATTTTGGGTTAGGTTCGGATTGGGTTAGCGGGTTGGGTCACTTTTTGCCACCCCTAGGTAAACGACCCTTTAATCAAACTGAACCACAAAAATCTTACCATATCAAACTACCAAAAACTTATGTTCTTTTAGCTGTTTCGGTTCATTTAAATAACGATTCATAATAGATAATGTTAATCCAAGATCAATCTAAACTTAGAGAGATAAAGTAGAGAGAGAAAGTAAGAGACGTAAAACTGTATGTATATTCAGGTATGCGTTAGTTCTGATACAAAGACAAAGGCCACAAGGGACTTAAATACCCCTTGGCTAAACAAGATATAAAAGCTCTAAGACACAGTATTAGCACAAGTCTATAAATACAATGATTACTATAAATCTGACTTAACAATCTCCCCCTTAGTAATCATTGGCGCTCCGGTCTTCAATGTAGGCTAATACAACCATCTTCAAAATCAACTCAGACCTTCTAAGCGACTTAGAAAAGCTTCTTGAATAGAGAAAAAAAACTATTCTCAGCATCTTTCAATCTATGTTGTTTTTGCTGCCTTGACAAGACTGGACCAGTTTGTAATAAGCTTGTAGAAACAATCGGTTTAGAAACAGGAACATCAACTTGTGCTCTAAACGACACACCTCTTTTAAATGTACTTGAAGAAGTCGTGGTGGTCGGAGCTGGAACAACAAAAGAACTAATAAAGCTGAAGAAATAGAATCTTGAGCAGATTAACTTTGAACTCTTTGTCTCCTTCTCTTTAACTTCTCCCCCTCATGACCTTGATGATCTGGATCAACTTGGTCATGTCTATGTTGGAGAAGAGACATCTTCAGATCTACAAGATTTTGTCGAAGAAGCTAGCAAATCTGACTGGGGACAGGAAATGATTCACCTGTTGATCTATTTTACTCCCCCTACACAAATGCACTATCCAATGTATTCACTTGAAGAACTCCCCCTCGAAATGAGATATGATCAGATGTTCTTTCAGAATTTTCTCCTTATGCACTCCCCCTCAAAATATGCACAAACCCACTTACACAGATATGAGAACACCAGTATTGAATCATCAATTGTAGAAAGAAAAATATATTGAATATGTATTTTGAAACAACTAAATATATAAAATTTTAAACACCAAACAAATTAAATTCTACTTAGTAAAATATCACAGATTAATCAATCAATTGAAATCAATTGTGTGTTTTTGGATACAGATACAAGTTTTATTGCATATCAAGTTAATACATGTTCAGTTTAAAAAACTTTCATCAATCTATTCAGTGTGCTAGCATGTGAATTTTGATAAGCTTCAAGAAAATGTAATTCTAAAAATATTATAGAGAACTTTGCCTTTACTCACACTAAACTGTCAAAAATTAAGACTTTCACAAATTTATAGGTTTATCGCAACTCAGAAATATCACCAAGTATCATGAGATGTGTGCTCATTGGCATCTTTTAGCGTTGTGCACATTGGCATCTTGACATGATTGTGATCTTTGGCATCTTTTAAGCTTGTGCACATTGGCATCTTTTGATCAAGAAGTTTGTAAGTAAAAAACATGTCCTAAACGTAACTTTCTATCTGATCCTATTGCAGGATTTAGGTCAGTCGCTCCCAGACCAGTTGGCCTTAGGGGACTAGGTGTCAAGCACCCCTTGGAACTTACTCTCCCAGATCAGAAAGGCTACATCGACATAGTCTAAACCCATTCATACCAGTAGAACATGCCTTTCGATCTGGTTCTATAGAAGGATTTGGGTTCGATCACTCCCAGACCAATTGACCTTAAGGGACCAGATGACAAGCATCCCACGAAACTTACTTTTCCAAACCAGAAAGGTAACAGGTACAAACTTTTAAACTTAGTAATATCTGAATTATATATATATATATATATATATATATATATATGATTCATCTCAATCACTCGGTTTTACATCTAAGTACTTAGCCTATATTTTCATTACGATCCATAATTCTGACTTTTTAGGTTTTCTAAGCATTGTAAACTATAAATATTCCGAATGACACAACTTTAAAGCAGTTTCAAAATTTCAAACATGTTTTGTTGACTTTTCGATTTTTGTAAGACTTGAAAGTTGAACATATAAAACTTACATATAAACAAAACAACTTGAAAATTTATCCTAGACACACATTTTATTCAAAAGAAAGAAAAAATGTAACAATTTTACTTTATAGAATAAAATTTGTTTAGATTTAAACTTTTAAATTCAACATGCCAAGTTTTGAAAGCAAAAAATTAAATCGTTTTTCGTGTAAGGCTTTTGTAAAAAAAATCGGCAAGTTAATATTCAGTTGGAACAAAATATAATTCAATAATACCTTCTTCCACATGATGTTTAATGACATGGTACCGCATATCAATGTGATTGGTTTACACTCATTCAGGTTCTTGAATAGCTTGATATAACTGGAACAACATCACTGTCAGAGATAGATGCAACGGAATTTGAAGTAGATGCGCTCACAGTTTCTCATATGCACAGAAGCTAAACACATTGAAGGGCGAGTCCTGAGCTGCTTTACTCAGAAGTCATAAACCTTTGAAGAACGAGTCCTAAACAGATATGTTTAGAAGTCGAAGTTGTAGTACGGGTTCTAAGCTGATTTACTTAGAAGCCTTAGTTCTCTTACTCCCCCTTGACAGTAGGTGCCTGCAACTCAGAATCAGTCTTTGGTTTTGGTACCCACTTATATTTGGGTCCATGTTTGTTAATTGCAGTTCTAATGGGAGTAAATTTATTAGATTTGACTAACAAAGAATGAGAAAAGTTATCAGAGTAATGAACATATTCATCAGTAGAGGACGAAGCATAATCATCTGAACTAGAACCAGAGGAAGAATATGAGACATCTTTTGCAATTCGAATCATTTGCTTTATTGAATATTTGTTGTATTTATTACAAACAACAAATGAATCACTATGACAAAGATTATCTACACATTTATCCTCTTGAATTTCAGATTCATTTGATTTCTTCTTGATCCTCCATATCTGCCTTGTAGACTTCTTCAAAGTCCGATCTGAAACATTAGAATCATAAGAATTAGAATTTTCAGAAATGACACTATTTTGCTTCTTTGACTTCTTTGACCTTCTTCTTTTACGCTTTGGTTTATAATACAGATCATTTAGCGTAAAAGAGTCATCAAGAAATTCTGATTTAAGCTTTGAATTAGAATAAGAGATATTACCTAAGAAACCAAACTGATCATTCATCGATTTTGAACTAGCCTCGGAGTTATATTTTTCGGAAAAACACAAGTTTGAACAACATTTGCGCGACCCACCGGTGGCGCAATCTGTACTTTGCGCTACCAACTGCTGGCGTAAACAGTCAGTTTGCTCTACCAGTGGGTGGCGCAAACTAGCACTGAATGGAACTTCTTGCGTATTTTTCTTAGAATCAGTAGAAAATCCATAATTAATTTTGTCATCAAATTCTTGTTTTTGAGAAATTAAAATTTCTTCAAAACTAGATTTCATAATGAAAAGAAGTAAATCGTTTTTAAGTTCATTTTGAAGACTTTGATATTCCATTTTAACTTCAAGATCAACGATTTTGCCCTCTAACACTAATGGGGGAATATATCTCTTAGTATCATAATAAACTGGAGATATATTTTCCTTATTAGCATTAATAGCATATATATCGAAATAATCATTTGGTAATGAAGTTTTAATGGAAGATGTGACATTTAAAGCATTTTGAGATCTTCTGGACTTCTTTGATTTTTCAAGAAAATATTTTGCATTTTCGCTAGTATAAACAAACGGTAGTTCCATTTTCTTGTTGTTCATCCTTTTCTCATTTTCGATTTCTAAAACTTGCTTTTCATTCATCCAATCATTTTTAAATTGAGGAGCATATCTAACAAGATTTAGATAATCGAATTTATATAAAGTGGGGGATTTTTCTATAGCATTGTCTAAACAATATGGATTTTCAAAACCAAGTCCCCATCTTTCCTTTATAGACTTATAACTCCTTGGTTTATGCATAAATATTGTTTGTTCAGTTTTATCTCTCAAATATAATTTTTCTTCCAACTCATTTATTTTATCAGAAAAAATATCTTTTAATTTGGTCATTTCCGTCAAAGAATCAAGATAAGTCTGATTTGAAGTTTCCAAGTCATCCAATTTATTTTGAAAGTTCTCTTTTGTATGAGTCAAAATGGATTTTTCATCTTTCAAAGAAATTTGCAATTTTTCAATCAAATTTGACTTCTCTTGATTAATATGTTTTTTAGATAAAAACTTTGAACGTAAGTCATGTAAAGCAATTATAATGACATTCATTTGAGATGAAATAAATTTGTAATCAAACTCGAAAGGTACCTCAGATTCATCAATTGAAGAATCTTCATCATCTTCATCACTGTCATCATCTCCGATAAAGCACATAGCTGCAGTTTCCTCATTTTCTACTTCGTTATCGGAGTGATCTAGCCAGTATTCGTCTTCAACAAGCAAAACGATTCCATTCTCTCTCTTTTCAGCTAGTTCCATTTTCTTCCGGTAATATGCCGAATCCCGAACTACCTTTACTCGACACTCCTTGGCTATGTGTCCCGGCTTTCCACAGTTGAAGCAAGCAACTTTTTTAGGCTCGGGCACTTTGGCAAGCTCGTTCTTTTTAGACCCCGAAGTGAAGCTAAGGTTATTGGAACCCGGCCGATGTTGGAACTTCTTGTTGTAGTGCTGAGAGAGAAGAATCATTGTTTTTTCTAGCGCTTCGCCATCATCATTAGTGGCCCCATCATAAGCATTTTCAGACAATGCTTGTTCAGCCAATTGGCTCGTGAGGAGAGCAATCGGGTCCACTGACTTTGGCTTGTTCTTCTTATCAAGCTTGTCTTTCTTCTCCTTGGCGATGCTCTCATCTGTCATCAAAATCTCATAAAGCTCTTGTATTTGCATGATAGAGACCCGGACATCATTCCTCAATTTGTGACAAGATTTGGTCCATTCCGGTTGAAGAGCGTTGAGAAACTTCAGATTAGTCTCTAACTCAGTCTTTTCCACTTTGATCTTTCGCAGATCATTCATCACAGTGCAAAACCTGTCAAAGACATTCTTCAGAGTCTCATCATCCTTTGCCTTGAACTCCTCGAAATTGTTCATGAAGCGTGTCTGTCGGAGTTGTGTTGCAACTGCTGACCCAAGCATGATCTTTTCTAACTGAGTCCACATCATCATCGGATTGTGCTTGAAACAATCAATTCGATTGTAGATGGAATTAGGCAATGCTAGCATCAGGTTAGACTTTGCTTCGCGATCGGCTTTTTCTCGTGAAAGCTCTTCGGCAGTGGCGGGAATATCGTTCTTAGGCTTGACGAATGGTCCTTCAGTGAATGACTTCATCATATTTTCTCCGTTTGATTGACGCTCGATGAAGTTAATGAACCGATCTTGCCATTGAGTGAACTCATTCTCATTGATCAAAACCGGAGGACGAGTATCCGATCCCAACGACATCATAATGTCGTTTTTGTAAAACTGAGCTTGAAAAGAGAATTTTGACATATCCATATCTTCAGAAAAATGCCCAAGTCTTAAAACAGTGAAAAGTTGGCGCAAACAGGAGATTTGCGCTAACAGTAACTGGCGCAAACTAAATCTTGCGTGAGAAGTAGATGGCGCATAGTATGTTTTGCTCGAGACGTAGGTGGCGCAAATAAGACGTTTCGCGAATAACTAATGGCGAAAATCTGAACTTTGGCGAAAAACTGAAGAAGAACTCAGCGCAAAATTGAGATTTGCGCTAGTGAAGATAGCGAGAATCTGACTTTTGCTCGAGAATCTTAACCCCTGAAGAACTGATTGGAGATGGCAAAAACCTTGAAGAATATGGCGCAGAACTTAAGATGAACTCACGCAAAATGCAGATGAACTTGCGCAAACTGCAGATCTGGCGCAAAACCAAGAAAATTAAGAAAAACTTCTTAAAATTGATTCTTAAAACGAATCTGATGAAATTTTCTCACACATATATGTTCGAAAACAGTTTTCTAACTTCAGAGAATCAATCAAATCGAACAATTATCGCAAAAACGTGAAATTGTGAATCGAACAGTGAGTTTATCAAACTTTTCCAGAAACCACAAAAATCTTAAAATTGAACTCCAAGAAGTTATTTTCTTGAAATTTGATGTGAATCAACAATGATCTATCAATGAAAACGAATCCAACAAACCAAATCTCAAGAAAATTCGTTCAAATTTCAGTCTGAATTTGTGAAAAATTCAGAAAATGAGATTTTCTTGATCGAGATCAAGAAAATCAATCAAATTCTCTGAATTGATAACGAATTAGATTGAAAAGATGAATCTCTCAATTCTCTCAGATTTAGATTAGGCTTTGATACTAATTGTTAATCCAAGATCGATCTAAACTTAGAGAGAGAAAGTAAGAGGCGTAAAACTGTATGTATATTCAGGTATGCGTTAGTTCTGATACAAAGACAAAGGCCACAAGGGACTTAAATACCCCTTGGCTAAACAAGATATAAAAGCTCTAAGACACAGTATTAGCACAAGTCTATAAATACAATGATTACTATAAAATATGACTTAACAGATAATAAATTAAAAATTCTGCAAACAATATAAAAAAGCCTATATGTAAAATGTCATAATGAAACATATTTTTTCCCAACTACATGAAGTCCATAAAGAGTTTATTAAAAGCATATGATTTTAAATTATATTACAAACATAATTTGTTGGTGATTTACGGTTAAAATTATAGATGATGTTTATCAAGGCTACTCACGAGTTGGATTGATCGCATTGAAGACATTTGAATAACCCAACCTAATGTTGACGATTTAAAAATTTTCATCCCAACCCAACCCACACAAAAATGCAACCCAACTCAATCTAACTCGTTCGGGTTGGTTGGTTTGGTCGGGTTCTATTTAAACAAAATAAAAACAACATTGAAAGTATAAAAATAAGGAACTCATCTTTCGAAATATGATCAATCATTCAAGAGAATATACAAGTTTATCAAATATTTAGGTATTACATGTAATTTTCTAATAATGTTATCTTATGAGTTCCATTACTCGATATTGTCAAATTGTTTGTGGTAAATTATACATAGATACAAATATTTTAGAGAAGTCGCTAAAACTTTTATTGGGGTATCGGGTTGGTCGGGTTACTTTGGGCCTAACCCAATACCAACCCAATAGATTCGGGTTGCCTTAATTTCGTATGAATTATATGTCGGGTTACCTAGGGTTTATTTTTTTCGGGTTTTTTCGGCTTGTGTTGATCGGGTTCGTCGGTTTTTTGAGCACCCCTAATGTATACATTATTTTATATGATTAAATATGATGTTTAACATCATTAAAAAAATCTGTAAGGAATTAAAATTATGTTTAATGTTTTTTTCATTTTGGATTTTTGTCAAAAATAATAGATTGATTCGAACAAAACAATTTAAATTTTTTCAAAAACTGAAACCAAATCCTAATATTTTAAAATTGAATCGAATGTGTGAGTTCGATGCAAAACTGATTCCGACAATCAAACAAATCATGTATATATGATATGAATCCGTGAACCATACCGAAACTTATCGTTTAATTTGATGTGGACATATGGTGTACTGAAATCAAGTTGCAAAAAAAACAAATATAAATGACATATTAATAGATTCGAGTCAAAGAAAAACGGAAACAAGCTGAGGGGTGCCATTTGCGATTTACGGAATTTAAGGAGAAGAGCCAACATGCACCCAACCTCAATTCCCAACACTTCGGAACCGTTCATGTTTAAGAGATTTGTTTTGAAATAAAAATAATAATATTTTCGTCATTTTAAAATAATAAAATAATAAAATAATAAAAGTTTGTTATTTTAAGAATATATGTAATATTTTCGTTAATTGAAATAATTGTGCAGTTGGTTTTTGTAATATTTGATAGTCATTTTGGCCTCATGCCATATGTTATATAATTAACAATGTTATATTTAAATTAAATAAATCACAAGATATCGACTGGATTTTATCAAACAGGTGTAAACAACCCTAAGGTTTGTAGGAACTTAAGAAATCCATGTGATTCCCCTACTAACTGGAAATCCAATAGATTGAGTGATTTTTTTTTTACAAATTGAAATATTGATGAAGTATTATCAATAAAATATAAGCATATAAAAATCCAATATTGTTATGATAATGAAATTTCATATATAAAATAATGATTATAACCATAATGCATTATCCTATCAAACATATAATCATATATTATCCCTTATGTATGTAAATGGTTGAAACAGAACTCAAAAGAATCTGAGTACCATAAATGAGTATGTAAATCTTATTTTGAAAGATACAAGAAAATACCTAAAGTCCATCAACTCCCTATTGACCCTAAAACCAACATCTTGAAAAAGTACAAGCAAATACCCTCATGTTTTGAGACGACATATAAATCCTAAGTTTAATAGGAATACCTTTACTAGAAACCCCCAAAGAAATGTGGGATGTCCCGAAAGGGATAATCGGGAGTACTCATGAATATGTACTTCCCGAACTAATCGTACAGTGGAATGAAACCCACTTACTCGATTACAAAAAAGGTAACTGATTTCAACAAAGAAATGTTATATCCAAAACGCGTCTCAACCTCTGTGGTAAGGAACTCACAGAAGATGTCATGATTCATAACATTATTTCCACCTTTCGTCAGAAAATATTAATGAAACAATATAAGTTGGAAAATGCAACATTTAGACAAACTCATCAACCTACTGCAAGTGGTTGAGAGACATAACAAGGTTCTTTCGAATAACACCACATATATATGTCGGGACAAGGAAATTCCCGATATCAATAATGAAAGCGTTAGAGGTGGAAACAACTCCAAAGGATTGTGAGTTAAAAACCAATTTCACACATGTGACATTTCTGCACCATGTGGACGAGACCCTAGAAAGGGTCAGGGTCTTGATAAGAGTCAGGAATGATTTTTCAACCCCTGGAGTAGGGATACAACTACTACCCCAGGTGATAATGGACAATCAAATAAGAAATGCACTAAAAAGTGCTTCTATCAAAAAGGGAACAAGTTGGAAATGAACTATAACATATTAATCTAATTTATTTGCTAAAGTAAAATCGAATATGTAACTATTATAGATGTAAAGAAATACATCATAATAAATACAAAAAAAATCAATATTCTCCGTTCCGTGTAGGAATGTATCGAGGAGAATTGATTTTTTTGACCTCTCACACAATCTAAAAAAGATAGACTAATACTTATTTTATAATTTATCCAACCAAAATACTTAGACAATGGACTATCATTTTCTTGTTGGTACAAGATTAATATGAACCTTGTAAAGATATTCGTATAAAATGGAAATGTGCATATATATATAAATTCCAATGAATATGAAAGGAAACATATATCATGGAAACTAATGTGTCAAACTAGTAGATTATTGGGTCATCAAAACATTTTTTTGTCACCAATAAAGAACTTTGGGGCAATGACATATATATGTTTCGACATGACCATGTGGGACACCATGGTTATGACATATTCATGTATTGCAAAATACACACACACACATTCTCTTTCGAGTGAAAGGCAAAATGAGGCAATTTGCAACTGTTGACTTCTGCAGCATAAGAAACAACATTGCCATCATAATGTGCCCTCTTGAATACCTAAAACTTTTGTATATACCCTAATCCTTAGCCAAGACAGGAATGAGATCATCCTAAAGCTAAAGACATAATATAAAAATATTTTATTGTTACAACGAATACAAGGTGATATTTATGGACATAAACATCCAGAATATGGGCCTTTAAAGTACTTTATGGTTCTGGTTTCGACACGATAAACGCATGTCGTATTATTGTCCACATGAAATACTGCACTCTTAGCACTAGCTATACGTTTAAGGGCTCACCACCCTGATTATTTCATCAAGTCTACATAACTTGGAATGCTGGAGAATTTACATCATAAGGATTTGATGTTAATTGCATATGTATTAGGATCAATGTAGAGTTTCCTATACCCCATGTGTATATATAAAATGGTCTCATAGAAGTTGTTATATCAAAAGAATATGATGACATCTAGGGTATTAGTAATGCGCACCAATTTACCCATATCTACATGGGGTTATGCAATTATTATATGCAATTTTTTTCATTTTTAGACCCACTGCTTGCTAAACAGCCTCATGTGTACCAGTTGGTAACTGGATATAAGTCTGATAGTTAACATTTACACATGTTTGGTTCTGCAGTATATGTGCCAATTACGCCCCCACAGCGCATCGAAATGGGTCCGTAAAGACGACTTGGTATATGTTGGATATGTATCCCCAACAATAGCCGCTAACTAGAATATTTTACTAGTGATCTCTTTACCGCTAGATTTGTGGGTTGTCACTTTCATGGGACAGTCTTCCCGTCGTTAGGGGGAGATAGGAAAAAGGATTTTCCATGGGAACGACAGGAAGTGTCATTGAATATTCTCACTGTCTCATTTTGATCCCCAAAACTTCACAACGTAATGTTGAAGTCAAACGAATCAGACTCGATACCTGATACCTTTAATGTTATTCCAAAAGTGACAAGATCACATATAAGAGATGCAAATATACTCGCAAGGTTAAAAAGTCCCCAACAGAGGCACAACTCCATTGGAAAGTGCGTTGCAATCACACATAGTGGAGGTGTGGTTGAGGTCGTAGCTACCAAATGGAAGTGGTGGAAGCTACTTGGTTCGATGGATACTATTCTAAAGGAAGAGAATAGTTAGGCACATCCATTTATCATCAATACATAAAACTCTCATGAGATTGTCTCTAATTATAATTATGTCCATGAATCATCACTAGAGGATGCTCCGAAGTTAATATTGATTCTAGAGATGAATATTAATCTCAAATGAACTATAAGAGTACATATGAGTCGATGGACATATCATATATAAATTGATGATTTATTCGTATATACGATGGCTCATAAGATGATCGAGCACGACGACATTGAACCAGGATCAGTTAAATAATATCAACAAAGAGCATATTGACCTAAATGTAAAGAAACAATCCAGAAAGAGTTATATTCTTTGACAAAGGATCGGGTATTTGGTCTGGTTGTGCTAAGCTATCAAGTGTAAATCCCGTAGGACATAACTCAGTCTTTGTCAGAAAGCGCAACGAGAATAATGAAGTCCTAATATGTAAGGCTCTCCTTTTGGCGCAAGGTTTCTCACAACGCACTGGATTGACCACGAGGAGACTTACTCTCTCATGATGAATGTTATGACATCCGAATAATTTGTTAGCCTAGTAGTTTCCGAAGGACTGGAAATGCAACTCATGAATGTGGTTACCACATATCTCTACGAGGATCTAGATTTAGAGATATATAAAAGTGCTTGATGATATTACATTACCAAAATCAAGTAACTCTAAACCAAGAAATGCGTTTGCAATAAAATTGAAACGCCCACTTTATAGATTAAAACAATATAAGCGGATGTGGTATACTCGCCTAATGGAATACTTGATTGGGAAATGATATATATAAGAACGATGAATTGTTCCCTTGCGTATTTATTATGAAAAACAAGTTCCAGATTTTCAAAGTAGCTCTATATGTCAATGTTATGGACATAATAGGCACTCTTGATGAAATAAGAGAAACCACAAGCTACTTGAAATCTGATTTTGAGAGGAAAGATCTTGGGAAAACTTGGTCAGAATCCTCCCACTTAGGCTTACTATGTTTTAGGTCTAGATATTTGAGCTAGGACACCGAGTTTGTGAAATATTAATTCACCGATCGCATATGTCCAGAAAATAATCAGGCAATTTAATATGGACAAAGTGCATTCGGTTAGCACTCCCATGATCGATCGAAGTATCGTATATAAGGAAAGATCCATTTTGTCTAAAGGATGATGACGAAAAATGTTGGGAGCTGGAATTCCCTATCTAAGTACAATATGCGCATTATCGTACTTAGCATAATACACTTGACCATATATTATATTTCTCAATGAACTTGTTAGCTAGATTTAGCTCAGCGCCAATGCAAAGTCATTTGAATGATATCAGAATTAATCTTTTGGAACCATTGACATGGGCTTATACTTTCCCTATAGAAAGAAAAATGGGATTGATAATGAAACTTCAATACCTACTTAGAATATAAGCAGCAAAAGTACTAGCTCTTATAGAAAAACACCAAACAATGTCATTGTATGTCTTTGCTGATATTAGATATCTGTTTGACCCATACAAAAGTTGTTCCCAAAATGGATAAAGAATTACCGTAGAGAACACGTCGATTGCTTGAAAGTAAGCTAAGCAAACCCTTGTAACTACCTCCTTGAACTAATCCAAAAAAATATTACTCTCCATGAGATAATTAAAGAATTTATATGATTGAGGACTATCATTACATATATTAGAGGAGCTAGTAATTTTGGGTTCAACCAGTATCCTACATGCATATATGGAAATAATGCATCATGTATCGAAGAAATGAACATAAGATACATCAAGGGTGATAACACAAAGCATATTCTGCTTAAGTTTCTATACAATCAGCAATAAAAGACTCTCATTTAGATTCAAGTGAATCAAGTAAGGTGTCAAAAGAATGTGACATATTTTACCAAATCATTACCTAAAACCATATATTGGAAAACATGTAGAAAGTAAATGCAAATGTTTTCCAAACTCCCTTGATTAATGCACGAATCAGGGGGAGTAGTACACAAAAGGGGAAGTCTACTATATTTGTGATATTGGTACGTTGTGCTCTTTCCATCAACCAAGGTTTTATTTTTTGCATTGGGTTTTGTTCTTTGGTGTAAGGTTTTAGTGAGGCAACAATTTATATACCATCGTATTTTCTTAACTCTCATGATTAAAGTACGAATCTAAGAGAAAACTAGACTGAAGGAAAAGTCTATGTATTGCAAAGAAACTGATGCATTGTACTCTTTCCTTTGTCCTATTTTTTCCCACTGGGTTTTTATTTTGGCGTAAGGTTTTTATTTTTGGCGTAAGGTTTTTAAAGGGGGTTTGTCTTTTAATGGTTCCAAAACCCTCTGAATGATTTTGTATCTTAACCCTGTCTTAACAATTCAATGCTTTGATTTCATTATGAATAATTAGCAAACAACCATATTTGAATTTGCACTATATCATAAGCGCCTCTTAATCATTCTGACCACTTAATCATTCTGCATCAAAACATTCAGCAACTGCCAAACAACCCCTTAGACATAAGTTCATTTGAAACATATGTTATTTTTAATGAATCAAATAAATAGCAAAGAAGAAAAATAGCAAATAGGTTGAGGGGTTAAACATGTTGATTTTTTATGTAGTTTTTGGTACGTAAAAATGATTGGATAGACTAGATTAGATAAACCTGAACAAGACTGAACATGATATGTAACACCCTTAAATATGAAAACAACAACTAATTTAAAATTTTCAAAATACATCAATAATTGTATCACCTAAATTAACAATTTAAGGTTTAACTTTAATAAACACAAATCAAACTTTATATAAGATCTATAATAGGGATGGGTGTTACTAAGACCCAATAACAGTCGCTATCTCCAAAAGCGAAAGACGTCATCAAAAGCTAGAACTTTCTCGTGCATCTAACTAGCTCTCGTCTCTTCACTGTGTAGCTAGTACCATTTCCCCATCAAGGACCTGATACACATGTCAACAAATAAAAAGGTTAGGTTTAACGCCTAGTGAGTTCAAGTAGTTTTTATCATACTTGAAAAGGGGTAAAACAAAAGAGTGCTTATTTAAAAGATAATTTCTCAATGAAACCCATTATTTTCGTGATGAAACTCTAGATCCAAATAATCATTCAATATGAATTCCAAAACCCAAGACTCCCTCAAAAATGTATAAAAGGTTTAATGTCTAAATATTATAAATATGGATAAAAACTCTATTATCTAAAAATACTCCAAAACATGGATGAGGTCAATACCCAATACCATAAATAATCGAAAACACTCTATATTCAAAACAACTCCAAAAAAATGTGGACAATACACTATCCAAAAATAACACCGTTTGGTGATGGGAGAGACTTGTATCCATCAAATGTGGTGAACACAAAAGTAAACCACAGTTCAACGTTAAAGAGTCTCAATTATGGATCATACGGTCACCAAGTTCAACCATCCATGGTTTGTAGTTTTAGTCCCCCGCTGATCCTAGTCATGCTCATTTGTTAGAAATGACAGCCACTAAGGACTGCACGATTATCGAGTTCAACCACCCATGATCTATAGCTCAAGTCCCCTGCTAGGATCATACGATCACCAAGTTCAACCACCCACAGTTTGTAGCTTAGGTCCCCCACTACATCCGAGTTTCTTGCAAGAAAACAGGGACAATAGTCCCATTTCAAACCACTGACTCCTATACATATGGATCCATTGCATTACAGTCTAAAAGTTACATGACTCCAAATGAATGACTAATGCACTCAAAACATGTAATTCTCAAATCAGATGCAATAAAGGCAAATCATAGGCCAAGCCCCACATTGAGCTATTAAAATCGGACAATTGTCCCATAAGACACATATGAGTCAAAACCGAGCCAAAAGTTCAATAACTCAATTGACTATTTATTTAAAAGTCATGATAAGTATTAAAATGTATTTAACCAACATTTATGCAAACTCATGCTCCCAATGTATGATTAACTCAAAACCCATCGTTGGCATTTTCCAAACAAAATCATACTATTTATCTCCAAAAATACTTTATAACACAATTACGTGTATTTTTCAAATGATTTATAAATTCAATGACACTAAGAATGCATAAGCATCAAATAATCTCCACATATGAAAAAAATCATAAAAATAATACACTATCAAGATTTATTTACCAAAGTGGTGAACACAAAAGTAAACCACAGTTCAACGTTAAAGAGTCTCAACTATGGATCATACGGTCACCAAGTTCAACCATCCATGGTATGTAGTTTTGGTCCCCTGTTGATCCTAGTCATGCTCATTTGTTAGAAATGAGCCACTAAGGATTGCACGATTATCGAGTTCAACCGCCCATGATCTATAGCTCAAGTCCCCTGCTCGGATCATACGATCACCAAGTTCAACCACCCATAGTTTGTAGTTTGGGTCCCCCACTACATCCGAGTTTCTTGCAAGAAAACAGGGACAACAGTCCCATTTCAAACCACTGACTCCTATACCTATGGATCCATTGCATTACAGTCTAAAAACTACAAATTCCAAATGAATGACTAATGCACTCAAACACATGTAATTCTCAAATCAGATGCAATAAAGGCAAATCATAGGCCAAGCCCCATATTGAGCTATTAAAATAGGACAATTGTCCCATAAGACGCATATGAGTCAAAATCGAGCCAAAAGTTCAATAACTCAATTGACTATTTATTTAAAAGTCACGATAAGTATTAAAATGTATTTAACCAACATTTATGCAAACTCATGCTCCCAAGGTATGATTAACTCAAAACCCATCATTGGCATTTCCCATACAAAATCATATTATTTATCTCCAAAAATACTTTATAACACAATTACGTGTATTTTCCAAATGATTTATAAATTCAATGACACTAAGAATGCATAAGCATCAAATAATCTCCACATATGAAAAAAAATCATAAAAATAATACACTATCAAGATTTATTTACCAAAGTGTCCACAACCCCCCCCCCCCCCCAATATGTGTATTTCACAAGTTTTATAAATCACATGTACCAAATACGCAAAACTCATCAAATAATCCAACATTTATAATTATCAAATAAAACACATAAATACGTGAAAATGGACATGTTTGGCATGTACAAAGTTTTCACAAAGCAATTTGAACTCACCTTGCTAGATTTAGGTTAAATCTAGGTTTTACCCCAAACTTTAGTTTTCTTGGTGAAAACTTGAATCTTCAGGCAACACCTCCTAACTCTTAGATCCAAAACTTGCAAAGTATTTCTTTCACATCTAAAGATCCAAACCTAAAACAACAAGGAAGGGAGAGGAGAGAAAATAAAGAATATGCCAAACCTAACTTAAAATCGAGAGAGATAAAGATCTTACCACCACAAAATACTCTTGTATCCTCCAATAAACTTCAAATTTTTTGATATATCCTTGAAGAGCTCTAAAAACGAGACCACTGCAAAAAGAATCATCAAAATCGGAGCTACGATGAGAAAGATATGGCCAAATGAAGAAAACCTTAGAAAATCGGGCAGTTAACCCTCTGGACCCCGACCGAGATTGTGACATGTCACGTATGGAAAGGTTGCCCAAAGTGTACCGTAGGCTATTTTACCTTCTTGGCGACCTTGACATGCTATAGTACCATCGGTACATTCACCGGGCATTATAGGATGGCCCGCACCGCGAGTTTTTCGACCGTTTTCTTCACCGTTTTTCCGACCGTTTTCCTGGACCTTCCTCGACCGTCCTCTCGGCCGTTCCTTGACCATTTTCTTGATCGTTTCCTGACCGTTTTCTCGGCCGTTCCTCGACGGTTTTCTCGGTACATTTGATGCTTTTATGGCAGTTATCGTGACATTATTATAAATGTCTGTGCTATTGTGACATATGTCACAACTGCATGGCACTATGTCACAACTGCATGGCACCATAGTCGATAACACACTTTTAGTACCATTGGTGCTATTGTGACAGATGTCATAACCACATGTCACTATAGCCGAGATGACCATACTCTTAGTACCATTAGTGCTATTGTGACAAGTGTCACAACCACATGACATTATAGTCGAGACGATTATACTCTCAGTACCATTAGTGCTATTGTGACAAGTGTCACAACCACATGGCACTATAGCCACACTCCATATTTGGTTCTTCCTTTACTGATTCACCCAGTTCAACATTTTTTTTTTCAATTGGAATAAAAATCAGGATGTTACATGATAAGAAAATCGAACATGACTAGATGGAACAAGTTTTTTATCTATTGTTTGGTATGACTAAGGGCTCGTTTACCCAATGTTTACTCGGTAAGCGCTTACCGGTAATAGTCAACACTTTCACTCAACTTATCAGGTGTGATTTTAGTCCACTAAAACGCAACATTTTTACCGTTAAGCGCTTATTGGGTAAGAGTCACCGTTCTCACTTACCGTATATAGGATCTCTTGGTCCTTGTCATCGCTCTTATCAGGTAAGGTTCTCAATCCTTTTCATGTTCATCCGATAAGGTAAAGTGGGCTAGTAAGCACTTACAGGGTAAGCATTAAGTAAACGACCCCTAAGATTCTAAATGTTGTGGAGGAGGTGAAGATGGTGGACGGTAGTAGTGGTCGATAGTGGTGGATATGGAGGTGAGGGTGGTAGTGAGCAGTGGTGGATGGTAGTGGTAGTGGTATCCAATGATGGTGGTGATGGTGGTGATTATGGTGGAGGCTATGATGGCTGGAGGTGGTTGATAGTGACCAAACCAAATATTATATAGGGTTATATCAAATAATTTTTTTTGTCTTATTTGGTCCCACCTATTCCTTGTCCCAATCTCAATCACATGCCACGACAAACATGGAACAATGAGTTTTGGTTCCGTCCTATGTTGCGCGAAACATGGAAAATGAAATTATCAGTTTTGCTCTTTCATTTTGTATGAAGTTCCATATACCAAATGCAACTTTAAAGTGCATTTAAATGTTTACATATTACTAAAATGTGTGTGGGATAAAATTATATTATTATTTTAATAATATGTTTGTAATTATATTTAATACATAAGTATTGATATAATTAACGGATAGACAAAAAAAAAGTATCGTATAGCTTGTTTCTAACCCATTTTGATTGGCCCTCCAAATTATAATTATTTACTTGAACCCAATATGATATGTCATCCAACTCCTCCATGTTATCATCTGTATCTAGGCATGGGAATGGACTCCGACTCGTCGGGGAACCCGGTTCACCCGCCCCGATCGGGGATGGGGATTAAATATATATAATTATATTTAATTATTAAATAAAATATATAAACGGGACGGGACGGGGTGGGGCAGGGAGTGCAATACCCGTCCCCGTCCCCATCCCCATCCCCGGTTTAAGACAAACGGGGATCCCCGTCCCCGTCCCCGTCCGCATCCCCGGATTAGTGGGGAATCCTCATAATTTCCTATTTCCTAACTAGTTTATAATATCAAATTGTTATTTTTTGGATGTTTAGTATGTATTAATTTGGATGTAAAATCAAAATACAATTACTCGATATGATTTTGGATGTTACTCGATATCTTTTGTTACGTGTGACGTTAAGTTTTTTTGGATTAGGGTGAATTTCTTTTGGTTTTAGGTTATTAATCTCATTTATTTCATCTGATTTGTTTGGCTGGACGATTTTACTTGGTTCAAGAGGTAAGGAACCCATCTACCTCTCGCTTTTCATACATTCTTGATAATCATGACCTAAGCTCATTAATGGTATCAATCTAGAGTTTTCATCTACCTACTCTAGAGGATTTGCTAGTCTTTCTCAAGGATTCATCCACCCCTTTCCACCTCTAAGGTTTTAGGTTGTATCAAACCTACAAGGTGAGTTTCTCTTGTATTCTTATGGTTTATACACGATTTAAATGCCAACATCTTGTCTTCCTAACCATTCTCTTATAATAATGGTAATTACTATGTTTTGACCTAACTTGTACTTTTGAGTAAATTCTAGGGTTTATACCCTCGTATGGCAAATATGGTGTGTGTATCTGGTATAATGGTTGATAGTATGTATATGTCTGTACATTCACATTTTGGGGGCTTAAAGACCCTTCTTTATTTCTTTGGTATTATTACCCAACTTATGATTTATATGGAAAATGGTACCAGAAAGATGGTATGTGTGTAAGGTAAGACGCGAACGTGTGTTGGTTTATTCAATTGGGAATATTATGCATGATTGCTAGATAATTAGTCCGGTCGACTTCACGAAATTATTAAAGTACGAGATTATGTATACTACCTAGAAATAGACATGGGGTCAATGGGTAATAGTTGTGGTTTCCGAGCCGGGCAACGGCCAACGGCCGTTAATTGTAATTTCTTGGGAGAGAGTGAAATCTAGGAGGAATGAACCCATCATTTCTTCGTAGTGGGGCTCAAAGACTTGTTGTGTGACCTACTCTTGTGTTCCGTCGCCAACATGAATATCGGGCCTCCCACGTTGTCACAAAAATGTGGGTACGCATTACTAAAAGTGGAAATTGTAGGGCTTTTGTATGTCACGGTATTGTAAGTCACATTCTCGGAATTATTCTGTTATTTATTTATAAATTGTACGGACTCACTAGGCGTTCGCCTAACACTTTCTTATTTGTGACTTATGTAACAGGCCATTGGGATAGCGGGGTGGCAAGCAAGTGAGTGTGGCACTCTTGGCCATTTTTGGCAACTTTTGGAGCCGGTTAAAAAGGAGTCATTGGAGATTTTGAGGAATATAGAACCCTCTTTTTTGTGATCTTAGCGACACCCGTCCGTAATCTAGATTATACTAGCCTACATTAGTAGGTTGTCGTTTAAGTAATCAATTATAAGATTTTGTAAACTCCTAATTTACCTTTCCCCTTTTTGGGTGTTCATTTATGATTTGTTGGGTATTGTGGCATGTAAACAGGTGTTTTGGAAAACTTTATTTTTGAGACGTTATATTGCCAAATTTTCGAACTTTATTAACAACAATTTTTAGGGTGTTACAATTAATTATAATATGATGTTGTATTTTTTTTTGTATTAAATTAAATTTTTCCGATTTTAGGTTTATTAGAAATATGTGAGATTTAAACATGTGTGGTGTTTCATATATTTGATTTTAATAGCTTACATAAACGGGAAAAGTCTTCGTTTCCCCGTTGGGGATCCCCGTTCCCCGTTGAGGAAGGGGATGAGGATGTGATCATATTCCCCGGTGGGAATAGGGACGGGGACGAGGACGGGGATGAAGATGAGGAATTGGGGACGGGGATGGGGATTGTTGTCCCCACCCCATCCTCGACCCATTCCCATGCCTGTATCTAAAGGATTATATTTAAATAAAAAATCATTTATGCAAAAGTTAATTATTAATACAATAAATAATTCCTAGTATAAACTTTTTTGAACTGAATATTTACATTTTATTAGATAACCTAAAACAAGAAATACCCGTATTTTTTTTGAGTTGGGAGAAGTATTTTTTGTTAGATTTTTAATCGATCTGATTTTTATTCTTTTTGTAGATTTTATATGTTTCTTTTTAGGTAAATATGTATCGTTCTTTCTTTTTCTTTCACAACCGACAAAAAAAATTCACAAATACCCTTAAAATTTTTTTATCCTTTTTGTAGATTTTATATGTTTCTTTTTAGGTAAATATGTATCGTTCTTTCTTTTCCTTTCGTAACCGACAAAAAAAACTCACAAATACCCTTAAAAAACTAATCAAACCAAAATACCCTCTATTTAACACTACCTGTCAAACATAACAAAAGTTTTTTTAGACAAGAAGTGACACAAGGACCAATTTGCAATTCAAATACCATCAAAGGAATGATGATGCAAAAATACCAAAAAAAACCCCGTTAAAACTTGTGAAACAACCCAAACTTTAATTACATCAAAATATAATATTTCAACTAGAAACGGCCCCAAGCCTAGAATTCAAAAGAATAAGGTTTGTCACGACAACCTATTACACAACTGAGTCAAAAGGAAATACTATAAGGAGTCTTCTAGCTTCTGGATAAAAGCTCACATCTTCTCCTTGCCCTTACCGGTACTTGCTACCTTGCGATAACCTGAAACAGGATTATAGATTTGAAAGAGCGAGGGTTAGACCGATGGTCTAGTGAGTCCCCTCCAAGCACTACTGCAACAGTTCAAATATTATTTAAAACATTTAAACAAAGCCTTACGCCTCACGAGCGTAACTCACTCTACTGACCAAACATTCACCACACTTTACGCCTCGCGAGCGTAACTCACACTACTGACCAACACTGCCGTCAAAGACGGTATGTCTGTCTCGTACTGCCTTATTTTGGGGACACACCTCAATGGCATAAACGGGCCACACTCCTCGGTTTAGGTCACAACTTTCGAATCAAATGTATACATACATCTAATTATCAACAATATATATAAAGCGCGTTTATATAAGCTTAGCATGAACATGCCAACATAATTAAATCATCGTTTAATTAAACCTTCAAAGACTTTTGATAATAAAAGCAAGCAGTTCAGAAACTCACATTTACCAAATAACTTTCGTAATTGTAAACGGATTTAGTTTGAAAGACTCACCTCAGATCTTTCTCACTTAAAGCCCGCTTTCTAACGATTAACACCACCTATGATGATACCGAATAAAAATGGTAAGCTACCTCGCAGATAACACACTCTTTCCCTCTCTAAACCTAAAACACGATATACTGTGCCACCCCGGTCGAGACCACCCCGGTCGACACACCGGTCTCCCCGGTCCGGTCGACACCGGTCTCCCCGGTCCGGTCGGCACCGGTCTCCCCGGTCCGGTCCGGTCGATATTCAAAACTCGCCCAGGGCGATTTCAAAACTTCGAGAAAAAAACCTCAGATCCTCAAATTGCCAAATGACACGGTTAAAAAGCTCAATAACGAGATTATTTACTGACTATAACACTTAGATGAGAGTACTAGGCTAGAATCATACCTTGATTTGCAAAGAAAACGATCGATCCTTTGAGACCTAGCCCTCCTTTCACCATGCTCTTGCTCTCCTTCAGTCGATCATACAAGTATCAAGATTGAAGAATGAAATAAATATCTTAGGGTTATAAACTATATATATAACCTAAGTTTCTTTTACCCCCTTGAACTTTGGGTCTCGCTTAACTTTTCACCCAACTCCCAAAATTATTAAAAATTTCGAACCCGGATATTACAATATCCCCCCCTCAATAGAATTCCGTCCCCGGAATTCCATCGTTGAACAAATGGGGATACTGAGATCTCACGTCCGCCTCCACTTCCCATGTTGACTCTTGTCCTTTGTGAAATTTCCACTGGACTTTCACCAACCGGATTTCCTTGTTCCTTAACTTCTTTACCTTGTGATCCAAAACTGCTATGGGTTCCTCAACATAACTTAATTTTTCATCCACTCGAATGTCCTCTAATGGAACCACTACATCTACTTCTGCCAAGCACTTTTTCAAATTTGGCACATGAAAGGTGGGGTGAATCCCACACAAATCCTCTGGTAGATCAAGTTTGTAAGCCACTTCACCAATACGCCCCACGATGGTAAATGGTCCAACGAACCTTGGTCTCAATTTCCCTTTCTTTTCGAAGCGGACTACCCCTTTCCAGGGCGAGACTTTCAACATTACTTTATCTCCTACCCGAAACTCTATCGGTTTTCTCAACTTATCTGCGTACATCTTCTGACGATCTTGAGCTATCTTTAACCTTTCTCGAATCTGGTTGACCTTATCGGCTGTCACCTGCACGATTTCCGGTCCCGCTAGTTATCTTTCACCCACTTCATTCCAACATAAAGGTGTTCTACATTTACGTCCATACAATGCTTCGAACGGGGCCGCTCGAATACTAGCATGGTAACTGTTGTTGTAAGAAAATTTAATTAACGACAAATGAATTTCCCACGAACTTTTTAAATCAATGACACATGCTCGAAGCATGCCTTATAACGTCTGGATGGTTCTCTCACTCTGGCCATCGGTTTATGGGTGATAGGTCGTACTCAGCTTGAGTTGCGTGCCTAACTCCCTTTGTAGACTTCTCCAAAAAGCTGACGTAAACCGACCATCACGATCTGAAACTATCGACGTAGGCACTCCATGCCTAGATACTATTTCGTCGATATATAATTTAGCCAATTTCTCCGTCGGGTGCGTTTCCTTAATCGGCAGGAAGTGAGCCGATTTCATAAGTCGATCCACTATCACCCAAATTGCGTCATGACCCTTAGGCGATCGTGGAAGTCCGGTAACGAAGTCCATCGCGATCTCATCCCACTTCCAAACCGGTATTTCCAATGGTTGCAACCTGCCGTAAGGTCTCTGATGCTCTGCCTTTACTTTTAAACACGTCAAACATCGTTCAATGAAATAAGCGATGTCCTTCTTCAAACCTGACCACCAATAACTTTGCTTCATATCACGATACATTTTACTGGTTCCCGGATGTAACGAGATTTATGCGCTTCATCCAACACTTTCCCCTGAAGGTCACCCAGTTTCGGGACCCACACTCGTCCACCGAAACATTTTAATCCGTTGTTATCGTCGGTTAATGAACTCACAATTCTGACTATTCTTTCGTTCTTTAAATTTTCTTCTAAGAGCGCTTCCCTTTGAAAACCCTTGACTTCTTCCAAGAAGGTAGATGTGGCCTCAACTCTAAATGCCACTACTCTTGTTGTTGCGCCGTGCTCTTTCCGACTCAAGGCATCAGCCACCACATTTGCTTTACCCGGATGGTAAAGAATCTCACAATCATAATCACTTAACAACTCCATCCATTTTCGTTGCCTCATATTCAACTCTTTCTGATTAAACAGATGTTGAAGGCTCTTATGATCGGTATATATCTGACACTTAACTCCATACAGATAATGCCTCTAGATCTTCAACGCGAATATCACCGCTGCCAATTCTAGGTCATGCGTCGGATAGTTCTTCTCATGATCCTTCAACTGACGAGATGCGTATGCAATCACCTTTCCATCTTGCATCAACACGCATCCTAGTCCCAACTTAGATGCATCACTATAGATTACGAACTTATCTGAACCGCTGGGTCAGGTCAGTATAGGTGCACTGCTCAAACTCTCTTTCAACTTACTGAACGCACCTTCCTGAGCTTCCGTCCATACAGTCTCACTCCATGCCACGACAAACATGGAACAATGAGTTTTGGTTCCGTCCTATGTTGTGCCAAATGTGGAAAATGAAAATGTCAGTTTTGCTCTGTCATTTTGTATAAAGTTCTGTATACCAAACTCAGCTTTAAAGTGCATTTAAATGTTTACGAATTCCTAAAACGTGTGTGGGAAAAAATTATATTATTATTTTAATAATATGTTTGTAATTATATTTGATACATAAGTATTAATCTCTCTCTCTCTCTCTCTCTCTCTCTATATATATATATATATATATATAAGTGTACTCGCACAATGCAACGAGATACATCATGATTTTAATGTTTCATTTTATTTTTTGTTTTTTTGTTGATTTACAGTACGATCTTGGATGGTTTTGAGAAAATGATAATTTTTTTTTATAAATTTGTATAATTCAGGCTTAATAATATAATTTTTTATATAAAAAAATTAAGTATTTTGTTATAATTCAATGATTATCTTATATATTTTAATGACATCTAGAAAAAAATAACCAATTACATATTTAATAATATAATTAAAACAAATTTATAGTAATATAATATATTAATTAATAGTGATACATAGAAATGTCTGCATAAAAGGAAGGTCATGCGCATACCAAATTGATGGATGTTAGAAACCTGCAATAGTAATATGTATCTTGTGCTTTGAAACTTGTAAATTAAGAGATTTTTAAAATCTTGCATAAAATGATAGTACATTGTGTCTAATAATTTGTATTTAAGAGTTTTTTATCCGTGGTTTATAATATAGTATAGATAAGTAAAACCTTGGGGTGATGATATGACATTGTAGGAGAATATTATAAATTTTCTCAAAATTTTGATTTTTAAATAAATGTTTATTTGTTAAAGACTTTTATGTCCCCATATGTAAATTATATTTTCATTAAATGTATGGGGGGTTTCGTACTTTTACATGCACATTGAAGTTTAAGTTATTTAACTATTCATTTTTCCTTATTCAGGTTAGATAAGTATTCATTTCTCCTTCTTTATGTTAATAAATTATTCATTTTCCCTTATTTATTTAACCTTTTTTTTCTTTTCGTAACCATGGGTTTTCGGGACAGCTTACGCGCACCGACTAATCCTCGGGCGACCACGAATGGCCTGGAGTCATCACAGGTGAACCTTCATGGACTTTGGCAACACCTGGATTTAAATCTCGGGTAGATGAGATTTTCCACTACATCCCCCAAAGGCTTTAACCTTATGGTCTTCATTTTTTTGTTGTCTATCTAATGGTTTGGTTTGTTGTCAAACAACTTTTCTCTCACTATATTTGATCATCTAAGGTATGAACTTATGTCTATTGTTAAGTTATATGGTCTTATATGTACTTTATATGTTTTTTCTTTGTAGTGCACAAACAAAAGGCAAAACAAATGAGATATTGTCTAAATAAGTCGTGAAGATTGTTGAACATATCGAAGAACGTGAAAGCTTCATGTACAAGATACACATATATTATAAAATGTAACTCATTCAGACTGCTATTACTCCAATCTCAATTTAAAATTGATTTTGTCTGTTTTGTAATTTCATGATCTATTATTATCTAATTCTTATTTCTATTTTTTTTTCAAAAGAGTCACCACAATGGTAATATAACATATATTTTTTTGAACGGCAGCTTAAACGCACACACCCGCCTCGACCGAAGTCGACGAGGTATCCGGGATCCAAACGAGCACGCGACTAATCCTCGTGACCATGGACCGTTACCGATCCATAACCTTGCCCATGCCTGACCTGAAGGCTGACCCATGGACTGGGGTATCGCCACCCGTTCCCCCTAGGAATCGAACCCGGGTAGACAGGGATGCCATCCACTGTCCCCCCCCAAGGATGTTACCGACCGTTGGGCTACAAGGGCTTTGATAATGGTAATATAACATATTGATTTTATTTATTATGATATTACATCGTTACTAGGAAACTACATTTTTACTTTCAATTTTTAAGTATGACCTCAATTCTATGTCATTTTTGTATTAGTTTATTTTAATTAAATTTTATGTTATATAATAGATGTTTAAATTGTGGTTGCTATTAATAATTTCATCACACATCTAATATACTTTATAATCATATTAATTAAATAGGCTCATAACCAATCTTTATATGCTAAATTGAGAATAATAATGTTCATCGACATTCAATTTCATCATTAAAGATATTATATATTCTTTTGCAACATGGTCTAAATTTATAAAAACAACAAATAAAAATAACTTATACATTTTTTTCAACATGATTTTTTGCAATCTCGCAACGCTTGATGTCGAACATTATCTAGTTTGTTATAGTTTTGATTTATTTCACATTTTTAATTTTCTTTACTACCTTTTCAATTTCTTTTTTACTTAACAATTAATTACATATATTTTTCTACAAATAACAACATTATTTATCTTACATATTTTAATAAAAATTAAGTAATATATTAGTTTTATTTTTATTTACTTCTTTATTATTATTAAATTTAATTTTAATTTTTTTCATTTTTTATACATAATCAAAAAATTATTGGTAAGGTAAAATTAAGGGTGCTAACTGGTTAGATTGATCATGTTTGAACAACCCAACTCAATGTAACAAATAGACAAAAAAAAGGTATTGTATCGCTTGTTTCTAACCCATTTTGATTGGCCCTCCAAATTATAATTATTTACCCGAACCCAATATGATATGTCATTCAACTCCTCCATGTTATCATCTGTATCTAAAAGATGATATTTAAATAAAAAATCATTTAATCAAAAGTTAATTATTAATACAAAGAATAATTCCTAGTATAAATTTTTCTGAACTGAATATTTACATTTTATTAGATAACCTTAAACAAGAAACATCCGTATTTTTTGAGTTGGGAGAAGTATTTTTCTTTAATTTTCAATCGATCTGACTTTTATCCTTTTTGTAGATTTTATATTGTACCTTTTTAGGTAAATATGTATCGTTCTTTCTTTTTCTTTCGCAACCGACAAAAATAATTTACAAATACCCTTAAAAAAACTAATCAAACCAAAATACCATCTATTTAACACTACTTGTCAAACTTAACAAAAGTTTTTTTAGACAAGAAGAGACACAAGGATCAATTTGCAATTCAAATACCATTGAAAGAATGATGATGCAAAAATACCAAAAACAAACCCGTAAAAACTTGTACTTGTAGAACGGTTATCACGATGCATGCATTAAACAAAAAGGTTGGATCCATACATGCCTCTGACACAACTTGTTTGTTGTGGGCGCCGAATACACGTTGGTTTTGGATGTATTCCCTTAAATCGATAATAATTTGTTTCATATAATGTGTTATAAACCTTTAAAATTTGTCATCATATATCTTGATGTTTCTATTTATAGCACTATTGAGAAAAGTGGATCCCTAGAAAGCTTGTTATCTAACATCGACGAACCTATAAATAGGCATGCAACTCTCTTGGTACTCAACTCATTCTACTCATACAAAGTTCCATCTCATTCACTTTCGTTTTCGGTCTTAACATGGACAGTGGTGATCATGACGATAAGGCGTTTCCGATTGGCGAAACACCGCAAGAAACAGGGTTTTCACATGTTCCTAAATGTTACGATATCTCACCGTCTAATCGACCTAGTTTGAACCCTGATATTGCAGATGTGGTGGTTATTGACTTGGCTGGATTGAATGACCCTGCTCAACGCTCCGTGATTGTCAAGAACATTGGAAATGTTTGTCGTGATAGGGGGTTTTTCCAGGTCAGTTTTTTTTCCTAGTTTTCAGATCATTTTACATGTGTATCAGCCAATATCTTATTCATTCATTTTTTTTACGGATAGATAATCAACCATGGGATAACACAAAAGGTGCTTGACGAAGCATTAGGAACTGCATTTGGGTTTTTCAACCTACCAACAACAGAGAAGGCAAGGTACATGTCTAATGACATCTACAAGCCGGTTCGTTACGGGACAAGCATAAAGGACGGATTGGACAAAATTCAGTTCTGGAGGATTTTCCTTAAACTGTATGCTCATCCTCTTAACCAGTGGATTCAACAATGGCCTGATAACCCACCCGACTACAGGCAATGTCTCTCTTGTCTTATGTTCATGTTTTAAACTACTTGTTATTTCGCATTTAAATAAATGCAACTTATTTTAACGTAACACTTAACCATTAAATGGCAAAATATACCGTAATTATGGGCCGATTTTATGCTTATTGTAGTTTCTATTTATTGTTGACGAGGTAACATCTAGTTTTAGATATGATATATTTTGCGGTACAAAATTTTTTGTATCGTTTTTGTTCGAAAATTAATGTAATTGATTTCCAATTTATTTTCAAAATATGAATATGGCATCCTTTTGTAAATTAATAAAGTCTAGGTATCCATTTTACCATCGTTTAAATGCTAAATTATATTTGAGCTTTTGAAACAAACCCCATGCGAGATATCTTCATTTTCGTGGTTTTTCTTTTATTTAAACTATACTTTTGAACTATTTTTGAATTTACGAAAACAGGCCCCACTATTAAATAAAAAGAATTGTTAGATTTAAATATAGAAAACAATAAACTCAATTCTCATACGTTATGATATGATATGATAAAATAAAATATATATAGAGTTTCATCGATTGGAAAATATATAACGCACTATGGTCATCCATGATTTCAACTTCTACATAATTTCCATCTATGTCCTTCACTTTTGGATGTTGCTACACTTACACCCTTGTATTTGTTAATATATTCATTTTGTACCCATCATTTTTGGTTTCCATTTCTAGGTACTATATATATTTTTTCCAAATTAAAAAGATTATATAAATGATAAATGATGTTTTTATGATGTTATAACTTTTGGCCAATTTTGTATTTTAGTTATAGTTTTAATTGGTGAGTGTATCAGTTGAAACCTTAAAAGTAACCAGACTGCAAGTTGTAACGTAATATCAGGTATAAAGGTTATACGTATGCATACGTGTGCCTAAACTCTCGAAGCTAAGTGACGACAATCTTGTCGTTGACGCCTTTAAGGTATACGTATGCAAAAAGTGCTCGTGATAAATTGTGTTTATTGACTATGTTTAGTTGTTTGTCACGTGAATCATGTCGTCTTGTCATTCTTAGCAGTATTTTTTATTGGCCGAGAGTTTCAGAAAGCATGCATATTCAAATATTTAAGCTTGTAGCATACATGACTAGGTTTTATAGTTGATTATATCTATGGTATTACATTTGACAAATTCAACAATACTTCCTTTCTAAGTTGTATTTGTGCTTTATTTGAAAAAAGTGAATATGTACTTTATATGTAGGAACAAATTTCAGATGTAATTTTAAAACACCATAGCTTGTTGTTTTTCCTGTCATTTTACCATGTTTAAAAAATTTATGTCTCATGTATTTGATAAGTTGTGTTGCAGAGAAAAAATGGGGGATTATGCTGTGAAAACAAGACACTTAGCCATTGAACTGATGGGACTCATAACTGAAAGCCTCGGAATCGGCCCAAAATATCTTGAAACCAAAATGGAAGATGGGATGCAAGTGCTTGCTGTCAATTGCTACCCAAAGTGCCCTGAACCACATAATGCTCTGGGGTTACCACCTCACTCAGACTATAGTTGCATAACCATAGTTCTTCATAGCTCACCTGGGCTTGAGATCATGGATGCCTCAGATGACACTTGGCGATTGGTCCCTGAACTGCACGGGGTCCTCCAAGTCCATATAGGTGACCATGTGGAGGTATTGAGCAATGGGCTTTACAAAAGCATGTTGCATAGGGTTACCCTCAACAATGAGAGAACAAGGGTTTCTATTGCAAGCCTCCATAGCTTGGAAATGGATGAGAAGATGGCAACTGCTAAAGAGCTTATCGATGATGAACATCCTAAAAAATATAAGGAAAGCAGTTTCAATGATTTCCTCGATTTTCTCTCTAAAAATGACATTACAGAAGGAAAGAGCTTCATCGAATCACTCAAAACCAACTAGAAGTCAACAAGATATTACAGAGGGAAAGATCTTCGTCGAATCACTCGAAATCAACTAGAAGTCAACAACTATACCGAATAATAAAATAATGAAGCGTCTAATAAATAGTTAAGTTAAGAAGAAGTTTATCTTTGTTATTTCCGGTTTGTTGTAATAAAAAAAATGTTTGATGTTTAATATTTCAATATATGTTTTATCAGTATTATTATTAATTGGCATGATAAGAAGTCAATTATATCATACAAGGTACAACCAATCTTACGAATATTTTGTATTATTGTACTTGAATTTTGGTTAAAACCCCATTGTTTTAACGAAAAATCAAAAAACGTCGCATTTGCAATAACAATTGGTTTTGCACGAAAATATTTACAATTTTGAATTTATCAGAATTCAACGAGTGTTGTTAAATGAAGCTCCTTTTGGATCAAATCCGTAGTCAATTATTGCATTGAAATTGTAAAAAAAATGATAGTCGATATTGATATGTATAAGTATGAGACAAGTTGCAAAAATTTATTTAACCAATTAGCCGTTCATTAGAATAAATACAATTCGGGACTGTTTGATTTTTATCCATTAAGTTCTGAATCTATTAAGTTGTATTTAAACATTAATCTGTCTCGATAAATCAAGATAAGTTGTGTTTGATTTTTCTTCTGAATGAATAGTCTGAACAACTAAAATGACCATTTTTACCTTATATCTACATAAGTGTTAGAATAAAAATAAATTGTTTAATAAATATTTAAATTGACAAAAATTTATAATAATATGAATTATTTAAAATAACATACATAAAATGAATTCTACGAGTGCACAACTCAATACTTAATAACTTAAAACATATTTAAAACAATAAAATATTATTTGTTTGATTATAACTTTTTTAAATTTATGCATGTTGGTAAACTATTTAATTTTTACTGGGCCGTGTAATTAAAAATTATAGGACAAGGGTAATTTTGGAAAAAAATCTAACTTAATACATTAAGATAGGATATGCTAACTTAACATTTTAATTGTTAAGACATAGTCGGTTATATACAGTCCTTCACATCCGATTCATTTACATCTTACTAAGGTGTTGTTTGTTTTTAAGAAAAAACCTTTTAATGACTCTTAAGTTTGAATCGTTCAGACATTTTTACACACCACCTCTTATTAATCATAACTAAAATAAGACTTCAGACTTTAGACCTCTTAAAAAACAAACGACACCTAAATTTGGACCGATTAAGAACCGTTACAAAAAGGATTTCTAAACGACGGAAATTATGGATCGGTTAAAACCCGAACCGGATCCGTTCAAATCCGGGTTAAACCGCTACATTCTTGAATTGACCCATTTCAAGATTTCAAAGCCCATACCCGGATCCGACCAACAAACCCCTATCTCCTCTTCTATGGCCTCTGCTTAAACCCTCTTCAAGAACCCTAATCCAAATTCTCTCAAAATTCGAAATCAAATGGCGCTTTCTAAACCAACGTTCTTCAATCATCTCAAATTGCTTGTGAGAACTCATCACCACCATCACCATCCACTCCGGCCGGCCGTCGTATCTCTCCGCCAGCTATCGTTCGCCACACCGGAAGACGCCGCCGCGGAACGCCGTCGTCGAAAACGTCGCCTCCGAATCGAACCACCTCTCAATGCCCTCCGATCCAACACCCAATCACAACCTCGCCCAACCCCGAGCCCTAATACAAACCCTAACGCACCGAAAATCCCCGAACACGTCTCTGTTCTCACCGGCAACCGACTCAACCTCCATAATCGCATCCTCAAACTCATCCGAGAAAACGATCTGCAAGAAGCCGTGCTATTGACGCGTCACTCCGTCTATTCCAACTGCAAACCGACAATATTCACCTGCAACTCCGTGATGGCGGCATGTCTCCGGCAATCGAAATACGCGGAGCTTCTTAACCTCCACCGGTTTATCACTCAGGCCGCCGTCGCGGCGAACGTCGTCACTTATAACCTCATCATCAACACGTACATGGATTGCCGGAAAATTGATACCGCTATGGAACACTACAAACAGTTGATTGATAATGCGCCTTTTGATCCCAACACGACGACGTATCGGATTATAGTGAAAGGGCTTGTTGATAATGATAAGTTGGAGAAAGCATTGGAAATTAAAGATGAGATGTTATCGAAAGGGTTTGAAGCTGATGCGATTGTTTATAGTTATTTGATGTCTGGGGAAGCTAAGGCTGAGAATGCTGATGGGGTTTTTAATCTTTATGAGGAATTGAAGGAGAAATTAGGTGGATTTGTTCATGATGGTGTTGTTTATGGGAGTGTTATAAAAGGGTATTTTTTGAAGGGAATGGAGAAGGAGGCTATGGAATGTTGTGAAGAAGCTTTGGGTGATGATTCAAAGATCAAGATGAGTGCAATTGCGTATAATTCGATATTGGATGCACTGTTTAAGAATGGGAAGTTTGATGATGCACTGAAGCTGTTCGATAAAATGCTTGCTGAGCATAACCCCCCCAAGCTGCTGACTGTGAACTTGGGTAGCTATAATGTGATGGTGGATGGGTATTGTGCAGAAAGGAGGTTTGATGATGCGATTAACGTGTTCAATAGTATGGGAGAGAAGCGGTGTCATCCCGACACTCTTTCGTACAATAATCTAATCGAACAGTTGTGTGATAACGGGATGTTGGGTAAAGGGGAAGAGCTCTATAACGGTATGACTGAGAAGGGAGTGAGTCCAGATGAGTACACTTTTGTTGTATTAATGGATACTTGCTTCAAAGAAAACCGTCCTGATGATGCAGCTGCATATTTCAAGAAAATGATCGAATCCAAACTGAGGCCGAATTTGGGAGTTTATAATCGGTTAATGGATGGGTTGGTAAAAGTTGGGAAGGTTGACGAGGCTAAATCTTTTTTCGATATGATGGTGCCTAAGCTGAGAATGGATGATGATAGCTATAAGTTTATAATGAAAGCGCTGTTTGATATCAAGAAACACGATGAAGTTCTTGAAATCATTGGTAAAATGTTGAGGGAGGATTCTTCGGATTTTTCGGAAGAATTGCAGGAGTTTGTGAGGGAGGAGCTGAGGAAAGAAGAAAGGGAGGAGGATTTGGTGAAACTTATGGAGGATATAGAAAGAGAAAAAGCCGAAGCTGCAGCTAAAGTGGCCGAAGAAGCAGAACGAGCGAAAGCTAGTGCTAGAGCTGCTGTTTCTTCTTTGTTGCCATCTAAGTTGTTTGGTGATAAGGTTGATGCAGAGGATTCTAATGAGAATAATGAGTCTGGTGGTGAGATTGTGGCAGATGGTGAGGTGAAGGTGGAAGAGACTGATGCATCCAGTGAGCAGGTAAATGCATAACCATGTTTATGTTGTTTGAATTGCTTAAGAAATTTTAAGGTTTGATGAACTAATGATGATCTTCTTTAGTTGCATCTGATGATATAAAGATGAAATCATTTGCAAAATGATGATAATTTGTTTATTGAAAATATATCAATTTTGCTGGCTTTGTAGGCATGTTGTTCCATTGTTTCTTTACGTGATGATTATCTGAATGTGACCCTGGTGGACTGAGGTGAATGATTGCTTACAAGATGAATATGATGCATTTAGTTTTTCTTTTTTGAACTTAGGAGTTTGAAAGATGGAATTGTTTTCTTAATTATATGCTAAAACTATAAAATCAAAGTCCATGAAGAATTAAAATGGCTTTCATGATAATGTTCAAAAGAACAAGGTATTCTTGATTCTTGAAGATATAGGTGTTATATTCGACTAAAATTGGGAGTTAGTAAGATAGGTGCTTCGCTGCTTTGCTGAATCTTTGTATTCGGTGCAGTTCTTTGGGGGTGCATTTGGCATGACAAGACATGACATTACAAAAGCTTGTTGTCCTACGTTTGATGTGACATTTGAGTGAGACAAAAATGCATTTTTTCTTCTTTTTTTTTTTTTTGAAAGGCAACCAAAACATTTATTCAAAACCCACCAACCAAAACCATACAAGAGTAACAGTAGCTGCAACAACAAGAACGAAAATAGCAGTAAAAAACGAATCAAACAACAGACCCACCACAAAGAAATACACATGAATCAGAGAAACAAAACCAAAGATCGTTTGCTGCCATGGGCATGGTTTGCGAGCAGCAAACACCCATACAGCAGAAGCTGTCAATGCTCGATCACACCCACTAGGCGCTTTCCAGCCCCTGCTTCGTGCTCGATCACACCCACTAGGCGCTTTCCAGCCCCTGCTTCGATCCCCGATCACAGCTCCCTATCACCAACTGTCCTACAAAAATAGGTTAAACAAAAACCAGGGAGATTAGACAAGATTGATAAATTACTAAACTATCCAAATGAAATTAAAACCATATAACTTTCTAGAATTCTTTCACCTGCCTATGTCACTCCGGTTTGTCCGGTCCTGTCCCATCTAGTCCCATTCGTCTACCATAGGGGTGTAAATGAGACGAGACAACTCGCGAGCTTCAAAACTCGGTCAACACTCGACTCGAATAGACTCGACTCGAACTCGACTCGACATACTAACGAGTCGAGTCGAGCGCAACTGATACTCGATTCGATAAGCTCGTGAGATACTCGAATATATTTTATATATAATCAATTTTATATTATAATTATAAAATATAATGTAATTTTTTTAATAATAGTAAGAATTAATCGAGAGAGAAAAATAATTAGCGTTTGTTTCATGAATCAAAACCAAGGAAAATCACCTAACATAGATTAAACTCAAGTAGATAAAAAAAGAGAGGGACCTTTCTTTCAAAAAGAAAAAAAAAGAGAGGGACCAAAAATAAAGTTAACTCAAAAATTATATGCACTTGGTGGATGATTAAAAAAAAGTTAAAAAACCCCAAAGGACCATTATACAACTTACTACTTACCGAGAGTTTGTGGTTAGGTGTTGAGCATCCTTCATCCCACATCGCTAGCTAAGAGCTCTTTTGCTTCATTTGATGGTTATATATAACCCTTCTCCCCTCAAAACTCAATTGCCTTTCCATCAATTATGGTATTAGCCTAGTGATTTGTGCCTATTGGCTTGAATTCAATCTTTTGAGTTTATTTGGCTTGGTTAACTTTTTGTTATACATTAAATGAGTTTGAGCTTGAAACGAGCTCGAGTTCGAGCTTGTTTCGAGCTGTAAACGAGTTCGAGCTTGTTTCGAGCTTGTTTCGAGCTTGAAACGAGTTCGAGTCGAGTTTGAGCTTGGGAATTGGCTTTCGAGTTCGAGTCGAGTTTGGATTTTTACTACTCGTGAGTTTTCGAGTTGAGTTCGAGCTTGAGAATTAGCTTTCGAGTTCGAGTCGAGTATTATGATACTCGAGCTCGACTCGCATCATTTACACCCCTAGTCTACCAAATGCACCCTTTTGGGGTGGGGGGAGGAGCTGGCAGGATGTGCATCCTGTGCAACCTTGACCCTATTCTCAAAATATTGATGAGAAATTCACAAGGATGCAAGATTTCAAGCCAATATTTTCTTTCTTTTTCGCAAAACTTCAAGCTAAAATTACATATTAATTCATGATCATCATCGTAAGGTTTTGACGCTAATTGCTATGGTCGCCCGGGGATTAGTTGGTGTGCGTAGGCTGGCCCGAATACCCACGGTTACCCAAAAAAGTTCTCATTGTAGGGTAGTTGGACAACCAATTGCTATGGTTCACTAAGTTCTCATTGTAATGTAGTTGGACAAGTCGTTGTATAGTCAAACATCCGTATTAGGCTTTGTGTTGTGTCAAACATAGCAACATTCACGGGTGGGATCGAGTTTGTACCTAAAACGGCAGGTTCAGGCTTTATGACTCTATTTGTTTGGTTCTTGCGAGGTCAACTCAGCCAGCAGGACTCAATATACCAATGAACCTGTTGGACATTGGCTGTTATCAGAATACTAGTGTTTAATTAGAAGCATCTCATTTCACAAGTCGTGTGCATCTCTTTCCTGACTTCCTTCCACAAGAAACATAAACAAATCTGGTTCAAAATCTTTAGATTTCCGTGCCCACTTACACTTCTTAATTGAAGAGCTTCTTCGTTAGAGGAGTCGTGGTCAATGTTAACGAGTTCTTGACCATAAGTCTTAGGTTCAACCTTTATGTCGTGAGGCCTAGGGATAGATGTGAAGCGATTCTTGTCAAAATTTGTATCGCTTGATTCAATAATGGTATTATTATGAATCTATATAGGATTTACTATTTGCACCATAGCGAATAGTCAAGCAGTCAATTCCTTTCTCTTCTTTTAGGTTCAGGAATTTTATCTATTCCTCTGCATTCTTATACTTTAAGATGAATTATGGGCTATTTATCAAACGTTAACCAGATAAGCTCTTAACGGTCACTTACCTTGCCCATTTAGCCGAAGCACGTTCCTTCTTCCTGTTTGGTTGTGGGGTAGTTAGAACATGCACACCATTAAGAGTAGTGAGCAGGAAATGCATCTTCGAAAGTTTCCTCCATCAAACTTGCCCAGTTTCGTAAAGTTTGTTGTCATCTCCCTATCGCTTGCCATTATAAATAGTCTTGAGATTGCTGATGTTATAAATGTAGAAACTAAATCGACTCCTCAAGCACGTTCAGTGGTGGCATGGTGGTCAGGTGGCCGAGGGGGAGTGGGTGGGGGTGGTTGTGACGGCAATAGTAGTGGTGGGGTGGGGACGGGGGCGTGACAGCGACAATAATAACATGGTCGTGGTGGGGTAGGGTTGGTTAAATTGGATGCAAAAAGATGGAATTCAATTCTTTCACTTAAGGCAAGGAATGATAAATTCCTTAATTTGTGGAATTCAAAATATTCCATCATTTTCGTTATGTGAACTAAACT
Source organism: Arctium lappa (assembly GCA_023525745.1). Taxonomy (NCBI): domain Eukaryota; kingdom Viridiplantae; phylum Streptophyta; class Magnoliopsida; order Asterales; family Asteraceae; genus Arctium; species Arctium lappa. Next base: position 20,436,687 of record CM042048.1, on the reverse strand, counting down.
TGGTATCAATCGACATTTTTTTTCCTGATATTTTTATATCAAAACAAAACAAAATTTGAGTACTTTTGCTTTTTAAATGTGTAAAGTTGCAAATGCATTTGATTAAGAAAATTAATTTACATGTACTTCAATTAATTTTTAGTTTAGATCAAGCATACTTGACAAGTCTCGAATATAATACTTTCGGATCCAATTTGGATCGTACATGCCTTTGGACCCAATTTAATCAAGGATTTCAACCCGTGAAACCCGTCCAACCCAACCTGCTAACAACCTAATTAAACCTAACCCGTCAAGCTGCTAAACCACCAACCCGCTAATTAGGAGGGTTGAAATTGGGTTAGCATAATTCAACCCAAACCAAACCGCCAATCCGTCGCTAATATATATTATTTCGATAAAATTATATATATATATATATATAATATTTACAACCATTATAATTTACAACCCAAAAAATATATACATATATTAGTCTAATTTACAACCCTAAGAATATATAAATATATTAGTCTAATTTATAGCCCAAAACCCAAAATTAATCCAACTATGTAAAGGCCCGAATTAATTCAACTAGGTCGATAGATACGTCACAATAAACACGACTGTACGAGTACACTGAAACAACTAGATCGACGTTGTTTTCATTGCATAAATGAACATATGAAGGATGTTTCAAATTAGAAGTGTGAACATAAATGAACATATGGAGTATGTTTCGAACTAGAAGTTCTCGAACCACGAATTTCGTTTTTATTGCATTGATGTTGTTAGAAGTTTGTTTTTTGTTGCGTAAAGGAATCTCATATGTTTCTTGTCAGTTTTTACTTTGCATTTTTTTATCAAATTTATTGATTGTTTTACGATGAGAGGATTAAATTGAGGAAAGAGTTAAGAAAGGTCAAACAAAGAATATGTTCAACAACTAATTGGAGTCGGATAGGTCCAGCACAATCGTACTTGATTGATGATTTGAATCGAATGCTATCATTCAAACGTTGGAAGTTTAATTCTAAGACTTAAGGATTTTAATATATATTTGGATTATTGTAATAACTAAAAACTTTGTTCGTATATTTTAAGTATTATTTATCGTATTTCATTCGTCAACTTTATTATATTTCTAACCCGTTAACCCAACCCAACCCGCCCTAACCCGCAAGGGTTGGGTTGAGCTTTTGAATGAGTTGGATTGGGTTGAGAATTTTCAAACCGTCGTAATTGGGTTGAGTTGTAAAAATATAAAAAACCGTCCAACCCAACCTACATACACCCCTACTAAACAAGCACTAAAATGTGAGTCCATCCCCACTAAAACACAAAACTCTTTCAACAACATACTAAAATACATAACTCTAAAACTATTACACATTTTTTTGAGGCTATGAATAATAGCTCTAAATATAGATGTCTCCTTCAATTTATACATACAAAAATAGTGTTTTGGGTTTAAGTAAAAAATGGCCTTCATTTTTCAAATATCAAAAACTAACTTTTCTTGATCAAATACTAATACTTTTTATATATCAAGTAAAAACCAATACCAACTAATTATATGTTTTAATAGGGCTGAATTCCGATGAGAATTAAATTTATGGTGAGAAGGGTAAGAGAAAGCGATCCCTACCCTTAGATGATGCATATTAGGATGAGATGCATCGAGATGCACCAGATCATTCCTGTATCAAACACGATTCATGGGTAAGTTAGAGATTAAAAATGATCAAGGGTCTATATCTCTTTTTACCTTCTCACTTTAACTCTTATTCTCACACGATCATTAGTCTATTCTAATAATCGTTAAATACACGTAACATTAACATAATTTACATTAAGTTTATTTTAAAGAACATATATTTTACTATATCTTTATATTTTACAAAAATAACAACATACTTGTAGATTAAAACAACTACAAAAAATCGGATGGACAGAAAAAAAAATTCAAGTTGGCTTTAGTCATTTGGACGAACCTCATTCACCAATTTGGTTACTCCATTTTCCCTGAGCTCACCTGAAAGCTTGTATACAAGTTTGAGTCCACACTGTCCTTTTTGACAAAAGCAGTTGAAATGATCTATGCATACACTCGATATAAACCATTTACAATGAAATAAATATCATCAAATGAACGTGAGTGATTTGAAATAAACATGAAGTGTTAAACAAATTCCTCTAATTACACATCAAGAAAAATCTAACTCTAGAAAGTTGCAAACATTCGAATTCACCTGGAAGTCAGAAAATTGTTGTTTTGCAAAATTTTCCGTTGTGTAATTTTTATAAAATACAAATTAACTTTTTGTTGACGTTTTTCATGCCACGGATCTTGAAAAATATGTTATTTGAGTTTCAAAATGACACCCTTCTAAATTCAATTCGTAATTTTTTTGAATTTCAAACAGTTTAAACATTTATTAAAATAATATAATCTTATGGTTTAATTACAATTTGGTCATAATAAATCATGAATGAAAATACAACTACAATTAAAACAATTTGATTGCTTTTCCACTATGGAAAAGGTAGTGGACAGAATGAACGTTCACATGAAGGTCGACGATGATGGAAACGAAGTTTTAAACATGGGAAATGTTAGCATGCTGATTTATATTGGGATTTTAGATTATTTTTCAAATAGTTTTATTAATTTATAAATTAATAATTGTAAAATAATTTTTCTATTTTCAAATAATATACCAAATTATAAGTAATAACATTTATCAGGAAGAAATTTCACTTACATATTTGGTCCTTTAGGTTTTTAGTCAATTACAGATTTGGTCCTAGAGCTTTAATTTTTTTTTTCTATGTTTGTAGAGTTACAGATTTGGTCCCTGTAGTTTTATTTTCCTCTTGGATTTAGTCCCCATAATTTGTTGATTCCAAAATAGACTTTTGATTTTGCATTTGCGTAACGTTTTGGTCCTCGAAACTAAAAGTTGTTAGCTTCTGACCGTTAAGTAAATGACATTTCGATCATTTATAACTTTTTCATTTTCTAATTTAAATAAATAAAAGTTATATTATAAAAATTATTTTTATTATATAAGCATAAAATAAAGATCCTTTAACATGCATCGCATCTTAATGACTGTGTCTTCTCCAACCCAAAACCTATGTAAAATTTGTTTAATTCATATTTTTATTATAATTTAATTTAGGTTTAATAACAATGTAACTTTTTTTAAGTTTAATGATGTAATGTACCATTTGCCAATTTATTTTCGCTTCCTATCATACACACACATCATCCTCATAGGGCATTTTGTAAATTATAGTGATGCTGCTAACAGACACAAAATGTTTGTTCTCATAATTGGTGATGCTCAAATTTATGGTCTTAATATTTCTTTCCATCCGCAGCAACGCGCGGGCATTAATCCCACCTCGTTATATATATATATATATATATATATATATATATATATATATATATATATATATATATATATATAGATAGAGAGAGAGAGAGAGAGAGTCGGGTTCAAACGAGAACAATAAATTTTTAAAAGAATACGAGAACTAATAAAATCATTAGTGATTTTACATTAACACACGAAAAAGGGACTTTGGCCGCGACTTCAGGTCCGCGTGGCTTTTTTGCACGTTAATGTAAAATCACTAATGATTTTGTTAGTTCCCGTGTTCTTTTAAATAGTTATTGTTCTCGTTTGAACCCGACTCTCTCTCTCTCTCTCTATATATATATATAGTGGCCAAAGATAATTTACGATCCATGTAAATCTTACAATCCATGCAACCCACATCTTAACCGTTGACCTATATATGACTCAAATATACCAAGACGTAGATAATTTGACATAACTATACTAATGGGGCGTTTGGTTCGTAGAATGGAATTTGATGGAATTGGAATTCATTGACGGAATTTGACTTTGAAGGAATTGGAATGTAATTTGATGGAATTTGACCGCGCGTTTGGTTGGTAGGAATTGGATGAAATTCAATTCTTTCACTTTATCTAAGGAATGATGAATTCCTTGATTTGTGGAATTCAAAGGATTTCATCATGATCAATATGTGAACCAAACAAAGGAATTGAAATTTGGTCAAATGAATTATCCATTCCAATTCCTTCCAATTCCGTCAAAATCCATGAACCAAACACCCCCTTAGAGGTAGATAATTCAACAAAAATATTTCAAGGTTCAATCCATGAATTTTAAGAATATCTTCAAAGAAATTTTGAGCTACGCTCAAATGAAGTTCATCATCAATTCCGCTAAAATTTGGTTGAACATATTTGTTATTTAGTGTTACCTTTTATTAAGATTAAATATGTTAACCACATATATAAATTAGCAAACTAAAGGTAATATATAAAAGTGAAAATTAATAAAATTATATTCGAATATTTTAAAATAACTTTATAATATATATGTTAAATTTATATCATAATCTGTAAATAAAGTTAAATTTATATCATAATCTGTAAATAAAGTTAAATTTTATAAATAAAAGAAATGGAAAGTAGGGTTTTGTAAGAACCTCCATTGTAGAGTTTTATTGAGATTCTTATGTTGAGTAACAACCACAATGATGTGACGAGAAAATATGGAAATGGAGGTTCTTGAATGTTCTACCATTGTGGATGCTCTTACCTACTAAGGGGATGATTGTTTTTTTTTAAAACCTCTTATTGGCTCTTAAGTCTGAATCGTTCAGACATTTTTATACACACCTCTTATTAATCATAACTAAAATAAGACTTCAGACCTCTTAAAAAACAAACGACACCTAATATTTTTTTTACACACCAATATCAATACTTGTTTTTTTAATATTCCAATATATAATTTGACCTGATTATAACATAAATAGAAGTATATATAACAACACCTTTTTAACATATTTTTGTGCAAAAAATAGTTCGTATATAACAACCCAAAACTATCAACAAGATAAAGTACGCAATTAATATAAAAATCATGCCAAAACGGCCCCAAGTCTATAAAAGATATCAAGGTTTGCAGTAAAACAACCTATTACACAACTGAGAGTTAAATACGACTAGCTAAAGTGGAGTTTTCTAAGATCAGGAACCGCTCACACCTTCTCCTTGCCCTTACCAGAACCTTCTCCCTGGCGCCTCCCTGAAAAATGTTTTTAGATTTTGAAAGAGCGAGGGTTAGACCGGAGGTCTAGTGAGTCCCTCTAACAACAGTTAAAAACCTCATAAAAGAATTTACATCGTTAACCAATTCAACTTTATAAAAATAAAATCACTTTAAACAAATCACGCTACTGACTTACACTACCGTTATACAAGGATAACGACGTGTCTGACTCGTACTGCCTTATTTTGGGACACACCCCCAATGACATAAATGGAACACCCCCTCCCCCCCGGTACGAGCATGCGGGACCCCCCCGGTCTTAGGCCATAACTTGCGAACACAATGTATACATACATGTAATCTTCAACAAAATATAATTTACTTTCAATAAATCTCGCATGTACAAAGCAATGTAAGAAGATAATGCTTTAAGGCTATGTTTGGCAAAAAAAGCTAGCTTATAAACTAGCTTTTTTTCCTGGTACATGTTTGGATTACCATAAGCTAGCTTATTGAAAAGCTACTCATAGTAGCGTTTTGAAAAGCTAGCTTATCAGCTACCAGCTAGCTTATAAGCTAGTTTGCCAAACAATGCCTAAGTAAACTTTCGCGCGCCTTTAACCATTCATCGATAAAAGCTTTTGAATTTAGAAAACTCACTTGATTGACGAACGCCGCTTCCCACTCTCAAAGAACGCCCCCACTGTGTGTCCCTGTTTCAAGATTCTTATCACAATTAAACAATCAAACAAACAAGATTATCCCAATTACCTGTTTGATTCAATTCTCAATTCACAATATTACAACTTTCTCTCTCTAGAAGTCTCTCTCTCTCTCTACAAATTCTAACCATCTATCTATTAAAAAGAAAATAAGAGTATTTATACCCACTACTAAAACAAAGAAACAAACAAACACAACATGTTGACTTTGACTTTTATTAACACTTAGACTTTGACTTTTAATGAGAGTTGACTTTCTCAACTTTGACTTCTTGTACTTTGACCTTCAGTATTCTTGATCTTGTATCCAACAAATTTATGCTCTAACAATCTCCTCCTTTGGATTCAAGATCATCACAAAAAGATTTAGCAAATCAATCTTCCCCTTTAGTTACAATCTGAGTACAATCTTCCTCTTTTGGTTGATCTTTAACTTTAATCTCCCCAAAGTCTATCTTCAAGAAATACCAACAATCTCTTCCAAAGATGATAGAAACAATCTTAAAAAAACTCTTCAGAACTATCACAATACTCTTTCAGACTTCGGAAAGAAATTATCTTCAGATTTAGCTCGACTTGCTTCAGCAAATAATGTTCAAAGAAAATTTCAGAAAATCAGCACATCTTCAAAAATCTTTGACTCTTCTTGAACAATCTTTCAACCTTTCAATCTTTGAACTTTATCTTCTTCAACTCTTTATCCAAACTTTCAAATCTTTGAAATTTCTGATCCGGACATTTCTGTAAATTCATCTCCCCCCCTTTTGATGAATAGAGCATCTATAGCATCAAAACTTACTCCAAGAAATGTCTCTGAAATTGTATCTGACCACTAATCTATCCAAAGAGCCTCTGATTCGTTGATCCAATTCGAACAATGTATTCATCCAGATCTTTTCAAATCTAAACAAAATAGGAATGTAACACCTGAATCAACAAATGAATCATTTAATACGCCTGTCAGTAACACGAAGTTACTGTGTGTAACGAATACACATTGGAAAAGAGCTTTTTGATGTTCACTCCCCCAGGGCTTCCATCCAATCATCGAAACACCACAAAGGAAATTTCTATAAACGTTATGACAAGAAAACAAATTCTTTGTGTGTTCGTGCAAGTGTAGAAAGAATTAAGCACAAATGATTGCTTATATAAAGGCTCAAAGTTGTGTAAACCACTGAGACAACAGTAGATAAACACAGACTCAATGTGCATGATTGAAGTGCGAAGGTGGGGCAGACTTCCTTCTTTTTCAATATCCAGATTTTCCAAATGAAAATCAGATAAATTATGTGTTGCGTCCCTTTGAAAATATGAAACATTTTCTTTTTAAGAAGAAAATGAGTGGTTGGTGGGTTTTTTTTATCAAGAGTTGGCATGGGCTAGTTGCCTGTTTCAATAATGTTCACGAAGAATTGTGAAACATTAGTAATGTGGTTGCCCGACTCAGAAAGTAGTTGGTGCAGAGTTTGATATTCTTATACTCTGATCTCACACCCTCTTTCTTTTAATCATTAAGCTCACATCTAACCAAACTCTCATTTCCATTTTACCTCAACGCACAACCCACACTCATTTCTTTTCGACTCCTCACACTCAATCACTATGGAGTAACTTCTTGGGTAGGAGACACTGGTAATCGTGAATCCATAGAAGTTTATTTAAATCCTAGCACAAAGAACCCATGTAATCCTATAAAGCATAATGTTGCTCAATATGGTTTAACTTGAACAGTTAAAGCACAAATACAAGTGTTGGATCAAATAATTGTATTCAAGATTAAAGTTAGGGGGTTAAACTGCAATTGTGCTAAAGTTATTTAGAGGGTTTATTGTGTAATAACCTAATAGTTATTAAGTTATTGGGCCCAAGCCCATTAGAAAGCCCATTAAGCTTAAAGCCCATATGGCCTAGGTATTTAAAGTTTTGTTTAGTTTAGTTTTAGGTGAATCCTCACAATTACTTTCATAATCATATAGTGAGGTAGCAAGTTATCCTCTCTATTCAAGGGTATCAAGAACACACAAGGTTTAATCGTTTATTCAAAAGATTGGTATGTTTTGTTAATCTTATCATCTCTTGATTATTATTGTGTTTCTGTGATTGTTAATCAACTAGATTAAACTGGGATAACAAGTGGTATCAGAGCCAAAAGAATCAATTTTTTTTAAAGTTACTATTCATCGAAAGTTACTGTTCATTCGATTACTGTTCATCGAATTTTTTTTGTTCATCTGAGTTCATGAATTAATGTGTTTATTGGTTTAAAGTTGATCTGATTAGTTGAGGTTCATGCTTCTGAATGCTATCTGATTGATTAATTGCTTTTAGAAAGTATCAAGTGATTGAATTTGTGATTTTGAGTTTTCTGGGTTCAAAGAGGAGTCGACACTGTGTTCTTTAAATTGAATGCATGAAAGTTGATTTTAATCTTTGTTATTGAATGGGTTGTGTTCGATACATGTTTCAAAGTACAATAGTCTGATTTTGGCATCCGATTGTGAGTCTGTATTGATTTCTAGGTTGATTATTGCTTCTGTTTATCGAGTTTCTGGGTTGATTCAAGAACATACCGGTCGAACAATCTATCGGTCTAAGACACTATCGGTCCATACCTTTGTATCGGTCAAAGCATCCTATCGGTCAAAGCCTATACCGGTTTATCACACAACCGGTCGAGTTCACCATATCGGTCTAGTCCATTACCGGTCGAATACCCTTTACCGATCCTTAGCAGTATCGGTCTATCACTATACCGGTCGAAAGGTATATCGGTCCATTTTGGTTCCGGTCTAAGCACGTTTACCGGTCTAAGCACCAATACCGGTCATTACAAGTTCTCGGTCCTACAACTTACCGGTCGAAGCAAGCTCCTGATCGAACAAAATACCGGTCTTTACATCTTTCTGGTCGAACACGGTTTGCGCAACCCACTAGACCCGCAAACTTCACTTTGCGCAAGTACTGTTCACTTTGCGCAAGTACTATTTACGCGAGCACTATTCACTGTTCACTTTTGCGTAAATTTTTTCTCTAGGGGCGCTGCCCCCATACCCCCGCAAGGGCGTTGCCCCTTGACCCCACCCGCTAACCGGGTAGCGGGACCCCCGTGCTAAGTCTACGAAGGGGGACAAAGTTCTGTTCGGAATCAAAAAAATTTCTTATTTTCAGTATTACTCTGTATTTAATTATACTGTGCAGGACTACATTTAATTATTTTTGGAAATTTATTTTTCTGAAATTCTTTTAGTGTGTTTTTTATCTTGATTCTAACGATCTCATCTAGTTGGTTGTCTAGGGATTGAAAAGTTTGATTACTAACCATACAGCTAGGATGTCGAATCAGCTAATGATGTCTGAAGGTTACAACCTTGATTTTAACAACATGACTCTTTCTGAAGTAAAAGCAAAGGCTAAACAACTTGCTGGACGGTTATCAATATCTTCTCGCATGGTTGATGAGTATGACATAGAGGAAAAAATGTTCAAATCCGAGATATCATCTCTTAAAGCTGAGAACAAGGCTTTACAGATTCAGAACTCATCTCTTCTTATTCAGGTCAATGCTTTAAAAGAAAATTCAAAAGATTCTGATTCTATAATTGACTTTGCAGGAATGATTGAGTCTAAAGAAAAAGAGATCTTGGATCTTCAAGCAAAGTTGAAAAGATCTGAATCCAGCTCTACATGGTCAAAGAAGGATACAATGCAAAGAGAGCTTGAGGAGCTTAGAAGGAGTACAAGTGTTGCAAAGGATACTAGTATAGGAATAAGACAGATAAATTCTCAACTCTGTGCGGACAGAGATAAGTTTAAAGATAAAGTTCTCAGTCTTGAGGTTGAGATTGAAAAGCTGAAAGAAAAGGCAACCCAAGACAGAGACAATACAAAAGTCCAAGATGAATTGCTGAAGATAGAGAAAGAAAGAAAAGACTTTGCCAAGAAATTCTCTGACTTCTCCAGAAAAGCCTTTGAAGAAAAGAAATCATTAGAGCTTATATGTATTAAGCTTTCTCAATAAGTTTCAGACTTTGAGAAGGTTATCATTCTAGAGAGAGAAAAGGCTGAGAATGAGACGAAGAAAGCTGAGCTGAAGGATACAAATATAGACTTTTCTGAAGAAAAGAAAATATTTGAGACCGAGATAGCTAAGCTGACAGGAAAGCTATCTGAATTGTCAACAAACATCATGAAGGAGAAGAACGCAAAATCTGAGCTGCATAAGAAGTTTGATCTGATTGAAAAGGAAAGAAACAGTTTGTCCTCAAAGATAAAGGAACTTGAAGAGATAGTGTTCAAGGTGAAGCTGACTGAGCACAAGACGCCTGAGTCAATAGCTCAATCACCAAGAGATGATCTAGCTGATTCAGATAGTTCATTAAACACAGCTTCAAGTTCACATTTTTCAAATGTTTTCTATAATCCTTTCTATGATTTAGATGATTGTCTTACTTCTAAATCTACTGATCAAATTCGTCCTTCTAACCTTTTCTATGACAAAAATGTTGATGGTTCAGGTAACTTCAAGAAGACTAAGTCTCAAAAGAAAAGCTTCTGGAGAAGGGATGATGAGAAAGAAAGAGGAAATTGGATCTGGAGAGTTAAAGGATCCTCGGAGGAGAAGAAGAAAGAAGAATCATTTGTGCATACATCAAATGCAAAATGGAACTATGCTACAAAAGGTAAAGCTTTTGGCAAACCTGATCTGGTTTACACAATCCATCAATTGATCAGGTTAGCACAAAAGAAAATTAGTTGTTCCTACTGTGGCTCAAATGATTTTGTCAGAAAAGATTATGTAAATAACTGGTATGGTTCTTACTTCATATCTCCCACTAGAACTGCAACTAATCCATTAGGACCCAAATACCAGTGGGTACCAAAAGCTAAATCTGTGTTGCAGGCACTCAAGGTTTAAGGGGGAGAAAGAACAATGGCTTTTGAACAAAACAGTTCAAAACCTGGACTTAATTGTCAAAAAGAAGGCTTCTAAGTAAATCAGCTTAGAACCCGTACTTCAACGGAGTATGGCTTCTAATCACTTCGGATTAGAACCCACACTTCAGTGCTTTATCTTTTTGCTTTCTGTTCATTTCTGTTCATTTATGTTAAAAAAAATCAGTTAAGGGGGATAATATCTGTGATTTTAACAGGTTTTTTGATACTTAAATGCTTATCTGACCGTGTGTTCTTAAATATAAATACTTGCGTTTTATCTTGTCAATATACTTTGTCAAGTATTCATACACATAACAGTTCAGAACATTCTATTTGACTTTGTTATTACCATGTATCAAAAGTTAAATCTTTCTATGGTAATACTCACGTTCTTTGTATTCACTGTTGATTGAATCAAACGTCATTTCATGTGCTTTCATTGAAAATATGTTTATATATTGTTCATATAAACAACATTCGTTTTTGATTCTCCAACATATTATTCTTCATGACAAATTGATATGAGCTTATTGCCAATCACTTTTAGTTTGAGGGGCAGAATTGCATCGTCAAACACAACTGTTCTGATTTCTCCAAAAATTTTATTCTTCATGTAACAAGTGGTATTTGTGCTTACATGTACAAAAAGCCTGTTGAACAACATGTTCTTTTAGGAAAATACATGGGATTCAGTGTGAGTACTTAACAGAACTTCCATGGATTCACGATAATCAGTGTTTCCTACCCAGGAAGTATTCCCTGAGTGATTGAGGGGAGAGGGGTCAAAAGAATTGAGTGATGGTGTGTGAAGAGGTAAAATGGAAAAGAGAGATTGGTTAGAATTGAGCATTAAAAGAAAGAGGGTGAGAGATCAGAGTAAAAGAATACTAGACTCTGCACCAAACTTCTTTCTGAGTCGGGCAACCACATAATCTGATTGGTTCACATTCTTTGGTGACCATCATTGAAAAAGGCACCTAGCCCATGCCATCTCTTGCATACAACCCCACCAACTACTCATTCTTTTCTCAAAAAGAGAATGTTTCACAATTTCTGGGGAAGCAGCACATACGCTATTGGTTCTTCATTTGGAAGATACTAATATTGAAAAAGAAGGACAGTTGCCCCACCTTCGAACCTTTTTACATGCATATTGAGTCTTTGTATAATTTGTTGTTGTCTCAACAAGTTTACATATTTTGAGCCTTATTTGAAAAGCAATCATCTATGCTTATTTTTCATACACATGCACAAGCACACAGAAATTTGTTTTCTGTCAGAACATTCATAGATAACCATGTGTTATTTGATGATTGAATGGAAGACCTGGGGAGCCAACATCAAAACCAGCTCCTTATATAGTAACTTTGTGTTACTCAGTGACTTTGTGTCATTGACAGACATTCTAACTGAGTCATTTGTTGATTCAGGGTTACACCTATTAAACTGTTTGAATTTGAAAAGATTCGAATGGTTACTACTTTTATGTTATTTGAATCTGAAAAGATTGAAATAATCACTTTCTCCATTTGGAGAGACTGCTCTTATTTCCCACAGGGCTTGATACATGAAGACGGTGCTACATTGAAGTCTTTAAAGACAAAGGGGGAGATTTTTCCATAAAGGGGAAGATTGTTTTGACAAGTTTTGATGATGATGATTCTCACCACTCATCAAAAAGGGGGAGAATATCTTAAAGGGGAGAACATAATCTGAAGACTGCTGAAGATTTTCAAAGTTTTGAAGTTTGAAGCTATCAACGACATATCTGAAGAAAAGTGAAGACCTGAAGACAATTGACAATTTTTTTTAATCTTGAATCCAAAGGGGGAGATTGTTGGATCAAATAATTGTATTCAAGATTAAAGTTAAGTTAAGGGGTTAAACTGCAATTGTGCTAAAGTTATTTAGAGGGTTTATTGTGTAATAAGCTAATAGTTATTAAGCTATTGGGCCCAAGCCCATTAGAAAGCCCATTAATCTTAGAGCCCATATGGCCTAGGTATTTAAAGTTTTGTTTAGTTTAGTTTTAGGTGAATCCTCACAATTACTTTCATAATCATATAGTGAGGTAGCAAGTTATTCTCTGTATTCAAGGGTATCAAGAACACACAAGGTTTAATCGGTTATTCAAGGGATTGGTATGTTTTGTTAATCTTATTATCTCTTGATTATTATTGTGTTTCTGTGATTGTTAATCAACTAGATTAAACTGGGATAACAACAAGTCAAATATGTATATGCTCAGAATATAATCATGAAGATATGAGCATTTTGAAACATGGAAGTATTTGCAAACAAGTAAATTGAGTGAATGAATATGAATGCAAAAGACTTGTTTGAAAATCTGACATTGTATGAAAATGATCAGAATCAAATGATGTAGCAATTAAAGCTTATGGTCAAGAATAATGGATATTGTCTATATGAAACAAAATATAGACATTCTTGAAAGAACGTTTCGAAATGAATTAACGCTCAAAAATTCATTGAAGTACAAGCGGGGTGTCTTACCATCGAAAAATATGTTTCAAATATGAGACATGGTAAGAACATTTTGAACAAAAAAAATCAAACCGGTGTGTGTGTGAATACTTGAAAGTATATAGAAAAGACAATACGCAAGTAATTATCCTTAGAAACACACGGTTTATAATCATGTAAGCACAAGTAAAATGAAAACATTTAAAAATCACACTTCAATTCATGAAAGTTGTTTAAGAATCGAGAAGTGGTTTGAACATTTAAGAACATGTTTTCTATGATTGAAAGTTGTCCTTCTTTCAACCATATATGAGATTAAGATAAGAAACTAACCTTTATCGCTTCGTCTTAAATCTCATGAAATCAGCTGAAGTCATAAAGATATGATCTTGATAGCTTCTCTCATTTTGCACAAGTCTCAAAGTCGTGTCAAAGAAACTTTATTCACAAATTTATTCAAATTTAAAAGACATAAAGCAGTATAACGATTATAGTACGAGTTCTGATCAGAAGTAATCAGAAATCATAAGTCTTTTACTCCCCCTGAAATTATGCATCAGAAAAATTATCAATGTAAAAGATATGTATTAACTCCCCCTCAAATGTAGAACATCATTTCTGTCGGATGCATAAAATTTCAGATATATATACTCCCCCTTGAATATTGATTTCCTCAGATATGTATGTAGGAGTACATTATCATTCAGCTCGGGAGTAAAATCTTTTGATCATTGAAGTGCGGGTCTTGAACTGTTGTATTCAAGAGCCATCAATTCCTTATTCAACCTTGACTTGACTTTCCTGTAACACAGATTCATCCTTTTTCTTTGGTATCCATTTGTATTTGGATTCAACAGAGTTAGCACATGATTTTGACACCCATTTAAACTTAGGTCCACTTTTCTTTTGAAAATCATAAGAGAAATTAGAACGATGAGAATATACAAAATATGAGCCAAACCAATCATCAGAATATTTCCGAGAATCATAATCATTTCTATCGTAATTGGAGAACTTTCTAGTAGACAAAGTTAACTGGAATAATTACTGTTTTGAATATTTCTTGCAAGAAATTACATGTTTTGTTTTAGAATTAGCAACATCCACAATTATATCATCTTTACTAGTAGTATTCTTATTACAATCAACACTAGAAAATGATTTATCCTTCTCATCTATTTTCTTCTTAGGTTGCCACGCAGACTTAACTCCATGCGTTTTCCTTCTCACATCTGAAAAATTTGAAACTTCAGAGTTAGACCGACGAGAATCAAATAAATGCTTCTGCTTTGACTTACCAGTGTTGATTTGTTTCTGTGAATGCTCAGATTTCTGCTTTTTACCTTTGGCAACTTTCTTTTTCACAGGAACTGATTTATCAACTTTCGTTGATGGTTCAACTTTCGTCCTTTGCCATCAGTGCCGTTTCGGCTTCCTGCTGTTTTGCTAAAAGCATCTTGTTCTTATAATACTCGGAGTTTCGAACCTTTGGCTTGCTGCAGTTTTTAGCAAAATGCCCCAGCTTGCCACAGTTGTAGCATTTAGTTGTCTCTTGCAGCTTTGCCTCTTTCAGCTCTAACCTTTCTTTCCTCTGGTTTCTTCTCTTCCAATCTCTTTCCTTCAATTTTCTTTTTGTGTTCATAGTTCTTAGACCCAGAAGAGTATCTTCGACTGTTTATGCTAGGCTTTTTGTAAAACTTTTTCTGAAAAGCTTTTGTCAACATCAGCATGGCCTGTTTCAAACTTTCACAGTCATCTGAATCAGAGTTATCTTCACTCTCTACCTCTTCTGATTCAGAAAGTATGACTTTCTTTTTCTTCTTAAGACTCACATTCTTCTTTTTCACAACTAGAGCAACTGGATCAACAACTACCTTCTCAACCTTTTTCTTTTCACCCATAATCTCATCAACTTCTTCTTCATTCTGTCTAAGAGTTTCATAGATTTCGTGGAGTGGTATTTCATTCAAGTCCTTCATCTGCTTCATCTGCCTGGTAAATCTCTTCCACTCAGGCTGCAAAATACTTAGGAACTTGACATTAAGCTCAATTTGTGACTTATTCACTTTGTTCTTGCTGAGTTCGTTCAACAAAGCCACAAACCGGTCATAAGTAGCCTCCAATGATTCACCCTCCTTAGCCTTGAACTCTTCATAGTTATTGAGGCAATTTGAGATTTTGAGTTGGTTCCCAACCTTTGATCCTAGCACCATTTTCTCCAGTTGATCCCACATTTGCTTTCCGGTAGCATTGTAGCTGTCAATCTTGACATATATCTCGTTTGGTATGACTTGAAGAATGAAAGACTTTGCCAATTTATCAGCTCTTGCTCTATCTTTCTCCTCATCAGTGAATTCATTAAATTTAAGTTCATATTCTATCTGCTCAGTTCCAACAGTACAAGTTGTTTTTGGAATTGGCATAACTCCTTCTTCCAAAGATATCTTGATAAGTTCACCCAATGCATGTCTGTCTATGAAATCCATGAACCTATCTTTCCACTGCTCGTACTCTCCCTTGAAAAGTACTGGTGGCTTTGTGTCAGTTCCGATTGCGAGAGCTTCTCTTGATGTCATCCTGTTTGAAAAATATATGCAATAAGAAACTTGAAATTGACCGTTAGTCCAAATGAAATCACAATTAAATTTTTTTTTGACTAAGTAGTAAAACTCGCAAAACACTATTCAAAAAGAAACTCGCAGACGCCTAAACTCGCAAACTACTATTCACTGATAAACTCGCAGGCTGAGGCGTGCGCGTTTGAGAAACTCGCAAACAAAGGGTTGCGTGTTTTGAGAACTCGCAGACCGATAGAACTCGCAGACTATTGTTTCGCTGGAACTCGCAAACAAAGCGTTGCGTGTTTTGAAAACTCGCAGATGCCTACTTGCGCATTTTGACAAACTCGCAGATGCCTACTTGCGCATTTTGACAAACTCGCAGATCAAATGAACTCGCAGATCACTATTCCAGAGAAACTCGCAAGCTTAGTCTTGCACGTTTTATAGAACTCGCAAGCCAAACTCGCAGAAGGAAACTCGCAAGTCTTTAAACTCGCAGATTGAACCAAATTCACAGATTGAAGAGCAAACTCGCAGGCTTCGATCTGCACGTTTCTAAAACTCGCAAACCACACTTTGCGCGTTTTGTCCAAAAAACAAATTCTTCAGATTGCGCGTTCTTCCGATGAACTTGCGCATTTGATGGATCTTGCTTGTTCTTGGAGTTTTCTTACGTGTTCTTTGCCTTTTCGAAGAAAACCAATCTGATTCAACCAAAAACCTATCTAGAATTCAGATTTCGACCTGGAACTTTGAACGAATGATCACTTATACATCTAGAGCTAAAATCTAGCAACTAATCTCAACAACAAACATCAAAATGTACAATTCGATCCAAAACAATGCTCTAGAACTCGTGAACTTCAAACTTGACAAAATCAGAAATTCGTGAAAAATTACAGTGCAATTCATGAACCAAACTATACAAACTCATTCTAGAACTCTAATCGATCACTAACAAACCAATTACAACACGAAAAACACACTCAAATTCAGAAATTAAATCTGAACCCAATGAAACAGTGTCGAAACAATATCTTGATTTCAATCTGGATCTGCTCTGATACCTATTGTGTGTCCCTGTTTCAAGATTCTTATCACAATTAAACAATCAAACAAACAAGATTATCCCAATTACCTGTTTGATTCAATTCTCAATTCACAATATTACAACTTTCTCTCTCTAGAAGTCTCTCTCTCTCTCTCTACAAATTCTCTCTCAAATTCTAACCATCTATCTATTAAAAAGAAAATAAGAGTATTTATACCCACTACTAAAACAAAGAAACAAACAAACACAACATGTTGACTTTGACTTTTATTAACACTTAGACTTAGACTTTTAATGAGAGTTGACTTTCTCAGCTTTGACTTCTTGTACTTTGACCTTCAGTATTCTTGATCTTGTATCCAACAGATTTATGCTCTAACACCCACTCTCAAACAACCCAACCTAAGAGAGACAAATCTTAGACCTCAAAGGAGAAATCAACGAATTGACACGACTCCCAATTCCCGGAACACCAAACTCCCGGATTATAAAGACCCCCCGGGCGCCCCGACTCCCGGGGTTCACGCCCGGGTTCCCAAGATTTCCCCAGGGTAAATATACCCCCGGGCGCCCCGTCTCCCGGGGTCCACGCCCGGGTTCTTACCCCCCCCCCCCCGGGGTCTGCACGTCCTCCCCCGGGCTCCCCCCGTCTCCCGAGGTCCACGCCCGGGTTCTGCACCCCCCGGGATCCCCCGTCTCCCGGGGTCGTAGCCCGGGTCCTCCCCACACCATCCTTCGACGAACCCCGGGTCTCCCCCGGTGCCGACGCTGGTTCGCTAAAACGCGATCGCTGTGCACATGCAACTCCTACAACCCAATCTCGATTGAGGGTGGGTTGATTCCCTAATCGATGTACGATTGCACAAAACTCAACTCCCTAATCCAAGATACCAAAGACTAATTTCTCAAGGTTTTAGAGTGCTTAACCTAAACCAGAACCTGTGGCGATTCCCAAGAACCCCATTCTTAAACAACTTCAAACTCATAAGAACCCACCCAAAGGAAAACATCATAAACCCTCATAAATCATACAAGGAAGGATTTGCTAACTTACCTTAGAGAAGATTGAAATACACTTGAATCCAAATGAGTCGACCTCTTCCTTGTTCCTTCCAAAATCGCCCTACAACCTCTCCCTCTCAATACTCAGCCGCCAGATGCCAAAATGAATGAGGTCCCTAGGGTTAAACCCCTTTTATTTCAAAGTTACAGTTAGCCCCTTCATCTTTAAGTCTTGGCCAACTAAACACCCAACTCTACAAATTTAAAACTTGGACCCGGTTATTACATCGTAACCGATAACTTCCACGTTGATCAATATCATACCATCCTAAGAATTTTATATAAAATTTATCATTTAAACACCACATGCATATGCTCGTTTCGTTGAAAACTTAATTGTTTAATCAATTGAATATCTCCAAAACTCAACGGTTGACTTTTAAAGTCGAATATCTCCATTTTGGTTGTCCACAATTAGTTCTTTGATTGAGTTGGATTATTTTCAATCCATTGAGTTACTTTATTGGATGTGAAATGCAAGATACAAATATACCTTTATAAATAGGAATCTATTTTATTAGGTTCTAATTGTTGGAATACGATACAATTATGAAGACTTTCTTTTACGTACTTGTTAATTTAGAGATTGCGAGATCCAATTTAAACCATAAAAATGAGTTAAACAAAAAAACTAATATAAATTAATAGAGTGAATTGTGGATTTGGTCTATGTGGTTTTGTGATTTCTTTGACTATGGTTCTTATACTATGTTTATTATGGATATAGTCCCTATGGAATGCAATATATTGTGGCTAGGGTCCCTAAACAGTAACACCATTAACTTTAAGGGTTAAAGGCATCATGTGCCTTGCACATTATGAGCATAATAGTCAATTTACTTTCAACTCTCAATTTAACTATACACCTTTAAAACAAATAAAAAATACTAAATTGTGGATTTGGTCCCTATACATCACTCATCATCTTTAAAATTCATTTATCATCTCTCTTAATTTTTTTTCATCCAATCTTCATTGTCAAAGTACAAGAAAAATTAATTTGTTAAAGTTCAAAACAAATTATTTGCATTTAAAAATAACAATTGTTTAAAACAACACCACATCCTAAAAAAAGACAATCTATCAAAATAACAATTGTTTGAAACCAACATTACATCCCAAAAAAGACAACCAATCAAAATGACAATTATTTTATATTAACATTACATCCTGAAAAAGTAAATTCATCAAAATAACAATGGTTTAATATCAACATAAAAACTTGAAAAAGACAACCCATTAAAAACAATTGTCTTTTTTGATAGGTTGTCTTTTTGATGAGTTGCCTATTAAACATATCATACAAGGAATGAACATAACAAAAACAATTAAAAAGATAGAAATTAATAAATAAAATAACAAAAAGTGACATCATAACAGGTATAATAGAGATAAAAACTCTCATTGCATGTTCATCATCAACAAAATGCTACACATGCACTAATAAAGATAAAAACTCATTACATGTTAGAATTATCAAAAAGGTCAATCACTCAATAGGAATTCTTTTATGAAATTACATAACTTAAAATTATATTCAATTTAATGCAATCTTTGAACAACTCTAAAAAATGTGAATTTTATGATATTATAGAAACATGTTGAAATGCTTAGGGAGAATATAATATGAACTTATATGTGCTAATGAAGCAAAGTTGCGAGAGGCGTGTGGAAACATGGGCAAGAAAGTAGTAGTTACTTGTCTGCTACCTCCTTTCCTTTTAAATGAGAAACTTTTTGTCCAATAATCAAAATAACAATTGTTATTTTTTGATGGGTTGTTTTTTTTAAGATCTTATGTTAATATCAAACAATTGTTATTTTGATGGCTTTACTTTTCTGGGATGTAATGTTGATATAAAACACTTGTTATTTTGATGGGTTGTCATTTTTTGGAATGTGATGTTGGTTTCAAACAATTGTTATTTTGATAGGTTGTCTTTTTTAGGATGTAGTGTTGGTTTTAAACAATTGTTATTTTTAAATGCAAATAATTTGTTTTGAACTCTAACAAATTAGTTTTTCTTGTACTTTGACAATGAAGATTGGATGAAATTTTTTTTAAGATAGATGATAAATGAATTTTAAAGATGATAAGTGATGCATAAGGACCAAATCCACAATTTAGTATTTTTTTTGTTTTAAAGATATATAGGTTAAATTGAGAGTTGAAAGTAAATTGACTATTATGCCCATAATGTGTAAGGCACATGATGTCTTTAACCCTTAAAGTCAATGGTGTTAGTGTTTAGGGACCCTAGCCACAATATATTGCATACCACATGGACTATATTCACAATAAACATAGTATGAAGACCATAGTCAAAGAAATTACAAAACTACAGAGACCAAATCCACAATTCACTCAAATTAATATATTCCTCTTTCTCCTCTCTCATCTCTCCTATTGGTAAATTACAATGTTATCCCTATATAAGTTGGCATTCCTTTCCACGTGTTAATTTGTTTTGATGTGTGTATGATTATACGAAACCTAAAAGGCTTACTAAAAAACAGAAATAGTTGTGTTTGAATTTTAATAAAAAAAAAGTAATAAAATAAGACCTCGTCCTTATTAATATCCCATACAAAAAATAAAATCCTTTTCTTCGCAATTTCAAATAAGGATATTTTTAATAAACTAAATAAAAACCTAAAAACAAACATTGGTTTTTAATGTAAGGGCAAATATGAATAACAATGCTGGGTATTTTATTCTGATTTTTATTTTTGTATAACATATTTTTAACATCTTTATCTATACTATATTATAAAGATGGCATAAAAAACTCTTAATTACAACTCACTAAGCTTTATGTACTATCATTTAAAGTTATCTACTTAAAATCTCTTAAAAATAACTACAAACCTAATGTACTACCTGTAAAACTTTTAACCCTAATTAATATATTTCATTCTTATCCCCCAAAATCCTTATCTCTAATCCTCAAACCCTAAAATTATGAAATTTGAATTTTGATAAACATAATCAAAACAGGATAAACATCTCAATTTAAATATAAAAAATTTAAAATATATAAGATAATTAATGAATTTTAACAAATTACTTAATTTTTTTTATATAAAAAACATTATATTGTTAAGCCTAAATTAAACAAATTTATATATAAAAAACCATTATCACTCAATTAAAAAACAATTAATGAAGCAATATGTACTACTTTTAAATGCTTTTAACCCTAATTAATAAATTTCATCCTTATCCCCCAAAATCCTTATATCTAATCCCCAAATCCTAAAATTATGAAATTTGAATTCTGATAAACATAATTAAAACAGGATAAACATCTCAATTTAAATATAAAAAATTTAAAATATATAAGATAATTAATGAAATTTAACAAACTACTTAATTTTTTTTATATAAAAAACATTATATTGTTAAGCCTAAATTAAACAAATTTATATATAAAAAAACCATTATCACTCAATAAAAACCATCCAAAATCGTACTGTAAATCAATAAAAAACAAAAAATAAAAATAAACATTAAAATCGTGATGTATCTCGCTGCATTGCGCGAACACGCTTCTAGTTTTGATAACTCAAATATGACATTTCAAATATTTAGGACTCTCACATTTACATGTTGGAGTGCAAATATAAAATTGTAATATAGTTTGATCTGATTTCTATATTGGATAACGTATTTTAATTTAAAAGTTTGAGATATTACATATGATTAGAATCGTACTCGCGCAATGCAGCGAAATACATCATGATTTTAAGGGAGTTAAAGTGGCTAGAGATAAGGATTGAAAGTTAATAAATAACATTAAATGTAGTACATAAAACTTTAATAATAGTTTTTAAGAGATTTTAATTAATTAATATTAAATAACGGTACATTAACATTTAGCAATTGTTTTTAATAGTTTTTTATACGTGCTTTATAATATAACTAGAAGTGTACTCGCGCAATGCCGCTAGATATATCACGATTTTAATGTTTCATTTTATTTTTTATTTTTTGTCGATTTACATTACGATTTTGGTTTGTTGTGAGAGAGTGATAATGATTTTTTTTTATATAAATTTGTTTAATTTAGACTTAATAATATAATGTGATTTATTTTGGTTTAATAATATAATTTTTTATAAAATATTTTGTTAGATTTTTTTAATTATATTTTATAATTTTATATTTAAAATTTGATTTTTATTATATATTTAATTATGTTGAGAGTTATTTTAGGGGAGTTAAATTGGAAAATGATTTTAGGAGAGTTAAAATGGTTAGAGATATTGATTGAAAACTAATAAACAAAATTAAATGTAGTACATGCAGCTTTAATGGTTGTTTTTTAAGTAATTAGCATTAAATAGCGGTACATTAAGCTTTAAGACTTGTTTTTAAGAGTTTTTTATGTCATCTTTATAATATAGTATAGATATAGAAGTTTAATATTGATGTCATTTATTTTAGATTTAATAATATAATGTTTTTTTAAAATAAACATTAAATATTATGTTAAATTTTATTAATTAAATTTTAGATTTTTTATATTTAAAATTTGATTTTTATCTTTTATTTAGTTATGCATGGGAGTGATTTTAGGAGATTAAAATGGGGAGTAATTTTAGGGGAGTTAAATTGGTTAGAGATAACGATTGAAAGTTAATAAATCTATACTATATAATAAAAGAGACATAAAAATCTCTTAATTACAACATCTAAAGCACAAAATACAACTACTTAAAGTCAATTACTTAATTTACAACTTCATAAAGCTTTGGTACAACTTAATGAAACACAATATCGCTTTGGTACTTCATAATTCGTACAAATCCTAATTCGTTGCTTTGGCTTCCAAACCCTAATTCGTTGCTCTCGATCGGTTCTCTCTCAAACGGTGTTGCTTCGACGTCGACCACCGTTCTAGGTTCTGCTCAGGTAACATAACTTCTTTCAATCAATTGATTCTCCGTTTTTATCGACTTCTTTCATCTTCTATTTATTTGAAAAACAGGAATGGCAGCTATCGGATGCCAAATCGCGTAACAGAGCACAAAGAAGAACAAACTCGATCTTTATTTGGTATTTCTCTTTCAATCAGACCCAAATGAGGTAATTTTTGCAAAAACACTTTTGAGATTTTTGATTTTATTCGAAGAATTAGGGTTTTATTTTGCAAAATTGAATAACTGAGGGATTGATACGAAATGGGGACAACATTTTGATCCATGATCTATGTGCACAGTAGTTTGAAAAGAAACCTTTCTTTGGGACTTGAGAAGTTGGGTTGTAAGGAGGTAATTCTGATTTTGGTATTCTGTTGTAAACTTTAAGATGCTTTTAAAAAGAATCATCTTCATTATCACGGGTCTTGGGCTACTTGAGAGTGACTTGAGAGTGATTTCGTATCATTATGCAGATTTATCTGAAATATGATTTGTTTTGCTTATGTGACTTGAGAGTGATTTCATATTGTTAACACGGGTTTTGGGTTAAAATTAATTGCTTCAAATAAAAGTACAACTAAATGCTATTTTAAAATTGCCCAAAATGCAGTTTGCCTTGTTCCAATTTAGTGTGAAGGTGAATTTTTTTTTTCTCGATCAGTGTAGCAAACATTCAAATTCTTTCTATTTTGTACCCATTTTGACTGGTTATCGGTACATGTTGTAGTTATCAATGATGCAAATGTCAAGTTGTCAAGAATTGAGCATATGTTAAGAAATGAATTCATCACTACACTAAATAGGAACCAATACAAACTTTATATGTTTTGATGCATTTTGCGCTTAAAAACATTACAATTAAATTATTTAAAGATGTTGGCAGGCTAAAGGATACAAATGGGCTCTTCATTTAGGCTCTTACAGCCAATGTTTTAAAACCCGGATCGACCCGCCCGGTTCAACCGGTTGAACCGGGAACCGGTCGAGAGACCGGGTCAACTATCACCGGGTTTTTGGGATTTATGAACCGGATCGAACCGCCGGGTTTTTGAGAAAACCGGTAAAAACCCGGGTTGACCCGGTTAAAAAAATAATTTTTTTTTGTGTTTTTTTTTTGGATTGATATAAAATTTGTCCTTATGTGTTTTTTTAATGTTTTTGGATTGATATAAACTTTTTGTTATGTGTATTTTTAATGTTTTAACTTGTGGACATCAAATTATTGGTTTTATATATATACATATATAGAGGGAGGATCATGCGAGAAGTTAAACATTTTGCGAGAAGGCAAGAAGTGTTTAATCATATATGATTACACGGCTTGTAAGTGTGTTTAATCATGTATTATTAAATGTTTATGTATTGCTAATATAACATGTGTTTAATCATATATGATTAAGCTTGTGTATCATATATGATTAAACACTTATCGCCTTCTCGCAAAATGTTTAGCTTCTCGTTTGAACTTTTTTAAGGGTTGTAAAATATCCTTCCACTATATATATATGCAAAAAAATGAAAAATACATAAAATTTCTTGAAACCGGGTCAACCACCCGGTTGAACCGGTTGGACCGTGACCCGGTCACCACACCGGGTCAACCTTAAAACCGGGTTTTAAAACATTGCTTACAGCTGACAAGCCTGAGGTATGTTTTGTGTTCGCTAAACTTTTTGATAGACTGGCTCATCTTTTCCAACCTCCAATATGTATTTGATATGCAGTCAATTATTACCTTTTTTCAGGTGTTGCATAGTGTTTAGCTGAATATATATCTTCACATTCAGAAACAATTGTATTGTCAATTACAATGTCATCTTTACAAATGCAAATTACACTTTGAGACGGTTTGTTGAATTTTTTTTAAGGGAACTTGCATCATATGACTTCACAAGTTCTTGGGATATAACTTCTTCATAAGGGGTTTAAATTTGTAGGTTGTAGCAGAGATGCCAAGCTTCTCATTGCAGCAGGAATCTGTCTCTAGATGGCCAGTTGGCTGCTTGCATTATTATATTCTATCTTATACCATGTCCAAATTTGGCAGTTTTGAGCAGTTTTGCATCAACTTGACAAATGAAAAACTCCAGTAACACTTCAATCAGGTTACATAGCAGGACTTAAAATTTATCAAGGTTATCATTGAAAAAAAGTGAAAATACTATTTATGTGCAGCTACATACCGGATCATGTTGGTTTTACAACATGTCTTTAAAATGGAGCAAAAAGAATATATAAAAGAAGAGATTAATTGGAACTACATCGGATTTATTGATAATCAAGATATCCTGGATCTCATTGAGAAGGTTGTGGTGCTTTTATATGCTTAAGATTTCTTCTATACGACATTACCCTTTACAAATATTATTTCTTTGCAGCTTTTTACTGTAATTGTTTTTACTTATGTTATATTTATTAACATCAAAGAAGATACCATTGCCCACTGTTGTCATGACATGAAATCCTAGTCACCTCTTGCTGAAAGAGAATACACTCATTACACATGCATTACTATCAATAACCACATGCTAAGTGTGGGTCTAGGATTCGTCTGCGGCCACTTATCCGTGATATATATATATATATATATATATATATATATATATATATATATATATATCAACCATGATTAGGTTGTGAAATTAGATGTTTTTGAGGACATTTTATTGCTTGTCACATCCTATTTTGATGGTGGTGGCCGGAGATGCAGAAAATAGTAGGACTCTTTATTTTAATGGCGTGTTGTTTCTGTAGACATCCATGCCATTTTTGTGCAACGAAACCACTTTCTCCTGATTGATTAATCATTTTGGGCTGTTAGACTGGAATCTTAATCTCATTTGTCCTATATTGATGCCTACAAACTATTTGGAGCCTATTTATCTGAATAACTCATTAACTGCCCCACCCATGGTTATTTATATATCTAAGCTTAAACAACAATTGTATATTGGCTATATTTTGTTTTGATTCATAGCATCTCAATTGCTTCGGGATGCAAAAATAATAATCTGGGATGAAGCGTCGATGGCTAAGAGGCAGGCGGTGGAGACACTTGATCGAACAATGCAAGACATCACAGGGGTGACACTCCCATTTGGCGGAAAGATAATGGTTATGGGAGGTGATTTTCGACAGGTGTTACCCGTCGTGAGACGTGGAACCCGAACACAAATTATAGATTCTAGCCTACGGATGTCACCTCTTTGGTCTTCGATTAAAAAGATACGGTTAACTACAAATATGCGAGCAAGAGCTGATCCATGGTTTTCATATTTTCTATTACGAGTTGGTGATGGAGATGAAGAAGCGGTGGAAGAAAGCTTTATACGCATACCCGATGACATGGCCATTACCTATACTAATAAAGATAAGTCGAAAGATGATTTGATTGACGCAATATTTCCATCTTTGCAAATCAACGGTGCTGATTCAGATTATATCGTTTCGAGAGTGATATTATCAACTAAAAATGAGAATGTCGATGAGATTAATGACCAGTTGATTGATAGATTTTGCTGAGAGGAAAAAGTTTACTATAGTTTTGATGAAGCAGAAGATGACAGGAATAACTTTTATCCAGTGGAGTTCTTAAACTCACTAACCGTTAGTGGTTTGCCTCCTCATTACCTCCGGCTCAAAATTGGATGCCCAATAATACTATTATGAAATATCGATCCCTCTGACGGCTTATGTAATGGCACCAGATTGATATGTAGAGGTTTTCAGCAGAACGTAATCGATGCAGAAATAGCCGTTGGTCAGCATTCTGGAAAGAGGGTATTTTTGCCGAGAATTCCTCTTTGTTCATCTGAAGATAACATGTTTCCCTTCAAATTGAAGAGAAAACAGTTTACAGTCCGGCTTAGCTTTTTTATGACAATCAATAAAGCTCAAGGACAAACCATTCCGAATGTTGGTGTTTATCTACCAGAATCGGTATTCTCGCACGGTCAACTTTACGTGGCATTGTCAAGAGGGACTTCGCGTGAAAATACGAAGGTATTAGTAAAGCCTGCCAAAAAATTCAATCGTGGCGGAGTCTACACATCAAATGTGGTGTATCAAGAAGTTTTACGTACAAACGACTACTTATTATTATACATTTGTTACAACTACATTTGGTTTGTATCTATTATAATCATATGCCATTTCTTACAGGGCAAGTCTATAGATGGATGCTCCGAGTGATATCTTATCGTTTTCTGTGTGTACAAATTTTTATTGTCACAGATGATTATAATTCTATTTTGTTCAAACATACATATCGGGTTTTATTTGTTAATTATGAGTTGCATTAAGTTACAACCACTATTCAACTCAAAGTCAAAGCAATATAAAACAATAAAATAAATCAACTTGAACATATAATAGAGAGAAGCATGATCAAGATTATGGGTTTTAGTTGTCAACCTCGAAAGTCGAAATTAAGATGTATCTTGCCGTTTTGCCCGGATACACAACTAGTATCATTAAATGTAGTATATAAAACTTTAATTGTTGTTTTTAAGAGATTTTAAGTAATTTGTATTAAATGGCAGTACATTATGTTTTAGAAATTGTTTTTAAAAGTTTTTTTTATATGTACTTTATAATATAGTATAGATAGGTAACAAAATAATAATTCTGAAAAACACATTGCATTTAATAAAAACTATATCAAAGTATTTTAATACAATTTGACCCTAATATAGACATACAATGAGTCAATGATATAAAATTTACAAATTTTAAATCATAATTTCACATCTTTTAAAACATGGGCAAGTTATATGAATTTACAAATGTACCCTTCATGCATTGAAACTTTGCAATCGAAAAAAAAGCCTATTTGAATTTGTATAACTTGGATTGCCATTGAAAATGATGTTGCCACCATTGATGAATTCCATGAGCTTGCTTGAAATCCTCCGACGGATTTAGA
This sequence comes from Arctium lappa, assembly GCA_023525745.1. Lineage (NCBI taxonomy): Eukaryota > Viridiplantae > Streptophyta > Magnoliopsida > Asterales > Asteraceae > Arctium > Arctium lappa. Next base: position 20,408,941 of record CM042048.1, on the reverse strand, counting down.
TTTGTTGAAAAACTTAAATCAGATAAGTTTTATTGGTGCTGTGCAACTCACCAAACACAATGTACAAGTGTTTAAAGCTTGGATATGTGGATTAATTTAAGCCACATATATTTGGAAGTTTACTTGACTTGAACTTTCTTTTTGCATGGGAAATATGGAAGATATCTTGGATGCCAACCAAATGCCAACTAGATGCCAACCCATACCCCTTTGTCTTCTTGCACCATTCTATCCCTATAAATACATGCATCCTTCCATCCCAAAAATATACCAACAAAATAGAAGTATTCTTTCTATTTTTCTTCTTCTTCTTCCTTGTTCCTCTTTGTTGATATATATATATATATATATATATATATATATATATATATATATATCATTGATATATATTTATATATATATATCTTGTTTTGGGGGAACATTTGGTTAGCTGATTTGTTGATCCAAGGATCTCGTAAACACGTTGTAATTTTTCCCGGTTGGTAATATAAAGATCTCTCTCTCCCTGTGGATGTACACTATCACACTGATAGTGGAACCACGTTAAATATTGCTGTCTCGATTTATTTGCTGTTTTTCGTTATATTTTATCGTATATTCGATAACTGCTATATTTACGTTTGTGGATCGGTATGAATCAATAGACCAAAATATACAATATTTAGATCTCGTTATTCCGCATTTGTTGTAACGGGTCAGTTGCACGTGATTTATTGTTATCATTTTTTGGACCGTAAATCACTTGAAATACGATATTGTAACTGCCACCGACCCTTACAATTGGTATCAGAGCTTCTAGATCTAAATTTGACTTATATTGTATATTTTTAGTCACACGATAAGTGCTCGTTAAAAATGTCTGTTGATTCAGGAAATCCGTTCACCGATTCCGTTTCCAACTCAGACCCAAATGTTTATCAAAAAGGTTCTTTTAAATTATCGGGGGCCGGGATTAGAATAGAAAAATGGAACGGGGAGGGTGATTTTGGTAAATGGCAGTTTACTACAGCAGCAACACTTAGGAAAAACGATGTTCATCCCGTAGTCTTTGCTCCGGAAGAAATAAATCCGGATATGTCCACCTTAGAAGCTAAGGAAATGGAGGCTTGGGCCTTCACTACCTTACAAATGGCTATGGGTCCAAATGTAATTTCTGAAATCGTTTCTGAAAAGACAGCCGCAGGGATTTGGAAAAGACTTGAGAATCTTTATCTCAAGAAAACTTTGACTAACCGACTGTTATTGATGAGGTCGTGCCTGTTCTTCAAAATGAAGGAAGGCACTACCATTCAGTCCCACATGACTGAATTCGAAGACATCATCATGAAGTTGAAGGCAACAGATTCTATTTTTGCCACAGATAATGAGGCACTCGCCTTGATTCTGTTGTATTCACTTCCCGAAAAATATTCCCAGTTCACTAACAGTTTTATTTATGGAAGAGATTCCATATCTTTGTCTGACGTGAAAGCAGGGATGATCTGTGAAGAACAGAGAATTCAGATGAAAATCGGTAACAGTTCGCGGGAGAACAACCACAACAGTCATGGTCTATTTGCCGAAAGAGACCAAGACGATCAGCTCAGGGGAAGAACTCGTGGCCGCTCCCAATCTCGTAAACCTGGTCATCGCGGGAAATCTAAGCAACGTGGCAATTGTAATTATTGTCACAAACCAGGTCATTGGGTCAGAGATTGTCCGAGTTTGAAAAACAAGGACAAGACCAAAGCAGAATCTTCAGCAGTTGCAACCGAACAAGATACAGGTTTCTCAGCAACGGTTACTGCACCGCAAGGCGACAGGCGTTGGGTGTTGGATACCGGAGCTTCGTGCCATATGACACCATTTCGGGACTGTTTCACTACTTTCGAGGAGTTCGAAGGTAACCATATTTATATGGGAAACAGTACATCGTGTGTCACTCGGGGCATCGGTTCAGTCAGAATCAAAATGTTTGACGGTACTATTCGAACTTTATCAAATGTTAAATTTGTACCGTCTATGACTCGTTCTTTGATTTCTGTTGGACAACTGTCCAAACTTGGCTGTAAGATTCGAATAGAGAATGGGAGTATGCGCATTTCCAGAGGGAACTTTGTTGTGATGAAAGGTGAGCAGGCAGAAAATAACCTGTTTCATCTGGTAGGCGAAACAGTCAGTTCTGATGCGTGTGTCGCGGATAGTTCGAAAAACTTAGATGCTACGCGTTTGTGGCATCTTAGGTTGGGACACACTTCGGAGAAGAATTTGGAGATTCTGCGCAAGCGGAAACTCATTGCAGTAAATACGCCTACGAGTCTGGACTTTTGTTCAGAATGTGTCTCGGGTAAACAGACGCGTGTTTCTTTTGGTGTTGGAAAACACAACACCAAAGGGATCCTCGATTACGTTCATACAGACGTCTGGGGACCATCTTCGACACAATCCCTCAGTGGAAGTAAGTACTATGTTACTTTTATTGATGATTTCTCGCACAAACTTTGGGTGTATGTGATTAAGTTAAAGTCAGATGTTTTTGAAATATTCAAAACTTGGTTAGCACTAGTCGAAGTCGAGACTGGTAGAAAATTAAAGGTGCTTAGATATGACAATGGTGGTGAATACACTAGTGGTAACTTTAAAGACTTTTGTTCACGTAGAGGTATTCACCGACACTACACCACACCTGGCGATCCGCAATCAAACGGAGTCGCCGAGCGGATGAATAGGACCTTGTTAGAAAAAGTCCGATGTATGTTAGTTACATCTGGTTTCCCTAAAATGTTTTGGGCTGAAGCACTTCACACTGCTGTACACATTGTGAATCGGTTACCGTGTTCAGCCATTGGGGGAAAAATTCCGGAAGAAATTTGGAGGGGTAAGGGTTGTATCTGTTTGAAATACATACGTGTATTTGGATGTCCTGTGTATATTCATGTGACAGGTCAGGACAAGTTGGATCCCAGAGCCACCAAGGGATTCCTACTCGGCTATACAGATGGAATCAAGGGTTACCGAATCTGGAACCCGGTCACCCGAAAGGTGATTCACTCTCGACATGTGACCTTCGATGAGTCGATTATGTTCAAGTCTAATCATAATCGACAACCCGCTCCAGAACCGGGAATTATCTCTTTTGTTTCTCCAACAGCCGATGGAGATGAGATAATTGTCAGTCCTATTGTACCCAACTCATCTGCTCGTGGTTTTACTTTGGGATCAGAATCTGAAGAAGATGTTAGTCCACCAGATACATCTACTTCTGATCCAGTTAGTTCAGTTCAGGAAGAAATTATGAATGATGGTGGAGGTCAAGGCGATACAATTCTAGTATCAGTACCTATGAGGCAGAGCCAGAGAACTAGCCATCCTCCTAATAGGTATGGTGATTGGGATTTTGCAAATATGAGTTTTACTGACCAGCTAGAGTATGCTTTGCATGTTGTACAGGATGAGCCATTTGATTATTCGGAGGCCCTAGCTTCGAGCCACTGTGATAAGTGGTTAGGAGCTATGCATGAGGAAATGGAAGCTCTATCTAAAAATAACACTTGGGAGCTTTGTCCATTACCGAAAGGCAGTCGTGCAATTGGCTGCAAATGGGTCTATAAAGTCAAAGACGATAAGCATTATAAAGCTCGCCTGGTTGCGAAAGGCTTTGCACAGCCGAAGGGTATCGAGTATGACGATATTTTCGCACCTGTGGTTCGACACACATCTATCCGGGTCCTTCTGGCCCTTGTGGCAATTCTTGATATGGAGCTCGAACAATTAGATGTGAAAACAGCTTTTCTGCACGGAGATCTTGAAGAAACCATCTACATGAAGCAACCAGAAGGTTTCATCTCCGACAACAAACCTGATTGGGTCTGTAAGTTGAAAAAGTCTCTTTATGGACTTAAACAATCGCCTCGACAATGGTACAAGAAGTTTGATTTATTTATGCTCTCGTTGGGTTTTGAGCGTAGTGAGAAAGACGCTTGTGTCTATCATAGATCAAGCGGTGGCATTTCTATTTATCTACTTCTTTATGTTGATGACATGCTGATAGCTTGCAGGGATCGTTCTGAAATCAACCGTTTGAAAGATAGGTTGAAATCAGAATTTGAAATGAAGGATCTCGGTGAAGCTCGTGTTATTCTCGGCATGGAAATTGTTCGGACAGAAAGTCCCGTACTCTCAGGTTAACACAGAAGGGCTATATTCAAAAGATTCTGAAGCGGTTTAATCTTGATGGAGCAAAGTCGGTGTCTACGCCACTTCCAAGACACATCAAGATTACAAAAGACGATTGTCCGGTAGACGATATTGGAAAGGCTGAGATGGCAAAGATTCCGTATGCCAGTGCAGTCGGGAGCCTTATGTATGCTATGGTATGCACCCGTCCCGATCTTGCACATTCCGTTGGTGTAATTAGTCGTTTTCTATCGAACCCGGGTAAGTCACATTGGAATGCAGTGAAAACTGTATTTCGTTACTTGAAAGGTACGAAAACTCACGGCCTGATTTATGGTATGCAAAACAACTGTGATATTCTTGGTTACTGCGATTCAGATTACACAGGTGATCGTGTCAGTTGGAAATCCACATCTGGTTATGTTTTACATTAGGTGGAACAGCTGTCAGTTGGAGATCTCGTTTACAGTCTGTTGTTGCATTATTGACTACCGAAGCTGAACTTATTGCAGCGGTCGAGTCTGCTAAAGAAGCAGTTCATTTACAGGAACTCTTGTTTGATTTGGGCCTGAAGCAGACTACTGTCCGTATTAATTGTGATAGCCAGAGTGCTATTCACTTGGCTACAAATTTGGCGTTCAGCTCTCGAACGAAGCACATTAATGTGCGTGATGCATTTCTGGTAGCTTTACATGACGCAAAGGTTGTGTACTTGAAGAAAATATTATCTGAAGATAATGCTGCCGATATGTTCACCAAGTCGTTACCGCCAGCCGCATTCGAGCATTGCTCGAATTTGATCCAGCTCAGATTGTGTTAGTGCCGTTTGGCACCTTGTGGGAGAGATGAGAATATTGCTACAGATGACATAGCGACATCTTTGGGGAGTTATTACTTGTTACGTGTTTTTGGGTTGCTTAACTCGTTCGTCTATTGAGATTGCTCACTTGAGGATTTTTGCTTTTGATTTTGACGGGTGATGGCCGAGCCGAAGCTCGTCACGGTCAAAATGCATTATGTTACCTCGTGTCAATCTCTATCAACTATTTGTCCGTATTCGGGGGATTGGTTCGTGCTTTGGTTTCGTCGAGTGATTTGCACATCATGGTGGAGTGTTGAAAAACTTAAATCAGATAAGTTTTATTGGTGCTGTGCAACTCACCAAACACAATGTACAAGTGTTTAAAGCTTGGATATGTGGATTAATTTAAGCCACATATATTTGGAAGTTTACTTGACTTGAACTTTCTTTTTGCATGGGAAATATGGAAGATATTTTGGATGCCAACCAAATGCCAACTAGATGCCAACCCATACCCCTTTGTCTTCTTGCACCATTCTATCCCTATAAATACATGCATCCTTCCATCCCAAAAATATACCAACAAAATAGAAGTATTCTTTCTATTTTTCTTCTTCTTCTTCCTTGTTCCTCTTTGTTGATATATATATATATATATATATATATATATATATATCATTGATATATATTTATATATATATATATCTTGTTTTGGGGGAACATTTGGTTAGCTGATTTGTTGATCCAAGGATCTCGTAAACACGTTGTAATTTCTCCCGGTTGGTAATATAAAGATCTCTCTCTCCCTGTGGATGTACACTATCACACTGATAGTGGAACCACGTTAAATATTGCTGTCTCGATTTATTTGCTGTTTTTCGTTATATTTTATCGTATATTCGATAACTGCTATATTTACGTTTGTGGATCGGTATGAATCAATAGACCAAAATATACAATATTTAGATCTCGTTATTCCGCATTTGTTGTAACGGGTCAGTTGCACGTGATTTATTGTTATCATTTTTTGGACCGTAAATCACTTGAAATACGATATTGTAACTGCCACCGACCCTTACAAGATTCACCGTCATATAAGCCGTCGGTAAAAGATGCAACGGTTCCGATTCTCTCTGCATTACACCGGAAACCAGACTTCCGATCGAATATCTTGTCGCAATCCTCTCGATTCTTCCCACTCCCATCCCCTCCATCTTCTCCCTATGTTCAAAGTACCTGACGTATTCGGCACAAATTGGATCCGATGGATTCACAAACAGATACGGTGTCCATGCGGATAACACGACAAACGGATCGTCCCCCGGATCCTCGCGACGTCGGTTCATCGCGATCGCGATTCCGGCCGTCACGAGACTACCGGCGATACGGACACCGTGTTTCAATGTCTCGTTCTTGATCAGCTTCTCGATCGGAATGTAAATGAACGACGGATTAAATAAATATGTTTCGAGTTGAAATCGCGACTTCGCCATGTTCCTCCCAGCCATCATTGCGATAGACGCGCCCAATGAGTGTCCGGCTAACCAGACGTTTGCCGGTCCCACCATCGCCACCGTGTTCCGAACCGCTTCGAAAGCGGCACGGAACCGAGAGCTTTCTTCGAGTTTATCAAACATGCACTTGATATTCAGCTTTATATCGTCGGATCTGGTGAGAGATGTAACACCCGCAAACTGTTAAGGTAAGTATTTTGTCTCCTCTAATGCCTTAACTTCGTTATGTGTGTGCATATGTGTCTTTAAGTGCATTTTAAGATCTTCGACGATGTTAGAATGTCACATATTGATTTACTACCTCTAATCATCCAAACCTTGTGCTCGTTATCATTTTCGGTTAAGTTTTCGGGCCGAGTTGAGAGGACGGCGATTATGCCCGCGATTGTGCCTTGGCACTATCGCGGAGGGCACTATCGCCCGGTTGGTACCGCGGGCTGGTTTGTCCAGCGATTGTGCCTCGCGATAGTGCCCTGGCACTATCGCCAGGGGCACTATCGCCCAAAGTGTACCGAGAGCGGGGGGGGGGGGAGCTCGCGATTGTGACCGCGATAGTGCCCGGGGCACTATCACCGGGCACTATCGCCCGCGTGGCCAGTATCCTGTTTTTATAGGAGTTAATGCCTCACTTCTCACTGGCCACTTTACAAAAAACGGGAGCTCTCTCTCTTGGGCGATTTTTAAGGGTTTCAAGCTCATACTCACTTAAATCTAGGGTTTGGGTTGTTGAGAGCATTAAGTGCTCATTCAAGCTTCTTTCAAGTGTCTCCATTGAAGCTTCATTCAAGATCCTCATCTCCTTGCCTTCAATCCTCTTCATCTTCAAAAGCTAGGGTTTCATCTTTTCTAGGTTTTTGGTCAAAAAAAAACCTAGATAGTGAGTTTACTAACCTTTGTTAAAACTAGATACACATCATATGCTTCTATTGTCGTTATTTGTCTCCATATGTTCAAGTATTTGGGGTTTTTGATATGAAGGAATGTGAGGAAGATGATTATGTGGAAAATACCATGATTTACTTTATTGGTTTGAAATGTTTTGGGATATATGTGGTATAGTAGATGATAAACTCTACTTGGAATGCATTTTAATGACTGAATATTCAAACATTGATTTTATTGGAATTTGAGTCTCATATTGGATTTATGCATTAGGATGGTAATATCGTACCCATGGTTGGTATCGAAATGTTTTGGTTGGAATATATACCGCAAGACCTCCTATATGATATGTTGGACGAACCAAGTCAGTAGACACTAGGAGGATGTAGTCTTGGGCGCCACTGTGATGGTATGTGCCTAGACCTCCGCCATTCGGGGTAATGCCATGGTTGTAGTCCTCGAGTGTGCCGGGCCTTTCGGGTGTCCCTTGTTATAGGGCATCAAGGTATATCGACTCTTTGGGTGGAACTTGATTGGTGCTATAGGTCTCCCCTATTGACTCCACAATTGTTGAACTATGGTTAACTGCTGATAAGAACTGTAACTGTACATGCATGATTATAATTGTTCAACTCACTAGGCTTTTTGGCCTAACACTTGTTTTGGTGTCGATGTGTATCTCAGGTTCTAGCGGCGCCGGTTCTAAGCAAGTGTAGGTTGCCTTGGGGTGAGAGCTTGGGGATTTTTGCACACTGACGCGTTATGTTTTTGGCTTTAGATCTTTTGGGTTTATAGATGACAACCCTTTTTGTAATCTCTTTTCTAGTTGTAGAAATTAGATTAGTTGGTTGTTGTTTATTGTCCGTTAAATTACTAATTGTGATTAAACAGGTTATTCATTTATGTTCCCCACTTTTGGGAGGCTCTTGCTATGGCAATTTTTAGTATACCTTATGTCCGATTTTCGGATTTTTGTTATCCCTATTTTTGGGGTGTTACAAGTTGGTATCAGAGCTTTAGTTTAAGTGAACTAGGTATTGTTTAACATATCTAGACTTAAGCTTTAGACTTTTGACTTCACTGTCCACTTGGGGTAGAAATCCTAGGTGGGGAGAGCGTTAGGATTTCGGAATTACTTTAATTGAAAGTTGTGGTGATGGTGACAAGAATCCTTGTGTATGGTTCGTTCATAATTTCACTTAGCTACTGCTATTATGAATGCATTGTTACGTGAGCATACTTGGTTTACTATTATTATGATAATTGATGAAGGTATTAGTACGTACAAAGAGTTCAACTCGTTTAGTCTTTTCTCAATCTATTTCTCGTACGTATGTGGCAGATTGAAATGGTAAACACCCGGAGTAGGGCGCCAGGTACTCCGGAGGGCCACGTGGAAGAGGAATCTGCTGTAGACCGACCTCCGGTGGGTGTCACCACCGATGACATTCCTCTACCCAGGATTTTGGGAGGTGGGCCTGAGCATATTCCACGACGAGACCTCGGAACAGGTAACGCCATCATGGAAGAAGTCACTTTGGAGACTAGACTTCGGGACAACATGATGTCGGCTATGAATGCGGCTTTGGCTCAACAACAGTTGGCCATGACTTCGGCCATGACCCAACAACAAGAGTTTTTCATGAAACTCCTAGAGGATCGAGATGCCAGTAACCGCCAGCCCGAAACCATGGCTGAAAATGTTGTGGTGGGATCGGGCGGACCGAATGTGGTGTTAATCGAAGAACCATCTGCTGAAGGAATCAGACCGAAGACTAAGGGGTGCACCTACAAGACGTTTCTAGGATGTCATCCTAAGGAGTTTGCGGGTTCTGATAGCCCGATTGCTTGCATATATTGGCTCAAAGAGATGGAGATGGCCTTCGAAGCAAGTGAATGTGACTCTTCTCAACGGGTCAAATTTGCTTCCCAACTACTTCGGGGAGAGGCATTGATTTGGTGGAACCTCACTCGATCCGCCCTCGTCCCGGAAGTCCTGGCTAAGTTAACTTGGCCGGTGTTCAAAGAAAAGTTGATGGACAAGTACTGTAGTGAGCGCTCGATGGACAAGTTGGAACGGGAGTTCCGAAATCTGAAGAAGGGTAATATGTCTATTGTCGGCTACTCCAAGCTCTTTTTGGAGAAGCTAAACTTGGTGGGACATCTGGTCCCCGATGAGAGGTCAAAGATCAAAGCTTATCACCAAGGGTTACCAGCCGATATGCGAACGGCGGTAAGGAATGCAAAGTGTTCGACTTTACAAGAAGTTATTGAGGAGTCCTTACTCGTGGAGGACGACATCAATTCAGAAAGGGATGAGAAGAGGTTTGTGGGTGAGAAGCGAAGGTGGGAAGGGCCACCTGGGCCTGTCCGTCCGTCAAGACCTTTTGTGAGTGGGAGATCGGGCGATCAGCGCCGTGAGGAGCGGTGGTGCCACAAGTGCAAGTCAAAGCACTCGGGACCATGTGCTCCAAGGACTTTTTCGGGTCCTGCTGAATGTGCTAAGTGTGGCAAAAAGGGTCATACGATTCGGGATTGCCCTATCCGAGGACCGGTGTGTTTTGAGTGTCGTGAACCCGGGCATGTGAAGATGTATTGCCCGAAGTTGGTGAGTGGCTACCGCGGAAATTCTGTGGGATCGACGGCTAGAGTCGAACAACCGCCAAGGGTGCCCAGTCGAGCTTTCCGGATGTCTACCGAGGAGGCAAAGGAGACCGCCGATGTTGTTTCGGGTACGTTCCTAGTAAACTCCTTGCCTGCTCGCGTTTTGTTTGATTCGGGTGCTACACGTTCTTTTGTGTCGAATGTTTTCTGTAAACAATTCACCACTCCTGTTAGTGTCCTTCCCGATGCTTTAGTAGTGGAAATAGCTAATGGAGATCAAGTGATCATCCGTGACCATTTTCGTGATTGCACTCTAGAGATTGATGGAAATTCTTTTGGGTTAGACTTGCTACCCATGGCTATAGGAGGGTTTGACGTAGTCATAGGCATGGACTGGTTAGTACGGCATAAAGCGGACATCTTTTGCTCCAAAAAGATGATTCAAGTACCATTAGCGGGAAAAGGTGTGGTTACCATCTATGGAGAGAGAGGAAAGGGGAATAATCCTATTATCTCATGCCTTAAGGCACGAAAGTTCTTGGCAAAGGGCTACCCTTCGTACTTGGCCTACGTTGTGGACGCAAAGAAAGAAAAGAAGTCGGTGGAAGATGTAGAGGTAGTACAAGATTTTTCGGACGTCTTTCCGGAAGACTTACCTGGTTTACCGCCAGAGCGGCAAGTGGAGTTTCAGATAGATCTCACTCCGGGAGCGGCTCCGATAGCTCGTGCTCCATATCGTTTGGCGCCGGCAGAAATGAAGGAGGTGATGACACAGCTTCAAGAGTTGTTGGAGAAGGGCTTCATTCGACCGAGTTCGTCACCTTGGGGAGCACCGGTACTGTTCGTGAAGAAGAAGGATGGATCCATGCGGATGTGCATAGACTATCGGGAGCTGAACAAGGTCACGGTGAAGAATAAGTATCCTCTACCTCGTATCGACGATCTTTTTGATCAACTCCAAGGAGCGGGATGCTTCTCGAAGATTGATCTTCGGTCCGGTTATCATCAAGTGAGAGTGAAGAACGAAGATATTCCGAAGACGGCGTTTCGGACGAGATACGGTCATTACGAGTTCTTGGTGATGCCTTTCGGCTTAACCAACGCTCCGGCTGTATTCATGGATCTGATGAACCGTGTGTGTCGCCCATTCTTGGACAAATCCGTGATCGTCTTCATCGACGATATTTTAATATATTCAAAGGACGAGTCCGAGCATGGAAGACACTTACGGGAGGTATTAGGGGTTCTAAGGAGGGAGAAACTGTTCGCGAAATTCTCGAAGTGCGAATTCTGGCTCCAAGAGGTGCAATTCTTGGGGCATGTGGTCTCAAAGGACGGGATAAAAGTGGATCCGGCGAAGATCGAGGCAATGATGAGTTGGGAACCTCCAACAAGCCCGACGGAGATCCGAAGCTTTTTGGGTTTAGCGGGGTACTATCGGCGTTTTATTCAAGATTTCTCAAAGACGGCTACACCGCTCACTTCTCTTACAAGGAAGAACGTTAAATTTCTTTGGGCTGAAGCACAAGAGCAAGCGTTTCAGACACTCAAGAGGAAGTTGTGTGAAGCTCCGATTTTGTCCTTACCTGAAGGATCGGAAGACTTTGTGGTGTATAGTGACGCTTCCAAGATGGGCCTTGGGTGTGTACTAATGCAAAGGGGGAAAGTAATAGCCTACGCGTCGCGGCAATTAAAGGATCATGAGAAGAATTATCCGACTCATGATTTAGAGTTGGCGGCGGTAGTTTTCGCGCTAAAGTTGTGGCGACACTACTTGTATGGGACTAAGTGTACTCTTTTCACAGATCACAAGAGTCTCAAGTACATCTTCAACCAAAAGGAACTCAACATGCGCCAAAGGAGATGGCTAGAGCTTTTGAAGGATTACGATTGTGATCTACTCTATCATCCCGGTAAGGCCAATGTGGTGGCAGACGCATTGAGCCGAAGGAGTCATAGCGATGGGGTCAAAATGTCCCTTGCAAGGATCGATGTGGTGTCAAGTTTGTTGGAAAGTGTTAAAGCAAGTCAAGAGGAAGCACTTAAGGAAGAGAACCTTAAAGACGAGGTCATGGTGAAACAAAGGGAACTCTTAACGGAAGACGGTCGTGGACTCAAACTCTTTCAAGGACGGATTTGGGTGCCGAAGTTGGGAGGAAACCGGGAATTGCTACTCGAAGAAGCGCATAAGTCAAAATACTCTATACATCCCGGTAGCACCAAGATGTATAGAGATTTGAAGTTAATGTATTGGTGGCCGGTGATGAAATTAGATGTGGCTAGCTATGTGGAAAGATGTGTCACGTGCCTTCAAGTCAAGGCGGAGCATCAAAGACCGTATGGAAGCTTACAACCGTTGTCCATTCCCGAGTGGAAATGGGACAACATCACGATGGACTTCGTGACTAAGTTACCAAAGACCTTGCGTGGCCACGACACCATTTGGGTAATCGTTGACCGGTTGACCAAGAGCGCACATTTCCTTGCAATGCGGGAGACCTTGCCGATGGAGAAATTGGCTAAGCTTTATATTGATGAGGTGATATCGAGGCACGGAGTTCCGCAATCTATTGTGTCGGATCGGGACAGTCGATTTACTTCGAACTTTTGGACTAGTCTGCAGAAGGAGTTGGGTACCCGACTAAAATTGAGCACGGCTTACCATCCTCAAACGGATGGCCAAAGCGAGAGGACAATCCAGACGTTAGAAGACATGCTAAGGTCGTGTGTGATAGACTTCGGGGGAAGTTGGGATTCACACCTACCATTGGTGGAGTTCGCGTACAACAACAGTTACCATTCTAGTATCGGAATGGCACCGTTCGAGGCTTTGTATGGACGGAAGTGTCGGACCCCGGTTTGTTGGTTGGAAGCGGGCGAAAAGCAATTTGCTGGGCCGGAGGTAGTGCAAGAGACGGCCGACAAGGTGAAGGAGATTCGGGAAAGGCTAAAGGCGGCCCAAGATCGACAAAAGAGCTATGCGGACAAGAAGAGAAGGCCGATTGAGTTTCAAGTGGGTGACCGAGTCATGTTGAAGGTGTCTCCGTGGAAGGGAATCATCCGTTTCGGGAAGCGCGGGAAGCTTAGTCCTCGTTTCCTTGGACCGTTCGTTATTTTGGAAAGGATTGGGATGCAAGCCTATCGGTTAGACTTACCACCGGAAATGGATGGGATACATCCTACGTTCCACGTGTGTTACCTTCGAAAGTGTCTAGCCGAAGAGGAAAGCGTAATTCCGTTGTCGGAAATTCGGGTGGACAATGGGAATCGTTGTGTGGAAGAACCGGAGTCGATTTTAGAATCGAAAGTGAAGAAGTTGAGGCATAAAGACGTGGTTATGGTAAAAGTGCAATGGAAGCACCATCGGGGTGCTAACATTACTTGGGAATCGGAAGATGACATGAAGAAGCGTTATCCTCACTTGTTTGTCTAAAGGAAAGATTTCGGGGACGAAATCCCATTTAGGTGGGGAGGATTGTAACACCCGCAAACTGTTAAGGTAAGTATTTTGTCTCCTCTAATGCCTTAACTTCGTTATGTGTGTGCATATGTGTCTTTAAGTGCATTTTAAGATCTTCGACGATGTTAGAATGTCACATATTGATTTACTACCTCTAATCATCCAAACCTTGTGCTCGTTATCATTTTCGGTTAAGTTTTCGGGTCGAGTTGAGAGGACGGCGATTGTGCCCGCGATTGTGCCTTGGCACTATCGCGGAGGGCACTATCGCCCGGTTGGTACCGCGGGCTGGTTTGTCCAGCGATTGTGCCTCGCGATAGTGCCCTGGCACTATCGCCAGGGGCACTATCGCCCAAAGTGTACCGAGAGCGGGGGGGGGAGCTCGCGATTGTGACCGCGATAGTGCCCGGGGCACTATCGCCGGGCACTATCGCCCGCGTGGCCAGTATCCTGTTTTTATAGGAGTTAATGCCTCACTTCTCACTGGCCACTTTACAAAAAACGGGAGCTCTCTCTCTTGGGCGATTTTTAAGGGTTTCAAGCTCATACTCACTTAAATCTAGGGTTTGGGTTGTTGAGAGCATTAAGTGCTCATTCAAGCTTCTTTCAAGTGTCTCCATTGAAGCTTCATTCAAGATCCTCATCTCCTTGCCTTCAATCCTCTTCATCTTCAAAAGCTAGGGTTTCATCTTTTCTAGGTTTTTGGTCAAAAAAAAACCTAGATAGTGAGTTTACTAACCTTTGTTAAAACTAGATACACATCATATGCTTCTATTGTCGTTATTTGTCTCCATATGTTCAAGTATTTGGGGTTTTTGATATGAAGGAATGTGAGGAAGATGATTATGTGGAAAATACCATGATTTACTTTATTGGTTTGAAATGTTTTGGGATATATGTGGTATAGTAGATGATAAACTCTACTTGGAATGCATTTTAATGACTGAATATTCAAACATTGATTTTATTGGAATTTGAGTCTCATATTGGATTTATGCATTAGGATGGTAATATCGTACCCATGGTTGGTATCGAAATGTTTTGGTTGGAATATATACCGCAAGACCTCCTATATGATATGTTGGACGAACCAAGTCAGTAGACACTAGGAGGATGTAGTCTTGGGCGCCACTGTGATGGTATGTGCCTAGACCTCCGCCATTCGGGGTAATGCCATGGTTGTAGTCCTCGAGTGTGCCGGGCCTTTCGGGTGTCCCTTGTTATAGGGCATCAAGGTATATCGACTCTTTGGGTGGAACTTGATTGGTGCTATAGGTCTCCCCTATTGACTCCACAATTGTTGAACTATGGTTAACTGCTGATAAGAACTGTAACTGTACATGCATGATTATAATTGTTCAACTCACTAGGCTTTTTGGCCTAACACTTGTTTTGGTGTCGATGTGTATCTCAGGTTCTAGCGGCGCCGGTTCTAAGCAAGTGTAGGTTGCCTTGGGGTGAGAGCTTGGGGATTTTTGCACACTGACGCGTTATGTTTTTGGCTTTAGATCTTTTGGGTTTATAGATGACAACCCTTTTTGTAATCTCTTTTCTAGTTGTAGAAATTAGATTAGTTGGTTGTTGTTTATTGTCCGTTAAATTACTAATTGTGATTAAACAGGTTATTCATTTATGTTCCCCACTTTTGGGAGGCTCTTGCTATGGCAATTTTTAGTATACCTTATGTCCGATTTTCGGATTTTTGTTATCCCTATTTTTGGGGTGTTACAAGAGATCTGGTGATTGTTCCTCGAAACGCTACAACAAATCTCGGAGGGTACGGGCCCAATTGGTCGAACACGGGAGGTGCGTGTTTGAGCTCGAAAATGGCCCCAAAATACGATAAATCACTATCGTCTACGAGAGCGTGATTCAACTGAAAGTGGAACCGTTCCCACCAAGGTGGAGCTCGAGCATCGTGCCAATGGCTTCCACGTTGACGATCGCGCTCCAAAATGTAAACACCTTGAACAAGGCTTGCGGCAAGAGATCTTCGATGAAATGTGTTCCTCCTGTAAACCATAATCGAAGCGGTTATTGAATAATTAAAGGGAAATGCTAATGCGACCCTTATTAATGTCAAAATCAGGCCAATTCATGCATTGAGAATGTAAAAAACAGGTTTTGATGTTGATGTGTGTGAGGAGAAAATCATTTATAAGGGTGCCATTAGCAAAGTATAGGGTGCCACTGCCATTAACCTCCCCCTAATTAAATCGAAGAAAAATATCTGAAAGAATTGAAAAGCAAGTATGCCTACCAATCGAAAGTAGTTAAGAGGTGCAAAGGTCCCGATTGATCAAAAATTTCTCGAGGTGAGGCCATCGGTCGATTCGACCCTCTATTTCCGGTGAGTTTGATCTGTAAATTTGGATGCATACATACATACACATTAATATTAAAACGATCGAGATGAAGAAACAACTAGCTAGAAAACTAAACATAAAAAAAAAAGAACAATTTGGGGTTGACTTTGACTTTGCTCATTCACTTAGTTCTCAAAAAGAGTATAAAAATAGGTCTACTTGCTATATATATACACATATATAGCAAGATGCTTCGATCAAAAGTCAAACTTGGGCCAAAATCACACGACGTGCACCAACCAGTTTAAGATAATTGTATCTACTTAAAATCAAGGTTTTAAATGATGTGAAAAGTGAAAAGGTGTGTTGGTGATCTTAAGCTTCAAGTATTAGGAGTTACGACAAGGTTATGACTTTTTTCAAGAGAAATTTACGTAAATTGCTATATTGGGTTAACTTTTATAAAATTTAGCACCAATTTTCTTTTTTAAAAATGTCCGAAATCCTGTAAGTCTGACACTGCAAGCCACTTTTTCGGTTTTTCCTTATGGTTAGGGGCGGAACAATAGCTTTTTAACCGAGGGAGTCGAACCTAAATTTTAATAATGTGTCATATAAATGAGTATAGTTTGCTTCAATGATATATATATATATATATATATATATATATATATATATATATATATATATAAATATAAAGAGAGAGAGAGGGCGCTATGATCATTTGTTAACCAACAAAATGTTGTTAATTTTGTGAACCTAGTCTAACCAATAGAAATGCATTTTAGAGTGTGGTTGTTAGTGTTTGTATATTTAATGCTAAAGGGTATAAAGGTAAATTCCAAATTGTCAATATTTTATTTATTTATTTGGGAGTTACAAGAATAAATATCCCATGATTCTAACTTATGTTTTGATTTCAAATTTTTTTTCCATTTTCCATTTCATGTTAAAATCATATGAACAATTTCAAAATTTCAATCTTTTGTCAAAATCGTATATAATCACCGAAGTTTATAATGTAAGAGATTTTTGGTTTATTTATATGGGGGATGTAGGGTCTCTTTGTTTATGAACAATCATGAACAACCTGGGTGTGGAAAATTGAACAAAATGTAGGACCTGAACATGATTGAACATATTGTTTATAGACTCAACATGAACATTATGTATGAGTGATAGCGTATGTTAACATATCAGACTTAAGATGAAACTATGTGAACACAGGCTTCAGACGAAACTATCATAACAGACTTTAGATGAAAACATGTGAACATGATTAATGTGTTCATTGTGTGCAGTCATTCTTTCATATACTCATTCTTATATGCACAACATGATAAATGTGTTCATGTTGTGCAGTCATTCTTACACACACTCATGATAAATGTGAGTGAACTCAAATTTGCATTATGTGTGCAGTCATACACACTGAACATTGAGGTTAATTTCTGTGTGCAGACATACACACTTAGTTTCCTCAAGGGTTAATTTTTGTGGACTCAGCATGATTGAAAATTGAACATACAGATGTTAAAAATTCCGGTTCTTTAGAAGGATCATTTAGAGGTTATGATTCTTTTGTGAGTTAATTTTTATGGAGGTTACGATTGTTTTGTAAGGATCATTAATTGAGAGAATAAAGACATATTATTTAATTGATTTTTCCCCATAATACCCTCATCACCATTGTTCATTCCTAATTTTGCATCAATTGTACAGTTATTAAAGCTTTTAAAATATATTCAATCTCAACCATTGATTTCCAAGATCAAGGGCTTGGAATGATTCATAAAGTTAACACAAAAAATGTGGTTAACAAATGAACCAACTTATATATATATATATATATATATATATATATATATATATATATATATAGTATATCTATGTATAGGGGTGAGTTCAAATGAAAACTCATATTTCATTGTGCACATGAGGACAAAATTTAACCATTGATCAAAATTTAGAAACTAATCAATGGTTAATACATAATAAGGTTTATTGGAAAATGATTAAGGACAAAATTGTAATTTTAAATCAATGTCTACTTTCTTTGACTTTTTATTTTTAATTAAAAAATATTTCCCCCTTAAACTTTAAAATAATTTATCTTAAAAATTACTAATATTTTAATCAAACAAATTACATAAAAAAATGAGATTTCGTGCTCTTCGATATGACATCCATCTCGATATAGTTTTTTTTCTTCGTTTTAACCGTTCTTACGTGAAATTCTATATACGTGTTATATTCATTATGAATATGCATGCACGTCTTCGGGTGTCTACATTTAGTATGAATAACAAAGGTGAACGCTCATTCACTATTCATAATTAATAATACCATATGCATGATGAATAATACAATATTCAGGATTTTTTCGTTCTAACTGTTTTTTACGTGAAATTCTATATATGCGTTATATTAATTATGAATATGCATGCACGTCCTCGGGAGTCCACATTCAGTATGAATAATAAAGGTGAACGTTCATTCACTATTCATGATGAATAATACAGTATTCAGGATGAATAATACACGAATCCATGATTCATGTATTATTTATCATGAATCGTGTATTATTCACTTTGAATGTTCTATTATTCATCCTGAATGATACATTATTCATGATGAATAATATATGAATGACCCGTGAAGGTGTAGACACATGGCGCACTCTCTTTTGTTTCCCGATTCACAACCGAAATTTGGTTTAATTAATTATGAATATGTATGCACATCTCCGGATGTCCCACCTTCAGTATGAATAACAAATGTGAACGTTCATTCATTATTCATGATGAATAATATAGTATTCAGGATGAGTTACACAACATTCATAACGAATAATACATGAATTTATGAATCGTGAATTATTCACCCTGAATGTTGTATTATTCATCATGAATGATACATTATTCATGATGAATAACACATGAATGACCTGTGAAAATGTGGAGACGTGACACGCTCTCTTTTGTTCCCCGATTCACAACAGAATTACTCGATAAGTTCTCGATTCGTCTTGATGGGTGTTGAGTTATGGTGCTGAAGAAACATGATGTCTTACGACGTTGAAGAAAGTGTTGAAGAAGGTGATGTCGAGTTACATACTTACAGTGTCGAGGCGTTGTACAAACTTGATTGTACATAAATATTCATAATGAATATAACACATATATAACATTTCACGTAAAAAAACGGTTAAAACGACAAAAAAAACTATATCGATATGAATGTCATATCGAAGAGTATGAAATTCTCATTTTTTTTTTGACGTAATTTGTTTGATTAAAATATTAATAATTTTTAAGATAATTTATTTTAAACTTTAATCGGGTAAAAAGTTTTTAATTAAAAAAGAAAATAAAAATTCAAATATGGTAGTCGTGTGTTTAAATTTTCTTCCATTTTTACCCCTAAGCATTTTAAAATTAAACTCTATATAATATGAGTTGTTGTATCAAAAGAGATAGAGTGACTGAGATTTGTCCTCACGTGCACAATGAAAAATGAGTTTTCATTTGAACGTTCCTCTCTTTCTCATATAAAATAGAGTAAAATTACATTCATGGTCCCTGTGGTTTTCTTAGACTTTTGAAGTAAAATATGAAAAAAGTGAAATGACTATAATGCCCCTCTAGTTAACCTACTTAACAAAATCTTTTAATGGTGTTAGAGCATAAGCACCAAAGGCGTGTGAAAATGTAAACCATAAGGACATTTTCCATAATTACTTTAATTTAGGGACGCACAAATGACATGACCAATCGTGTAATTTACTTATTAATAAAATATTATTTCTCTCCTAAACATACAACTTTAACTATGTTTTGCAAACTAGTTGATAAGCTCACTGCTAGCAGCCGATGAATAACTGTGAATCCGAGTTCGCAAGTGTAATGATCAAATCAATGAAGAACAATCAATATATTTCATCAACTATGGTCATATGATTGTATATATTGAAAAAGCTCAAAAGGTTTACAGAGAGAATCGACTGAAATACGTGTAAACCTAAACTGATCATTTTTCCCAAAAATTAGGTTAAACAAACATTATATACTCAAGGCTTAAACCAAACAGGCCCAAAGCCCATTAACACACAAAAGCCCAATTAACAAATAAAGGCTTTTACAACTTGATAAATAAATAACAATAAACTCTATAAATACTTTATATAACTTTCCACGCACTAGGACTTTCAGTCCTAACAGTCTCCCCCTAAAGTTGTATAAAGGATTTATTTTCTTGAAAGCTTCAGGCCTTGATCTTCTCTCCCTCTTGAATATCTGAAAAACTTTGGTGTTGCATGTCTTCGTGTCACTCCAATCTTCCCCTTGAATAAAGCTCTTGGTTTTCATAGTTTCAACTTTGTAACCAGATTCAATGTATAATAGCCTCGACTGAATGCATTATCAAGCAGCTTTCAATTGTAGAAACTCAACACAACGGATCAGCACACAAGAAATATAATGTGTGAGTTACGAGACATTCCACAGTGTATCTTCAGTTTAAAAACAAAGAATATGTCTCTGAACCGTGAGTTGAATTAACTTTCAGCTTAAAAACTTGTTTCAATCAGCTCATAGGAGGAAATAACTTGTAGCAAACACCATTTGATAGGGGATAAGAAGAAACAATCAAATCAACTTTTCTGATCAGCTTCAATCTTTGAATCTAATGGCTTTTCAACCTTAGATTTAAGAAATTATGTTGCTCCCCCTCAGATTTTGCTAACTCTCCCTCAACACGATAATTTGTGTCTTTGAAATTTGTGTCGTTCTCCCCCTCATGATGATTAGAAGAATCCTGAGCATCATGTAACTTCAAAGACTAAATGGATGAGTAGTAAAATACCAGATAAAACGATTCAGTAACCAAGGTGGGGTAATCAACTAACACAGAAACACAATAGTCTCTGTTGTCACAACAATTAAAAATAATTGTGTGGCTTATTTTCAGAGTTGACATTGATGTATCTCTAATAGGACTTCCAGTTATCACTGAGGTAAAATAGTAAAAAATACTTCTCAAACTGTTCCGGCAATATCACAAAGATATACAGGGGGAATCATAAAGATTCATGCGTGAGTGAAAGAAATATAAATCAAAGAAATATAAATCATATCAATTAGGATCAAAGATTGATTCAATCTGGGACGCAGGTTAGAAATCAATAGACACAGTGAGACGAATATGAAGTTCGGATACCGAAGCTGATGTCCTCCTTTTTCAATATCTAAGACCTCCGAGGGAGGAATAGATAGATTATCTGTTAAATCTCCGTGAATATATGAAACACGTATCTTTTGTGAGATACTTGAGTGGCTAGGTGGGGTGACACGAGTTATCGACACTGGGTCCATGTCTGTTTCAATATCCATCTCCAAAGAACGAGAATAAATAGATTATGTGGTAACCCGGATAACTGAATCGGTTTGGTAAGGACCAATAATTCTTTTAAGTCCTGTCACATCCTTACCATATTCTTTTCAGTTTGAATTCATCTATCAATCTAGACTCCTCAGTGATATCTATGAATTGGATGTGTTTCTTGGGTAGGTCCTTCCGATTCTGGATTGACCATAGAAACATTAAAAGCCCTAACACTCCCTTAACTCGCCAAGATAGAACATTCAAGTAAACATTAAAGTACGAGTCCAAACATTGAAGTATAAGTCCTGAACTGGTTTGTTTAGAAGTCAAAAACATTTAAGAACGAGTTATGAACTGAAGTGTTCAGAAGTCGATATGAAAGTAAGAAAAATATGGTGTTCCCCCGCAAAAGATGGCATAACCCTTGATTGTAGTCATGTGATGTGAATGATCTAAATGAAATCACACATGACATTCCTGCAAAATAGATTAGGATTTTGGTTTTGGTATCCATGTTTTGATGGATCCTTGATGGTTAGTTGCTTTAGCTTTGAAGCTATTAAACTGAGGATTGAGAATACTGTAAGTACCATACCAACTATTGACATACCTTGGATGAACAAAGTCACTTTTTCCACAATGAGAGCAATAGATCTTTTGTCGGCTCAGACTGGTCAACTTTCCTGTAGAATGGACATAAGTAGGTGAATTAGTCTTGGAAATAAATGACTTTGTATCAACTACAGGAGAATCATGAGACTTGTTTCCATCATTGTCTTCTGTAGTTGATTTCTTTCTCCAAAGTATTTTGATTTTTCGAAACACTTGATTATTTGAATCATCAACAAGAGAATTATAGAAAATATTTGAAGGGAGAATCTGATCTTTTGAAAATTCATTTGGTTTGATATAACTCTTTGAAGAAATAGTTGTAGAAGTTGAACTTAAAGAATAAGGAGACTGAACAACAGTATCGAGACTGGCTTGTCTAGATAAATCAACTTTAAGTTTTATTTCTTCAAGTTTCTTGACTTTTGCGGATAAAACATTTATTTCTTCAAGAATCATGTCAAATCTCTTTTGGAAATCGGATTTTGCCTTCTGCTCTTTCAAAATCTCTGTTGCTAATCCAGATAATTTCGTTGAAAGCTTATGAATCTCAGTTTCGAAAATCTTTCTTTCACTTTCAAAATCCTTTTCTACACTGTTGCGTTTATCATATATCTCCTTAAAAATCGGAACATTTTTCTTTTCAAGTACTTTCTTTTCACTTTCAAAACTTTTTCGCTCTTTCTCAAACTTATCTCTTTCAGTTATCAAAATAAGAAATTTCTTTTGAAAGTTTAGCATTTTGAAGCTCAAAAACTTTTCTTTCATCAAAAACTTTCTTTGACAGTTCGAGGATCTTTCTTTCAAAATTCTTCTTCTCGTTTAAAAAATCAGCCTTTTCTTTTTCAAAAACATCAAGTCTCTTCATATCAAGATTTTCACTCTCTGCAGCTTTCCATTTCTCTTCAAGTTCCAAGGTCATCTCTTCTCGGCTTCAAAATCTGCAACTTTTCGTTCAAGTTCAGATATTTTCTTTGAAGCTTCAGCACTTGTCGGATCACTTCTCTCCATATCGGCTTCTCTTTCAAGATCTGAAATCTTTCTTTTAAGAGCAGATATTTCGTCACCATACAGAAATTTATATGTACCACTTCTTGCTGCTTTTTCAAGTGCCGAATTCCTATCCCTGAGCAAGTCATTGCTTTTCTTTAAAGATCAAATTTCTTTATGAGCTTTGCTTTCCGTTCTCAGATTGTCCAGGTCTGACTGGAAATAAGATTTTTCAAGTAACAATTCATCTAGACACTTAGCATTCTTCTGTAATTGTGCTTCAAGAGCTTTAATCTTTTCTTTAAGATTAGAAATTTCTCGTAGAGAATCAGAATAAGAAATTATGAAACACTTGCGGTGATCGTAAGACGATCGCGATTTGATTCAAGAACGGTAATATGGATCGAAAAAAAATACTCTAAGATGAGAAAAAGACACTTTTAATGTGAGGATTTGGTAAGACTTAGAAAGATAGATATTAAAAAAACTAATTTAAAAGCAGACCCGAGGACAAAAACAGGGGTATAGGATCTGGGTTGTGGAACCGGGTGCCGGTCTGATTGACAGTCGGGTGTTAATTGGGTGGGAGCCGGGTTTCAAGAGAGAGAGATTAGTGTGGAGAAGGAGGCGGATGAGGGTATGAGTGTGAGAGACTAGGGTTTAGTCTTTGACACTCGGGTCTTGGTATCACCCGGGTTAGGAAACACGCGGGTGCAGGGATGAGTGTGAGAGAGGGAGGCGGTGTGAGGGGAATCGGGTTTGGAATGATGAGGCGGCTTTGGTGTTATGAGGGAGTGGGACGCGGATGTGGGTGTGGACGTGAGAGAGATGTGGGTTTGGCATGAGAAAGGGTTAGTCGGATGCGGGTTTCAACCAATGTGGGTCTGGGTGTAAGCGAGTGTTGGTACGCAGGTGAGGGGGGAACCGGGTGAAGCGATCAGGGTTTAACCTAATGCGCCGCAATTTTTCAATTGATCCCATCACTTATAATCGAAATCTAAAAGAATTCCAACAAGCTTAATCGACTAAAGCTCAGATTACTAACACCTTTTCCAAATTGAATTTTAACCAATGACAAGGATTTTTAAGCAAAATTTTAAGATCACTAAGAACACAGACCCTGAAACGCAACTTAATAAAATCTCAAAATTCGAATTCAATACTTTGAATTAGAACGAGAAACTTTGACAACACCTTAATCTAACTAGACTAAGGAGATTTGAATCAAATAAACTCACGAATTTTGCAGAAATCAAAATAACCAGATTCCAATCAGAAAGACATCGATCGATAGAACTTTTAGAGAGATTTTTTTTACCTTTTCTGAATCAAATCTTCGTCTTTTCGCTCTGATACCAATTGTGCATCCCAGTTTGCAAGTGTAATTGTCAAATCAATGAAGAACAATCAAAATCTTTCATCAACTATAGTCATATGATTGTATTTATCGAAAAAGCTCAAAAGGTTTACAGAGAGAATCGACTAAAATACGTGTAAACCTAAACTGACCATTTTTCCTAAAAAATAGGTTAAACAAGCATTATATACCCAGGGCTTAAACCAAACAGGCCCAAAGCCCAATTAACAAATAAAGGCTTTTACAAAACAATAAACTCTGTAAATGCTTTATATAATTTTCCACGCACTAGGACTTTCAGTCCTAACAATAACTTTGACTATGTTTTGCAAACTAAAAATTAACATCAATGTATAATTAGAATATAATTAATAATATAATATAGTAGTTATTAATTTTTAATAATTAAAATTTATTTATAATTAATAGTTAATAAATAATAAATAATACAAAAAGCTCCTAATAAGCTACTCCAAATAGTTTATTAATAAGCTAGCTTCTTTCCATCTAAACATATACTCAAAACACTAATTAATAGCTTATTTTTGTCAAACGATGCCTAAGCGGATAATTTACTTAAAGAAAGGTAGCGTGAATACAATCGTCAAACAAGTGAAGAAACTAATTGATTCTTATTTGAGAGTCCAAGAATCTGTAAATCTTTAGAGAGAGAAAGTAGAGAGATAAAGTATGGAAGCGCAAAGTAATCAGATGTATTAAAATGTGAGTGCCAAGGTTACAAAACAAAGGCTCTAAGGGGACTTAAATACCCCTAGCCTTTACAATACAGATATGAACATTAAGCACAGTATAGGCTAGAAAATAAATACAATGATTACTACAAAATTAGACTTAACAATCTCCCCCTTATTAATCATTGGTGTCGTGGTCTTCAAAAACAGTCTTCAAAAACAGCATAGACCAACCAGGCGACTTTGGAGAATCACTGACGCTCTTCTCTTTGACGAAGTCGATTCAAACCAACTAAAACTTCCAGTCGTCTTAGAGTTGAGCGGAGATTCAATCTCTCTTGAATTGAATCTAAAGTCTTTTGGAGAAGTCGAATCTCGTCATTATCAACATGAAATGCATTAGCTCTTGTTTCCAAAAATCTTCTTTTAGCCTCCTTTAGATGTTGCTCCAACTGAAGCTTGATCACCTTTAAGGCTCCATCGGAGTAGTGAGCAATTTCTTCAAACTTGAGAAAGCATTTTTCATTAGAGCCATTCTTGTACACAACTCCATATGGATCTTCAACAATGGTAAGAAGAGGATAAGACTCTAACAACCGGCTGAAAACTTTCGACGGCCATCTGAAAATCAAAAACTCGGAAGAATCGGATTTGTCGTCGTATGAATCTTTTAATGACGAACAAAGCTTGTGAAATATCCTGTGATCTATGATACAGATTCCTGAAGTGATCATATAAGAATTCAATATCATCAATGGAAAGATCAGAAAAGTCTGCCTCTGAGAAGGTATACCGCCTACAATATCTTCTTTCAACTACAAAATAAGGATACCAGATATTCACAAACTTGTTGATTGTGACACTAATGACTCGAACAATCAAATGAGGAGAAGACACGGTATTGTTCCTTTTGCGTTGGCACTTAATAAACATTAAGTATTCATATTGATAGGCATCTGACTCTTTCTCTACTCCAAGAATTGCATAGATGTTAATCGGCCTTCTTCTAGAGACAAAGATGTTTCTCTGAGTGTCTTCTAGAAAGGCTGATCTTTGCCTTGATGCCAAATATCTACGTTGCAAATTTCTTTGTCTTTGATGTCTAGATAAAGCTGGTCCTTCTTCTAGAATAGATGGTGGAATCACATGATCAGAAGGTGGAACATCAGCTTCTGCTCTTGATGACTGACCAACTTCAAATGAACTTGAAGGAATAGTGGTAGTCGGAGCTGAACTAGCAACAGGAGTAGATGTGTCTTTAGCTGATTCAAGAATCTCATCATGAGCAGGAAGATCACTGTATAACAAATCTGCTTCTTCTTCATCTTTCGCATCCATGAACACTGAGTCATCTTCTATATCTGATATGATAACGATGTCATCACAGTCTTTTTCCTTGACTTGACATATCTTTTCAAATTTGACATCTTCATCTTCATCATCATCAGAATTAATCTCTATGAAATTAGCAAAGAATGTCCTCATGTCATTTGCAGCTTCAGATTCTTCAACTTCATGAATATTTGTAGAAACATCTGGATCCATATAAATAACAATTTGCAAATTATTGTTAATATTGCTCTCAGAAATATTCAGTTCATTACGCAAGGAAGACAGATCAGCATTTTCAATCATAACATTCACTAAATCCTGAATGTTGCAGTCTTGAACATTTTCACCACTCTTTCTTATATCACCAGCCACTTCTTCTTGAATATCTTCTCTAGCTTCAGAAGAGCCTTCAACTCTCAGTCTCTTTGCCATCTCCCCCTCATGGCCTTGATGATCAGGATCATCTTGGTCATGCCGGCGCTTAAGAGACGGGTCGGCCTCAGTTCTGCAACTTTGTTCATGAAGATCAAGCCTGGAAGATAAATCAGAGAAGGCTTGAGACATAAAATATTTGAGATAAGAAAAACTTGTTCGAACTTCTGATCTGAATGCATGAAACTCATCAGATAAAGCAGTAATCCGGTCAGATTCAGAAGAAGGAACTGGAGGCGGCGTAGGTTGAAAGTTCCGTAGCAAAGAAAGAAGATATTGATCCTGATGTTGTGGCGGTGACATAGACAGTAGACGAGCATAAAGTAGATCAGTCAACTCAGAAATAGGAAGATCATGAAGAGAAGACCTTGAAGATGTACCAGAAGGAGCAGACATAGAAATTCCCGCAGACATAGAAACCACCGAAGGAAATGGAAGATAAACAATCGAATAAGTAGTTGAAGTCACAGCAGAAGAAGGTTCACGAAGAACTACCCCAGATGGGCGTCTGAAAGGAATCTCTGGAGGAATCACTGAAGTATCAATTTCAGGCATCTTACCTTTGAAGAAAGTCTTCAATTTCAGAATTTGAGCTTCCTTTTCTGCATCCATTCTCTCTGATAACTGACGAATGACATCGTTCAAAGTAGAGAATTTGTCAGTAGAAACTCGAGCTTGATCAGAAGTAAGCTCTACAGCTGAAACTGTTGTAGTCTGAATAGCCGCAAGCGAAGTTGCTGGAGCTTGACTTTGTACCGAAATTGAGGCTTGATCAAATGTTGTATCCAATTCATCTACTTGAAGATGTGCAATAGAAGGATTAACAGGAACAGAATCATCTTCAGAGACAACTTCTGTTGAAACAACCACTTCCGGTGTTCTGATCTTTCTTTCATAAATCCGAAGAGTCGGTTGATCAGTGTCATCACCATTATCATGATCAGAATCTTCATCATCATCATCATCCCCATCAATATCGCTAACATGAACATCACCATCATCAGCATCATCAGAAGTAACATGAATAGGAGACTCAGTAACAATTTCAGTTAGAACATTCTCAATTTGTTGAGAAGCAACATCCTCTTGAACTATTTCTTCTTCAACAAATATCGCAACTTCTTGCTCATCTTCAGCCTCTTTTTCAACTTCAGGCTCTTGTTCAGGAATAGCTGCTTCAACTTCAACATCTTTTTCAGCAGCTTGAGTAGCATAAGATGGTTGATCCTGTTCACCTTCCATAAAATCATTCTTCATGCAATATTCTATGACATTCTCATCAGTAACATCAGCGTAGTTGGCGATAAGAGCATATGGAATGGTCATAGAATAGTTAAAAGACCTCTTCTGCTTATGAATATAAGTCATCTCGGTTTCTGGAACCTGAGGCCAAGATAATCTGCGAGGAATGGCTGAATTGCTACGGAGCATGCTTCGAACAATAAGTTGCAGAAATCGAATGAATGGAATGAACTTCCGTTTCTTGTTGGTGAATTTGTCATGTACCACCTCAGAGAGTTCGGTCCAAAAAATAAAAGTGTAGTCGACATGCAAGTCATAAACGACTACATGGAACAATCGGAGATACAGTAAACTTGCACTGTCTGTGCCAGAATGCTTCGATGTCAGGCACCTGATGATAACTGAGAACAGTGCATACCATACTGGAGGTAGATTAGACTTGTCAAAGTCTGTAACTTTGTTCAAAGTACCAACATATCCAAGATTCCTTATCCCTTCAAATACTTCCTCTTCAGATGGAAAGCTGTCATATGTAGTTCGGCCAGGTCTGGAATTAGGCTCAGGAAGCTCCAGTATAAGTCTGAGACGCTTGTATGAAAGATAAGAATCATACTGATCTATTTTAAGCTCAAATCGGTGCGGACGAGCCAGTTCATTCTTTGTAATTGTATGCCATGCCTGCTGTAGATAAACTTCAGGAACATCTGCGCAGTAAGAAAGAGCAGGGGCAAGTGGATGACCTCTGAGAATTGCTCGTATCATCGGATGTATCTTGATTCTGTCAAAGTCCACGTGATAGTTGTTCGGTTTGTATGGCATATACATGATTGTTGGAAACACATCATTTGGTGTACGACGAGAAGCAGAAAGATCGGCCCCAACAGAAGGGTGAGACGGCATGGGAGTCTCATGGGAAGCTCGATCAGACGGATCATCGAGAATGACATTCTCGTCTTGAATCATTGGATCTGTATTGGTTTTAGAAGACATAATAGACCTGGAAAACAAAATGAAAAAGAATTAGACAAAAATGAAAAAATATTCTAAGTATGGTTTGCGTGCCAAGTTAGAAGCGCAAACCAAGGTTTGCGTGTTGAACGTGAAACGCAAAGCCAAGTTTGCGTTTCAGTCATGAGTCGCAAAGGTAAGTTTGCGTATCTAACATGGTCCGAAAACTATACTTAGAAAAACAAAACAAGACAAACAAAAACACAAAGGGAGGTTTGCGTATCAAGTGTGATGCGCAAAGTTCACTTTGCGTGTCCAACGGGAGACGCAAACTAGATTTTGCGTGTCCTGTTGGTTGCGCAAAGTACACTTTGCGGGACAATCATACTTGATATAAAAACCCAAAATCAATACACGAAGCACAAACACAAAGAGAGTTTGTGTGTCAAAGAGGATACACAAAGTAGACTTTGCGTGTCCTAGCTAATACGTAAACTACACTTGAAATAACAAACACAACAAAAACAGATTTGCGGAACAAGTTAGAAGCGCAAAGTAGACATTGCGTTTCTAGTTAGACGCGCAAAGTTCACTTTGCGTTTCTAGATAGACGCGTAAAGTGAACTTTGCGCGTCTATCATACTTGTACAAAAACCTAGTTTTCGCGAGAAACAAACCGAAAACCACAAAAACCAAAATTAAAGCAAGAAATAAAAGATAAAAGAGGCATACCTGATGATCGATTATCAGTTCTAAGCAAAACCCAATACTTGATTTAAGTAAAAATTCACGAAATCACAATCTGAGATTTTGGAAGATGAACAGTTCGAGAAAAGCAAACATCAGGTTCATGAACACTTGAATCAACAATAAGCATAAAGAAACATTACTTAAGATCGATAAACAAATGGGAAGTAATCGAAAACACATACCTTGATTGAGAATTCGAACACAGAGTATGCGATAGAGAGAAAACGGAAGCCGAAAAAAATCAGATATCAAGAACAGGTAAGCGGGAAAATGAAAATGAAAAGAAAAAACACACTATATATACTAATAAAAAACTAAAACAAAACTAAATCTAAAGCTAAAGCTAAAAAAAAATTGTAAAATATACCTGAAATCCTTTCACTCCCCCTACACAAATGCACAAAAATTTAACTGTTAGTATAGCAAATGTGTAGAAAAATCTGAGATACATACCTGTTTAACTTCTGAACAACACATATAATTTTCTTACTTACTCCCCCTCAAACACATAAAAGATCAGATAACTTTTTTCAGATAACCTCTCCCCCTTGAAAATTGCATAAACCATATACAAAAACATAAATACTCAATCATAAAGGCATCAGTATGAAAGATGATCATATTGAATATAAATTTTGTAACAACTGAATATATAAACTTTTAAACACTAAACAAATTAAAGTCTACTCAATAAAATATCCCAGATTTATCAATCAGTTGAAATCAAGCATGTGTTGCTGGATACCAGAACAAGTTTCATTACATATCAAGTTAAAACATGTGCAGTTTCAAACACTTGCAGGTATCTATTCAGTGTGCTCGCATGTGATCTTTGATTAGCTTCAAGAAAAATGCAATTATAAACATAAAATGGAGAACTTTGCATGTACAGACACTAAATCATCAAGAATTAAGATTTTCACAAATTTACAGGTTTATCGCAGCTCAAAATATGTCACCAAGTATCAAGAGATGTGTGCTCATTGGCATCTTTTAGCAGTGTGCACATTGGCATCTTCACATAAGTGTGCTCTTTGGCATCTTTTAAGCGTTGTGCACTTTGGCATCTTTTAATCAGAGAGTTCATTAAGTAAAGAACATGTCGTAAACGTAACTTTCTATCTGACCCTATTGCAGGATTTGGGTCAGCCACTCCCAGACCAGTTAGCCTTAGGGGACTAGGTGTCAAGCACCCCTTGGAACTTACTTTCCCAGATCAGAAAGGCTACATCGACATATCCTAAACCCATTCATACCAGTAAAACATGACTTTCGATCTGATTCTATAGAAGGATTTCTGTTCGATCACTCCCAGATCAAATGTCCTTAGGGGACCAGATGTCAAGCATCCCATGGAACTTACTTTCCCAAACCAGAAAGGTCACAGGTACAAACTTTTAAACCCAGAGATTTCTGTATTTTATAAGCTTAAAATTAATCATCTCAATAACTCAGATCTATATTGAATCGCTTAGCCCATATTTTCATTACAATCTACAATTTTGATCACTTAGGTTGTTCAAGCAAAGTAAACCATAAATATGCCGACTCACATATCTTTAAAGCAGAATCTAAAGCGTCAATCATGTTGCTGACTTTTCGATGTTTGTAAGATTTGAAAATTGAACATATGAAACTTTAATATAAACAAGGCGACTTGTAAAAGATCGTAGACACACATTTTATTCAAAAGAAAGAAAATCTGAAAGATTTTACTTTATAGAAAAAATTTGTAAAGATTTAAACTTTTAAATTCAACATGCCTAGTTTTGAAAGAAAAAAATTAAAACGTTTTTCATCTAAAGCTTTTGTAAATATATCAGCAAGTTGATATTCAGTTGGGACAAAATATAACTCAATAGTACCTTCTTCCACATGATGCTTTATAAAATGGTATCTCATGTCTATATGCTTGGTCTTAGTGTGCTGGACCGGATTGACAGAGATGGCAATTGCGGACTTGCTGTCACAATATATCGGCACTGTCTTGTATAGCATCTCGTAATCGCGAAGTTGCGTTTTCATCCAAAGCACTTGAGCACAGCAACTAGCTGCAGCGACGTATTCAGCTTCGACTGTTGATATTGAAACGCAGTTTTGCTTTTTTGATGCCCAGCTTATCAGTCTGTCACCTAAAAACTGAAGATGACCAGAAGTACTCTTCCTGTCCAATTGATTACCATCAAAATCTGCATCTGAATAAGCAATCAAATTATAGTCAGAACTTTTAGGATACCATAATCCTAAATAAAGAGTTCCTTTAATATATCTAAAAATGCGTTTGACTGCTAAAAGATGAGATTCTTTTGGTTTAGCTTGGAATCGGGCACATAAGCACGTGGAGAACATTATGTTCGGGCGACTGGCAGTTAGATACATCAGCGATCCGATCATCCCTCTGTATGTCTTTTGATCCACAGCTTTTCCATCTGGATCGAGTCCGAGTTTGGCACCGTGAGCCATCGATGTGCCGATAGAAGTAGATTTGTCCATCTTGAATTTCTTCAAAATGTCAAATACATACTTTGACTGATTGATGAAGATTCCATCTGGAAGCTGCTTCACTTGTAAGCCGAGGAAGAAGTTGATTTCTCCCATCATGCTCATCTGAAATCTAGAGGTCATTAAATCAGAAAACCAAGTACATAAAGATTTGTTAGTAGCACCGAAAATAATATCATCTACGTATATTTGTACTAAGCAGATATCAAGATTAGTTCTATAAATGAAAAGAGTAGTATCGATAGACCCTTTGGTGAAGCTGGATTTGACCAAGAAAGCTGATAACTCGTCATACCACGCCTGTGGAGCTTGTTTCAAACCATACAAAGCTTTATCGAGAAAATATACATAATCAGGATGATCTTTGTCAACAAATCCCTCTGGCTGAGATACATATACTTCTTCTTTCAGCTTGCCATTGAGAAATGCCGTCTTGACGTCCATTTGATATATTGTGAAGTTGCGATAAGCAGCGAAGGCAAGAAACATGCGGATAGCTTCCAATCTGGCAACGGGTGCAAACGTTTCATCGTAGTCAATACCTTCTTCTTGTCAATATCCTTTGGCTACCAATCTTGCTTTATTACGCACAACGATACCATCTTTATCCTTTTTATTCTTGAATATCCACTTTGTACCAATTATGCTTTTTTCCTTTAGGCCTTGGTACAAGTCTCCACACTTTCAGCGCGTCAAATTGATTTAGTTCCTCTTGCATAGCAATAATCCAATCCGGATCCTCCAACGCTTCAGAAACTTTTGTAGGTTCAATCTTGCTTAGGAAGCAAGTAAAGAGACATTCGTTGGAAGTAGCCGACTTGGAGCGTGTAGAAAAACTGGCTTGAGGATCTCCAATAATTTGATGTAGAGGGTGAGATCTTGTCCATTTTGTGGTATGAGGGAGAGGATCAATAATGTCTTGAACCACTTCTAATTGATGAGAGGAAGGTTCAGAAACTTCTACATCAGATGAAGAGATAGAAATATTTTTAACTTGAGGAGGAGGTATCTAAACAATCTCTGAATCAGATTCGGGAACAGTTTGTTGAATAACATAGTTCTGTACTTCTTCCTGAAGTGATTCCTCTTGAACAGGTTGATCTTGAATAGACTCTTCTTGAGTATGTTCTTCATGAATATGCTCAGTTTCTGATTGAACATTGTCTGATTGAACAAAATCTTGTTGTGCCGGTTCTTGTTGAAAAGGAGAGACTGGAGCAGCATCATTGTCAGAGATAGATGCAGCGGAATTTGTAATAGATGAGCTCTTAGTTTCCTAATTCAAAACATTAGAAACATTTTCAGAATTAGATCTAGGCACATCATCATAAAAATTTTCAAACAGAAAATCAAGATCATAAAGATTAGGAGAGGGAGTAGAAGAATCCTGGTTATCCGGTGAAAGAGCAGGTTCTGAACTGATTTGTTCAGAAACTGAATTTTCAGTAATAGCGGGTTCTAAGTCTGAGTGACTAGAAACCAAATCAGCAGCTTCGTCAAATTTTATATTGACACTCTCTATGACCTTTCTTGCAGAGATCAGAAAAACTCTATAAGCAGCAGAGTTTGAAGAATAACCCAAGAATACACCCTCATCTGCCTTCGGACTAAACTTGTTGAGATTCTCCCTGTCATTCAAAACGTAGCATTTACACCCGACTGACTTGAAATACTTGATGTTCGGTTTGATCCCGTTCATAAGTTCATACGGTGTTTTGTTAAAACGACGATGCAGAATTGATCTGTTCTGTGTATGACAGGCAGTTGACACTGCTTCAGCCCAGTAAGACAAAGGTAGACCTGAATAAGCGAGCATTGATCTGGCGGACTCAACAAGTGTTTTGTTTCTTCTTTCAACAACGCCATTCTGTTGTGGAGTACGTGCAGCAGAAAATTGTTGTTGTATGCCTTGAGATTCATAGAATGCCTGAAGAGTACTGTTTTTGAATTCAGTGCCATTGTCAGATCTTACCACTTTCACTTGCTTCTGCTTATTTGTCTGAGTTGTAAATTTCTGAGAGCAATATTAACAATACTAACAGTTAAATTTTTTGAATAGTCATCAACAATCACCAAAACATATTTCTTATGTCCTAAACTCTTCGTCTTCATCGGACCACACAAATCAACATGCAAAAGATCAAGAATAGCCGACGTGCAGTGTTCAGGTTTAGGCTTGTGAGGAGCTTTCTTCATTTTTCCTTTCTCACAATCCTGCCATAGATGGTATTTCTGGAAACGGAGAACTGGAAGACCTCTCACTGAATCATTCTTGACCAGGCGATCCATATACTTAAAGTTGAGGTGAGCTAAACGTCTGTGCCAAATCCAACTTTCTTGAACTGAAGCTTTAGAAAGCAAGCAGATATCTGAAGGAATTTTGACCTTGGAAAGATCAATGGTATACAAATTTGAGTGTCTTTTTCCCACCAGAAGATCCTTGCCATTATCATTCTTCACTGCAACTCTTTTGGATTTGAAGCTGACTTCAAGGTCTTTATCGCAGAACTGTCCTATGCAAAGGCTGTGACT
Organism: Arctium lappa; assembly: GCA_023525745.1. NCBI lineage: Eukaryota > Viridiplantae > Streptophyta > Magnoliopsida > Asterales > Asteraceae > Arctium > Arctium lappa. Next base: position 20,374,450 of record CM042048.1, on the reverse strand, counting down.
TAGACCCTCGACGTAGCTTACTCTTTTTACAGTTATGTTACCCTGAACTAGATCACCATAACCAAGAATCAGAGCTGTCTCACAGTTACCAAAATTCACACGACCGCAACATTTATCTTTAAAATTAGACAGAAGAGATTTGTTGCCAGTCATGTGTTTTGAACATCCCGAGTCCAGATACCATAATTGACTTAGCTGCACACACAAAAACTACACCTTTTTAGGTACCCATATGCTTATGGGTCCCTTGTTAGATTTATGTCTTTTATTTTTCACAGATTTATTTTTCATGCAAGAATGAAAGCAATTATCAAGAGAAGATAAAACACAATTATCATAATCAGAACTAGAACTAGAAGACGCATATGAGATATTCTTTGATATATCAAACATTTGCTGAAAAGAATATTTTGGGATTTTATTACATGAAGCAAATGTATCAGTATCACAAAGAGTGTCTACACAATTAACTCCTAACAGTTCAGATTCTAAAATTTGTTGTTTCATCCTCCAAATCTGCCTTGGTGACTTCCTCACAGTCCGATCTGAAGAAGAAAAATCAGAAACATTAGAATTTTCAGATAAGACAGTATCATGTTTCTTTGACTTCTTTGATCTTCTTCTTTTACGCTTCTTTTTATAAAATTGAGCATTTAGCAGTAAAGAATCATCAATAATTGAATCAGAAGAAGAAACTTTATCAAAGAAATCAGTCTTAGCATTTGACATTGAAAAACTAGCCTCGAAGTGAAAATTTTCAAAATTGCGCAAGTCTGGAGGAGGTTTGCGCTTCCCATTGGAGGCGCAAACTGAGCTTTGCACGTCCAATTGCATGCGCAAACTATCAGTTTGCGTTTCCAACGTGAAACGCAAATGGCCATTATTTTGCAAAACTTTAGCATTTTCCTTAGAATCTTTTGACAATCCAGAAGAAATTTTATCTTCATAACTTGTTTTCATTATAAAAAGAAATAAATCGTTTTCTAAACATGTTTGAAGATTTTGTTCTTCCAATCTATCTTCAAGATCAACAATCTTACCTTCTAACACTAATGGGGGAATGTATTTCTTAGTATCATAAGACACCGGAGATACATTTTCCTTATCAGTGTTAGTAAAAATATCAACAAAATTTGTTGAAAATGAAGATTTATTGGAAGATTTGACATCTAAAATATTTTTAGATTTTCTAGATTTCTTAGATTTATCAGTAAAATACTTTGCATTTTCAGAGGTGTAAAAAAATGGCATTTCCATCCTCTTGTTTTTCATTATTTTCACATTTTCTTCTTCCAAAATTTGTTTCTCAGTTGTCCAAAAGAATTTAAACTGAGGAACATATCTTGCAAGAGTAAAATGATCATATTCGTATAAAGTAGGAACTTCATTTTTAGCTTGATTTAAAAAATACGGGTTTTCAAAACCAAGTCCCCACTTTTCTTTTATGGCTTCTTCACTCCTTGGTTTATTCATGTAAATGGTTTGCTCAGATTGTTCTCTTTTATATAATTTCCTTTCTAAAACAATTATTTTCTCAGAAAGATTTTGATTTGAAGAAGTCAGTTCAGTCAACGAATCATAATAAGTCTGATTTGAATTTTCTAAATCAACTAACTGCTTTTGAAATTTCTCTTTTTGTATCAATTAAAATTGGCTTTTCATCTTTTAGAGAAATTTGCAGTTTATCGATTAAATCAGACTTTTCTTGATTTTCAAACTTTTTAGAAATGAACTTTGAGCGCAAATCATGCAAAGCAGTGATAAAAACATTCATTTGAGATAAGAAGAAATTATAGTTAAACGCAGATATTACCTCAGAACCATCAGATGAGGTATCCTCTTCCTCATCATCACTTTTATCGTCACCAATAAAGCACATAGCCGCAGTCTCCTCATTTTCAGTCTCGTTGTCCGAATGATCCAACCAGTATTCTTCTTCGGCCAACAGGATGGTTCCACTTTCCTTCTTTTCAGCTAGAGCCAACTTCTTTCGGTAAAAAGCAGCATCCTTTACCACTTTGACTCTGCAATCCTTAACCATATGTCCAGGCTTCCCACAGTTAAAACAGTTCATCACCTTTTTGTCATCTTTCTTTTGGTCAACTACCTTAGTTGGTTCATACTTTGGAGTGTATGTCTATGAAGGAGCACCATGTTCTATCTTCTTAGAACCAGAAGTAAACCGCAGGTTGTTCGACCCAGATCTGTGCTTGAATTGTTTCTGATAATGCTGAGTTAGAAGGATCATGGCCTTTTCAAGAGCTTCGCCATCATCATCTGTAGATCCATCATAAGTCGATTCAGTTAAAGCTTGCTCAGCCAGTTGGATAACTATAAGAGCAATGGGATCTACTGACAGAGGCTTGTTCTTCTTATCCATTTTTGCCTTCTTCTCCATTACCATAGATTCATCTGTCATCAAGATTTCGTATAACTCCTGAATTGGCATGGTTGAGATTCTGACATCGTTTCTCATTCTGTGGCATGACTTGTTCCACTTTGGTTGTAATGCGTTTAGGAATTTCAAGTTAGCCTCCAACTCAGTCTTAATGACTTTAATCTTGTAAAGATCTTTAATGATAGCCCAGAATCGATCAAACACACTCTTCAACGTTGTTCATGAACCTAGTCTGTCGCAACTGAGTAGACATTGCAGTACCAAGCATAATCTTCTCAAGTTGAGTCCACACCAGCATTGGATTATGTTTGAAGCAATCGATTCTGTTATAAATGGAGTTGGGAAGAGCAAGGATCAGATTTGACTTAGCTTGACTGTCAGCTTGATAACGAAGAGCTCTTCAGCTTCATAATCTCTTAAAGCTTTTTCAACTGATGTAGCTGGAGTAGTAGCAATAGCTGGGATCACTTTCATTGGCCTCTCCATAGGACCCTCATTCAGAGATTTCATCATGTTTTCCCCATTCGGTTGCCTTTCAATAAAGTTGATAAACCGATCCTGCCACTGTTCGAATTCGTTCTCATTGATGAGAACTGGTGGACGAGTATCAGACCCCAAAGACATTATGAGGTCATTTTTGTATATTTGTGCTTGCAAAGACATCTTGTGAAAAAATCAGAAAATTTAGAAAATTTTCTAAGTATGGGAGACGCACAAACTTGAGGTTTGCGTTTCAAGAGAGAATATTAATTTTGACTGGTTTGCGCAAACTAGAGGTTTGTTACTCATCCCTTCTCGTTTGACTGTTTTGATTATTCGGCATGGGGATGAGCCTGTTGGAAAAATTAAGTGAAATATTAATTTTAAAGTAAATGGAAATTAATGATTGAGTCTTTTGACCTTTCATGTGTTTCGGTTACAATCGGTGGAATTATGTTCCATTATGGTGACGACCTTTAATCTTCTGCTGGTTACAAATGCATTGCATATATAAACGACATAACCAAAAAAAAAGATATACAACACAATTGGCACTTTCTCGAGAAAATAGATTCTTAAGTTCAGGCATAAAGGCGAAGTCCGACAAAACTCGATTTTGTTTTAGAGTCGTTGTATCATGGGAAATCGACGCACCAGTTGGGGGTGAATCGGTTTTAAGGAAACCGTGTCCAACACGGGCCTCGACTCAATACTCGGGTTTGTTTCCAAGTACCTTTATTTTATAATACTGTAAGTATCTTTAATTTTATTTCTGTTTTAGATAACTATTTTCTTACAATCTTAAAACCGACTCGTTCTCTTTCACCAGAAAAAGAATTCATAATTTGTTGGTTCTTCTGTCTTCATCATGAAACATAAACAAAAGAAGTAAACTCTAATTTTGGTTGCTGTGGTTTACTAAAATCTTTGAAAATGGGACCTAAACTTTGATAACCCTAAAAGTCATCCTCGTGGTTTTTATTTTGCTTTGAAAGTGGTCCCCCGTGCCGTCACTAACTCCATTAATATTTTCTGTTAGTGGCAGAGGCATTTTTGTTCATTTAGTTTAATATTCTAATTCTCTTTAAAAAACTAAAATATATATAAAGTCAACCAGAAAATCGTCGATGTTAAACTCGCCGAGCTCCTCATCGCAGAGAGTCCACGTCAACGCAACCTAGTCCGTCGTCAAACGCTGTTAGCTCACCGTGAAGCACAGACGTCGGTGACGTAGTGGCATGATTTAATGGTCCTTCACTGTTGTTGCTACTGGTGGTGGTCGTCGTTGTTTGACTTTGGCTCTCGACGGTGTTAGTTCTGGTGACGGTGACAAGAGGAAAGTTGGTAACGGCGGCTGGGCCTTTCAGTTTCACGGCAGCCTCGTCGTAGACTGTGGCAGCCTCCTCAGGTGTGTCATACGTCCCTAGCCAAACTCGTTTCCTCCGATGCGGATCACGGATCTCCACGGCCCATCTCCTTCACGGTCTCCAACAAATACCTCTGTGTAAAGTATAAACCGAACTCGGGCGGGTCAACCCGGTCCGGAACCGACCCAAGTCTGGATGCTTGACTAGGTCTTTTGCACGTTGGAAGGAGTCTGCTTCATGGAGAAAATGGTGGAAACATTTTCTCCCACTATCTATTTCAGTTTTCTTAATTTCCTTATTCTGTCAATGTCTATTTAAGTGTTTTCTTTTTCCTTTATGAATGAAAACTAGAGCAGTAGCTTTCTTTTCCTTTTCACGTACTGTAATTTTCCCTTTGAATTAAAGAAGTTTCCCTTTCCACAGTAATTCTAAGTCTCCATTATGCTTGTAATTAACCAACAAGTGGTATCAGAGCTTCATTCGTGTATGACCAAGTGTATGCCAAAACCGACCATGCCTAGCTCATCGTCTTCTTACGTTGATGACTCCTCCTCTCAAAGCATCGAAAAGGGTGGTGTTGTTACGCTACATTATCCGATGCTCACAAAGACGAACTACTCTGTGTGGGCTCTAAAGATGCGGGTGAACTTGCAAGCACAAGGAGTTTGGGTAGCAATTCAAAGCGGAGAAGTCGATGAACGCCAAGCCGGATGGCCTTGGCTGCAATTTACCAAGCGGTTCCAGAGGATGTGCTGATGATGTTAGCCGAGAAGGACACGGCCAAGGAAGCGTGGGAGACGTTTCGAATGATGCACATGGGAGCCGAACGAGTAAAGAAAGCCAAAGTACAGACCTTGAGAAGTGACTTCGAGGTGATTCGGATGAAGGACAGTGAATCGGTGGACGATTTTGCCATGAGATTGAATACAATTGTGACCGGTATTCGATCTCTATGCGAGAAGATTGAAGAAATCACGGTGGTGAAGAAGTTTCTGTGGGCTGTTCCGTTATGGTTTATGCCGATCGTAACATCAATCGAACAATTTGGAGACTTGAAGAATATGACGATGGAAGAGGTTGTGGGCCGACTTAAGAACCATGAAGAAAGGCTCCGGGGTTTTGGAGATCGAGAAGGAGAACCGTCACTACTGTTGACACATGCCGAGTGGTCGTCGCGTTCCAAGCGAACCGACGAGAAAGACTCTTCGAGTGCTTCAAGGGGAAGAGGAGGTTTTCGTGGCCGTGGTTGGAGACGAGGCCGAGGTCGTGGACGTGGTCGAGGCGGAGATCGTGAGCCGACCGCAAACAGGTTCGAGCAGAGACCTCCTCGAAAGGATAAAATCAAAATCAAGTGTTTCACTTGCGAGAACTTTGGCCACTATGCATCAGAATGCCCAAACAAGAAGCACGGTGAGGAGGCAAACCTCACTCAGACTGAAGACGAAGAACCTGCGTTGATGATGGCAATCGCCAGGGAGGAGGCACCTGAAAAGGTCTTTCTGGAGGAGAAGATTTCAGTTAATCTTCTTATGTCCGGTGAACTTCGAGTTGAATCTGATGTTTGGTATCTCGACAACGGTGCTAGTAACCACATGACCGGAGATCGGTTAAAGTTTCACAAGCTAGACGAAATGATTTCGGGTCAAGTGAGGTTCGGTGATGGATCGACAGTAGCAATTATGGGAAAGGGATCGATTTTATTTGATTACAAGAACGGCGATCAATGACTTCTAAACGAGGTATATTTCATCCCTAACTTGAAAAACAATATAATCAATCTTGGGCAGATGACAGAGGAGGGAAGTCGGGTTGATATGAACGGAACGTGGCTGCACTTGTTCGATAGGAATAATACCCTTCTTATGAAGGTTAAAAGATCTCCAAGCCGGCTGTACAAAACTCTCTTGAAAATGGGCCGTCCGACTTGTCTGTTATCAGCACAAGATGAACCGGCTTGGGTCTGGCACTCGAGACTCGGTCATGTTAACTTCTATTCCATGAGACGACTGGTCGAGAAAAATATGGCAGGTGGTATCCCTTTAATCGAACACCCAAATCGAGTATGTGAAGGGTGTGTCCTTGCAAAACAAACCCGCATTCCTTACCCGGATCGAGCGATTTTTCGGGCTCAAAAACCACTTCAACTTATACACGCAGATTTGTGTGGTCCGATCACACCAACATCTATCGGAGGCAGTAAGTATTTTCTTCTTTTGGTGGATGACTTTAGCCGATGGTCGTGGGTTTATATGCTCTCCAGAAAATGTGAAGCTTTCGATGCTTTCAAACGGTTCAAGACGATGATCGAAGAGAGTTCGGGTTTAAAAATATAAACTCTACGTACGGATCGAGGAGAAGAGTTTACATCACAAGACTTTGAAAAGTTCTGTGATGAAAACGGCATTGCAAGGCATTTGACATCACCATATTCGCCCCAACAAAACGGAGTTGTCGAGCGGCGAAATCGAACGGTAATGGAGATGGCAAGGAGTCTTCTCAAAGGAAAAAATGTACCAGGAGAGTTTTGGTGAGAAGCTGTTAGACATGCGGTCTACCTTCTAAATCGGTTGCCGACCAAGTCACTTCCCGACGTTACTCCATACGAAGCTTGAAGCTTGGTACGGTAAGAAACCAAACCTGGGACACTTAAAGGTTTTTGGTTGTGTTGTGTTTGCAAAAAATGCATGTTTCCATTTGAAGAAACTTAATGATCGAAGCAAAAGGATGGTGTACTTTGGTGTCGAAGATGGAACAAAAGGCAATTATTTGTATGATCCACTAGACCGGAAATTACGAGTTGCTCGTGATGTTGTGTTTGAAGAAAAAGAAGGATGGAATTGGGTCAAAGAAAAGGAGGAACCAAAGACGGTAACCAATATCTTTATTGTGATCCAACCTCAACCCGAAATCCCATCGGAAATCCCACAAAACAGCCCCGAACTCATACCAAACCAATCCGAAAGCCCCGTAACCGAAACTGCCAAATCTGGACAACCCACTTTAGAGACTGTCCAGAATGAATCAACCCAAAAAATTTCAGCAAATGAGCCTATTTCATCACCTTTGTCATCTACCAGCAGCTCCTCAACCGAAATTGGACCTCAAGGACTTCGTTCCTTAGCCGATATTTATAAATACGCCAAGAACGTGACTCTCGACCCTAAAGAGTTAATGTTGATTGATATGGATCAACCATCAACTTTTGAAGAGGCGATGAATTTCAAGGCATGGCGGGAAGCTATTCAACTGGAGTTGGATGCAATCGAAAGGAACAAGACATGGAAACTTACCGACTTACCACCGGGTTATAAAGCAATCAGTTTGAAGTGGGTCTATAAAACAAAGAAAGACAGCATGGGAAAGGTGGTGAAACACAAAGCTCGACTCATCGCGAAAGGCTTTGTACAAAGACAAGGGGTTGATTTTGATGAGGTTTTCGCACCGGTTGCAAGACTTGATACTGTAAGGCTAATCCTTGCCTTAGCGGCTCAATATGGGTGGGTTGTCCACCATCTCGATGTCAAGTCATCCTTACTCAACGGAGATCTCGAGGAAGAGGTTTACGTCACCCAACCGGAAGGATATGTCGATAAGAAACAAAGCCACAAGGTGCTCAAACTGTTCAAGGCTCTTTATGGCCTACGACAAGCACCTCGAGCTTGGAATATTCGGCTGGATAGAAGCATGAAAGGGCTCAGTTTCTCAAAATGTTCACAAGACCCGACAGCTTACACAAGAAATTCAAAGAAAAAAACTCTCATTGTTGGCGTTTACGTAGACGACTTAATTATCACCGGGTCGAACAATGAAGTTGTCATGGAGTTCAAGGAACAAATGAAGGACGAGTTCGAGATGAGTGATCTGGGTTTACTTGCTTACTACCTTCGAATTGAAGTGTCACAATCCAAGTGGGGAATAGCCTTGCGACAAACAGGTTATGCAACAAGGATTTTAGAGCAATTTGGAATGCAAAATTGCAACCCAGCTAAGTCTCCTATAGAATCGAAGCTGAAAGTCACAAAAGATGAAGGAGGTGAAGAAGTAGATGCCACCAAGTATAGAAGAATGGTGGGATGTTTAAGGTATTTGACTCATACTCGTCCTGACTTGTCTTTTGCGGTTGGAATTGCAAGTCGTTTCATGGAAAAGCCGACAACTTTGCATCTTCATATTGTAAAACGCATCCTAAGGTACGTGAAAGGTACCCTCAATTATGGGCTTAATTATGGCAAAGGTGGAAAAATCGAACATTTGGTCGGCTTCTCGGACAGTGATCATGGTGGTGATTCGGTCGAAAGTAAAAGTACGAGCGGGATGATCTTTTATTTCGGCAAGAATGCGGTCACATGGCAGTCTCAAAAACAGAAGACTATTGCTTTATCCTCGTGTGAAGCTGAGTTTATGGCAGCGATGAGTGCGTCGTGCCAGGCCATATGGCTTGAAAATCTCGTGAAGGAATTGACGGGGCTTATTGTGTTACCTGTTACTATGTATGTTGACAACAAACCGGCAATTGCCTTGATGAAGAACCCGGTGTTTCATGGCAGAAGCAAGCACATAAACAGCAGGTTTCATTTCATTCGAGAATGTGTTGAACGCGGGCAAATTGTTGTGGAACATGTGAATTCGAAGGATCAACGAGCGGATGTCTTCACCAAAGCGTTGGCACAAGTGAAGTATACGGAGATGCGAAACATGCTCGGAGTGACGGACACCGAGCTTAGTCCAGTTTAAGGGGGTGAATGTAAAGTATAAACCGTCTCGGGCGGGTCAACCCGGTCCGGAACTGACCCAAGTCTGGATGCTTGAACAGGTCTTTTGCACGTTGGAAGGAGTCTGCTTCATGGAGAAAATGGTGGAAACATTTTCTCCCACTATCTATTTCAGTTTTCTTAATTTCCTTATTCTGTCAATGTCTATTTAAGTGTTTTCTTTTTCCTTTATGAATGAAAACTAGAGCAGTAGCTTTCTTTTCCTTTTCACGTACTGTAATTTTCCCTTTGAATTAAAGAAGTTTCCCTTTCCACAGTAATTCTAAGTCTCCATTACGCTTGTAATTAACCAACACTCTGAACTTCTTCTCCATAGATCCACCAACGCTTCTTTTTTGTTGCTCCACCTGCTTAGAAAAACTTCTTCTCAAAGACGGAGTGCTGAAATCGATCACGGAGACATGCTTCTTCACTCTCTTAACGACCGGTTCTTCCTCATCGCCGGAAGAATCGGTGGCATAGGGATCGGTTAGCGTGATCCTGACGATTTTCTGCTTAATCGACGTCGCCAGAGTCTTCTCATGAAATAATATTTATCATTTTTTACAATTCTTCTTCAGCTCATGCATGGACGCTCTAATTAAGACCAGTTGGCATGTAATCACAACAGCATTCCTGTCTTCATTTGTTGGAATCTTTCAGGTAAGTTTGCTCATATTAGTATCCATTTATGCAAGGGAGTCATTTGCTTGCACAGAAAAGCCGCATCACAAGACCACAAGCTTGTATATTGGATTGCAGGTGGATATGGATTAGCTGCATTATCTTTGTACTTTTGGAGAAGAAAGGTAGAAAAGGAGAATGTAACACCCTAAAATCTGGAAATAGCAACTTATTTAAAATTTTCTAAATACATCAATCATTGAATCATCGACAACCACAATTTAGATTCAACTTCAATACACAAACATTCAATCTTTACATACAACTATAAAAGGACGGGTGCTACTAAAACCCAAAGATAGTCACTATCTCCAACTTACGGAAGAATTCGCCAATTACTTACTTTAGTGTGTAGTTAAGGCTCTACGCTTCATAGAACTGCTAGAACCCAACTCCCAACTGGAACCTGTTGCACATGCCGACAAATAAAAAGGTTAGGCTTAACGCCTAGTGAGCTCAAGAGTTTTCAACATATATAAATATGTCTACAAAAATAGATAATGCAGTTTAATTCATAATCTTTCAAAAGGTATGCTTTGAATATGCAAACGACTCGTTTTCCAATAATATGCATTTTAGACGGATAACACCAATTTGGACATTTTCCAAATCAAACTACTACAAAATGATGATACCAATGTAAACCGCCCCTTCATAAATTAGCTTTAACCCAAAACTTACTCAAAGCGTAAATATAAATTGAACTCTCCATTTAAGAAGGTACGGTTAAACCTTATATTTCAAAACACCCAAAACACGGGTGGGGCATAATACTCAACCCATAAATCAAGGGTAAAACAAAAATATACAAAACGTCACCGAAAACGTGGATAATAAAACTCAATACCCAAAAACAACACCTTTCGGTGATGGGGGATTCCCGATTCCATAAAATGTGACGGTCCACAAAGTAAGCCGATTTTATGTTGTTATGACTAGTCATATAAACAAAAGTACACGCAAGAGATGTCAGGCTCAGTAGCTTTAAACGTACACCCACGGAAACTCGAGTTCAACCCCGTCGGGTTCCTATGTCGAGCCCCTCATCTAATATCGTAATACTTGAGCACGAAGGACTTATACCCACATCCGGTGCCTAACGTGCCTCGACGTGGAAAACTAATCGTCCCACGCCGGACAATAATTCCAAGCGCAAGGGATGTCAGGCTCAGTGGCTTTAAACGTACACCCACGGGATTTCGAGTTCAACCGCAAACGGTCCTTATGTCGAGTCCCTCATCCAATATCGCAACCAAGGCTCTAAGTCGAGCTACCAAAACTGGACAATTGTCCAAAGACTCTAAATCAAATAAAAATACCAAGCCGCAGGCTTAGCACCCATTGACCCATTGATAAATGAAATAAAAATATGATAAAACGCACTCGACCAACGGATATGCAAACACTACGACTAAAAGTAAGATTAGTTCAAAACTCGACATTAGTTGAGGTACCCATTTTCCAAATAAACTTATACTCTTATATTTTCCAAATGCCCCATAACACATAATATGCATTTTCCAAATTTAACTGCTGATAAGAATGAAAATCATGGAATGAGACTATAAACATTCTTTCAAGTACCTCACATAAAAGTGCAAGTAATACTTTATAAAGCATTCCATTTCATGAATGATGCATAAGACCCTACAACCATTTAAAAGTGTATTTCTTTGACCAAAGATTTATTTATGCAATGAGACCTCAATACACATTCTTTTGTGACACCTTTATCAAAATGCCCAAAAATCCCAAATGTGGGTATTATACGAAGTTTGTAAAGTTAAATACTTCAAATAATCAAAGATTAGCAAATAACCCAACATTTGATAATTTAATGTAGAACACATAAACACTTTAAAATAGACATTTTGTCATGTACAACATTTTCACAAATCAACTTGAACTCACCTTGCTAGATTTAGGTTAAATCTAGATTTCACCCAACGAGCTCTTTTGAAGGCCGCTTGAATCCTCAAGTCGAGAACTTCCAAAACCTAGATCCATACATACTGAACCATAAATATTCATAACCAACCACATAAAAACATTCCCTAACATAAGATACTAAAATCCCACAACGAGGTCAAAACCCTAGTTTCTCCAAAACTAACAAATCCGAGATTTGATAAACCAAACACTAGGGAAATACCCAAAGCACATATATAACCTTAAATCAAAGAAGCTTACCATAAAAGATGACGAGACTTTCCGAGAACACCCAATACAACACTTCAACCCGAGCTCCCAACCGAAGAACTTGATGAGGAAGATGAAGATGGAGGTTTTGTGGTTCGAGGTTCCAATTAGTTAGATAATGAAGATTCATGTGGTTCAAGGGGGAAAACCATCAAAATGGGTTAGGGTTCGGTTTTAGGGTTTGGGAGAGAAAAGGGAAGAAGATAGAAATGAGAAAATGAGATAAAATGGTGAAAATCGCAACATTTAACCCATTGGTACGCGTAGTCTATTGTGCCAGGCGATAGTGCCATGGCACAATCGCCAGGAAGGTACCGTGGGTGCTCAAGCTTTGGCGATTGTGCCAGGCTATTGTGCCCTTTGGCACAATCGCTCACATAGTCGCCCGGGTGTCCTCGAACACCAAAAATCCGACTTTTTCAATGCTAATACTCTCGATACTCTGAGGGACTTTAAACAATGCATTCCCCAACAAAACCCCACTGTTTACATGTCACAGAAATGTCTGGGTGACATTTACTTACCAAAATTCACGGGTGTTACAGAGAACTTGGATTGTATGTTCTTCCACGCGCTGGAGAGTCTTTCTGGTATATATTTAATTTTTTTTAAAGAAAATTAGGATATTAAACTAAATGGACAAAAATGCTCATGTCATTAACAGAGAAAATTAACGGAGTTAGTGACGGAGGACAACTTTTAAAGCAAAATGAAAACCACGAGGACGATATCTAGAGTTATCAAAGTTTAGGTCCCACTTTCAAAGATTTTAGTAAACCACAGGGACCAAAATTAGAGTTTACTCGAAACAAAAGTGATCTATGAAAAAAAAATGCATATATTACGACTCATAGAAGGTTAACTGATTTTTTTTAAATCCAAGCATTAGTGGAAATGGGTGTCCTTTTTAAATACTAAAATACCTACCTTCTTAAAGTCGAGCAATAGTGTTTTTGTAATCTTCTAAGTTCCTATTTGGGCTTTACTCATGTATAACTTGGAAAGGAAGGGAAGAAACTTCTAATAAGTACATGAAGAAAAGGGGGGAAAATTGGTTCGTTCAATTGTTGTCCTCAGAAACAAGCACAAAATCCTTTTTCTCATAAATGTTTGTGTTTATTGTTACAAATACTATAAAACAAAGCTATTTATGTCTCCTCTATTATATATAGGCTTTGCTTCATTCTTTAACTTGACTTGGGAAAGGGAAAATATTGTTGCCTGTATTTAGAATAGAAAAGGAAAGGAAAATTTTCTTTTTCCATTTGTCATCAAATGAGGAAATTTTACTTGGACTTTGGTGAAAAAAAAAATAATAATAATAATAATAACATTGTCGATACTTTGTGATTGCACCGGATTGTCCATGTTCCGAATTTCTGTCGTGCTTAAACGACAAACATTATTTTAAACCAAGAAAGCTTTGTTTGGTTTTGAGTTTACTTTATTTATACTCTAATGAAAGAAAGTTATTTGTTTGTTTTATATAATTATATGGTGTCGCTTTGATCACAACATGATTTTGGTGTGAAAATGACAAGTATGAATGTCAATTTGGGTTCATGAAGTTGTACACGAACGGTTATTTGATTATTTGCATGAGGTTTGAAACTCTATATGAATGGTTTGCACCATTCTTAACCATTTATTTCGTCCAACCGTTATTTTAATGGGGTCTTCATTCGTCAAGTTGGTTTATGGGAAAGATGATAATGTATAAAGGAGAATTTTTTTTTTTTGAGAAACTACAAGGATGGGTTGTACAAAAAAAATTGTATTTCTTGGAAATCCTATTGTGAGGAAACTTTCACTTCTTAGTTGAGTAAATAATTACGTATAAACGTTGGACGAATTTTCAAAAAAAATAAAAATAATAAATTGACAAAACAAATTTGGTTTTGTTTTCTGTAATCAATTTAGAAACAGTTTTCCCATACATTTTTGTTGCTTTGACCAATAATAGGAAATATGGATTTCCTTCTTGCAAGAACCTTTGGGTTTTGCACATTGGTATGCAAACCCAACATCTCCTTTAGTTTCTTTGATAATCTAGCGAGATTTATTGTTCAATTGTTTTCTTTTATATGATATTCATGGATTTGAACCATACTAGATACTGTTGAATCTTGATCTTTCAAGTCCAAAGGTATCAGTTTATCAATATACATGTGTTGTCAAGTTTCGAATAGTAAAATTTCGTGGATGTAAGATTTATTCTATAGGATAATGATTAATTAATTATGCATGCTCATGGTATGATATTCAAAGATATGACAACAGTATTAGGTTCTTCTGAAGATGTCAATGGAGCTTCCATTTAAATGTTACTTCGTTGCAAATTACATGTGGTCTTTTCTAAAGGTTTTGTATATTTCCCAAAATAAGGAAAGGCTAATCAATGCTTAATTACAAATCTACAATTAATACATTGCTAAAACACCCCCGCAGTCGGAACGGGAGGTGAGACTGGACCGAAATCGGTGGAATAAGTGTCGAGGAAGTCCCTTAGTGAAAATATCAGCATATTGAAATTCAGTCGGGACATGTAGGACTCGAACTGCGCCAACCTGAACTTTTTCTCGAACAAAATGAATGTCGAGCTCGACTTGCTTGGCCCGTTGATGCTGAACTGGATTGCTAGTAAGATAGATAGCGGAGACATTGTCACAATAAACAACAGTTGCATGTCTGATTGGTACATGAAGTTCGAGCAATAAGTTCCTTATCCAACTTGTTTCAACGACGGCATTTGCTACCCCCCTGTATTTTGCTTCAGCACTAGATCGGGAGACGATAGGTTGTCTTTTGGATGACCATGAGATTAGATTGCTGTCGAGGAATACACAAAATCTGGATGTGGAGCGACGAGAATCAGGACATCCACCCCAATCGGCATCGGAGTAAGCCGTTAGGGAATTCGAGCTGGAGGCGGATATCCGAAGACCATGGTCCATGGTTCCTTTTACATACCGTAACACCCGTTTGAGAAAAGCGAGATGAGGTTCCCGCGGGGCATGCATGAACAAACAAATTTGTTTCACCACATAGGAAAGGTCGGGTCTAGTGATGGTCAAGTACTGAAGAGCACCGGCTAGTTGACGGTAAAGCGTGTCATCCTCAAGAAGTGGACCATCGGTGGCGCTAAGTTTTCCGGAGGTGTCAACCGGAGTGGATGAGGCTTTGCACGATGCCATGGTGGCCCTCGAGAGGATGTCCTTGGCATACTGTGTTTGAGAGAGGAATAAACCTGTATGATCACGGATAACATAGATGCCAATAAAATGGTGAAGTTCACCAAAGTCAGACATTGCAAACTCGCGCGAAAGCGAGGAAATGATGTCAGTAAGAAGCTTTGAGGATGAGGCAGTTAACACAATATCGTCCACATAAAGCAAGAGATAAGTCATGTTCGAACCTTGGCGATATATAAATAAAGAGGTATCGCAAACACTGCTTTTAAAGCCCTGTGAAAGAATAAATGTGGCAAACCTGTGATACCACGCACGTGGTGCCTGCTTTAAACCATATAATGACTTGCGAAGTCGGCACACGTGAGTAGGGGCGGAGGGATCAACGAAGCCGGGAGGTTGGTGCATGTATACGGTTTCGGCCAAGTTGCCATGCAAAAAGGTATTTTTAACGTCCAACTGGTGGATTGGCCACGATTATGCGGTGGCGAGACTGAGTACTATTCGGACGGTGGTGGGCTTGACAACGGGGCTAAAAGTTTCGTCACAATCAATGCCGACCTGTTGTGTTTTGCCATTCACCACAAGGCGCGCTTTGTAGCGCTGTAAGGATCCATCAGAGTGAAACTTATGGCGATATAGCCACATGCACCGTATAATATGAGCATCATGAGGTCGGGGTACCAAATACCAAGTGTGGTTAGACTGTAGAGCACTAAATTCGTCATTCATGGCGGCATTCCAATTCGGATCCCGAAGTGCATCACAAGGGGATTTGGGGAGGGGCGATATGGGTTGTTTGGAGGTTATGTACAGGTCAATGACGGCTTTTGGTTTAAATATACCATGCATAGAACGTGTGCGCATGGGATGGGTGGGTGGTGGTGTTGGGGTGATGGATGGTGATGTTGGGGCCTTGGGTAGTGGTGTTTGGGTTTGGTTGGGTGAGGGGGTTGGTGTAGGGGGTGGTGAGGGTTGTGTTTGGTTTGGTCGAAGGTTTCGGCCGTAGGTGGGTCGATGGTGGAAGGTGAATGGAGGGGGGCTGTGACGGTGGGAGGTGTCGTGGTTGAAATTGGGGTTGAGTTTGTGGGTGGTGGTTCATGGTTGGAGGGGGGTGCGGTTTAGGTGGTGTTCGGGTAGGTATTATGTGGTCGAGAAGGGTGGTACGAAATTGAGTGCATGATGGGTCAAGAAAGGAGTAGGCGGAAGGAGGAGGTGAGGAGTGATCAGCAAAAGGAAATACGGACTCATCAAATGTGACGTGCCGGGAAAAAATTATTTTCCCTATGGTGAGATCGAGGCATCGGTAACCGCGAAATTGGGACGGATAACCGAGGAAAATGCATTTGATTGAGCGTGAAGCAAGTTTGTGTGGGCGCTTTGCGGAGAGGTTGGGATAGCACACGCATCCAAAAACGCGAAGGTGGTCATAGGAGGGGTCTCGTAAGAATAATACAGATGTTGGAGACCGGTATTGCAGGAGTTTGGTGGGAAGAATGTTGTGGAGGTACGTAGCGGTGTGTAGTGCCTCGACCCAAAAGGAGGGTGGTAGTGAGGCGTGAAAGAGGAGGGCGAGGACGATTTCATTTAAGCGTCGTATCATTCGCTCGGCCTTGCCGTTTTGGGAAGAGGTTTGAGGACACGAGAAACGGAAAGTGAAACCGTTAGTTGCGGCGAAACGGTGGAAGTTGCTATTGTCAAATTCTTTGCCAAGGTCGCATTGGAAATTTTTGATAGGACGACCAAATTGGGTGTGAATGTATTTATAAAATTGTGTCAATTTGTCGAAGACTTCTGTTTTGGCTTTTAAAGGATACACCCATACAAATTGAGAAAAATAATCAATAAGAACGAGATAGTACTTATAATTACTTTTGCTTAATACATGAGAAGTCCAAAGATCACTGTGAATGATATCAAATGGTGCAAAAATTTTAGAATGAGAATCAACAAACGGTAAGCGTTTATGTTTACTAATTTGACAAGAATTGCAAAGTGTGGAGTGAGACTCCTTATTACATTTAATGAAAGACTTAGAATGAAGATGTGTGATTATTGGAGCGTCGGGGTGACCCAAACGGTTGTGCCACACATCTTTAGATAAAGTCGCAAAACATTGAGAAGCAGGAAATCGAGAGTTGAGTGCGGAAAGAGGATAGAGTTCGCCGAAACTATTGCTCCTCATAAGATTCGTCCCAGTCTTGAGGTCCTTGACAGAAAAACCAAAAGGGTCAAATTCAACGGACACATTGTTGTCTTTTGTAAATTGACGAACCGAAATTAAATTCTTTATAATATGTGGAGTGTAAGGAATATTGGTTAGGTGTAGGGTGCGGTTAGGAAGAGGAATTTGTGATGCACCCGAGCCTTGTACTGGAATGCTCATACCATTACCAACAAAAATAGACTTAACAGGACCACATAAGGATGGTGTGAGAATTTTACCTGGATCAACAGTTAAGTGAGACGAGGCGCCCGTATCCATATACCAGTCCTGGTCCTTGGGCGGTTCCATAGTCATTGCTTGGAAAGCTTGACCGAGTTTCGTAAGTTGCAACGCATCATATTCAACAACATTGGTTTGTCCCGATCTCATCCCCGTGTTTTGCCCTGGATGGGCCGGAGGACGCATGCGGTTAGTTGGAGTTTGGGGCTGCCATGGATTCCATGGGGCGTTCCATCCCGGATACGTAGGGTACGGACACGGTGGTACGGGCCATGGGTTTTGCCATGGAGGTGGACTCCATTGCATGCGATTCGGGTAAGAGTCGCCACGAGTAGGGTTACGAGCACCCCCGTTGTTACGGCCGCGATTGTTTTGGCTGCCACAATGGTTGCCGCGTCGGGAGTTCCCGCCACCACGATTAAGGTTTCGAGACGGGTGCGAGGGACGACCGTCAGTGGAATCGGACCAGGTGGGTGGATCGTGTGACTGAGGTGTTACCAGAACCGCAGAAGGTGGAGTAGGCTCGTCTCGACCTGTTTTTCGGTGTTGCTGGAGTTCGAGCATGCTTTGCGCCATTTCAAATGATGGCAAGGTCTGATGGATGTAGGAGGCCACAGTGTCGTAGTCGGCTGCTAAACCACGCACCAATTGAAGGACGAGTCGTTGATCGTCTACTTTTGAATCAACGTCATTGAGTTGTCCCGCCAATTCCCGTAGGCGTTGGCAATAGGCGTGAAGAGACGGCATCGAGTTGAGTTTAAGATTATTAAACTCTTATTCTAGAGCCGCTGCCCTAGCACCTTTGTTGTTATGGAAGATATTCTTAACCCGGAGCCATGCTTGTCGGGCCGTTGATTCGTCTTCAAGAACACGTGCAAGGAGATCATCCGAGAGCGTACCGTATATCCACTGTAGAACATGGGCGCAAATTTCAGTCCACGATGCATAGTCCGGATCTGTTTCGGGTGGTGATGGCGTGCCATCATTGTGATGCATCACTTTGTAACCTCGTGCGTGTAGTTGAAACAGTTTTACCCACGCTGAGTAGGTTACTTTGGTACCGTCAAGAACACGAATTTTGTGTTGGATGTTCGATACCGTGAAGACGGGATGAAGAGTTGTCGGCTTGGGAGGTGCATTCTTATCGGCCATGGTAGACTTAGGACGGCAGCGATGGGGCTGTTTAGGGTTAAGCCAAAGACGACTTTAATACCATAAAGGTTTTGTATATTTCCCAAAATAAGGAAAGGCTAATCAATGCTTAATTACAAATCTACAATTAATACATTGCTAAAATTTTCTTTTATGTATTAGGTGTTGGAAGAACACAAAAAGGAAAAAAAATGAATGATTTACTTTCATGATTAAATCTCTGATGACCATCTTTTATTTGCTCAAAATCTATTTACGATGGAATAGTTTGGTTTTTCAACATGTGTTGAATTGGTTATAAAAAGAGGTGTAAAGTCAAGATTTCTTTAAATTTACGTGATTGTGAATGTTTATGTTAAAGTTCGAGTAAAGTCGAATTAGATAATATTGTTGAAGTTGTAAATTTGGAAAACCTATCAATTTTGATTCCACGTGTATTTTAACAGTCTTCATATATTCACCTTTCGACGAGTTGACGGAATATATATATATATATATATATATATATATATATATATATATATATATATATATATATATATATATATATATTGTGGGGTTTTGTGAAATTGAGGATGGGTTTAAGTTGAAACCTCATTAGTTCTAATTGGTAATGTTATCAATTTCAGAATTTGAAATGACGAGAACTGTGAATAGTTCCACACGAAGAGATCGTGGAAGAAGATCTCGGGACCAAGTCCATGGGACCATTGGTTCCTTAACCCGAGAAACAAGAATATCCGCTTCTCGATGATGGTTCTTGGATTTTGGAACTGATAGTCATGTAACCAACTCCCGATCTGACTTTGTTGAATATCAAAGTATCGCAAGTAATGTGGTTCTGATCAATCGACAATGATTAAGGGCTATCGGCATAGGAACATTGATACTAAGATTCACAACCGGGAAGACCTTAACTTTGAAAGAGGTCCTACATGTTCCTGAAGCATCAAAGAAACTTGTATCCATTGGAAAGCTCACTAGAGAAGGATATATGATGGGATTCCATTCTCGAGCAGTGATATTTGGGCAAGGTGGTACCTTGGGCCACGCTGAGAAGGTAGGTCAGATATACCGATTACAGCTTAATGATGTTATTGAGATATCAGAAAGTGAGAGCTCTGGTTCTAGCAACTATGTTTAGTTTATCTTTGATGTACCTTGGTTTGAAATTAATTTTTAAGATCATTTTGTTGGAAATTTTGATTACAAAGGATAACTATGTTATTTTAAAATTGTTGCTTTAAATAATCATGTAAGTATAAAACCTTGGTTGTCATGAAAAAGAGAAAAGAAAAAAAAATGTACATCGAGGAAAACATGATATCTCATAATACGTATTAAAACGTGATGTTGGGAAATGAATCCCACATGAGGTATAATAGGAATTGGATACACGCTCATGGGTACATGGAAGAATGAAAACCTATGCTCAAATTGGTAATGTTTTAGTTCGCGGTTGGTGAGTTTATCTTGTAACTCCTTATGTCTAAACACTAATTTGTAGCATGCCTCATACGTAGACTGATGTGATTTTGGTTTAAAAGGGAAATAAATTGTCACATGTGGTGATTTTACACAGTCATTTCTACATATTAAAAAAAGTCTGTTAAGAATGAATTATTGAGCATTGTTAACGGTACCCAGAACTATGGGGAAGTGATTATGAATAGTTCGATAAGAACAATTATAACTATGTGAGTCGTATGAGTTGGACCAAAAGATAATCTTATAGAGAAGTGAGATGTAGATCACTAGTTTACTATATAGTGAATATGTTGGTTCACTAAGCAACACTACAACTCAAATATTGGTGATGCAAAGAAGTGAGACATAGGCATTGTTATTGGCTTGTAACTTCGAAAAGCATACATACGAGAAAGAAAATCAAGACATGGAAAGATTGAATACCTCGAAATGTGGGGGCGTCTTGCCAAGAAATGAGAATTAGTTGACTATGCTCCATGGTTTATGCAACCATAGTAATACTACTGATTCCACATGTATACATAGTAATGATATTAATTCCATGCTCAAAGAATGTTTTGTGCAAATCCAATAAATTTGGATCAAATCCGTCAAACGACATTTACATAAGAGCAAATGTTGCAAACTTGTATTAGGTCTAATGCAAGGGTATCAAAGTTTGATAGTCATGATAAACTGTGGATTTAAATCAATCTTATCATAAGTCTATCTTGATGATATACTTATCATTGAAGATGGTCATAGGCACGAAAAACGAAATATAACAACTAGGATCCTTGAAATGGGATACCTAAGGTTGTCACCTATGAGTAGTACGTCGATGTAAGCACATGCGCTAATTGGTGGTGACAAGAACCCTCATGTATGGTGCATTGACAATTACATATGGCCAATATGATTGTGAATCAACTGATACATGTATATGTACTTGATCATATTGACTAGATAAATGTTAAGCGTATTAAGTGGTGACTATGGCATATCATTCATCTCTATCAATGATAGAAACGAAAGCAATGTAAACTAAGATATGTAAACAAATTGAGTAGATACTTGAATCGTTCGAGTCATAAGATATGTAAAGACAAACTTGTGTCTTTTTGTATATCTTGTAAATATGATGGGTTAGCGATTCATATCGGATTACAGATTATAAAGACTCCAAGCAACCAGTTGGTTTGTGATCACACTTGGAGGGACAATACAATCTAGAAATCCTTAAACATATGGTTAGGTATAGAGTTTGATCTCATAGCTTTGGGAAATTATGGAAAAGAATCGGAATCACTAGACATAACCCGTAATGATAAGGTGGTGTAATATGATTTCTAGACATATTCACCAAAGATGTAACACTGTTTGACTAATACTCTCAACTAAGGTTATCTCTGTTGACTAAGTTAAGTCAAAGGATAACATTGTGGATCCTCTAACCAAACTGTGAAATGGAGATTTAGTGAGTAAGTAGTCTAAAGGGAATGTGATTATAGCCCATGAGAAAGTTTGTGCGAAGGAAACCCAACCTAGCTGACTGGAAATCCCAAGATCTAGGTTCAATGGGACAACCTAATTGTACGAACTAAGTCGGATCGTTGTGGGGATAACCCCTGTCCATTCCTTTGATAAACAATGAATGGCATCAAGCTAAGCATATGGCTTTTAATGATCATAGTGAGATCACCTATGTGAGAAGAAGTGGGGTCGCTTCTAAGGGGAATTATGAGGGCTTAATTCCTAACAAATCTCGCAGAACCAGGCAAGTGTTCATGAGCATAACGAACACACCAATGAGGACTTTACTATGTCAGGAAGAATTTTGTGTGAAGTATGTTAATGTTTACACAAATGGCAGAACAGTTCAAAGACATCGCGTCTACTGATCCACTAGTAGACTAGATATACTTTACAAGGGAAGGTTCAAAGGCTAACACCTACCTATCCTTTTCAAGATTCAGACATTGAACTTGAGTATCTTGATTTATGAGATGTCTATAATAATTTCCATTCATGTGGGGGATTGTTGGAAAATTTAAGTGAAATATTAGTTTTTAGTTAAATGGAAATTAATGATCGAGTCTTTTGACCTTTCATGTGTTTCGGTTACAACCAGTGGAATTATGTTCCATTATGGTGACGACCTTTAATCTTGCGCTGGTTACAAATACATTGCATATATAAAGGACATAACCAAAAAAAAGATATACAACACAATTGGGACTTTCTCGAGAAAATAGATTCTCAAGTTCACGCATAAAGGCGAAGTCCGACAGAACTCGATTCTGTTTTAGAGTCATTGTATCCTGGGAAATCGACGCACCAGTTGGGGGCGAATCGGTTTTAAGGAAACCGTGTCACACGGGCCTTGACTCAATACTCGGGTTTGTTTCCAAGTACCTTTATTTTATAATACTGTAAGTATCTTTAATTTTAATTCTGTTTTAGATAACTAGTTTCTTACAGAGCCATCTTGCTTGACTAGGTCCCACACCCTCTAAAAAATAGTACATTTAGTTTGCTTAAAAATCGACATAGGGGCATTTTTTAGCATTCCCACACAAGGCATGAGAAACCCCAGGAACAACCCTGACCAGAAGTAGCCCTCTTCACCTCATGGATTGTCATGTGGTTGGGTATCCGGGAAGAAAATCGTAGTCATGATCGACTAACTATGTCGTAATCCAACATCTAATGACAAGTCGCGGTGCTTTGACAATGTCACCATGAAGTCATCATTCACATGTGAATCACATAGTGAATGACCGAGACTTCTCAAGTTCCAAAATAACGTCAAACACTCTCTAAAGGAATACTGCTCCTCAAACAAAAACTAACCATCGTCTCAAAGATGCGTGAATGATGGTTCATGTAGCCCTATAATAACCAAACATTGTATTCAATAAATATTGTAACAAATAACAAGCAGAAAAAACCAAAGGCCAACAAGAAAACGAACCTTAAGTGATAGAAAAGAAAATCCATAATAACGCTTTTATAATCATTATTAATACTAGTGTTGGGCCCGTGCATTGCACGGGAGGATAAATTTTTTTGTTGGAATATTGAACCAAGTTAAAATGAAACGTAATTTCTCTGTTAACAGTTAATGAAATACAATGTGAAAAACGAATGTAATTTGAAAAATATAAACAAATCCTCAGTAAATAAAATATGATTGTGGGTTTTGAAAAATATAAACAAATCCTCAGTAAATAAAATAAAATAAAAAAAAGTAGTTTTTCAAATAAACAAAAATATAGTGGAATATCTTTTGTTCAGTTCCAGGTTTCGCTATTGACACCCGACCGTTCGTTTCTTCTTGTACTCGGATGATACATAGAGAAGCTATATATATTTATAGTGAATGTAGAGAATGTTTTAAAATCTTTTATTAAATATATTAAAATATGGAAGAATATTTTTATATCCACATCGTTTCTATTTTATTTTCTTTGCACTTGGTTAATTTGGAAAGTATTGCGAAATATTTCTATTTTATAAAATCCTCCACCAAAAAAACAAATATTTATATTAATAAATTAGTATCCATTCCACAAATAGATGATTATGTGAGATACTGTGCTTGGAAAGGTTGTACCAAAGCATTAAGAAATTGTAAATTAAGTAATTGGCTTTAATTAGTTGTAACTTGTGCTTAAAATATTGTAATTAAGAGGTTTTTATTTCGTTTTTATAATATAGTATAGATAGCAAAATCAATATGCTATTTGTCTCAAATTAATCAAGAATCAGTGCTGAAGTTAAATGTTGATACTATCTTGCATCCTGTTGTTTCTATTTTCAATGCTACCTATACAACTTTTAACGAATGAGAACATTTAATCTCTTTTTAGTTTTTAAAGCAAAAGTGTAATTAACTAGTATTTTGATAGTGTGTTTAATTCACCATAGATGCACTAGGAGACAATTTGTAAATATAGATACAAGCTTTGGCACTTCTATATATATTGTTCCTCCATTTAGAGAAACATGTAGTCTTCTCAAGGTTTAGTCACTCAACATCTTTGCACTTGCTATTTTTATAGAACAATTTGTATGAAGTCTGATTCAATCATTTGCCACCAGATAAGAGATTTCATATAATTCGTTAACGGTTTAATGCCAAATATTGAACTCGATTTCAATGCCTTCACCGACGGAGTTAATTGAGAAGAATATAACCACAAAGGAAATCTTTGCAGTTGAGCACACATCAATCATTTACAACATATGTTGGTTTTCACTGAAAAACTACTATATATACAAGTAATTGCTAGACAGTTATATTTAATTTTACTAGATTCTAGTGGTACATTTATACAATCAGATCCGATATACTTAGATTTTTATCAAAAGCTTCACATTATTGCCAAAACTCCCAGCAGTTTTGGATAAGGATTTAATGTGTTATTCGACTTGTAACCAACATTAATCGTTAGATTTTAATTTAGCCTTTTGGGTCATACCTACTTAGGCCATTTGCATTTAATTGCAAAGTTACCAAACCCAAAATAATTGAAAAAAACAGGGATCTAGAGGTACACCATAGAAACACAAACGATAGGATTCTTCGTTAGATTTTTTTTTCGACACTCTCTCGATTCTTGGTTCAGGCACTTGCTTGCCAACAAGATTATATACTTTTTATTTGACCTTAAACAAGGTGTCTTTGTTCATGGATGGGAGTTTTGATACCCGAACATCATCTTCAAATATAAGCATAAACCCTTGTTGTATGCTTGATCACAAACAAAAACATCCAAAACTACAGGAACAAGAGCATGATGTCAAAGACAAAAAGGTCCACCAAACGAATTCAAGAATTTGACAAAGTCAACACATGAGCTAAGTCAAGAATTTAACTCGCAATTAAGCATAAACTTGAAACGACAATCACCAGCATACAACTAAAACTGAAACTTGGGCGGATTAAGAAGAGGTAGCGGAGTCTTTTAGTTTTACCTCGTTTTGTATCTCAATCATACCCTTCTTGTCCATAGCTTGCGTTTTGCCTTACGCTACCTAGTCAGGATAAGAAAATGGATTTTTCACAACGGGTTCTCAAGTTCAAGACTCGGTGAATGCTATTCCTCTTCAGCTTCAGCTTCAGATCCGTGATCACTTATCTTGAGTTGGCATGCTAGCGGTTAACGTGGTCGTTTTATTTAACTTGTGGCTAGGACCGTGATTTGATATAGCTGTTAGCAGTAAATGAAACTTAGGTTCATATACTAAATAAATAAACATGTCTATAGATAGATAGATATACATACACACATATACACACAGAGGGAGAAGTTCAGTTAATAACCTCAATTTCATTAACGACAAGGGTTGTGGTGTGGTGGTAAAGACTTGGGGAGTTCATAGCGCTCAACCCGGGTTCGAGCCCCACTAGCAGCACTTATGGCTACTGAGGATAAACTCAGGGCTGCACGCTTTAGCAGCTGGGCCAAAGGCCCTAATTGTCAGGGATTAGTCTGGACCATGGCCCAGGATACCCTTTCCAAAAAAAAAAAAAAAAAACTCAATTTCATTGACAACCCGAGGAAATGTTCAATGTTACTACCGAGTTCTCCATAAAAATGAGGTTCCTCATGATATATATCTCAAAGTAAAACAAATCAAGTCCCACTCACGTAACAAAGTAATAGAGTTTGTAAAGGTCATGAACGAGCTAAGTGCACAAGCGAGAAATAGTAGTATATAGCGCCGCTAATTGTAGAACAGCTCTTCCTCAACCGCCAAGATGACTGCCAAGATGACAAGATGGATATATACTTTCTTCGAGGTGTTTGCTTTTGTAAATTTATGTTTCCCACATGTGCATATTTGCATAAATTAGCCTAATTTCCTTGAGTGCAATTCTGTTACACCATCTTTGCTTAAATCTGCAATTGGTGATGACATAGTTGTTCTTGGTATCCATGAGGCTGCTCATAGCAATATCAAGTGTGACTCATGGTGCTACAAATCCATTACACCGATGTATAACAGTTTTCTAGTTAGAAGTCTTAATTCTAAAAGCTTTTTAGAGATGAGCATTATAGATATTCTTATTGGACATAAATTGATTTTAACTGTTTCTAATTTGGGAGGACTTGTTTTTATAAGTTCAAAAGTTCTATGAAAACATTAGAAATGGTTTACAAGATTCTACATACTACCAAAAGCTCATTGGCCGATACCTCAACCTCCCAAGAGGTCAAGGGTTCAAATCTTACCAAAGGAGAGGAGTGTGCAGTATTTGCCTTATATGAATATTTTCTTAAAGATTCTCGAGATTTTCACGTCTATGCAACTCTTAGAGAAAAGATGTGTTTGTCACGTTCGGTTCTTCTTACCTATTGGTTTTTGTTGTGTTGGATCTTGGATGTAGATAAGGAGATCGAGTTATTTTTCTTCTTTTTTTTTAGTTTGAATATTAATATAAAGATATTGAGGACCACCCCAAAAATCCAAATCCAGGCTCCACAGGCATCAAGATTTGGATGTGCTCTACACTAAACTCTATCTAAAAAGAAAGTTTACCCATATGAAAAGGAAAGAAAAGAACTTACAATCCTCCCATGAGCACATTGGATCCAGCTATCAAAAACCGCCGCTCTTCTCACCATGTTTGCCAACAAGAAGAGATCCAACCCAAGCCTGAAATGCCCAACTAACATAGATACCGTATTTGGTACAAAATCCAAGAGTCGGATAAAAGAACATCACGGAGAAGGGGAGAGAAGACAGAGTAAGCCGCCATGATATAATGAAGGCGATAATGTGGCAAAAGGAACAAGTAGGCCAGACAAATCACAAAAAATAAAAAAGGAGTAACAGGTTAGAGAAATGAAAACCTTCTCGCCAATGGTGACTTGGATTGCATGCCTCCCGAATAAATCATGCATGCATACAAAAAAACATATTCATGAACCAATACATCCTTTAGTTCAATTTTTCGAAGAAAATATGAGTACAATGGATGTGAGATGCTATAGTTACGTTTTGAAATAGTGCGGAAACATCTTGGTAAAGTATGAATGATAGCTTTAGTCCAGACACAACTGCTTGCACAGGAAGGGAGGTGTCACCGCAATCGTTCTTATCGTTTCTTGAAAACAAACAACAAATACAAACACAATAGAAAAGACAAAAGATATGTGCAACTCTTCATAAAAATAAAATATTTGATTTAACATGAAAAGCTCTTTCATAAATCAAATTGATAAGAAACTATATTCCAGTAAAAGTAGGAAACCTCAAAATATTAGTCATGAAATATTACCAAATTGGAAAAAATGTATGCATCCTAAAATAATCATGCATGGGAGAGGACGTGGTGGCAACCTCCTCAAAAATGCTTTTGATTCAATCCTAGTTGTTCAATCGTCTTTTCAGTCTTAAACTAATGAGTACTCTCTCTCCTCATTCAAAGAAGATAGAGGAATTCCCCCATTATTATTCACTAGACATATATATATTTTTTTTTTCAATTTGGTAAACATTTGCATGACTAATATTTCGAGGTTGTCTACTTGTACCGGAATATAGTTCTTCTCAATTTGATTTATGAAAGAACTTTTCTAGTTAAATCAAATATTTCATTTTTTTTTTTTGAAGAGTTGTTCTTTTGATTTTCCTATTGTGTTGTATTATTTGTTGTTTGTTTCAAGAAACGATAAGAACAACTGCGATGACACCTTCCTTCCTCCTATGCAGACAGTTGTGTCTGGACTAAAGCTATCATTCATACTCTGCCAAGATGTTTCCATATTATTTCAAAACGTAGTGTTAGCTAGCTTCCCGTATCCATTGTACTCATCTCTTCTTTGAAAAATTAAACCGAAGGATGTATTGGTTCATGAATACGTTCTTTCATATTTTGTTCTTTTGTATACTTGGAACGAGAGGAAATCAATATGTTTTTTCTCTCTTGCTCACCGGCAACATTCCAAGATTTCCTGTTATGAAAGAGATTTTGGGAGTTATTAGCATGCATGTTCATTTTTATGCAAGAGATACTGAGAGTTATTAAAATGTATGTTGATTTTTATGCATGAAATTTTGAGGTTGTTATAATTTGGTTCAACAACTAGGCACTTCCTCATTTTGATTGTGTTTGGTTTGACCATCACATGTTTCACGGTTGCTTGCTACTTTGTACACAATTTCTCCCTCAAACAAGAAATTTTCTATGCTGTCATCTTTTACCAATGATCTATCTGAAAGTCAGTGGGCATGGCATTTTCATCAAGCATCACTTGGAACTCATCCCAAAAAAACATAGATGACGTAAGTATATGGAACAATAGTTGTTTTTGTTGCAAATTTAAAAGCACTTGTTAAAAAATCTTCACTAAATGTTGTTATGTTATACTCTTGCACTTTTCGGCATTTGATGTCTTCAATTTGAAGAGCAAGTGTTCATCTAATGTAATTCATTAAGCATTTTTTTTAACATAGTTGCCATAATCATATGGTTTTGACTTTTTGGTTCGATTGATGAAATTGATAGGGTTATTTTCCACTCTCCAATAAATGTGTCTATATCCTAGTTGTTGTAGACTATGTGTCCAAATGGGTGGAGCTATGGCTTGCCACTCCAATGATGCTAAGACAGTTGTTAAATTCTTACAAACACATATATTCACAAAATTTGGCAGACCTCCTGCCTTGATTAGTGATGAAGGCACTCATTTTAATAAACAATGTTTTAGCAGAAGTACTAGAGAAATATTCAGCATAGGGTGGCAACGGCTTACCACCACAAACAAATGGTCAAAGGAATATTAACTAAGGTAGTCAAGCCACACCGAAAAGATTGGGCCTCCAAACTAGATGATGCCTTGTGGGCCTACCGGACCGCTTACAAAACCCCTATTGGCATGTCTCTTTACAAATTGGTTTTTGGAAAAGCATGTCATCTTCCTCTATAATTAGAACACAAAGCCTATTGGGCTATCAAGGAACTTAACATAAGTCTAGACAACGCAGGTCACAAAAGATCTTTACAAATTTGTGAATTGGAAGAGCACATAAATTTTTCTTACGAGAATGCTAAATTGTACAAGGAAAATACAAAAAAATGGCACGATAAGAAAATTATACCAAAAGAATTCACCGACGGTTAACAAGTCCTATTGTTTAATTCTCCTGGAAAATTGAACTCTAAATGGACCGGGCCTTACAAGATTTTTAAAGTATACCCTTATGGTGTAATCAAACTAATTGATCCTTATAGGGGCACTACCTTTAAAGTGAACGGACAAAGGTTAAAACATTTTCTTGAACCTTCGACATTAATACAACCGCTTGAGGTTGTTCATTTGCAAGAAGGTGTGAATTCTTGGGTGCCTAACAAAATCCAAGAAAATATAAATATCCAATTATTAAAATAATAATAATAATAATAATAATAACTAAATATATATATATATATATAACAATAAAATATTTTCTTAATTTACATTTCTAGAGGTAGAATAATGTTTAGTTTGAAAAAAATAATAATCAATAAATAAGGGTAAAAATAAAAAGTTGTTTAGTTTAAAAGTTGTGTTGTTAAATCCTCAATAATGAGGAATCATGTTGTTGGTTAATTATCTTTTTTTTTTCAAATAATAATAATAAATAAATAAATAATGGGTATCCATTTGGCTTTTTCATGTTTTTGATTCAATGCATTGTCTTTTTCCAAGCTTTCTATTTATCTCTCTTTATGGTACCATTTTTCTACCATCTTCTCCTTTTGAGGAATGAAGTTTGGACACATTGATCTCTTTATGTCTTTGACACTTTTTTAATTGCACCGAAAACAATATTAGAGCTTTGCTCTGGTTACATGAATGTTTTCATTTTTGTGCAATTTCTTTTGAAGTTCGGTGTATATGATGCGTTTTTGAGAGAAACGTGAACAAGAAATGATATGGTAAAAAATGTGAGTGATTGTCCATATCATCCTCCCCCCCCCCCCCCCCCAAAAAAAAAAAAAAAACTTTGAATGGTTCAATGCCCTCATTGAACGAATGATGGGTGTAATTGAAATTTCAAGAACCGTGGAGAAAGTGTATGTGTTGCGTTGACCCTAACAAAAGTTGGTGAAAACAAACAATATTGAGGCTAGTTCTAGTGATATGTACAAAAAATCCAAATGAAAGAAATGTACATTTGTTGTGGCTATCACACAATGCAATAGAACTCGTTAACAACAAATTGTGAACATTATCTATGATGATAGAACAAAAATTTCAACTCTTCTCAATAAAACCAAACCATCCCAGACTCGTGACATAAGAGTAAAAACAAAATAAAATGCGAAGGGAAAAATGATAGAACCTGTCCTACTAGGGACGAGTAGGAGGGGGAACCAGTGTCTTCCAAAGCAATCGCGTCGGGAATGGGGCAACCGCCCCATAATCTCCGGGTGTTCCTTCATCAAAAAGGCTCGCAAGGCATCATCTCTAGACTTCTCATACTCCCACCATGTAACAAGTTTATCGTACATCTCGTCGGTTCTCTCCATTTTTTAATCAACAGGTCCAATTTCCGCTCCGTCCCATGATTTTGTGCCGAAATCTGTTTCAAGATTAGTGCACGATGGTTTGTCAACGTCGTCTTAAATTCCCCACGCAAATACTTTAACTTTGTTTCCAAAGAAACCAAGTAGTCCGGATCACTTTTTAATTTTAACCGGGTGTTATTTCATCCACATCCCTTTTTTCCATAATCATTTTTTTCCTTTGAAATTCGGTCAATGGTGTAACATCCGCTTTGATCATTAACGAATGAATGATCGTGGGAAAAATAAGTCTCGCATTGGAGCGCTCCACCCCTTTTCTAATAATGGAAGAAACAAGACGATGCACATCTATTTTTAATCCCACCAAGATGCAATATATCAAGAATACACGATCCATGCAAAGAGTGGAGTCGTGTGTCGAGGGATGTAAATTGTGGCGTATAAAATAAAACCACGCGTTCGCTAAAGGTTTTAAACATTGTGCTTTAAGAGCATGTGATCGTCCTTTGAAAAACCATTCAGACCCCTCATGTGTGACGGTATTAAGGATTGTTTCCAACTCTTCACTCGCACGCTCGGATAATCTGTGAAAATCTGAGTGGGTGGGTAGTTCGAGGCCCAAAATTTTGTTGATGTTAGTGGCTTTAAAACACACTAGGGTACCTCGAACATTGACAGTTAAACCCTTAGTCACGGATAACTCGGTAAAAAATTGTTTCACCCAATCGATATTGTATGGATCCGGTGGACTACAAAATAAGTCCCATCCTAATGCATGCAAGGCTACGTGGAATTGCAGGTGTGCTCGTAGGTTTCCATTGGAAACCCACATGCTGATTGACAGATTTTTCTCCTAAACAATGGATACTTACGTGCGGCTTCTTCACAACTAAAATATGCAAGAGTTAAGAATGAGAATACCGTATCGTTACCTATTTTGGCTTTTCCTTTACGGTCGGCTTGGCGTCTTGTTTCGTTTGAATCTGCATTATCGTTGATGTTCTCGTCACCGCCTTCACCCAAAATGACCGAAAGTTTACGTTTCTTTTGTGGTGCTACCTCTCGAAATGCACCCTTACCATTTTTACATAGGGTGTTGTTTTCGGTGGTCGTGCATGGGAGGGGATTGAATTATTTAGGTTTAGGGATAAGTCGAGTGTACGTGGTGGGTGAAAAGGTGTAGGTTGAGGTAGGTTTTGATCGACCGTTGGAACATGGTTTATTGTTGGGATTGGTCGATTGGCCGTAGGTGGGTGTTTTTTTATTGTCGATGGAGGTGGTTCTATTGGTTTCCCGTACCGGTCCAGTACCACCGCGTGTGCGGCCATTGTTGGGTGTCGAAAATGGGATTGTTGAAACCCAGTTGGTGGTGTGTTATGAGCCTGAAAATTCGATGAAGATGAGGACCGATCGTACCTATTCAGGAAGTCGATGGTGGTGTCGTACGTACGGTCCAAACCAACGCCATGTTGTGGTTGGTTTTCCGGTAAGGTGCGTGCGTCGACATTCACAACCGGGCATGAGGTTCGTCGATGCATGTCCATGTTTTCCCGCGATGGTTGCGATGGTGGTGGACAAAACAGCGGCGGTTTTGGTTTTGCATGGGCTGCTCGCTGGCGTGAAAGGAGGGTCGAGGGTGGTGGCGATGGAGGCTAGAAGATGTAAGGGAGTGAGCAACAACAGTGGGGTGGTGATCGGATCTGTTTGGATGGTGGCAGAGCATGTGATCGGCGTTGTTTGGATGGTTACAGAGGTGGATGCATGGTGGCAAAACAGGTGTTCGGCGGTGGCTGTATGGTGATCGGCGGTAGTGGTTGTGCGTGGGTTGTGCGTTGGCGACGAGGAGGGTTGAAGGTGGTGAGAAGTGCGTCGGCGATGGCAGCGATTTGGTGATGGGTGGTGTGTTCACCGGCATTTAAGGACGGTGGTGGCTTCATCTTTTTTTTTCTTTTGATGGTCTCCTTCATAAATAAAAAAAAAAGATGAAGCCACCACCGCCCTTTCACGTCGGCGAACAACCCACGCACAGCTACTACTGCCGATCACCTTACAGCCACCGCCGAATACCTGTTTTGCCACCATGCAGCCACAGCAGATCACCTTTGCCACCATCCAAACAGCGCCGATCACTTGCTCTGCCACCATCCAAACAATGTCGATCACCACCCCACTGTCGTCGCTCACTCCCCTACATCTTCTAGCCTCCATCGCCACCACCCTCGACCCTCCTTTCACACCAGCGAGCAGCCCATGCAAAACCAACACCGTCGCTGTTTTGTCCACCACCATCGCAACCATCGCGGGAAAACAAGACATGCATCAACGAACCTCATGCCCAGTTGTGAATGTCGACGCACGCACCCTACCGGAAAATCAACCACAACATGGCGTTGGTCTGAACCGTACGTATGACACCACCATCGACTTCTTGGATAGGTACGATCGGTCCTCATCTTCATTGATTTTTCAGGCGCATAACACACCACCAACAGGGTTTCAACAGTCCCATTTTCGACACCCAACAATGGTCGTACACGCGGTGGTACCGAACCGGTACGGGAAACCAATAGAACTGCCTCCATTGACAATAAAAAAACACCCACCTACGGCTAATCGACCAATCCCAACAAAAAACCATGTTCCAACGGTCGATCAAAACCTACCTCAACCCACACCTTTTTACCCACCACCTACACTCGACTCATCCCTAAACCTAAATAATTTAATCCCCTCCCATGCACGACCACCGAAAACAAACACCCTATGTAAAAATGGTAAGGGTGCATTTCGAGAGGTAGCACCACAAAAGAAACGTAAACTTTCGGTTATTTTGGGTGAAGGCGGTGACGAGAACATCAACGATAGTGCAGATTCAAACGAAACAAGACACCAAGCCGACCGTAAAGGAAAAGCCAAAATAGGTAACGATACGGTATTCTCATTCTCAACTCTTGCATATTTTAGTTGTGACGAAGCCGCACGTAAGTATCTATTGTTTAGGAAAAAAATTTGTCAATCACTATTTGGTTTCCAATGAAAAACCCTACGAGCACACCCGCAATTCCACGTAGCCTTGCATGCATTAGGATGGGACTTATTTTGTAGTCCACCGGATCCATACAATATCGATTGGGTGACAGAATTTTTTACTGAGTTATCCGTAACTAAGGGTTTAACTGTCAATGTTCGAGGTACCCCAGTGTGTTTTAAAGCCACTAACATCAACAAAATTTTGGGCCTCGAACCACCCACCCACTCAGATTTTCACAGATTATCCCAGAGTGCGAGTGAAGAGGAGTTGGAAACAATCCTTAACATCGTCACACACGAGGGGTCTGAATGGTTTTTCAAAGGACGATCACGTGTTCTTAAAACACAATGTTTAAAACCTTTAGCGAACGCATGGTTTTATTTTATACGCCACAGTTTACATCCCTCGGCACATGACGCCACTCTTTGCATGGATCGTGTATTCTTGATATATTGCATCTTGGTGGGATTAAAAATAGATGTGGGTCGTCTTGTTTCTTCCATTATTAGAAAAGGGGTGGAGCGCTCCAATGCGAGACTTATTTTTCTCACGCTCATTCATTCGTTAATGATCAAAGCGGGTGTTACACCATTGACCGAATTTTAAAGGAAAAATTGATTATGAAAAAAAGGGATGTGGATGAAATAACACCCGGTTAAAATTAAAAAGTGATCTGGACTACTTGGTTTCTTTGGAAACAAAGTTAAAGTCTTTGCGTGGGGAATTTAAGACGACGTTGAAAAACCATCGTGCACTAATCTCAAAACAGATCTCGGCACAAGCTCATGGGACGGAGCGGAAATTGGACTTGTTATCAAAAAATCGGAGAGAGTCGACGAGATGTACGATAAACTTGTTACATGGTGGGAGTATGAGAAGTCTAGAATTGATGCCTTGCGAGACTTTTTGATGAAGGAACACCCGGAGATTATGGGGCGGTTGGACCCATTCCCGATGTGGTTGTTTTGGAAGACACCGGTGCCCCCTCCTACTCCTACTCGTCCCTAGTAGGACAGGTTCTATCATTTTTCCCTTCGCATTTTATTTTGCTTTTACTCTTATGTCATTAGTCTGTGATGGTTTGGTTTTATTGAGAAGAGTTGAATTTTTTGTTCTATCATCATAGATAATGTTCACAATTTGTTGTTAACGAGTTTTATTGCATTGTGTGATAGCCACAACAAATGTACATTTCTCTCATTTGGATTTTTTGTACATATCACTAGAACTAACCTCAATATTGTTTGCTTTCACCAATTTTTGTTAGGGTCAACGCAACACATACACTTACTACACCGTTCTTGAAATTTCCATTACACCCATCATTCGTTCAATGAGGGCATTGAACCATTCAAAGTTTTGGGGGAAGGATGATATGAACAATCACTCGCATTTTTTACCATATCATTCCTTATTTACATTTCTCTCAAAAACACATCATATACACCGAACTTCAAAAGAAATTGCACAAAAATGAAAACATTCATGCAACCATGAGCAAAGCTCTAATCTTGTTTTCGGTGCAATTAAAAAAGTGTCAAAGACACAAAGAGACCAAAGTGTCCAAACTTGTTGATCCAAACTCTCTCAGTGATTTGATAACGACCCTCTCCTATACTTAGTGAAAATTACGTTTTAGTATGTATTAGTGTTTCACCATCAGCGATCTGACTGAGTCTGTTCAGTTATCGCTGATAGTATTTCTTATAAACATTTTTATGTATTAGTGTTTCACTATCAGTGATCGAACTGAGTCTGTTCAGTTATCACTGATAGTTCCTAAAGTAAACAACCAACGTAATCCCTGAAGACAAGTTTCGCGTCAACAGATGTTCATAGCTGAATCAAAGACAAAGCTGCTGAACAATGAGAAGTCTACTAGTGACCTGATGCGGATATCAGTGAAGCAAAGACAACTCTACCAATACGCGAAGGAACAGGAGAAAAAGCTTCAGCGATAACTGAACCTCTTTATCTCTGAACTTAGAGATACTCAGCTATCAAACGATCACAAAGCTTATGCCTGTGTCCTTTTGTCTATCCTTGCACAACCTAGTACGATATGTCAGAACGGACAAGTCTCTGCAAACATTCGTACAACAACTCTGTCCACTACACTGTTCATGACCCGGCCAAAAGCATGTCTCCCAAAAGTCAGTCTTTCAAAGCCAATCTGTGAACGCCACGTGTAAAGTATCCTGCCATGCATTTAATGCATAGGGTATAAATAGGAAGTTCACCCCTTCATCTAAAGGTATGCTTCATCCTTGAACTCAAGATAGAAACCCTTGTTTTCTATATCTCTAATCCCCATTCTCTGAACTTCTTGTGCAATTATCTTAGTGTTTCTTTAGTTTGTTTAGATTGAGTCTGTCTTAATCTTATTCCGCAACAAACTTGTAAATTGTATTTTGATTCTTCAATAAACAATTTATTAAACTTAAAATTCTGTGTTTGTATTCAACCCCCCCCCCCTTCTACAAACTTGTTTAGCACCTTCGGGACCAACAAGTGGTATCAGAGCAGTTTGTTTAAATCTAATAAACAAGATCTTGCTGTATACTCTTCCTTGCTATTCTAAAATGGCATTAAACACAAACACAAACTACTATGATAATGGTTCACTTTCTAAACCTCCTCGATTTAGCAGAGATAACTTTTCTCTATGGAAAAATCGAATGATGCTATTTCTTGAAGGTGCGGATCCTACTATACCTGAATATATAGAAAATGGACCCTATGAACCTGTTAGAATTATAGCTGCGGTTCCCGCTACTGCCACCACTGAAGCTGTCCCTGAACGATATGTCGTTAAGGAAATAAGACAGTGGAGTGATGAAGATAAAAAGAAGGTAGGCATAGATGCAAGAGCAAAGACCATTATTTCAATGGCTCTGCCTGATGAAGTTTTCCATTCCATCATGCATCTGAAAACTTCTAAAGAAATGTGGGAAACCATATGTGTTCAATATGAGGGCACCACTGAAATCCAAGAGACTCGAAAGATTAACTTGGTAAGACAGTATGAAAGTTTCATCGCTGGTAAGAATGAATCTCTTTCTGATGTTCATCAGCGATTTAACTGCCTAATAATTGATCTAAGAACTGTTGGTAGGACCTATTCTAATTCTGAGGTCCTAACGAAATTCTTGGAATGTCTTCCTGAAAGCTGGGACAGTTATTCAATATGTCTTAAGCTGACAAAAGACTTACATACTCTCTCCTTAAGCACTCTGTATGGAATATTGCTCAACTATGAGCAATCAAATCTTCTGAAGAAGAATCTTGTAAAAGATTCTAAAGACTCTAAAAGCACTCCTGTTGCTTTAGTCTCTTCAGAGATAATTCCATCTCAGCGATCTACTCTCACTATCACTGAGTTAGATTCTGAATCTGAGGATCTATCAGACCCTGATCTTTCAGAGTTTGATGAGTCCTTAGCTCTCTTGACAAACTCTTTTAAGAGATTTGCAAGAAAGAGTAACTTCCGAAGAAGTAAACCTCTCTCTATTTCTGAAAAGCCAAAATCAACTCCGGTTGATAAGGCTACTGCCACTTGCTATAACTGCGAAAAGATTGGACATTTTGCTAGTGAGTGCAGGTCGAAAAAGGTCTTCAAACCTTCTACCTCAAGAAGATCCAGTGATGACAAATACCTTAAGCTGAAGAACAAATATCAAAAGCTGAAAAGTCATCAGCGAAAAGGTAAAGGTCTCATCGCTGAAGAAAACGACTGGGCTGAATCAGAAGAATCATCTTCTGATGAAGAAGAAGTCGCTAATCTTTGCCTCATGGCTGAGATTAAAGAAGAAGTGGAAGAACCATCTGAATCTTCTATGAGCTACATATCATCTCAGGTATCTATCTCTACAAATCCCTCTCTACCTGAAGCTGAGAGAAGTCGCGCTGTTGATGTACTGACGATTGACCTTTATAATGCCCTAAACGACAAACCTCAAGCTGAGAACAAAAATGTTCATTTAACTCAAGAGCTGGAGAAATGTCATGAAAAGATCAAAGAACTAAATCTTTTAGAAGAAAAGTTGAAAGATCAAGTCATTATAAATGAAATCATCAGTATTGAACGCGAACAAGCCATCGCTGCTTTAAAAACAGAAAAGGCTCATGTTGAAAAATGGTGCAAATCATCAACAAAAATCTCTGAGATAATAAATGCTCAAACCCCTGAAAGTGATAAAACTGGTCTTGGTTTTTGGACACCTCAGGATGAACCTAAGAAAGAGAGTTCCTCGCTTAAGTTTGGAACCTTTGTCACCTCCTTCTTTGACACTTCTTACAATCAACTCTATCCCTGTTCTTCTTCAAATCCCATCCCTGAGGATAAATCCAAAGACACTAAGTCTACGGATAAAGGAAAGTCCATTCTCCTTCCTCAGAAGGCAACCAGGAAAGCAAAGCTGAAAGTTCCTTCTAAACCTTCAGCTAAGCAATCCTCTAGCTCTGTGATAGAAATCTTTGATCTCTGTCCTCCAAAGCTGAAGATTGACCTTAAACCTTCAAGATCTGAAGGAATGAAAATTCCTCCTAGATCTCAAGAGAAAAGTCTTCTTGGACCTGGCCCTGCTCATCTTAAACTTGCAAAACCTTCTACTCCTGGTCCTAAAACCATTTCTAAATACAGAAAGTGTTATCACTGTGGTTTTACTGATCATATTGCAAGTAAATGTCCAACCGCCACTAAAGCTGATAAAATAGCTAAAGTGAAGAAAAATGCTTCTAAAGCTGAGAAGGTCACCAAGGTGAAAAATACCACTAAGGTTAAGAAATTAACCAAAGTGAAGACTATCACTGAAGCTGAATCTTCGTCAGCTGAGAATACTACTGAACTTACATTATCCACTAACTCTGAAGGACCCATTGAAAAGTGGGTACCAAACAACGCTTAATCTTCCTTATGTGTGCAGGGATCAAAGGGCATCTGGTATCTTGATAGTGGATGTTCTCGTCATATGACTGGACAAAAAGACCTGCTCACTGAATACAAGGAAGAAAAAGGTCCCTCTGTGACCTTTGGTGGAAATGGTAAAGGATTTACCCGAGGGTTTGGTGTCCTCAGCAATGGGACAACTACCTTTCGAAGAGTCGCTTACGTAGATGGACTGAAGCATAATCTTCTAAGCATCAGTCAGCTATGTGATAAAGACTATGAAGTACGCTTTACTAAGAAAGCATGTTCAGTGTTAAATGAGAAAGGAAAACTTGTTCTCAGTGGTCATCGCTGAGAAAATGTCTGTGTAATAGATATGGACTCTACTGTCACTGAAAACTTATGTTTTCTATCTAAAGCCTCTTCTGATGTCAACTGGCTATGGCATAAAAGGCTCTCTCATCTAAACTTCAAAACCCTGAATTCTCTCTCATCAAAGGAACTGGTTTCTGGTCTTCCTCAGCACTCATATGCTAAAGAATCTCTCTGCTCAGCATGTGAAAAAGGAAAACAAACAAAAGCAAGTTTCAAGTCGAAACAAGTTCCCTCAGTGACAAGTCCTCTTCAGCTCTTGCATATGGATCTATTTGGCCCTGTCAACATCCAATCAATAGCTGGAAAGAAATATACACTTGTCATTGTAGATGAATTTTCTCGCTACACCTGGGTTATCTTTCTTCGCTGTAAGAGTGATACTCCAGAAGAACTGATATCTTTTGTAAAAAAGATGGAAGTGCTGAACAATCTTACTGTTCGTTCAATAAGAAGTGATCATGGAACTGAATTCAAAAATAGTTCTCTGAACAATTTCTTTGAGAACAAGGGAATCTCTCACAACTTCTCTTCAGTAAGAACACCTCAGCAAAATGGAGTCGCTGAAAGAAGAAACAGAACGATCATAGAAGCTGCTAGATCAATGCTCAGCGATTCTCATCTCCCTACTCAATTTTGGGCTGAAGCTGTAAACACTGCATGTTTTACTCAAAACAGATCGCTGATAATAAAGCGATTTGGGAAGACAGCTTATGAACTTTTTGTTGGAAGGAAGCCTTCTATCAGTTTTCTTCATATCTTTGGTTGTCAGTGTTTTATCTTAAACAACAGAGATCAACTTGGAAAGTTCGACCCAAAAGCTGATGATGGAATATTTCTAGGATATTCCTCCATCTCCAAAGCCTACAGAGTCTTCAACAAGAGAAGACAAACCGTAGAAGAAACAATTCACGTCACTTTTGATGAAACTCGCTCAGCGAACTCAAAACCAATCGCTGACAATGAAGAGTTAAATGCTTGGATGCTTTCTCACTACAGAGAAACTGAACCTTTCTTTTCTAACCATCAGCATTCAGATCCTCCAGTCGCTGATGATGATCCAAACATTATACATCCTACCGCTGAATCCAACTCATGGGTTTCAGCTGAACCTTTAAACACACTCCTACCATCAAATCTGCCTTCGTTTGAAAACCTCTCCAGTGAATCTACTCAACAGTTGATCGCTGATGAACCTCAATCGTCATCATCGATAAACATTCAAATTGTTGATCCCACCTCTGAGTTAAGCAATAATGCTCCTGCTCAGCGATGGACCAAAGATCACCCAATAGATCAAATTCTTGGTGATCCAGATGCAGGTATTCAGACACGACGAAGCTCAGGTAATATTTGTCTCTTTGTAAACTTTCTCTCTTTAATAGAACCAAAGAAGACTGATGATGCCCTCAGAGATCCAAACTGGGTCAGTGCTATGCAAGAAG
The DNA here is from genome assembly GCA_023525745.1 of Arctium lappa. NCBI lineage: Eukaryota > Viridiplantae > Streptophyta > Magnoliopsida > Asterales > Asteraceae > Arctium > Arctium lappa. The sequence continues at coordinate 20,334,057 of CM042048.1, read as the reverse complement.
AGCTGACTGAGTTCTCTCGAAACAAAGTTTGGAATCTCATTCCTAGACCATCTGATAAAACTGTAATAGGCACCAAATGGGTGTTTAGAAACAAGTTAGATGAACATGGAACTGTAACCCGCAACAAGGCTCGACTTGTTGCTCAGGGATACAGACAAGAGGAAGGCATAGACTATGATGAAACCTTTGCCCCTGTGGCCAGGCTCGAAGCAATTCGACTATTCTTAGCTTATGCAGTCTATAAAGACTTCATCGTCTATCAAATGGACGTAAAATCAGCGTTTCTAAATGGAAAGCTGAATGAAGAAGTCTATGTAGAACAACCACCAGGGTTCTATGACCCTAAGCATCCAAATTATGTTTATAAATTGGATAAGGCTCTCTATGGTCTAAAACAAGCCCCTCATGCTTGGTATGACACTCTCTCATCTTTTCTTATCTCTGAAAATTTTGAACGTGGCAAGATTGATAATACGTTATTTTTCAGAAAGATAAAAGGTCATATAATTCTTGTACAAATATATGTCGATGACATAATATTTGGTTCTACTAACCCATCTCTGTGTACTCGCTTCGCTGAAAGAATGAAGAAAGAATATAAAATGAGTATGATGGGTGAGCTGACATATTTTCTTGGTCTTCAGATTAAACAATCTGACAAAGGTACGTTTATCAACCAAGGTAAGTATGTTAAAGATATGCTGAAGAAGTTTGATCTTACTCAAGCTTCAGCGATGAAAACTCCTATGGCACCACCCCTGACACTTAACAAAGATCCTTCTGGAAAACCTGTTAATGTCACTGCCTATAGAGGAATGATAGGCTCTCTGTTGTATCTCACAGCAAGCCGACCTGACATCATGTACTCTACATGTTTATGTGCACGCTATCAATCTGAACCCAAGGAATCCCATCTGATCGCTGTAAAGCGAATTTTCAGATATCTGAAAGGAACTTCTAACCTAGGTCTTTGGTATCCCAAAGACTCAGGGTTCGATCTAACTGGTTATTCTGATAGTGATTTTGCAGGATGTAAACTTGACAGAAAGAGTACCACTGGTGGATGTCAACTCTTGGGAGGAAAGCTGGTAAGTTGGACAAGCAAGAAGCAAAATTCTGTGTCCACTTCCACAGCTGAAGCTGAATACGTAGCCGCTGGAAGCTGTTGTTCTCAAATCTTATGGATGAAAAATCAACTATTAGATTATGACCTTCAGCTGTCAAAAATTCCTATCTATTGCGACAGCACTAGTGCTATCGCTATAGCAAATAATCCAGTGCTACATTCAAAGACAAAACACATAGAGATCAGATATCACTTTATCAGAGATCATGTGATGAATGGTGATATTGAACTTCACTTTATCCCTACTGACTTTCAGCTTGCTGATATATTCACCAAACCTCTTGATGAGACAAGGTTCAACTTTCTCATCAGTGAGCTTGGAATGCTGAATCTTGAAGAATAATTCTTCAGCATTCATGCATTATGTCAGCAATCAAAAGTTTCTTTTCATCATTCTCTGATAAGTATTCTGACTCTCAGGTATGATTTCTCAATCCCTACAACTGAATCTTCATTCAGTTATATAAAACTTAATCACTGAATTTTTATTCAAATGATTAAAAGCTTTTTGAAATTAAATTTATCACTGATATTTATATTCAGTGATCCTTTTAAAAGAAAATATATCCCTATCTTTTCATCAGGGATACTTTCAAAAAGAGAAAATTCTATCGCTGATTTTTCTTCAGTGAAAATTTCAAAACGGAAAAATGAAACGTCTCTTTCCCATGACGTCATTTGAGCGGATAATCCACGACACGCCTTTTCTGACACGTTCGTCCGTTGCTCTTCTATCCAATCAACTTTGTGGACCGTGTCAATGTCATGATGATTTTTTCCCGCTTCATTCCTTCTCTCTCCTCTATCTCTTTGTATAAAAGGAATTCTTCTCTCCTTTATACGGTTTACGCTTTCAAAACTTTCTAAGCAAGAAACTCTCTCTCAAGAACACTCAAGCAAGTAAAACCAGAATTTTGAATCTGCCAATCTTCGTCTTCGAAATAAACAGGTTTATTTCATGTTTATGTGCATTGTTTATCTGCTTTCTATTTTTTTAAAATCCTACTCGTTCTTGTTCATCATGGATTTTATAATTTATTTTGCTTAAAAACTAAAAATCATTCTTTCTGATTTTATGTTTTTTTTAAATAAAAACCTTTTGGTTTTTAAAGTGTTCTTCATTCTTTCTACCCAGAACACTATTTTTTTTCTCTTCCTAAAAATAACTTGATATTCTTCCAGTTTCCCCTCATTTAGAGAAACTGGTAATCATATTATTTTTAAACCATAATCATTTCTTCTATTATGATTCTTTCCATAACAGAAATGGCACAATCTTCAATCGTTGCTTCCAAGAATGTGCGATTCGCTATCACTGAAGTTGAGATTACTAAATGTAATCACTTGGGAAGACTCGACTTCAAAGCTGACAAATACCCACATCTGGTGGAAGCTGCTGACTTTCTTAAACAATCATGCATAGCTTACGCGATCACTGTGGATCCTAAGCCTTCAAAGACTCTACTCCAGCAGTTCTGGTTCACTGCTGATGCCACTGAACTCACCAACAAAAAGGGTGAGCGAGTCCCTGCTATCTCCTTCAGCACGGATTTGGGTCCAGGGAGCATGACCGCTCTTAGCCTCAGGAAATCCTTGAGATTTCCTGACAAACCAAAGAGTGGGTTCGACGCACTCCCCACTGATGCTGAGCTGATCTCCTTTCTGGATGCAATGGGTTATTGTTGGGAAAACAAACCGAGATCGTCTATTCCCAACAAAAAGCTCACCAAGATTCTCAAAGCTCGGATGCCTTCACAACTGAACTTCATCTTCTCGCACATCATTCAGTGCATGAGCGGGAAGAGTGGTTCGCTGGATCAAGCCAGCAAAATACAACTGCAAATGGCCTACTCAGTAGTCGCTGGTCAAAACTTTGACTACGCCACTGCCATCTTTGAAGACCTGAGGTCGAGATTAGAGAAGCCTGAACGAGATCCCAAGATCTCGTACGTACGTTTCATATGTACGTACATCAAGTTCCTCTATCCCAACACCTATCCCACCAAAGATGATGGCACTTTTGCCAGGATAGGTCAACGATCACTGGAGGTTAAGCCACTCGCCAACGAGGTAAGTATCTCTCTCCTTCGTTCTCGTCTCTCTCTCCATTCTTCTTCTTTTTCAGCGACCACGCAGACGGTTCCTTCGTCTGCTATCCCTGTCGCTACCACTACTTCCAAACGTCCGTCAGCTGGTCCAATTGGTTCTTCTAAGAAGGCCAAAAAGACTAAGGAAAGTACACCTTCTAGTACTATACCTGAGGAAGCTTCTCAACAAGCTGCCTTAGATGCTTTTGTGGGTCTTTCCTCCACAACTCCCGCAGTCACTCAACCTGCCGTGTCAGCGATTTCAATCGCTGTCACACCATCAGTGACCCCACCTACTATCTCATTCGCTGAGATTAACCCCAACCTTACTTCTATCCCCATAAATCTTCCCTCTCCTTCTTTGGTCTCTGAACCCGCTACCACCTCTCTACCTATAGGACCTGAACATCAAACGTTTGAGGAATCTTTGCAGTTCTATAAAATGTTTGATACTTCAGGTAACCCTATTATCCTAAACACTTCTTTTCCCATCTCTCCAAATAAGCCCATATCTGAACTGATATCCTTTTCAGGTCCTAGTTTGGCGTCTGTTGACACGCATGTCAACCATCTGGGAGAAAAGGTGGACGCTCTCACCAACACCATCAACAACACCACCAGCGCCGTTAATCAGGCTGGTGAGGAGCTGAAAAGGTTGACAGCCACCTGCTCATCCAAAGCTGAGAACTCCAAACTTTCAGTTGTAGAAGAACAAGTCGTCCAACTCAAAGAGTCCTCTCAACTCTTTCAGGGACGATTTGAGTCTCTTACCACTGAAGTTCGAGATCTCTCTTCTAAGGTTGATCTCTGCACGTCGCTTCTACAGCAACTTCTCCAAAAGGTATCTGAAACAGCTCCAGCGCTGCCTCCCTCCTTCACTGAAGATGATCGGACAAATCTCAACATCGTTGTGGAATTCATCCATGATGCCACATGCGACATCCCTGCAGTTGAAGAACGGGTCACGTGTCTGGAAGTTGACATTCAAGTGCTAAAAGCTTCAACAGCTACTCCAGCAGTTGAGCAACCCCCTACCGCTGATAATGACAAAGTGGGGGAGAAAGCTGAAGAAACATCTATCGCTGCTGCTGGGGAAGCTAAGACTTCAAAGAAACCTCCCTCTCAATCTGAGGGGGAGAAGGCGAAAGAACCCTCCTCATCTATTCATTCTCTTCTCTTTGAAGATGATGAGGAAGAAGACGATGAAGAGGAAGATGATCTAGATCTTGTTGATCAAGAAAAGGATCAACCCTCCGATGATGACGACGACGATGAAGAAGACCAATCTATATGGTTCTCCAAGCCGAACGTTTCATCAGGGACAACTTCACAAGAGGTTGTCAAAACAGGGGTGAGAGGTGATACATCTTCAAGCGCTCCTTCGCAGAGCAAAGACAAGCAACCAATCGCTGAAGAATGCTTGAGGACTGGATCACAATCTGAGGGGGAGCATCCTTCTCAGGTATGTCTTTCAATTGTACCACACTCCTATTTTTTCCAAACCCCTATCTCTTTCTAGCCTTTATCTTTCTTTTTCTAAATATACACTTATCCCTTCTTTCCTTCATTTTTCTATCCAGACAGTTCTCACCCCTGCTTAAGGGTTCAGAACTACAAATAATCCCAGCTGCAATCGCTGAAGAAATAATCCCAATCTCTATCGCTGAGATTGATGATGAAGAAGAAGATTCCCTGGTCCATCCAAGAAGGCCCTCTAAACCATCTCATGGGGCAGAGGAAGTGATGAAGAAAAGAGCTGAAATGATCGCTCAACTAGAAAGTCAACGGCTGAAAGTCCCTCTTCAAACATCCTTCTCAGAGCTCGACTTCCTCACTAAAGCTGAACGAGAAGAATCTGCCAAAGCTGAGAAACTGATCGCTGAATGCAGACGAGATGCCCAACTCGCTTTAAAGATTCAATCTTCTCAAGTCAAGGACAAGAAGCTGAAAAGAAAGCCTGTGGAAGTTCAAGCTGCACTACTGAAAGAAATTGAAGAGGAACGATCCAAAGAACAAGAGATCAACGATAAGTCCATTGAATGGTGCAAACAGAAGATGGATTATCGCTCTGATCTTCTTCCAATATCAGCCGTGACTATCTCTGGTCGCAAGAAGAAGGATCAACTCTCAGTGACCATGGAGATTACCAGAGAGGATGGAACTCAGAAAGCTATGTACGTTTCCAAACTTGAAGGTTTCGGGTTTACAGAGTGGATAGAATTCTGGGATGCGCTGAAGAAATCAAAATCTACATACAGAGGCTACGTTGAAGGACTTCTTAAATCTCTCATCAACAGAGTCACTTCTGTACTGAACCTGCCATCTCCTATCCCTCCCAATCCCAAGAAACTCAAAAGAAAAATCGGGTCCTCCTCCTCTGAAGACGTCGCCATCATCAGGAATGAAACTTCTATCAAATTTTCAAGAGATGCACTGTTTGGTCCTCCTCCTGATCTTTCAGTTCTAGATTTATCTCTGCCTCCTGGTGGTCCTTTCCAAGCTGGTCAAGTAATTGATCATCCTTATGGAATATTCTTCAGAGATGATGATGAGGAACTCAGATTTCAAAGAGTCTCTGAGATTCCTATCTGTCCTCTGAATCATCTCAAGGATCTACTATGCTTATGGTGTGACTTCTTCCCTGCTGCTGAGAAAATCAAAGAAATCATCAGCCAAGATTCTTTGGAACGAAGACAGAAAGGAGAAGAAATACCTGAGTATATGATAAATCCTCCTAAATCTTCTTATAGCTGATAGATTAGTTTTCTCTTCTGTAATCTATTAGTTGTACTTACAGTAGTTAGTAATTTACTTGTAATTCTCATTCCTTGTAATTCTTTTCCTGAATTAATGAAATTTCAGTAAAGTACTTAACTTCATCAGTGCTGTAAAAGATCCCTCAAAATAGTAATTGGGACATGTATGTTACGAGTCCTGATTATTCCATCATTTTGAATCATAAAGTAATTTTCTTCAGTTACTTTGTCATTATCAAATAGGGGGAGATTGTTGATCCAAACTTTCTCAGTGATTTGATAACGACCCTCTCCTATACTTAGTGAAAATTACGTTTTAGTATGTATTAGTGTTTCACCATCAGCGATCTGACTGAGTCTGTTCAGTTATCGCTGATAGTCTTTCTTATAAACATTTTTATGTATTAGTGTTTCACTATCAGTGATCGAACTGAGTCTGTTCAGTTATCACTGATAGTTCCTAAAGTAAACAACCAACGTAATCCCTGAAGACAAGTTTCGCGTCAACAGATGTTCATAGCTGAATCAAAGACGAAGCTGCTGAACAATGAGAAGTCTACTAGTGACCTGATGCGGATATCAGTGAAGCAAAGACAACTCTACCAATACGCGAAGGAACAGGAGAAAAAGCTTCAGCGATAACTGAAACTCTTTATCTCTGAACTTAGAGATACTCAACTATCAAACGATCACAAAGCTTATGCCTGTGTCCTTTTGTCTATCCTTGCACAACCTAGTACGATATGTCAGAACGGACAAGTCTCTGCAAACATTCGTACAACAACTCTGTCCACTACACTGTTCATGACCCGGCCAAAAGCATGTCTCCCAAAAGTCAGTCTTTCAAAGCCAATCTGTGAACGCCACGTGTAAAGTATCCTGCCATGCATTTAATGCATAGGGTATAAATAGGAAGTTCACCCCTTCATCTAAAGGTATGCTTCATCCTTGAACTCAAGATAGAAACCCTTGTTTTCTATATCTCTAATCCCCATTCTCTGAACTTCTTGTGCAATTATCTTAGTGTTTCTTTAGTTTGTTTAGATTGAGTCTGTCTTAATCTTATTCCGCAACAAACTTGTAAATTGTATTTTGATTCTTCAATAAACAATTTATTAAACTTTAAATTCTGTGTTTGTATTCAACCCCCCCCCCCCTTCTACAAACTTGTTTAGCACCTTCGGGACCAACAAAACTTCATTCCTCAAAATGAGAAGATGGTAGAAAAATGGTACCATAAAGAGAGATAAATAGAAAGCTTGGAAAAAGGCAATGCATTGAATCAAAAGCATGAAAAAGCCAAATGCATACCCATTTTTTTTGTTGCATTGTTGATCCTACTTAAGCAAATAATTGTTTGGCTAGCAAATGTTCATCTAATGTAATTCATTAAGCATTCTTTTTAACATAGTTGCCATAATCATATGGTTTTGGCTTTTTGGTTCGATTGATGAAGTTGATAGGGTAATTTTATTTAGCCTATTTTTAACTCAATTTTTATAATTTTGAGCAATTTTTATTTTCCCATTGAGTCTCTTTTTCATGTATTTTTAGCATTTTAGAATAAATAAAAGTTTAACGTATTTTAGCATTTTGGTTATCTATTTTTAAGAAAACGTCACAAAAATCTTATTTTTATATATGCTTGTTTCAGGATCGGTTAGGAGGTCGTGAGAAGTCTAAATTTATCTATGACACGGAAATGAAGATAGACTTCTTTTTTTTGGGGGGGCAATTCTACGATCTATAAACAAACTCGACTTTTGCGTAATGGCCGATTTTTGTTGGACCAGACTTTCTTTTAGACTCTTGAAGACTACAAAGCCGAAATATTTGACCAGTCAAATCCGATCTTGACCGTATGAATGGCTAGGATTACTTATCTATTTTTCATATATTTACCATTTCTCAAATGAACCAAAGGCTATATATATATATAGAGAGAGAGATGTAGGTTATTATGCAACCCTTTACATGGTGCAACCCAATGCAACCCCTCTATTCACCATTCATTTTATTTTCAATTTTTTTTCTTTTTCTTAATTACAAAAATTAAAAAATAAAATGAGTGGTCGATAGAGGAGTTGCATGGGTTGCATCATGTAAAAGAGTTGCATTTGAACTCACCCATATATATATATATATATATATATATATATGTATATATATATATATGTATATATATATATATGTATATATATATATATGGGTGAGTTCAAATGAAAACTCATTTTTTATTGTGCACGTGAGAACAAATCTTAGTCATTGATCAAAATTTAGAAAACTAATCAATGGTTAAAATATAATAACATTAAGGCATCGTTTGGCAAAAATAAGCTAGCGTATTTTCTATGTACATGTTTGGATGCATATAAACTAGCTTATAAGCTAACTTTTTGATAAACTACTCATAGTAGCTTATGAGGAGCTTTTGTGATTATTCCAATTATGTCATCATTAATATTCATTATTATATATTAACTATTAATTATAAATAAATATTAATTATTAAAATTTATGACTATTAATTAATTAATATTATCTGAAAATTTTAATATAAATTTTAATTATACATGGATATTAATTTTTAATTATTTAAAATTATTGATAATTATCTCAATTTTTTTTAATATTGATCAATATATTTTAGTTATCAATTATTATTATTTTTGTAATTATTATTTGGATAAATAGAGATGGAAGGATTGAAATTCGTCATACGTGCACAATAAAAACTGAGTTTATCATTTAAACTTCTCTCTCTCTCTCTCTCTCTCTCTCTCTCTATATATATATATATATATATATATATATATATATATTATAGAGTAAACTCCATTTTTGGTCCTTGACGTTTCTGGATTTCTTTGAAAGCGAGACCTATATTTTCATAATTCAAGTTTTCGTAGCTCCGTTAGAGCAAGGGCAAAATCGTTCAACCATGTTTTTGTCCACCTTTTACACTTTTCTTTGTTTTTTTTCTTGGTTTTGAAAAAACCATAAAATTGTATAGGCAACAACTTGTAATTAACGCTTAACATACACACAACACCACAGTAAAAAAAATCCACATCGTCGCCGGCCAAAACATTCTACGTTTGTAACACTTGCAATTTCTAAAACTCCCATTTATGATTTTAGGAGGTAGTTAGGCCATTAAAGTGAGAAATTTAATGAGGTTCTAAATTGGTATCATAATGGGAAGATCAAGGATCAAATCGGGGACGAAAAACGAGAGAAAAAGGTCGGGGGGAAACGGTCGATGAACGGCCAGGAAAAGGTCGATGAACGTCTAGGAAAACAGTCGGCGAACGTGAACGTTCAGGAAAACGGTCGAGGAACGGTCGGAAAAATGGTCAGTAAACGGTCGATGAACGACCTGGCGATTATGCCAATATCACTTGTCATAGTCGCACAAGGAGGCATGGCCTTAGTACAATCTATGCGATTGTGCCCGGAGATAGTGCCAATGGCACAAGGGCACAATCGCGGTCAAGGTCCAGATGGTTAAATGCCCGATTTTTCTTAGGTTTTCTTCATTTCCTCATATCTTCTTCATCTCAACTCCGTTTTAGGCGATTCTTTTTGCTATTTTCTCGGTTTTAAAAGCTTTTCAAGAGTTTATCAAGTGGCTAAGGTTTTTAGTGGATTCAAGAGTATTTTGTAATTGTAATATCCTCTTCTCTCTCAATTTTAAGCTAAGATTTGACATGTTCTTCATTCCCTCCCATCTCCTACTATCCTTTTTGCTTTAGGTTTTTTATCTTTGAAAGTGAACGAGACACTTTGCAAGTGTTGGATCTAAGAGTTACGAGGTTTTGCTTGTAGATTCAAGTTTTCACTAAAAAAAAACTCAAAGATTGGGATGAAAACCTAGATTTAGCATAACTGTATGTATATGTGAGCTTTATAAAAGCTCTACTACCATCATTATAATTTATAATACCTAGAATTTGTATATTAATCTGGATTTAAAGAACTTAACCACAAAAGACTAATACTTGGGAGGCTTAAATATATTTCATACCATCAAGATTCAATTGCTAAACCTTATTTTCATTTACAGAATCAAGAATCTCTACTCATTTTTTTATCAGTAACAGCATCCAATTGGCTTCAGTAAACTGTAAGTAACAGCCATGGAAATCCATCCTCCAACCAGCACCCGGACCGCCGACGCCCTTACACAAGACCCGCCCACAAACGCCCCGATCCCGCCAAACAAAACTAACGCTACCGATGCCGCTACCACCACCGCCATGACTCTAGTGGCATAGTCATCGACCGCCATAGCCGACACCAACGGAAACAAAGAACCACACAGAAACGCCGATGCAGATGCTACTCCGGCCTTGAAAGGATTCGGCAGCCGTTCTTTTTCATCTCGGTCTTTTCTCGAGCTTCCATCAGTACCACCTTCACCAGCGGAGATTTTGCCGGAGGGGATTGTCAGAATGTAAGTTTCAATGATGGTTTTCTCATTCTTCGGGATTTCAAGCTTGATTTCTTGTAAATTTGAGTTTTCCTTCGAAGGGTATTCTTGATTCAGAGCTAGCTCGATATCTCTTTGAGTTGCAACCGAAACAAATTCACCAACCGCCATGCTGCAAGCACCAGCCATGGCTCCGACTACACCCGAAAGGATCATGAACCATTGATCTTCTTGGGCTGCACCCACACCCATCATAAGAGACGTGGTGGATAGTAACCCATCGTTGGCTCCCAAAATGGCGGCCCGAAGCCATTGGGCTCGCTGCAATTGCTCCCCTCGACTAACTTTTTTCTTAACGACACCTGTTACATAAGAGGTAGCGTGTGCTCACCACAATCTTGAACCATTTTGGAATCTCGAAAGATAGATTACATACAACACTTATGGGAGTGTGGCTTCCTTGCTTAAGCCACACTCTCGTATATTCAAACAATATATAAATCTCGAAATGGCTTGAAAATGACTTCAACCTTAGGCGGTATCGTGCAAAATTCCAAGTTGTTGGAAGAACCAATAAATAAAATGTCGTTTGACTTCTTGTTCAAACGTTAGTAATTGCAACGGTTACATAAATAAAGGTCAAAACCTATATTTTCCTGACTGTTATATTCAGGGGCCATGGGATTAGTCGAGGTGTGCGCAAGCTGGCCTGGACAGCGACTATTACTGGGAAAAGACGTTTACATATATACATACTTACCATGATTTACGAGTATGTTACAGTAAAAAAAGGATAAGATGGTTAAGGACAAAGGAAGTTCAACTTACTTGGAGATAACCGTTGTGGTGGCAAAGACAAAAACACTCATTCTTAAAAGATGCTAAGCAACCGAACAAATAGAAAGATACGAATGCTCAGTCTTTAAGATACTAAGCAACAAACAAATAGAAATATACAAGTCGTTATGGAAACAACAAGATTGAAATCCTTGAGCTACGTGTCATATGATCACAAATACAAGAATTTTTCCTAGACTTAAGACCGATTAAAATAAGATGAATCTAACGTTCAGCAGATTAAATATGATGCCAAAGGATCGTTAACACCATAACCTAGGTACCTTGTGTAATCCAAGAAGAAAACGCCTAAATTTTCGGCCTCAAAGTGCCCAATTTGATCAATGCCAACATCAAGAATTATCCCGACTGATTATTTTGTCGAATAACTATAAGACGTCCCAAAAATTCTACCTAAAAGTGCATCTTTTCATTTAGTACAACATCAAGAACCAGCACGATTGACTTCTTGCCAATAAATTGAATGTTTCCACCTCAAAAAAACCGACCTTTTTCATTAATACATATCAAGAACCAAGAATCCATATCAAATCAATGTATGACCAACGATTAAGAAACCATATGAACAAATTGACCTAACGATAACCATCCCTCCTGTCTTGCTCCTTTGCCTCCTTATTTGCGACTTCAACAGATTTGAACCAAAGGAATGCCTGTTTTTCTAACTCATGTTAGTTTTTAGCTAATCTAAATCAATACACAAATGGTATTTTCATTCTAAATGCTATAATTACGCTCAATAAGTTGATAATGAGATACTAAACAGTGATTCATCTATGTTTCACACTTAAAAGAATCATATAAACAACCAAATTGACCAAAAGACAAGGATCAAACCCCATCGAGTGTCAAAGAATCTGGTATGCTTATATAAATCATCATCATTACAAGATTTTACAAGCAATACAGTTTCGAAAATCCAAATTATGCCGATTTTCGAACGATTCCAACCACAAATGGTTATGGCATGAGAGTGCCCAATTGGGTTTTATCTCAAAATCAATTGGGAACAAATCACAAGTGGATTCACTCAGAATCATGTATTTTAATTTGATGAATTATTTAGATTTTACCCAAAATTCTATACAGAAACTTTCTTGAAGTCAAACAAGCATCAAGAAGATAGTAATAAAGACAAAACTTACAGCAGTTGGGAGACCAGTAAATGCGAAGAATCAGAATCCAAGAACTGGTGTATAAAATATGCTATCCGAATTCAAGACTCCGAAAACTGGCTTTTGATTCACATACTCAAATACGGATCCAATCTACAACACCAAAGAAAAACCCCAATTCAATTCTTGATTAATTCAATCACAACGAACTAAATAATTGCGATTTAAAAAACCCAACAGAGAAAAGAGAAGAAGTTTACAGCGGCAATGGCGGTGATAGCAGAAGCAAGCAAGTAGACAAAAAAATGGGAGGTCCGAATTAGATGAAGATGAAAGTTGTTGGGTTTCATTACGGGCCCATGGAGGAGGTTCTTCGGAGTAAGGTTTGGCCCATGGAGGGGTTGATTGTTCATCTTCTTCTCCTTTAACAGCAAACACAGTGAAGCGTCTGTTCTTGTTGATCTTGTGATGAGTTGTGAGAGTGAAAATGGAGGAATTAATTAGGGATTTTTTGAAGGTGGTTACAAGGGATGGGTTCCATGGAAGATTTTGGTTTAAAGATTTGGCATGAATGGGAATGGGTGGGTGTGAATTGCAGAGAAATAATGTTTGCATAGGCATGTTTGTGAATTGAAAACCCTGCAAATGCAAATGAAATGTGTAGTTATCTTGAATTTTTAAGAAAAAGGTACAAGTAATTAAACATAATGTGCAAGTTCTTGAAGCAATATCTCCCACCCATGATCTTTTCCCATTCCACTGAATATCTCCTCATTTTGCTCCAATAGTGATGTTGCCTCCTTTCTTCCATAGGCTTTTCTAAAGCTTTTCTAAATTTCCACGGGCAATGCTATTTGCACCAAAAAGTGAAGGTGTTGAATGCATTATTTTCCGTCTCAATTATTTTTAATGAAACATATGTCATTTCACTTGACATATATACATATATATATATATATATATATATGTGTTGATTTTATAAATTTATTTATAAATTTATAAAACTTGTAACTTTTGATTTTATTTTATTTTATAAATTTGTAACTTTTGATTTTATTATAACTTTGTAAAATATATTTTTCTTTATGTTAGTCACATTCCAATATTCTCTTGTAAGACTCGGTTTTAAAAACGTGTAATTATTTCTTACCCGAATTGAACCGTAATTAAAAATAGCAACCAAAGATAGTTGGGGGGTTATAAACCCACCAATTAAGTAAACTCGTTATAATTACTACATATCGTCCCTTCTTCTTCTTTTTTCATATCTCTCTCTCTCTCTCAAAATCTCTCCAAATTCTCTCTATATTTACTCTCAATCCATTGAAGTGATCGACGAAACAATTACATATTCGGAATCTACGCTTCGAATCCGCCCTAGAGGTATAAACTTCTTCCTAGGTCCACTCCGCCAACGTGGCATGAACATGTTTTTACAATTGGGTACGTTAATGGTAACCATTATGTGAAATTAGATATGGCAGAAGGATACCCGTTTCCGTAAATTGTAGGACATTTTTTCCATTACAGTTATATGTGTGCTGCTGGATGGGCTACCCCGTATTCAGAGCGAATACAGAATTACATGCAGCTTTTACGTGTTAATTGTACTACGGATAATGTTATTTTAGAATAATCAAATGTAATATAGATTATTTTATGTTCTATGTTAAATCGCAATATTTATGTTTTGTTTTTATAATTATATAATTATAAAAAATTAGTAATATTTACATTTATAAATATTTATTTCTTTTTAAATCAAACCAAAAAGTAAAAAAAATAACTTTTAAAACTATATAATACAAATAAATAAAAATATATAATAAAAATAAACAAAAGAAAAAAATAAAAAAATAAAAGACAAAAAAAAAACACAATCATATATGTAATCATTAAGGTGCAAATAGCAAAAATATTGGTGCAATTAGTCTCCCCCATTTCCACTTGTGTAAACTTCATATCATATATGGGTATGTATCAAGGCATACCTTTTATATTTAAATTTTGATGATTTCAAATTCTTTTTTATTTAAATCCTATGTATTCTAATCATCTTCTGCCCAAATACCTGAGAGTTTAGTCTTTTGATATGCAACTATGGTGTTATTTGTCAAATTTGTTTCTAGTTGGACCTGAAAGGATGATTTTTAAGAGTAAGTAATCATCTGTAGCTGAGATGCTTTCACAACTACACTTCGCTCGCTCATGAAAGGATAGGATACATATAGCTTCTTAAATACAATCATCTCATTCTTCTGTGATCATAGAGTTGTTGGAAGACCGGTCAGTGCCAACAAAACAAACCTAGAATGGTTTGAATTTGACCATGTTAATGATTCTTATTGGACGGATTTGGAAGAGCAATTGGTGCAAGATAATGAGAATTAAAAGTGTTTTTTGTTTAGTAATCATGAAATGGGGTTAGAGGAACAATAAGAGCTTGTTGAGATATAGCTTGTATTGAAGTTCCGAGAGGGTATCTATTTTCCTTGAAAAATTCCTCGCTTAGACGGTTTGGACTTTTGTTAGAAGAATCAGAAACTGAAGTTGATAGCTTAGTGCACGAGTGGTCTTCAAATAATGTTGTGATGCACAAGTTGGTCATAGTTCAATATTTTTGGGTGAATCAATGTAAATTATGAGCTCAATTATACAAACCTTTGCCCCTTTTGTTTTTACAAGACTCGACGGATGCAAGATAATGTCATTGCTTCCAGACATCTGGTAAAAAATTGTCTCATTTTGCTAGATATTTGACTATTGTGCAACTTTTCTGCTTTATTGTTTAAATTTTGCCATTTTTCTTGATAGTATACTTGATTATATGCAATTTATATTGATACAAGACAACTTTGTTTCATCAAGTGTGTATGTGATGCAACGTAGGTTTGCGAAAGGATCGGTAAACGTCTAAACCCTTTGATAGACGAAAATTATGAAATGTAAAACTCAAAAACTAAGAGAAAACTCTTAAAACTCTCAAGGAGAATAATAGTATTGATTAATTGAAAAGCAATGAATCCCAATAGTCCTATTTATAATCCTAAACTAGAAAAGATAACGTAAACTAATAACATAATTAGGATAAATACTAAGGAAATAAAAAGGAAAAGACAATCTAAGGAAAAGGAAACGAAATACGCTTGGATATGGCTTAAAAAGAAGGTTCAGGCTAGTTTCAGCTCTAGTTTAAACTAGCGTGAAAGTCTTAGTTGCTTCTGTTCGAAATTTGAAAACAGTGGTTGGGGCGACTTTCATGCTAGTTATAACTATTAATCTGTTAAACGTAAAGATAACCAGCACAAAGCATACATTTTTTATTAACGAATTACCAAAAACTAACAACATACAAGTGATACAACACATCCAACAAAATCTAGAGAACCCAAGATTCAGAAAAAGCAAATCTATCAAACCCATTAAAGAAATTTGATAAAGAAAGGGAAAACCAACAAATTTGGCTTTGCCTTGATTCTTTTTAATAAATTTGGCTAATAATAACATTAAAAAAAAAAAAAAGATGTAGGGCCACACCACAGGTGTTGCAGGGGCTGAGGGATGGTTAATTTGTATTTTTTTAATAGAAACATATTCTAATATGGAATTATTTGAGTTTAAATTTTTGATAGAAATTGAAGAAATATATTCTAATATTGATAACATAGCGTATATACCCAACCTATTTATTATTATTTAAAGTAAAGAGGGAGGGCCACAAAGTCTTTGATTCATTTGGTATGAGTGAGTTGGGATTAAGGTATTTTTTTGGCAAAAATAAGTTAGTTTATTTTCTGTCTACATGTTTGGATGACCATAAGCTAGTTTATCAGTTAGCTTATAAGCTAGCTTTTTGATAAGCTTTTTGTGATTATTCCAATTATACTCCTCATTAATATTCATAATTATATATTAACTTTTAATTATAAATAAATAATTAATCTCCTTTTTGGTAATTTAAATGCTTATAAGCTAGTTTTTGCCAAACGTGACTTTTTCATCAGCTAGCTTATCAGCTACCAGCTAGCTTATCATCCATAAGCTAGCTTATCAGCTAGTTTGTCAAACATAACCTAAAATAACAGAAATATTATCACTGTTATATTTGGGATTTTTAAGTGCCATTTGCTAGAAAGTATCATTAGACCAACAATCCATTTGCTAGAAAGTATCATTGTAAAACGATTATTTTCAAGATTCAATATTACATTTAACACCCTTACAATTAGTTATTTAATTTAATTTATATACCTTGTCTTTTCATTTTTAATTTCCCACCATTATCATGTAAACACAAATAATCGTACATGAACAAAATGCAATGAAAAAATACGTTTCTTTTTTACAAGTTATACCATTATAATTGTCTCGTCATACCTTCAAAACAAGCTCAATATTGAATATTTTTTAATTTAACCGTACTATTAAATATCATGAATATCTACGAATTAATTGTTTTCTATCCATGCGTTTTATTTATTTCATAACATATTAAAAATACATATTCGTAAATCAACTGAAATATATTAAAAATACGTTTCATTCTTAATATAAATTATATCATTATAATTTTTTCGTCAATAATTTTAATATAACTTGGTTATTGAATTTTTTTGGGTTTTATCTCTACTATATTATTAAAATTCTAATACGATTAATTAGTTTTTTGGAAAGTTTTGAAAGCCAAAATTTTAGCTTCACTTTTCTTCGAAGTTACATTTAGCACTCTTATAATTAGTTATTTAATTTACTTTATATCCCTTGGTTTTTCATTTTTCATTTTACACTTTTATCATGTTAACACAAATAATCATATATGAACAAAAATGCAATGAAAATATATGTTTCTTTTTTACAAGTTATACCATTATAATCGTCTCGCCAATACTTTTAAAACGAGCTCAATATTGAATATTTTTTAATTTAACCGTACTATTAAATATTATGAATATCTACGAATTAATTTGTTTTCTATCCCTACGCTTTAATTTTTTTTTCATTTTTAGCATATTAAAAACACATAATCATAGACCAACTAAAATATTTATAAAAAAGTGTTCCATTTTTTTATAAATTACACCACTATTATTTGTTCATCAATATTTTCAAATTAAGTTTATTTTTGAATATTTATTGATTTTAGTACTATTATAGGGGAGCGATCCATTGGAAACCAATGTTCTAAATGGCGTGAGGCGTGGCGTGGCGGCGAGGCCAAGCCTCAAGCCTTAGGAGCCATGGCGAAGCCTTAGCGTTTTCAAGGCGTGACTTATGGCGTCAAATTTCTAATTTATATATAAAAACATATGTTTTGGCGTGTTATTCAATGAGTCAATAGTAATAAACAAGTTAAATTAGGTTATATATAGTAAAAAACCGCAAATAAGACATTAAAAACATAAAAAAATACCAAATATTGCATTACAAAAACTGCGCATTAGGCCATGGCGTGCCACGAGCTTAACGTGGCGTGAGACACAAGCCTTGGCGCCATG
Organism: Arctium lappa; assembly: GCA_023525745.1. Lineage (NCBI taxonomy): Eukaryota > Viridiplantae > Streptophyta > Magnoliopsida > Asterales > Asteraceae > Arctium > Arctium lappa. The sequence continues at coordinate 20,316,188 of CM042048.1, read as the reverse complement.
GCGGCTGTGCGGAGAGTTTTTTAGAACAGTGTTGGAAACCAATATTACATTGAAAACTTTGGAAACCGAAATCAACCAATCAGTGAATTTCTTTTTTTTATTTTTATTTTTAATTGAAAATGTTATTTTTGTCTTTTACATTATTTCATAATATATATGGTAACTGTTATTATTATTATATTAATAATTACTTAATTTTAGTTTAGCTTATATATATGGTAATAATAATCATTGATTAATTTAAAAATGAGATATTTAATTTAGGTAAATTATTTAATTTTAATTTAGCTTATATATGGTAATAATGAAACAATAATGCTAACACGATGAACCTGATGAATCTATTTTCATTATGAAACAATAATGCTAACACGATGAACCTGATTAATCTATTTTCATGTACGGATATGCAACTGAACAGGTAATGAAACAAAAATGGGAAGTTAACAAAAATGACACAAATTCATCATGTTTCATTATCAAACAATAATGCTAACACGATTAACCTGATGAATCTATTTTCATTATGAAATAATAATGCTAACACGATGAACCTGATGAAATCTGTAATCCAATGAAATCTGTAATCCACAAATTCATTCTGTTTCATCACAATATTTGATTGCGTGGGAAATTTTATATTAAAATAAAATTAAAAAAAATATTTTCTTACATTTTAAAAGAAAATTAATTTTTTTGATGAAAAGACAAATGCTCATCGTTTTCATAGTAAAAAAATCAAAATTTAGATTGCGTGGAAAATTTTATTTTGGTTTCAAATAATCTAAATAAAATAAACCTTTATTGCCATATTTGAGACACAAAATCAAAAGACATATTTACCTTTTTCATCTATTATTTTTATTTATTATTAATAAATTAATTAATTTACTACCATATATAATTCAAATGAATCTTAACAATTGATTATAAAGATCAATGGCTGAAATTTGATTTCCAAAGTTTCCAATTGATACCGCCCCTATATGTATATATATAGAAGATAGCATACCGATAGATATTTGTAACGGTTATTGTAGAAAAAAAATGAGGTATATAAATCTATACATATCTATATTAGATTTTTTTTATTGAATTAATTAAAAATTTATAATCAGATAAATTATAAAGGTATACAACTTACATCAATATAGACAAAAATAAAACAAAAATGAAATATGATTGAAAATACATAACAAATTAATTCAGAGTCAATGCATGATACACATATAAGTGCACCAAACGACTCAAACACCGTGTTTTCATGACTAAAGTATCGATAAGGACGAATAATACAAACTTAAAATAAAACGTTGTCATTTTGATTTCGAGATGTTTCGCGAGCGGATACATACCTTTGTCAATTGTTCTTTCGATTTCACGATTTTTCGCGCTACATCATGCGCGGGTATATGCCTAGTGTAAATTTATGTGAGGTTTAATAATATAATGTTTTTTTATAAAATAAATATTAAATATTCTGTTAGATTTTTTATATTTAAAATTTGATTTTTATCGTGTATTTAGTTATGTGGAGAGTAATTTTAGGGGATTTTAGGGGAGTTAAAGTAGACAGATATAAGAAAATTGAAAATTAATAAATAACATTAAATGTAGTTGATAACTCTCATTTTGAGCGTTATTTACACGTCATTTGTGAGAGTTTTTCTTTCATTTTAGTTGTGTTTCCTTTTTATTTGTTTGTATTTCTTCCTTTTATTATTTTATTTTCATTTGGAGTTGTTGAGAATGTTTTTATGGTTAAACGCATAATTTTTGGGTTAAAACGTCACTGTTACGCTGTGGGCACAGTCTGCCCACTGTGGGCACCCGAGGATAAATACGGTATTGGTTACGTATTCGTATTCTGGGGGTATTGCAGAAATAAAGGATGGATATTAGCTGGAAATTAGAAGATGGATGCTAGTTGGAGGAATCTTGCTAATCATTGTACTCTTTCACCCAATGGTTATTATCATTCAGCTTTTGGGTATTACCCATTGGGTAAAAGCTTGTTTTTCCCTTATAAATAGGTAGGTTTGTTATCATTTGAGGAGAACACCAACCAAGAAAGCTCCACAATGTAGCACTTCTAGTCTTCTTTACATTTTTAGTTGTAGCTTTATTATTTTAGTTGTAGTTTAATTTATAGTCTTTTACCTTCTTGCATTTAATTTCCGCATTTACTTTCCGTCTAACTTTGTAGTTTTATTTCTCTCTTTATTTAATGCAAGTAGTTAACAAGTATTTCTTTTCTTACATTATGTCTTTTATTTTTATTATGAGCTGATCATCTTTTGGGTATAGGTGTTAGCCGACTTGAGACTAGTAGGCAACACTTGGGTGTGGCCATCATTACTAGCTCTTGAGCTTGGTCACTTGAGTCGAGACTTAAACTCAACGTTGATAAGCCGATCACTTTGAATTGTTAATATTAAATCTAGACCTCGAGAGGGGCGGATTCGAAATACGGCTTAAGGGATGCACAAAGATTTGAGAGAGTCTTTGATAATCACGTAGAGATACGGGTTTTGCATGATTTATTGCGGTTCAAACGTCGGAGGAGATTTATATCACAAAGAGATTTGGGTGTAAATCTCCGCACCGATAGAACTTGATTTTTATCAACGTAATTAAATCGGTAAGATTAAGAGTTGATAACGATGGACACTTTATGGGCATTTTGTAGGACCGGTTTTTAAAAATCCACTTTCGAGAGATCGGGATTTTTATAGACACTTCGTGCTACAAAGTAACTAACCATTTTTTTACTACATAAATCTCAAGGAAAACTTACACCTATACCCATTTTAGCTTCTTATTTAGTTTTTGTTGTTAAAAGCACCAAACTCTCTCAAAAATATTTCCTTCTTCTGTCATTGAAATCGGTGTATTCTCGACTTAGGACTCGAAACTTTGAAGTCCAATCCCTATGGATACGATATCGGTATATTTACCACTTTATTACTTGTAGCGACCATAGTGTCGGTGTATACTTGCGCCCACACTGTGGACCTATACGGTTTTTCCGCTACCAGTAGTACATAAAGTTTTAATGGTTGTTTTTAAGAGTAATTAACATTAAATAGCGATACATTAAGTTTTAACAATTGCTTTTAAGGGTTTTTTATAAATGTTTTATAATATAGTATAGATAACTAGCAAACTCCCTTAAGTTCCAGATCCAATACCATCAAATGCAAGAAAAAAACGTTGATCTATAAAATTAGTAGCCTTATGGTTCAAGTTAAATGGTCATCTTCCCACTGAAAGTATTAAGTAAAAAAAAAAGAGGACTGAATAAAGTCCATCTCCACAGATCTATATACACCTGTAGCACGTGTGTGTGTATTTGGGAGACACAGGAGAAACGCAAGATAATTCATAACCTAAATAACTTAATCAGACGAATATTTGGCCTTATGAATGTGACCTAAATTAGTAAAGAGTGTTAGAGCACAAATATGTTGGATTCAAGATCATAAAGTTTGAAGACCAAAAGATCAAGAAGTCAAAGCTGGAAAAGTCAACTCTCATTAAAGTCAAAGTCTTTTGTTAATAAAGTCAAAGTCAATATATTTGTATTTGTTTTTCTTGTATTTGTTGTGAGGTATAAATACCTTGTATCCTTGTCTTTGTAATCAGTTGTACACACGCATATTAAAGAAGAGCTTATTTGTATATCTTTCTAGAGTGAGAAAGTAGAGAGAGAAAGTTGTGAGATTGTAATCTTGTGAATAATTCAATGACATGTGATTACGAGATTCATCTTGTTTACTTGTTACTGAATTAGAACTTGTTGAAATTAGGTAATAACAATTGGTATCAGAGCAGATCCAAAGTGAAATCAAATCAAGAAATCAAGAAAAGTTCGTTTTTACTGTTCATGTTTACTGTTCAAATCGATTTTTGAGTTTTTGTGCGATTTAGGAGTTGAAATCGATCAGAGTATGTTCATATAGTATAATCGATCATGTTTGTATGATTTGATTTGTCAATTGCACTGTAATTTTCCTAAAATTTCGAATTTTTGTTGATATTTTTGTTCACGAGTTTAATGCACTGTAAATTGATTCAAAATGTATCTTTTTGTATTGGTTTTTGAAATTCTTGCATTGTAATATGTTCTAGTATTATAATCGATCATTTCTGCAAAGTTTCAAGCCAATTGACAAAGGTTTGATCGCAAAACAGATGGAAAAATCAATTTCTGGGTCGATATCTTGAAGAACGCGCTAGATCTCTAAAACGCGCTAGTTCATCGTCCAAACGCGCAAGTTCGTCGTGAAACGCGCAAGGTTCATCAGCTAGAACGCGCAAGTCAAAAGATAACTTTTGGTCTAAAACGCGCACGTTTCGATCTGCGAGTTCTCCAAACGCGCTCATCAAAGCTAGCGAGTTTGGAAGGAACAGTGGTTTGCGAGTTCTTCTACGTGCGAGTTTGAAGAGGAATAGTTGAAACGCGCAAGTGAAGCTAGCGAGTTTTGTTCAAACGCGCAAACTTCGACGTGCGAGTTTTGTAAACGCGCTAGCCTCTGTTAGCGAGTTTCAGCGTGAATAGTTTTTAGCGAGTTTAGGCACTTGCGAGTTTCATCATCTGGGAGTTTGATCTGCGAGTTTGCTTGCGAGTTTGTCTGCGAGTTTTCCTGAGAGTTTATCAAACGCGCAAGTCTCGATCTGCGTGTTTCACAGTGAATAGTGACTTGCGAGTTTCTATACTTAGAATATTTTTTTTGACAAATTTTCAAAAACTGTAATATGCCCTTTAATAGTGATCAAAACTCTGAAATTTAATTTCAAAATTTTTCTTGTGATTTCATAATTTGGATTAACGATCATTTTTCAAGTTCTAATTTCTTTTTAATTGAAACAGGATGTCTTCTCAAGAAAAAATGTCATCAAAAGAAGAGATTGCTAAACTTAAAGCAGAGATTCTTCATCTTGAAGGCCGATTTGCACAAAGTTGTAAAAAGTTGAAAGATTTAAATATGAATGTTGTTGTATCTAAAAGTCATTTGGAATATTATAAGAAGAAACATGATGATCAAGTTGACAGTTATAACAAGCTTAATGAGTGGATGCATGCACATATAGATTACCTGAAGAAGACAACAAGTTCAGGTCGATATTCAGAATTTTTTGCCAAATACAAGGAACATTTTCAACAACTTGAAAAAGAAGTTATTCAAGTCTTGAAAGATGAAAAATGGTTGGAAGCTGAGAAATTAAAGACTGAGAATTCTGATTTTCTGCAAAAGATCTCTGATTTGGAATCTCAAATAATCCAAATTCAGCAAGTAGATTCTGTTGACAGTTATGAGACGAAGATTAAGAATCTAGTGGATGCTAATGTTGAGCTTCAAAAGAAAATATCTGATCTGGAGAAAAAGATGGTTGAAGAAAGATCTGATTTTGAGACTAAAAAGAAAGGATTTGCAAAGAAGTTCTCAGATTTTTCTAGAAAATGTGCTGACGAGAAGAAGACGGTTGAGCTTAAATGCGTTAAACTTTCTCAACAAATCTCTGATTTTGAGAAAGTGATCATTATTGAAAGAGAAAAGTTTGCAAAGGATAAAAAGGAGATTGAGCAGAAGAATGTTGGATTTTTTAAAGAGATATCTGATGGAAGAAAGAATGTGGAAAAGGATTTTGAAGAAGAAAGAATTATTTTTGAGACTGAGATAAGGAAATTAACTGCAAAGTTATCTGAACTATCTGAGAATGCGCTTATAGAGCAACAAACGAAGTCTGAATTCAAGACAAAGATTGATCTTCTTGTAAAAGAAAGAGACAGTTTCGCTTCAAAGATTAAAGAGTTTGAAAAGATTGTTTCAAAGGTGGTGGTGACTGAGCAGACGACTCCAGAGTCACAAATCCACACACCTCGAAATAATTCAGCTGATTTTAAAAAGACAGCCTCAAGTTCACACATGAAACCTGTTTCTTTAAGAAGGTTAGTCAATTCATTCAATCATATTCGTACTTCTAATATTTTCTATGATAAACATGTAGATGGTTCGGGTACACAAAGAAGAAGAAAATATCAAGAAGAGAAACTGGTATGGAAAGTGAAACCAGTGGATGATGATGAGAAGAATGATGAGAAGAAGGTAGAAAAGAAAGGAAAGAAGAAAGAAAACAAATCATTTGTATCTGCATCAAATGCAAAGAAGAACAAAGTGCTGAAAGGTAAACCTGATCTTGCTTACTTGAGAGATCAAATGTTCAGGTTATCTAAGAAAATGTATTGTTCTTACTGTAATACATTTGACTTTGTTCATAAAGCTAGTGATCATTACTGGTATGGTTCTTATTCAGTTACTCCCATTCGAACTGCAACTAATATACGTGGACCCAAATACCAGTGGGTACCAAAACAGAAGATTGATTCTATGTTGCAGGCACCACAAGTCAAGGGGGAGTAAGAGAACGATGGCTCTTGAATAACACAGTTCAAGACCCGCATCTCAATGTCAAGAACAAGGCTTCTAAGTAAATCAGCTTAGAACCCGTACTTCAACGAAGTTTGACTTCTAAACACAACAGTTTAGGACTCGCTCTTCAATGATGAAAAAGAAATACTACTCCCGAGCTGATAAGAGAGTGTACTCAGATACTTAGAAGAGGAAATCAACCTTCAAGGGGGAGTACATAAATTTTTCTAGAAATATGTATTCGGAAGATATGATGAACTACACTTCAAATGGAAGTTGTAGATCTCTATCATGTACCTTTTACTGATAAATTTCAGATGCATATTTTCAGGGGGAGTAAAAGGATTATGATTTCTGGTTATTTCAAATCAAAACTCGTATTTTAATCGTTTTACTGCTTTATGTCTTTTAATTTTTGTGAATAAATTTGATTTTGACTAGACTTTGAGACTTATGCAGGATGAGAGAAGCTGAAATGATCATATCTTGATGACTACAACTTGATTTTCTAGAATTAAGATTGAGCGAAAAGGTAAATTTCTTATCTTAATCTCAAATATATCTGAAAGAAGGACAACTTTCAGATATAGAAAACATGTTCTTAAATGTTCAAACCACTTCCCGATTCTTAAACAGATTTTATAATTTGGAAGTGTGATTTTAAATGTTTTCATTTAAATTTGTGTGCTTAATTGATAAACAAACCGTGTGTTTCCAAAGATAATTACTTGCGTATTGTCTTTTCTATATACTTTCAAGTATTCACACACACCGGTTTGAATTTTTTTTGTTTTGTTCTTACCACGTCTCTAAAAATTGAAACAATTTTTCTTCGATGGTAAGACACTCCGCTTGTATTCAAAGAATTTTGAGCGATATTTCATTTCGAAACGGTCATTTCAAGAATGTCTATATTTTGTTTCGTATAGACAAATATCAATTATTCTTGACCTTAAGCTTTAATTGTTATATCATTCATTTCTGATCATTTTCATTCAATGTCAGATTTTCAAACAAGTCTTTTGCATTCATTTTAATTCATTCAATATACTTGTTTGAAAATACTTCAATGTTTAAAATGCTCATATCTTCATGATTATATCACTGAGCATACTTATATCTGACATTTGTATATGAGCTTTAACTGATATAGTTAAATCATTTGAGCAACTCATGCTTTATAGGACTGGGTTCTTTGTGTTAGGAATTAAATGAAACTTCTATGGATTCACGTTAACCAGTGTTTCCTACCCAAGAAGTTAATCCTTTAGTGATTGAGTGTGAGGAGTCTAAAAGAAATGAGTGAGGGTGTGATGAGGTAAAATGGAAAAGAGAGTTTGGTTAGTCGTGAGCTTAATGATAAAAAGAAAGAGGGTGTGAGATCAGAGTAAAAGAATATCAAACTCTGCACCAACTACTTTCTGAGCCGGGCAGCCACATTGCTAGCATTTCACAATTCTTTGGTGAATGTTATTGAAACAGGCAAATAGCCCATGCCAACTCTTGCTTAAACCCCACCAACCACTCATTTTCTTCTCTAAAAGAAAATGTTTCATATTTTTCTGGGGACGCAACATATTATCTATCTGGTTTTCATTTGGAAAATCTGGATATTGAAAAAGAAGGAAGTCTGCCCCGCCTTCGCACTTCAATCATGCACTTAGAGTCTGTGTTTATCTACTGTTGTCTCAGTGGTTTACACTATGTTGAGCCTTATAAAAGCAATATTCGTGCTTAATTCTTTCTACATTTGCACGAGCACACAAAGAATTTGTTTCTTTGTCATAACATTCATAGAAATTGCCTTTGTGGTATTTCGATGATTGGATGGAAGCCCTGGGGGAGTGAACATCAAAAAGCTCCTTTATATTGTGTATTCGTTACACACAGTGACTTTGTGTTACTGACAGGCATTTTAACTGATTCATTTGTTGATTCAGGAGTTACATTCTTATTTTGTCCGGATTTGAAAAGATCTGGATAAATACATTGTTCGAATTGGCAAAGAATCAGAGGCTCAGATCAGAATGGTCAAAGACATTTCTTGATGAAAGTTTTGATGATGTTGATGCTCAATTCATCAAAAAGTGGGAGAAGAGTTCAAATCAAGAAATGTTGGTTGAAAAGTTTGAAGAAATGTTGGTTGAAAAGTTTGAAGAAATGTCCGAAATTCAAGATATGGGAGAATTATTCAAGATTGTTGAAAGATGAAAGATTTCAGTTTGTTGAAGATAATTTGCTGGAGCAAAGTGTGCTAAATCTGAAAAATCTTAAGATATTTTTCTTTTCAAGTCTGAAAAAGGTTTGTGTACAACCTTGGGAAAGATTGTTACTATTTTTGATGATCATACGCTGGGAAGATTGCTGAAAGTTTTTAAAGATACTGTGCTTATCAGAGAAGGGGAGATTGTAAAGATTTCATACTAATAGGGGGAGCATGAGAATTGGTTGAGAAATTTATGTTTGTATCAAAAGGGAAGATTTCAAGAGAAGATACAGATTGTTAAAAGGGGGAGTTTATTCAAACGAGCTTAATCAAAGAGAAGATCACATTGCTAAATCTTTTAGTAATGATCTTGATCCAAAGGGGGAGATTGTTAGAGCACAAATATGTTGGATTCAAGATCATAAAGTTTGAAGACCAAAAGATCAAGAAGTCAAAGCTGGAAAAGTCAACTCTCATTAAAGTCAAAGTCTTTTGTTAATAAAGTCAAAGTCAATATATTTGTATTTGTTTTTCTTGCATTTGTTGTGAGGTATAAATACCTTGTATCCTTGTCTTTGTAATCAGTTGTACACACGCATATTAGAGAAGAGCTTATTTGTATATCTTTCTAGAGTGAGAAAGTAGAGAGAGAAAGTTGTGAGATTGTAATCTTGTGAATAATTCAATGACATGTGATTACGAGATTCATCTTGTTTACTTGTTACTGAATTAGAACTTGTTGAAATTAGGGGATAACAAAGAGGTAACACAAAAACTAACCGGAAATAAATCCTTCTGATCAATCAATGAATTTAATTCGAAATCAATTCCAACAAGTCCTTCTCCACACCGCCGCACCTCCAATAATGCATCCGCCACAAAATTGAAAACAAGAAGCCCAGCCAGATAAGTGTTTCCTACAAGAATTAGGGTTTGATTTGACTACAAATGAAAACGAGAAATTGGCTAAATTAGGGTTTGATTTGAGAAGTGAAGCGCCGGAGTGAGGGAGGAAGTCAGGAAGAATTTTAACTTTAACCTGAACTCTATCTGCGTCTAGAAAATCTCGAGAGATGGAGAAAATAAAAGAAAATTAGAATGTTAAAACGACGGGTAGGTTACGGTTTGTTATATCATTGTATCTCAACCGCACCTCAATTAAACCCGAATTAATTCCTTTCTCTGCGTCCAGTCTCAAAAGATATGTTGCATTTTGTACGGTGCATATCACACAACATAAAATTCATTGTTTTTAACAGGATTTACCCCAATTAAACCCGAATTAATTCCTTTCTCTGACGTCGAGTTTCAAAAGATACGGTGCATAAGACACTACAGAATAAAAATCTTTGTTTTTTACAGGATTTTTAGATGGAACAGACTTATATTTTAACAATATAACTTTAAAATAAAAATATTTTTCTTCTAAAATATTAAACACATCTTCAGGGATGTTCGATTCGTTTTCCATTAAGTCCTATATGGATAAAGTTATCTGTATCATACAAGATAAAATGTTGTTCGTTTATTGTGCTGAATAAACAACCTGAATGTAAAAAATGACTATTTTACTCCTTAGTCTATATATTGTCCGACTAGAATAACTGTTTGAAAATATTGGATGAATGACTTTAAAATATAAAAAAACATCGATTTTTGGATGTAATTGAGATCAAATTTTAGCACTTCGATTCAGATTCGTAATCTATGTCTTCAAGATCCAAATTTTTGATAGGGAAGAATCTGGTTACACAATCTAAAAGCAAACCCACAATCAAAATGTTGAAAAACCAAATCTTCCTGTACAAATTTGCTATTCCAGGTTACAAAGCTTTTTGAGCTGCTTCTTCTTCTTCATGTGAAAACCAGAAAACAAACCATCGATCTCACTTCTTATAGACTTCACTCACATCATCTAACACTTAAAAACCTAGCAAAAAACCCAATACCCATCTCCGATTTATAGGTTATGTTTGCAACTTGTTACAATAAGAGGGCTCGATTTCAAGAACAAAAAGATCGATTTCAAGAACAAAAAGTTCGATTTCAAGAACAAAATCTCAGTTCAGAAAGGGAAAGCGAGAGATGGAGAGAGTGGGGAAACTGATTTCCAACAGATCAAATTCATTCCAGAGAGTAAAAGAATCAGATTCGGATTATAACGTACTAGCAATTGCCAAAGAAGAGGAACTATCGGCAGGAAGAAGAACATATCGGCGATGGCCAAAGAAGAGGAACATACCAGCCATGGCAGGAAGGGGCGGGAACGAGTTGTACCAAGTTGAAATCTTGAGAAGTTTGAAGAAAATATAGAGTTGAACACTTGAACCTGAAGCGTGAATTAAAGATGTATTTCTTTATTGCAAGGGTAGTTGGGGAAATGAAGGGGAAAATAATTGTTGAATCCAATGGAGTAATGGTTTCTAGCTGACCCATTAAGTCATCGGCTGAGCGAATAAGCCATAACCGAACAACTATTTATGGTTGAGTGAATAAGCCATATAGGTTATACAACCCATTAAGCCAGAACCGGACAACCCCTTCCTCTTTACATTCATTCTTTAAATTTTATTTATTGTATTTTATGCTCTTTAAACTTTCACTTTTACTGTCCTCATATTATTTTTATACAGTTTTAATATTTTTCATTAATTTATGTAGTTTATTAAATATTAATAGTAAAAAATAATATATAAAACGTCTAAAGTAAAATTTGGAAACTACATTAACTTTTTATTATTGTGTCATTTTAATTGTCTTGACCAAAACTTTCTAATGATATATTTTATTATAGAAAAATATTTGGTTCATCATAATTTATAAAATTATATAATTAATCAAACTATATAAACAACTCGAGGGTAAATTGGTTATTTTATCTGTGGTCACTTGTTCAATTATGTCTTACCAAACGGCGAACAGTTGTTATGTCCTATCATGTCCAGGGGCGGCCCAAATGCTGGGCAACTTGGGCCTTCGCCCAGGGCATCACAACCCATAAGGTCATCACAACCCAAGTCTCTTTTATATGATACTAGGTTTAGTTTATATTTTTTTTTCCTAATTATTAATTAACCTGCAACGGCTTATGCCTAATCTAATGCCTCGATTACTCAAACGATTCACATTAGTCGATGTCGATTACAGCCCAACTTCAAGAACTCGAACGATTGCAGATTAATGGGATTATCGATTACAAATTAGTGAATCACTGATAATCGACGATTGCAGTGTGCAAGTGTGCAACGGCCTCCTTCTTTAGTTCTGTTAATCGACCGTCGACGCCACACGCCAGGGTCGGTTCTGGACACGAGTACACAAAGTTCTGGAATCTGGAGTGGAGTCGATTATGGAATATGGAGTCACGACGCAAACACGCAGATGCAGTGATCTGATCGACAAAGACGACAAACAATCGCCTTCTGTCATCTGTGGTTCTGCCCTTCTGAGTTCTTGTTCTGCCATTCAATCGTTTCACGGTTCATCACTGATTAACTTCAGCCTTTAGGTGTTTTCCTTCTAATTTTAATCTAATAAATGAATTTTGTTTTCTTGAATCGGTCAGTTGATGAGTTGAATGTTTGATATTTCATATTTGCTTGCTTAATAGTTAATTGCTTATTTGGATTAGTTCTTATTTCTTAAATCTTAATTTCTTAGATATCTAATCTGCCTATTTGCTTATTTGGATTATTGGAAATTTGGATATTTGTCTATTTGGTTAATTGGTACCAAGTGTTATTGATCAATTTGGTTAAATATGTTTCCTAGATCTCAACCTTCCGGTGCTCAAAATAGAAAAAGAAAGAGTCAAGAAAGGCTTAACGGGTTAGCAATTTTGAGCATAGAAAGTAAGTTTTTAGCAAATGTCGAGTATGATAAATTAATAGATGATTTTGCTTCAAGAAATGCACGACGAGAACGTTTTAGGTGATGTTATCATTATTTTGTTGTTCGGGGTTTTGGTTTATGCCCCCCCCCCCCGGTTGTAACTTTTTTTTAATAATAATCGGTGTGGGGTTGAGCCGCCTAGCTTGACTAGGTTCCAAACCCCTTAAAAAAATTTGTATTCTTAGTTTATTAGTTTATGGAGGGCATATTTTCGGGTCTCCGCCCTGGGCATCCAAAACCATTGGACCGACCCTGATTCATATCATGTTTTATCATGTCTTGATACCAAACACACCCCTAACGAACCAAGTGCATTTGGCAGTCGTTAAAAAATACACCAACTCATCTTCATGAAAGTCAAATTGATGTGTAATTAAACTTTTATCTATGTTACAACTTCACCCTTTCTTACAAATAAACAAGATCGAAATACGAGCCTTATAACATAAGGGGCCGAAACTAATCTTTCATACAAATGTGCATAAATATTAAATAATAAAATATTATTTTACCTTTTGATTTATATTTTGTTTTTTCCCTATAATTAATATAAATGGGATTAATGCCCGCGCGTTGCTGCGGATGGAAAAAAATATTAAGACTATAAATTTGAGCATGACCAATTATGAGAACAAAACATTTTGTATCTGTTAGCAGCATGACTATAATTTACAAAATGCCTTATGAGGATGATGTGTGTGTATGATAGGAAGCTGTCAGGATCTTAATTCTAAACAAGAATAAGCTCTCAGAAAACAATATCAAAGTAGTTTGCGGAATAACACTTTGATATTCAATGAAACAGTAAACAAACAGTAAATCTGACGAACAACTTGCAAACTCTTATTGAATGATTGAAAGTCACAAGCTTTTACACACAACCTCAATATTGATGAACAGACTCACCAATATGAATTCTACTTCTCTAGAATTAGGGTTCTAAACCTTAAGGTTGATTCTCTTTATGAAAACAAAAACTCAGAATTATTGACTATTCTAAAGTTACATACTATTCTATACATATACTGAAGATAAAAGATAATTACAAAATAATAAAAGATCTTCAGTATAATCTTCCATCATTATCTCCAAGCTTCCATGAATATCTTCAATCCAGCTGTCATCCTTGCCATACTGATCTTCATCTTATAAGCAGCATTAATACTCTGAGCATTATTAAGTTCAGCAGTACTAACCATGCTCAGCAGTATTAATCTCTTCCAGCAGTATTAATATTGTTCAGCAGCATTAACTTCAACTGGCAGCATTAACCTCAGAAGTAGTAATTAGGTTCTGCTAGCAGCATTAACTATACTTGGCAATTCTTTAGTTCCCAACAATCTCCCCCTAACTTGACTTTTAGGAAGAGAAGTCAAGTTCTTCAGATGCTCCCAAAATACCATTCTTCAGATCCCTATATCAACATTTAGCCCCAAACTTTGATTGATCATTCTCTGAATCAGATACTTTGCCATTTCTGAGTTTTCAACACATCCAAGCTTCTTCTTCAACATTGCATGAAGCTTCAGTCTGCTATGGTTGTATACTCTATCCACTAGGAAGTATTCTATGTGATTTCTATCCAAAGTCACTGCATATACTCCACTAGTTTCATATAGAGTCCAATTGTTGACTGTTTGAAACACATTTCTTATCACATGCTCCACTTCTTCAGGTTTGAACATCATACACAGATACTCCATCACCAGTTTTGTAATGAAATCCCTGGAGCTTTTAACTGATCAACTTCATCCCTATTTGAAACATTTCTTCTATATCAGACATGGAGCATGTTCTGACAATCTTTGCCCAAGTGTTGAATACCTCATACTTTTCATCCTTCCTCTTAAGCCTGATGTATTTCTTTCCATCCACCATCAATGTATCCCAGTGAATAACTTCAGGAGGCTTAACACCAACAGGTTCAGCTGAAATTGGTTCAGGCACTTTGTCACTACCATGTACATCTTTACATCATCAGTGCTTGAAGGCTCTTTCTGTTCAGATGGTTCAGGTGCCCCATCTTCTTCAGCAACCTTCTCAGCCTCTCCTTCAGTTATTCTAGGCTTCTTGATTATCTTTCTCCTTGCCATCATCTTTGTTCTTTTTAAAGTCCTTAGACTTTCACCGATAGTGACTTCTTTCTTTGGTGGTGTTTCTTGCTCATCTGGAAAAGGTTTTTCTAGCATGAAATCATTGCTTTCTTTCATTCTCTTCTCCATCTCCACCCTGGCAGTTTCATTCCCTTGAAGCTTGGCCATTTCAGAATTATATAGCTCTTTGATCTGCTCAAATGTCATCTTGGAGAACCTCTCCTTTCTGACTCCTACAACACCCTTGAGAAAAGTTATCATCTTGTTTCTCTCTTGAGTACCAAGGAAAGTCTTTGAGGGTTGTCTCTTCTTTGCAGCTTTCTTGACCACCATAGACTTCTTAAGGGTTGCAGCTTTCTTCTGAGCTGTTTCAGTTGCCAGGCTTTGTTGATAAGCTTTATTCAATTCTGCAGCTAAAGCCTTAGCCATTTCCCTGTCTTTCTCAACTTGGACTCTTTCTTCTTGCTCAATATTTGCTTGTATCTTTCTGGCCAAAGCTTCATCTGACTCAACCAACCTTTGATTTTTGATTGGTTGATCAGATTCCACCATCTTAGCTTTGCCTTTGTCCTTGCTTTTTGCTTTATCAACACTGACTTTCTTGACAACTTCAACATTTTCTTTGATGACAACTCCTTTGGCCTTTGAAGTGACCTTGGGAGTATCATGCTTGGCTTTGATTAATGCTTCAGCTGTCTCAAGTTCTTCCAAATTTCTGCTCTGAAGATCACTTAACACTTCTTTCACCATTTCTGCTGCTTCATTCAGTTCAGCAGCATTAACAGTTTCTGCTTCTTTATTTGCTTGAGCAACATTAACTGTTTCTGCTGCTGTTGATTATGTTACTGCTTCTTGTACAACATTTTCTGCAGTTATTTTCTCCCCCTTAAACTCAACTTTCTCTTGCTCCCCCTTAGCTTTGGCATCTTCCATATTGACATCAGCTTCTGACTCCCCCTTTTTGGGAGCATCAGGCACTGGTTTCCTCCTTCTTAGTACAAATTGTTTCTTCTTCTTTTGCAGAATCAATTTCTTCACCATTTGTTTCAGGTTGACAATCTGTTCTTGTTGTGACAGAACTATCATTTTCAGCTCTTCTATATCTTTGCCCTGTTTGATCACATCTATGTTGATGTTTCCCATGGTTTCCATCAATTCAAAATAGTTATATCTGTCCTCACCTTCTCCAGAAGTGTTACCCTCTTTTGAAGGATCATTGGATCTTTTTTTAGTGGGAGCCTTCTGCCTAATAGAAGCACTCTCCACCCCCGTGGGTTCTTGGCACCTGGGACCTTTGGATGATTGCTCACCCAAAGTGCCATGGGGAAGGTCTTATTGATGTTACCACTTACCTCCTCTGTGCTAGCAGGAGTAGTGGCAGCCTTAGCACCCATATGCTCAACCATCTCCTCAGTGAGCACCTCCTTGGGGTTGAGAGACACCCCTGTGGTTTCCCTGTAGATATTCTCTAAAGGAGAATTCTCCCTTAGAGGGCTTAAAGGCTTAGTGGGTGATGGTACAAGAAGAGAATGAGCCTTCTTTACCTTTTTCCTTGTATAAGTTTGGGAGATAGGGGAAATTGGATTATGAATTAGAGACTGTGGGATAGATATAGAGTGGGAAGGTTGGGATTGGCTAGCAGTGGGATGGTCTAATGAAGGCCTTGACCCTGCTGCCATACCTTCTTCAGTGTGGGACACCACCATCATTGTAGAGAACAATGGGGTGTCAACTCCTTCCGAGTCCAAAGGGGATCTCTTCATGTTTGAAAAGACCTTACCTTTGGGGATTTTGGGTACATATACCTCATCAAAGTGAGACATATCCGTCAATTCATTAGTTATAACTTCCTGTACAAACCTTGGGTACATGTAAAAACTCTTCTTGCTTCCCAAGTTTGATACAAGATCACTAAAAATCATCTTTGAAAAATTGTACTTTCTAGCAGTGGCCAAGCAGACCAAAGCATATGCAATGGTGCTGCTAAACTCACTCCATCCAGTAGTCTTTTTAGAGATACAATGCATGAGGGTATGAACTAGAAAACGCCATTGGGTATAAAATTTAGCTTTTGAGAATTTAAAACCTCCCAATTGGCCTCCATACCCCATTCTTGATAGGTTTGAGAACAAGTCCTCATTTAGAATAGAAGTAATACCTGCAGCATCGTCTAGACGTAGACAAATGCGTATCACCTCTTCAGTAACTGACAAGGGTTTATCACACACCCTTGTTTTCAGAATCTGCACACCATTCTCTGTTACTATGGTGGCATTTTCCCAGAGTTGCCTATGATGATCTATGTATATTGTTGGTGACACAGTTAGAGCATGAGCAATATGGCTAGACTTCAAAAAATCCACAATCTGATGAAATCCTGCAGCTTGCTTTGGCTTTTGTAGCATCGAGATTTCATTGTGCTCGTCGATGAATGCCATGGATGCCATTGAACTTGAATGTTCTTACCTGAAATACTTGGTATTTGAGAGAAAAGGGTTAGTGAGAAAGTGAACAGTATGCTAAGAGTCGTTATGAGCTTTTAGGCGGGCAAAGGGTATTTATAGTGTATTGGACATAAGCAGTATTAACCTAGAGCAGTATTAACTAATAGCAGTATTAACTGAGAGCAGTATTAACCAACTAGCAGTATTAACTGAGAGCAGTATTAACCAACTAGCAGTATTAACTGAGAGCAGTATTAACCACTAGCAGTATTAACTATCTAGCAGTATTAACTGAGAGCAGTATTAACTACCTAGCAATATTAACTAACTAGCAGTATTAACTGAGCACTGGCAGTATTAAAACTGTACTGGCAGTATTAACTATACTTACTCTTTTTGAAGCTTATGAAGGTCTGATCAAGGCAATAACTTCCTGTGAAAAATGATTAGCAGCCCACAAATAACCAAAATAGCAGGTATAGGAACACTTTCTAAAAAACATGAGCTCATTCAGAGTTGATCATGCCCACACTTGAGACCAAGAAAGTGAATCTACCCACATCAAAAGCTTTAGTGAATAGATCTGCAAACTGGTTGTCAGTATGAACTTTGGCAACTTGAATGAGCTTCTTTTCATTGCAATCTCTGATAAAATGATACCTGATCTCAATGTGCTTTGTTTTGGAGTGCTTGACTGGATTGTTAACAATGCTTATAACACTGCTATTGTCAATAAAGATTGGAGTGTGAAGAAATGTTACCCCATAGTCCAGCATCTGATTTTGAATCCATAGAACCTGAGAGCAGCAACTTGCAACAACAATATACTCAGCTTCTGTTGTTGATAAGGACACTGTGGTTTGTTTCTTGCACTGCCAAGATACTAGTCTTGCACCCAAAAGTTGACATCCCCCTGAAGTAGACTTTTTGTCCATGTTAGCACCACCCAAGTCACTATCTAAATATGCAATCAAGTCGAATGAAGATTCATATGGATACCAAAGACCTAATCTAGGTTGCCCTCTTAAGTATCTGAAAATCCTCTTCACAGCTTGAAGATGTGATTGTTTTGGCTTAACTTGGAATCTGGCACATACACATACTGGAAACATGATGTCTGGTCTTGAAGCTGTGAGATACATGATAGATCCAATCATTGATCTATATAGATGGACATCAACATCCTCCCCCTCAAGATCAGCCGTGATCTGTTTGTGAGTTTCCATTGGTGTGCTTGCTGGCTTTGAGTCTTTTAAACCATATTTATCCAGGATGTCTTGCACATACTTTGATTGACTGATAAAGATCCTATCTGACTGATGTTTCACCTGAAGTCCAAGGAAGAAGGTAAGTTCACCCATTGAACTCATTTTAAAGCTCTTGTGCATCAGCTCTTCAAAGTCTCTACACATCTGATCTTTTGTGGATCCAAAAATGATATCATCCACATAGATCTGAACTAGTAGGATGTCCTTCTTACTTCTTTTAATGAAAAGGGTCTTGTCAATTATGCCCCTTTCAAACCCATTTTCCAAGAGATAGGTAGACAGAGTGTCATACCATGCTCTTGGGGCTTGATGTATACCATAGAGTGATTTCTTCAGCTTGTATACTCTGTCACGATATGTAGGATTTTCAAAACCAGGTGGCTGACAGACATATACTTCTTCATCAATTGTACCATATAGAAAGGCACTCTTTACATCCATTTGATAGACCTTGAACTTCATGTATGAGGCATAGGCTAGGAACAGCCTAATTGCCTCTACCCTTGCCACTGGAGCAAATACTTCATCATAATCTATGCCCTCTTCTTTAGTGTACCCTTGTGCCACAAGCCTTGCTTTGTTCCTGATCACAATACCTCTCTCATCCTTTTTGTTCCTGAAAATCCACTTGGTGCCTATAGCTCTATGACCTTTTGGAAGGTCCACCAAGTTCCAAACATCCTGTAGTTTGAATTGAAGTAACTCTTCTTGCATGGCTTCTATCCAACTTGAATCCTTCATTGCATCATAGGCCTTCTTAGGCTCAATCTGGGATAGGAAGCAGGAGAGTACTGTGTGTTGTTGATCCTGCAGCTCTTGAAGTCTGCTTTGATTCCTTGTTATCATAGGAGAGTAAATGTCTCCTATTACCAGCTCTGGAGGATGATTCTTTTGAGTTCTAGTCTGAAAACTAGGTTCTTCATTGATTCCCACCTCTAGATTGGAATCATTTAAGTTAGTTGAGGGGATCGCCTCAGTTACTTCTAGCTCTTGATGCATTGAAGATTCATCTTCTCTTCTTTCTTCTTCACTCTGAATTGGCTCACATATAGTTTCTTTTTCACAGAATTCAACAGGTTCTTTTATAGGCATAGGAAAGATCACAGACTTAGGAATAATGTCTTGAACTTGTGTGTCCCCTAATCCTCCACTTCCTGAACCTGCATAATCATCACTACTGAAACCAAAAGAGTTAGTTAGTGAATCAATGTCAAACAGCCACTGAGGACCAGACCCAATAGGATTTGGTGTGTTCTCATTGCATTTGACATTGTCACTTTTCTCAATTATTCTAGAAGAAGTATTAAAAACTCTGTAAGCCTTACTCTGAGATGAGTAACCAACAAGAAAACCATCATCAGCCTTGCTATCAAACTTTCCCAAGTGAGATTTGGTATTCAGAATTATACAAGGACACCCAAAAGGTTTGAAAAATCCAATAAAGGGTTTTCTTTTATTTAAAAGCTCATAAGGTGTCTTGTTTTTAGGCTTGACTACTAGTACTCTGTTTTAGACATAGCAAGCAGTATTAACTGCTTCTGCCCAGAAAGTTATTGGCAGTTTAGAGTCAGCTAACAGAGATCTAGCAACCTCAATCAGTGTCCTATTCTTTCTCTCAGCAACACCATTTTGTTGTGGAGTCCTAGGAGTACTGTATTGTCTCTCAATTCCTTTTTCTTCACAAAAGGTGTTTAGGTTAATATTTTTGAATTCAGTACCATTGTCTGACCTAATAATTTTTACTTTTTGATTAGTTTGGTTTTCAATTCTTAAAATAAAGGATTTAATCAGTCCACTTGTCTCATCCTTAGTCCTTAGAAAATATACCCAAGTAAATCTAGAGTAATCATCAACAATAACTAGGCAGTATGATTTCTTACCAATACTCATAACATTTGTAGGGCCAAACAGATCCATATGCAATAAATGAAGAGAATTAGAGATAGTGTTTACCTCTTTGGACTTATGAGAAGTTTTGTGTTGTTTGCCTTTGAGACAAGCAACACAATGATCATCACATGAATATACTTTTGATGGAAAACCTCTTACAAGGTTGTTTTTAACAAGCTTATTTATTGTTTTAAAGTTCATGTGACACATCCTTCTGTGCCAAAGTGATGATTCATCCAGAGAAGCTTTTGAAACAAGACAATTTAAGGATGAATCAGATGAAACACTTTCCATATTCAAACAGTATACATTATCCTTTATGGGGGTTCTTAGTAGTATCATATTTTCATCAACTACCTTGAATCCAGGAGCAAGGATAATACATTCAGAATCTGTAAATAATATACTATGTTGTTTGTCACAAACCTGTGATACACTTAACAGGTTGTACCTTAACTGCTCAACATAGAATACATCTTCAAAGGTCATTTTACCTTTGGTTACATCCCTTTTACCACTTATCTTACCTCCATCTGGAGTATTACCAAAGGCAACATGTCCACCATCAATTTTCTTGAAATTCTTGAGGCATGACATGTTCCCTATCATGTGCCTAAAGCAACCACTATCAACATGCCAGATGCTCTTCCCCTTGAGCTGTTGGTTGCCCTGCACATAAGATTAGGCAATTAGTATTGATTGGGAACCCAAGCCAAAGTGGTCTTGGGTCTCCCTTTCTCATCAAAATACTTACATTCCTTTTTTATGAGGTTTTTAAAATCAGAACACTTATTAATTGAGTACTTTGTCAAGATTATTGGTCTAGAAGCACTAATACTTGAAGCAGTACTATCTTTAGAAGTACTAACAAAGTTAGCAGTACTAACATGTTTGGCAGTATTAACCTTGTTGGCAGTACTAACAGTGTTAGCAGTACTAACAGTGTTAGCAGTATTAACATTTGTAGAAGTACTAACAATGTTAGCAACACTAACATTGGTAGCAGTATTATTGCTTCTAGCAGCACTATCACTGTCAGCAGCACTATTTGTGGTAGCAGTACTAACAACTTTAGTGCTTTTAGGTATCCAGATCTTGACACTGTCTTCCACATTCTTTTTCTTCATGTGGCTTTTAGATTTAACAACTTTCTTAGCCACATGGTTCTTTTCTTTCTTCCTATAACCAAAGGGTTTTTGAGTAGGTCTCTGAAAATTCAGCCTTTGGTTCAAAGGATTGAAATAGCAGTATTTGGCAATGTGATTAAGCTTTCCACAAATAAAACAGGGTTTTGGTCTATTGATTTTACTCAGATCAATCCCTTGTTTTTGTGCCCACTGATTATTCCAGTTTCTCTGATTTCCCCTTGGTTTATCATGTTTTTGGGGCTCAAATTTATTGCATGCACACTGTTTGCAAGGGATAGAGTTCACAACAGTGGTCTGTTTATAATGAACCTTCTTGGTCTTTCCCTCAGTCTTCTCTATCTCATTGGACTTGACCCAATGCTTTCCACATCCCTCATTGGTAATTATGTGGTTTTCTATAGGAATCTCACCACTCACAGTGTTGTCCTTATTCTTGACAGTTTCTTTCTCAGTTTTATCCTCAACAACCACTTCATCTAAGGGATCTATCTCAGTGGCTCCCTCAGGCAGGTCCTTCCTATCCTTTGTCTCTAACAAGTCTGAACTAGGAGGGATGTAGTTGTTGTTGTAGGGTGGTGGTGTGGTATTGTACCCTATTCCTCTTCTTAGTTTATCATGAATCTGAGTTTGTAGTAAAGAGTCCATTGCTTTAGAAGCATTGGAAAACTTTTCTACATCTAACTTGACTTTAGCTAACTCTCCTCTTAACTTATCACTCTCCTATTTAGATTTGGTCAGTTGGAGTTCTAGGTCATTCTTCTCCCACTTTCAGTAGTTTGTGTCATATGAATGTTGAAGCTCATTGGCTTGAAAACTCTTAATCTGATCTTCAAACCTCTCAACAATCCTCACATAATCTTTTATGTCATTTTCTAATCTTTTAAGGTCATCACTCATGTTCTGGTTGTGATCCCTGTACCTTTTAATAGTGTTAATGCAATTTTGAGAACAAAGATGAGAAGTTACCTCTGTTGGGAGATCAAACACCTCTGCCATTAGAGCTTGGTTTTGGATAGCCTCTTCAGCTTGATCACTCCAATCAAACCCCATACCTTGTTGAGAGACTAGGGCTTGTGCAGAGTTTCTGTTATTATTGAAGCTTCCAGACTGTGCTTGTTGGTGGTTGTTGTTGTGAGACACTCCACTTCTGCATTCCCTAGCAAAGTGTCCCTTTTGATGACATTTATAACATTCCACCTTTGACTTGTCAAAACCTGTTCCATCTTCTCTTCTTTGGGAGAAGTTGTTCCTCCCAGTTCTCTTGATGAACTTTTTTACTCTCATAGAGAGCATGGTCATCTGCCATTTAATGTCCATCTCTTCAAGATCATCTGGATGGAGTTGTTCCAAGTCATCATTAATTAGAGAAGAGTTTCCATGACTGGACAGAAAGGCTCCAAACACATATTCAGTGCCTTTCTCTTGATTTGTTCCATTAGCAGCACTAACTGATTCAGGGTTGGAAGTAGAATCAATTGATGCTGATAGGAGTGCAGCATTGTGAACATACCCAGAAGGCTTCTTCTTAGCCTCTACCTCAGATTCAAAAACTCTTAGATCATTGTATAGATCATCAAGTTCCTTTTCTTCCAGTTGATCATTCTGTCTGAAAGAGACAGTATACATGGTCCATTCATCACCCAGGGACCTTAAGAACTTCCTGTTTAGATCATCTTGATCAATTTGTACTCCCACAGTACTAGTTCACCAATTAGGTTGTTGAACCTGTCAAAAGTTTGAGTCATGGACTCATTCTTGGTTGACATAAAGTTCTCATATTGTTGCTTCAATATAGCCTTCTGATTTCTCTTGGTACTTTTGGTACCTGAGAATCTCTTCTCTAGAGCATTCCAGAGCATCTGTGCAATAGTGCAACTACAGAATTGGTGTTGATATTCATTGGGAATGGCCAAGAGCAGAGTGCTCAAGGCTTTCATCTCTGTTTGCCTTGTCTTTCTTTCTGCATCTGTCTTTGGTGGAGTTCTCTTTCCATCTGCACCAATCTTTCCTGCATCAGATGGGCCATTCTCAATGATGTCCCACATAGAGTAATCAGTGAGAAGAATGTATTGCTTTATTCTAATCTTCCACATGTCGAATTCATTGGATCTAAGCATTGGGACATTTGAGACCAGGGTACTGTTTGATTCAACAACGTTTTCCATGATGAATAAGATTTCTGAGAATACAAGCTCTGATACCACTTGTCAGGATCTTAATTCTAAACAAGAATAAACTCTCAGAAAACAATATCAAAAAAGTTTGTGGAATAACACTTTGATATTCAATGAAACAGTAAACAAACAGTAAATCTGATGAACAACTTGCAAACTCTTATTGAATGATTAAAAGTCACAAGCTTTTACACACAACCTCTTGTGACTTTCAATCATTCAATAAGAGTTTGCAAGTTGTTCATCAGATTTACTGTTTGTTTACTGTTTCATTGAATATCAAAGTGTTATTCCGCAAACTTCTTTGATATTGTTTTCTGAGAGTTTATTCTTGTTTAGAATTAAGATCCTGACAGGAGCGAAAATAAATTGGCAAATGGTACATTACATCATTAAACCTAAAAAAAGTTACATTGTTATTAAACCTAAATTAAATTATAATAAAAATATGAATTAAACAAATTTTACATCATTATTAAACATAAAATAAATTATGATAAATTACTTTATTAATAAATACAAAATTGGTGCGTGAATCACCTACGACTATGTGCTTGGATTGATGGGGAAGGCGGAAGGTTTTGTGTTGGAGAAGACACAGTCATTGAGATGTGATACGTGTTAAGGGATCTTTATTTTATGCTTATATAATAAAAATAATTTTTATAATATAACTTTTATTTATTTAAATTAGAAAATGAAAAAGTTATAAATGATCGAAATGTAATTTACTTAACGGTCAAGAGCTAACAACTTTTAGTTTCGAGGACCAAAACGTTACGCAAATGCAAAATCGAAAGTCTATTTTGGAATCAACAAATTATGGAGACTAAATCCAAGAGGAAAATAAAACTATAGGGACCAAATCTATAACTCTACAAACATGGAGACTAAATCCAAGAGGAAAAAACTAATATGTCGTTTTGACATTTTTAATTTATATTCTTTATACAAAATATTGCCTAAACTATGCATTAACATAATTTTAGTTTAACCAACAAAACACTTTCATTCATTGTTTGTAAATAGTATTTTATCAACTTTACAATTATGATCACTTTATTTTGTTATATCATCAAAACTTACATTTAACATGGTACGTATTTAGATATAAAGTTGATGGTTTATAACTCTAAATCCCGTTATACAATGGTTTTAAAATAAAACAAAAACATCTCATGTTTTGGGTTGTTATAGTTTGTATGTTCTTATTTTTTCAGAAGACTTGAATCTTATATAATGATATACAAGTAATATAACTAGTAAGAGGTAAAAAAAAAAAAAACAATCAAGGGAGGGGGGCATGATTGGATAGGACGGGACATGACTAATTGTCTGTCATGTCTTAGGTACAATTAAAATAAGACTGGACAAAATTATTAAAATGACCAAATTACCCATAAAGTAGTGTTTAATATATTTTTACGAGAACATCAAGTAAATATATAAATTACTTTATTTATTAATAACTTTATTTATAAAATCAAGTAAATATTAGTGTAAATGACATTTTTTTTCCTTTAAAATTATATAAATATTACAATAAATTTACAAATATATAAGAAGTGCTCTTGTTTATTTGTAATATGCATAGATAATGGGCTCATGTACGGTGAATAAGTGACGGGTTTTCATCTGGCACATCATCTTCTTAATCCTCCATCTTATTGATGTTGTCGCAAATTAACAACCAACGTCGCACGACCACACACAACCACAAAGCTTCAAGATATGACACTTTTTTTGAAATCAAAAATCAATCTGAGATGAAATCAAACACTCGATTTGAATGTGATTCGAATTTGCGCAGATCTATGTACCAACAAGTTTAAGTCTATGGTTCGATTTGTGCATAACAAACACACAATTTGAATGAAGAAATCGATTTGCAAAGAAACCAATTAGGAAAAGAAATTAAAAAACGACAGGCTATGGTTCGATTTCAAAGAAATCAAAAATCGATTTGGGTTGCAAAGAAGTCGAATATATTGATTCGATGTTGTTCTAAGATTTGATAGGGAGAGAATGATCGGGGATTTAGAAGAAGCCGATGGAAGCATTTTATGGTTTAGATGTTATTAGGATAGAAGGGCAATTTGGTAACTTTTTGTTTTGTCCCAGGTTATTCCACCTATTTTGGTGGAACAAGAAAACTTAAATTTTGTTCCATGAAAATCAGATTTTGTTCCATCTTGTTCAACCTCATTGTTGTCCAATGGCATGCCAAAC
Source organism: Arctium lappa (assembly GCA_023525745.1). NCBI lineage: Eukaryota > Viridiplantae > Streptophyta > Magnoliopsida > Asterales > Asteraceae > Arctium > Arctium lappa. The sequence goes on along the minus strand of CM042048.1, from coordinate 20,290,411 downwards.
ATGGGATTAATTTTTTGTGTCTTGTCCCATCTCATTCAGTTTGTGTACCAAACGCACCCTTAAGGATCTCTCCCCTACAAGTATTGTTTGTGTAGTACTGTACTGACCATTGTGGCAAAGTTTGTTTAGTAGTAAAAAGTTAGTGTTAGGCCTTGTTTATTTAAGCTCTTAATCACACTTATGTCTATTCCCCCCGACGTTTTATAATTCAAACTGTTTTTTAATAATTATTATTTTTAGAGCCTCTTATCCTTTAATATGGTATGAACAAAAAAGTGATAACTATATCTCTTAAATCTCATCTTATGTTTGTCTAGCACTATTCTTTCGATTTCAATGTCGGTTTTAGCCCAGATTCACCTCTAATCTGCACAAACGCAAAATATGAAGATTATATACATGTGTGTGTGTTGGCTTTTCCAGAACATCGTGAATCGCTTAAATTGGGGCTTCGGTGTGTAAGATATGATTAAAACTCCACAACCTCGCAAACCTGCCAACATCCGTCTTTTGTTTATTTTTTCCGTTCCGTCCTTCGATCATCGATGTTCATTTCAATTGACATATTTAAGTTGAATTTTTGAGAGATAAAATAGACAACTATACATATTCAAATGTTTGTCGGTTTACAAAAACAAACAGTCTTATTGATTCAGACTTCAACACCACCTCTTAAAAATAAGAAGTGAAATCATACTTCATAGTTCAGCATCTCTTAAAAAACAAACACCGCTTTAAACTCTTAATCATCTAGTCAACTTTTGAATCAATCATTGTGCTCTAACAAAGGCAGTTGTTCTTCAAAAACATATGTTGCTTCATCTCTTCTATTGTTGCTTTAAGTTCATTCTATTTTATGTTATTTGGTTATTGTTTTGTGTTATTTGTTGTTGTTGCATGCTTGTTTTTCTGTTTTCATTGGGAAAAAAAGAGACAAAGTACAAGTATACAATGGATTTTTTATTAGTTATTTAACATCAAATTAATTATATTTGAACATTAATATTTAGGAGGTGTTTGGTTTGTTCCAAATGAATTAAATTGAGATTGGTAATGAAAATAAAGTATAATGGAAATGATTAATTTTATTCCATTATGTTATATTAGGGGTTATTTCCTTCAATTACCAATGTTAAATAAAATCTTCGTCACTAAGAAAAAATGGGTGCACAACATCTTCATCTCTGTCACGTCTCTATCTTCATCTCTAATCCATCACAACAAGCATCTCCAACATATCTTCATATTTAGGTCGTGATACTCTTGATTTCATCTCCACCACCATATTCCCCATTTCATCTCTAAACCCACGAGATTGAATTTCTACGACTATTGTGAAAGCAAAATCGAACTAAATCGATTGACTACCCAAAATGGAATACAAGAAACAAAACTCGTTGACTACCTTCGAATATGAGGAACAAAACCCATTGACTGGCCAAAATTGAAGATGAGGAATAAACCTAAACGATGAGGAACAAGATCGATACATGTGAGTAAAAGACCGATTCAATCTGAATACTGAACACAAAAGATGGTCAGAGGATCGAGTGGTTAGACATTCGTTTTTGTCAACATATTGAGCAAAGATGGTCGGAGCCTGAGAGGATCGATCGATCATCACAGGGGACGGGATGCCATCGGAGGCGGGTATTAATCTGTTCATTCCCCCCAATTTGTAGTGGAATTGTTTTTACACCTTTCTATTATAATGATTGATTAGATTACTTGTAACCAAACATCATCAATCATTCCATTTCAATTTCTTTTTAAACCAAACTAATACAATGGATATCATTCCCATTGATTACCTATTAATACCCCCAACCAAACGCCCCTTAGTCTGACTTCTTTTATATGCAAAGACATCTAAAAAGAACTAGAAGTGTATCCGCATAATGCAGAGCAATTATAAAGTCTAGAACTTGAACCATCAATCATGATTCATATTTTGTTTTATTATCCGTCTCTTTTGAATTTATTTTATGGTCTTGAAAGAGCTAGATATTAGTTGATTATTATTTTGTCCTAATATATATATATATATATATATATATATATATATATATATATATATATATATATATATTATAACAACCCAACCAAAAACGGCAAGATAACAATTAAATCTTAATTATAAAAATAAAATTCATGCCAAAGCGGCCCCAAGCGTACAACTTAAATTCAAGGTTTGCAGAGGCAACCTAAACACAACTGAGATAATAATAAGGAATAGCTAAGATGACGGTCTTCTATCTCTTCCCGCTACATCTTCTCTTTGCCCTTATCTGCTCTCCCTATTTCACGCTTGCCTGAAAATATTTTTAGTTTTGAAAGAGTGAGGGTTAGACCAAAGGTCTAGTGAGTCCCTTCTAACAGATAAGCAACAGATAATAACTTTCCAGAAATTCAAATCAATAGATTTATAATCACATAAGGAAAAATCACGCTACTGACCACACTACCGCCGAAGACGGTGTGTCTAACTCACAGTGCCTTGATTTTGGGACACACCCCCAATGGCATAAACGGGTCACACTCCCCGGTACGAGTAGGCGGGCCACACTCCCCGACTTAGGTCACAATCTCCACAAATAATGTATGCATACATTTAAACATCAACAATTTATAACACACTTAAATCATTTCATAATAAACATGCCATCGTAAATAAATCGCAGTTTAAACTTTAACTTCACATGCTTTTGTTAACAAAAGGTTTAGTTCAGAAAAACTCACCTGGTGTCCTTTGCTTAAAGTTTTACGTCTACTTTTATAATCCGAACCGAAACCTATAAAACAAGGCATTGCCCGGTGAATTTTCGATACTTTCTATTTTAACAAAGTTGGCCCTAATCCCAAAAATCTCAACGGTCTCCTATTATCTAAGAAAACTCGACTCACTAACATCCAACTCAGAGCAACATTTAAAGCATCCTAATATACCCAAAATGTAAATGGACCAGTCCACAAAATGAAGCCCAACACTAAAGAAAAAAAATCAAACTAAACTTAATCTAAAATTGACTTAACTTAGGCTTGGGCTTCGGCCCTAAATTGACTTAGCTTCAGTTTGGGCTTCGGCCCACACTTCATAGACCGGGGTCTGCTACCCATACATGACCGGGGTCTGGGTTGACCGGCCTTGGGGTCGACCGGTGCCCCCCTCGACCGGTGCACATACGACCGAGGTCTAATCCTCGGAGATCGGTGTCAAAAAGCGATCGGGTCTTCCCCCCGGTGACCGATGCCAAACAACAACCTGGGTCGACCGGTGCCCAACCCGAGGACCAGATCACCTTGTCGACCGGTGCCCAGACGAACGAACAAAACCCACGAAGCATCGATAAATCAATACACAACTTTCAGTCTAATTCTTAAGTCTTGATACAACTCAATCCAGAACTCAATAAACATTTGATAAACTCTATTTTAACCAAATCCATTAATCACATAGATATTCCATACCATTTCTAATCCAAAAATCAGAAACCCAAACATCCAACAAGAGGTTTTTGAGAATTAAAATGCTTAATCCTTACTTGACAAAGGAGAATAGGATTAAACTTACCTTGGATGAATTGATGAACACCAACAATTTCAGTCTCTTTCTCCCTTCGATCGATCGGCCAAAGTTCCCTCTCTCCCTCTTTTCTCAAAAATGCCAGCCGCCACACCAAATTCTACAAGGTAATAGGGTTAAATCCCTATTATCCTCTCTTTTACATATATGCCCCTTTACTAAGGACCCTTTCTACTTTTTCACCCAAAAATTAAATTCAATGATTTTTAGCCCGGTTATTACAATATTCCCCCCTCAACAGAATTCCGTCCCCGAAATTCCTTTATTGAACAAACTAGGATATTGGGTCCTCATAACCGACTCCAACTCCCAAGTCGCCTCATGACCTTTGTGGAATTGCCACTGAACCTTTACCAGATGAATTTCCTTGTTCCTCAATTTCCTCACCTTACGATCTAAAATGGCTACCGGTTCCTCAACATAACATAGTTTCTCATCTAAACGAATGCCGACCAATGGTACCACCACATCCCCCTCCGCTAGACACTTTTTCAAATTAGATACATGGAATGTAGGGTGAATACCTCGCAGCTCCACAGTAGCAACGACCCAACAATTCTAGGTCTTAACTTCCATTTCTTTCCGAAACGGGTCACACCCTTCCAAGGCGAGACAAGTAACTTTACATTTGTCCCCACTTGGGACTAATGACTCATAATTCTCAATCTAACCAAATTACTACCATTCGATTATTCAAGCCATTCTGATCAATACATAGCCGTACGTAACCATCAGATTTACCCCTCGATTACATCAACTTCCTTAACCGATAGAATTTTACCGGAGTCACACCACGACAACATGCATCACTGACTAAATACTCACCCAACTCGCCAACATAACACATCATCAATTGTAGACATCACCAACGACTCACAGTCACGAGTTTCTTCATCAAGTAACTTGCCCTTGCAAGCAACCCCTCTTAGCACGACACAAGTCAGACGCAAAAGCACTTTCTTTTTCGAACCACATTGATCTCAACACGCTGAATATATATCGCCCCAACGTCATCTCTTCAACTTCTCACATATTGGTAGAAACTTCCACAATTCAAAACCCTCGTAATCCACCAGTTCCAACTTGGCCAAATAATGCGGCGCATACCTCCCTTTCTCATTACATCCACAATCACTTGACCAAATGCGCAATAAAACCCAGCTTCACCCGCTCAACACAGAGTAGCCAAGCTCATACAAACTATTCCAAATAGTTTAACACTGGACAACAGACTCACTTGGAATCCCCTCTTCATCATTACCAAAACTGACATTATGGTCCTTCGCTCCGAGCACTATATCCAACCACCTCTACCTTCCTCCTTGAAGACTTCCAACCCACTTCTAACGGTCGACTCACTGATTAGTAGTGTGAACTTTTTGACCAGTCGCACGATTTTTATTTATCAACACTCACACCGCACCGAAACGCCATCTCCTCTCTCTCATACCCATGCTAGGGATTTATAAACTAGCTAACAGAAGAATCTGAAAACATACCTCCACATTTGCGTCACTTCCAGACTTCTTACTCTCAAATTTCCCACTTTCCGACATGATATTTTCACTCTCTTCTCGCTGCAAGAAACACTGCTCACCCAACATTGCTTACTCTATTCCTCGATGATTCCCAAACGTGTTGACTCACATTTACCTTACTTGCTTGATCAACCGACTACCCACAATCCTCACGCGAGATAGTCAACCCAACTCTTCCAAAACATTACCCACTACTCGAAAACGCCGCACAATTCTCCCTCGCCAAACAGGATTACCCAATCTGCTAGAGTCCCTTCACCTCCAAAGAATACTTCAACATGCCCACGGATTTCCTATCTATTACACAACCCCTGAATTAAGCAGTTCGACACTTTCAACAATCATTCTAGGGATATAAGATAATCCCTCCCAAAACTTGCCGTATCCCAGAACATACGGTTCCTCTCTTAGATAACCGCCAAACATCATTTGAAAAAAAAAATTATTCTCAACTTTAATGATTTGCACTCCCCAATATGTCATAAATACATCACCAACTCATGGTTACATCCATCATCCTACTACCTCATCCCAGAACAACTGCAAATCTCCACGACCACTTGGCACCCATACATATGCCGTCCTACTCACCCTGGTCGTAATACTAAAATCGGACTTCAAGGCATTTCACGATCTTGTCTTTCTCGAACCTGAATAAATCGCAAATCTATGATTCTCAAAACCATCCAACAAGATATCACTCCTTTTCGTCTCATCGCGACCTACTGGAATCAAAATCCAGTAACCTGAAAGATTAAACGGACTACCTCGAAGTCTTAAATGCTCAAAGCGCAACCCATTCCAGTTGTGCTATATATAAACTTCACTCCCACATACCCATCAAAACCTCATCGATAAAGAACCACCTGACCGAACTAGCGATCTTCCATTTTTGTAAGATCCACACAAGATTGCCCAACATCACATTAGGTACACACCTTTTCTGAATAACTCTTCGCTTCCTCACGAAACTCCTCAAAACCATCCATAACTACTACTTCATTTTCAGCTCCCCGCCATTTACCATAAAAATGGTTTATGATTTCCACAGCAACAATCGGCATTGAGGTACTTCCACTATGTCTCCAACCAACAAGGATCCCCAATGAAACCTACATCTTCCACTACAGCAGCTAATTGCCCAAAAATATCTTTACGACTTCAAATTCCACTCCAGACACAACCGTTTACTGACATCCACATCTCAAGTCATTGAGCCAACGGTAAGCCATTATAGTACAATCATCCTTAACGTCATAGGTCAATGCCTCCATTAACCACCTCCGCTATTCACCACCCTTAATTAGAAGAATACCAATATCAAGTATTTACTACCCTCTGATTGAGCGACACACTTACGCTCTCGAAACTTTCATCATTCTTAATTGCAACCTTTCCCCACGACCTAGAGAGTTCATAGCCTTCATGCATGACACACAAATATTTAAATTCTTGACACGTTTGAAAATTTAGAAAATACCTACATTATAAGACAAACTTGAGTGTACACGACACAACTCTGACTTAGCCATGCACAATGATTTCAAAAATCGTTCAACCTCAACTTTACGAAAAATTTCTCTTCATCACACCCCAATATCGGTGTTGGCACACCTGAAATTATTTTCGATGAACTTTACCCACACAATTTATAAAATAATATAAAATTGCTTACACTAAGCGTGACCAGCGACTCTCACCCTCATTGATATGATAACACATGTCTGTACCAAACTCACTTATAAACTCATGTGATCAAATGTTGTTTTGATTTCCATAACAAAAGTTAACTCATTACAAATAGTTATATAATAATTCCCCCACACCAAAAATCGAAATTTATCACCCGACGCCTTGAACTTGTCTTTTCAATCCAAACACACATTTGCACGCGTCGACACGTTTTCAAAACAAATACCTCGTAAGTCACACACACACCAAAATATCTGATGTGAATGATATGAAAAGCTCTAGCAATTAATTTGACACACAATGCATGGGACCCAATGACCTTGAAGGCTATTTACTCTAACAAGGTCAACTGTTTACATTCACTATAATTTATCCCAAACTCCTTGCATCCGACCAACCAGTCTAGGTCCTTTACTATGCCACAACCTCCAACACCATCGTCTTCAAGGTTGGGAGGATTGTAACACCCCGATTTCGAGAGGCACCATTTCAAGTTAATACCGAAACCGATATATTAGGGAAAAATAAGATAAAGGATTTTAGACTTGAATCCTAGATTTTATAGTCTAGATGGATGAAGGATTCAATTATGAGTCCAACGGTTCTTTCCAGAGCAAAATCGGAGCCATAACGAAGAAGTTACGGCCAAAACAGTGAATAATGAAGAAACCGGACAAACAGTGCACGGGGAGAGTTGTGGCGCGACTTAGACCGCCCCGTAACCCGCCCAGAGCCCTGTTCAAGCATAAAACCCATTCGGGCAACTTGTGGCGCGACCTAGGCCGCCCGGTAACCCACGCGGAGCCCTGTTCGAGCTTAAAACCCGATTTTTCAGCCACCAAACTTCATTTCTTCATATCTTTTGCATCACAACTCCGATTTTGGTGATGCAAGTTGCCATGGTTTCATTTTTGAGAGCTATTCAAGGATTTAGCAAGTGATTGGAAGTTTATTGGAAGATCCAAGGGTATTTGGTGGTGGTAAGTTCCTCATCTCTCTCAATGTTAAGCTAGGGTTAGATGGTTTCACCCTTTTTCCTTTCATCCTTCAACTTAGGTGTGTTTTTGGTGACTTTTATGTTGAAGGAACCTTGTAGATGTGTTGGATATATGATCTAGAGAAGTTTCTTGGAGATTCAAGCCTTCATCTTTGGAGATTCAAGTTTTGGGGGTAAAATCTAGATTTAGCCTAAATCTAGCAAGGTGAGTTCAAGTTGGATTGTGAAAACGTTGTACATGCCAAAAATGTTCATTTTAAAGTATTTACATGTTTACATGAAGTTTATTAAAAGTTGGGTATTTGAAGAGTTTCACTCATTTGGATTATTTGGTTTTATAAAATTTGTGAACCACCCACATTTGGGATTCTTGAACATTTTGGTGAATAAATCATGTTAATACACTCCCTAGATGATTTTATATATAAATGGAGTTCTTTTGATGTAAATGTCCTTTTGTGCATTCGATTTTATAAACCGTTTGGAAAATGCATATTATTATGTTATGAGGCATTTGAAAAATATAAGGGTATAAGTTCATTTGGAAAATGGGTTGCCTCAACTGATGTTGAGTTTTGAACTAATCTTACTTTTGGTCGTTGTGTTTGCATATCCGTTGGTCAAACGTGTTTTAAATGTTTACACCGACTTTCATTTGGTGATTTAAGTAAGCTGTCGAGCCTTGACCCGATTTTGACTAAAATGAGTCTTGAGGACATTTGTCCGATTTAATAGCCCGGGGTGGAAGTTTTGAGCATGATGGCGGTTAATGCGCATCATTTGAGAATTATATGTTTTGGGTGTGTTGGTCATTCAATTGGAGTCATGTAATGTTTTAGACTGTAATGTAGTGGATAGGGGTGTTATTCGGTCGGTTAAATCGGTTTTTGGTTTATTCGGTTCGGTTTAATCGGTTTTCAAACTTTTTTTAAAAACTAACCAATAACCAAACCAAATAAGGTTCGGTTTAATCGGTTTCGGTTTATTCGGTTTCGGGTTATTCGGTTCGGTAACCGGTTAAACCGAATAAGGATTTATATTTTTTCGTTGGACATTTGCTCAAATAATGTTTTCAAATCAAGTGTTTGTTGCTTATAATATATAATTGTGTCATACATTATTACTCAACAATTGACTTATATTAAGTAAAATACACCATCTATCAAAACCTATTTCCACCATATGACATTATTTTTCTTCATATGACGATGTATTCAAGCATAAAATGTAATCTAATAAAGAAACATTATCTACTCCCAATAAAAAAACATTATATATCAATAAAACATGTAAAATAATAATAGTATAACATGTCTTAGGTTTATTTTTTTTATAAACATGCAATATATAAAATATTAGTCGAATGTGTTATTCGGGTTATTCGGTTTAACCGAATTAGGAAAAAATTAACCGAAAACCGAACCGAATAAGGATCTTTATTCGGTTAACCGAACCGTTTAACCCAAAAACCGAATAACCCGAAACCGTTTAACCCAAATTTCATTCGGTTCGGGTGGGTTATTCGGTTTCGGTTATTTTTGACACCCCTAGCAGTGGATCCATAGGCATATGAGTCGGTCTTTGTTATGTAAAAAGAAAATAGGCTATTATTTATATATTGGCCAGAATTAGTCTTGGGATCTCGAGGATAATACGGTGAGGGCTCGTGGAGTCCAAGACCCGGACATGCATCCGCGAGTTAATTTATGTGCCTATTTTTATGGGATAGTTATTTCCCATTTGTAGCTAGTCGAGACATTGGGTCCTCGGGGGCCTTTGGTACGGTTATGTGGGATCGGTTACTAGCCATGAACCGTAAATGTAATCCTAGCGAATGAGCATGATTAGGAATCCTCGGGGGCCCTCCCCCACATCTTAGTACGAGTCGGCGAACTCGTGGCCATGGGTTCCTAGTATGGTGAACTCAATAACTTGGAATGTGGCCTACTTGGTGTTCCGCCACTAGCCTTGGAATTCGGGTTTCCCCCGTCATCGAAAGGTGCTGTTTTGGGTATTTAATTTTATCCTTGTTTTCGGTGACGCTTCGAGTTTGGGTTATCTCCTTTATGCTTTAATTTTTGGAGACTTTAGTTTACTCACATTTTGGTCTTGGTTTATAAAGTTTCATTCAAATTTCATTATTGGAGCATTTATATCTATTCATGTTTTTAATTAATTGTTGGATTGCATTACTTCATGAAAGAAATGTTTGGCGTTGAGGCGTCCATTTATAAATTGCATATTAATGGAAAATGGTTCATTTTCATATTGAAGTATTTCATTTTAAAGGATCATGATTTGAATTGCATTATTTCCATTTAACGATCTTTATAATCATGATAAAAACTCTTGAAGTCACTATGCGTTAGCCTAACATTTTTTTATTTGTCGGCATGTGCAACAGGTTCCGGTTGGGAGTAGTTCTAGTGACACTGTAAAGCGAAGAGTGCTAGTCGTGTGCTCGTGGAGTGTTTAGCTTGGAGAAGCCTTATGCATTAATGATGGGATTAGCAGCTCGTTCTTGGGTTAAGTAACACCGTCATTAGTTTAGGGGGTGTTTGGTTCATTTTAAGGAATATGAATGAAAATGAAAATGGGAATGAAGTAGAATGGGAATAGGAATGAGCATTGCATTGATGTTGTTTGGTTAAACCAATATAATCAATAAAAAAATATTTTATATAATATTTTTTAATAGAAATATGTGTCGTCCAACACGAAAATAAAAAATATGTTTCATTAAACATCGAGAGATAAGAGCGTATGAGAAAAGGTGACTGAGCGGGAATAAGATTTTCATTCCCCCCCAATTTGGTCAGGAATGAAAATTAATGAGTTTGGGGTAATGGGCTCATTATATTATGTCAAACCAAACAACATTTTTAATTCTCATTCCATTCCAAACCCCTCAATACCTCCAACCAAACACCCCCTTAGTCCTTGTATAAGACTGAATTTTATAATTGTGGAGGTTAAATATAGAATACTATTTTGGAGTTTTATCTTTGCGGGATGAAGTTTTGAGATTTTAATTAGCTGCTCTTTCCAAAATTTGAGGGTGTTACATTATCATTTTAAATTGGATAAATCTTTAAAATTCTTATTATATCTTTTAGATTTATTTATTTTTTAATTTCAATTATTTTTTAAATTTTTTCTAAATATACTTTTAATAAAAAAAAATTCACAATTTTAACCAAATATCACATGTGATATCATTATATGAATATTTATGCACATCACATATCATATTATTATATGTGATAATTGTATATATTTTAGTTAATCATATATGATTATGTATGTGTAACACCCTAAATTTTAGAGAAATAAAAATTCGAAAATTTCGCAATATGACGGCTATAAACTGGGTAAACCTGGGTATACAAAACCTGTCATAACAATCCCAAAGTATCATCCCAAGAAACGGAGAATAAAGTTGTAGCCTTTACAATTAATCGAATGAAGAATATTACGGAACAACCTAATAATCTAACTCAATACAAGATAGATTAGTATCGGGTGTTGATATTCTTCCAAAAATATGTCCACTATCAAAAGCACCGGTCAATACATCTCCCAAAAAGACCGCTCTTATCCCCAAGGCCATCTACTCAATCCCGACGAATCCCACCGGTAGCCTGACCTGTTATACATGTCGTTTTAAGAAAGAGGTGTTAGGCTAAAGCCTAGTGAAATCAAACATTTGCAGTTATAATAAACGAATGTAAATGAAGACAAAAGAATTGAATTTGTGACAATAGTAATAATGTTCTTTAATATAGCAAATACCTCTTGGGTTAACGGGGGAGACCCGCTTACTAACACAAGTGACGGAACACAAAAGTAAGCCACTTGACAAGTCAGTAAAGCCAATACACATATAAAGTACACGCAAGGGATGTCAGGCTCAGTGACTCTAAACTTACACCCACGGAAAGTCAACTTTAACCGCGAAAGGTCCTTACGTTGAAATCCTCATCCAATATCGTAATACTTAACACGTAGGACTTATAACCCAATCTGATGCCTAAGCATGCCTCAACATGGAAGACAAACGTCCCAACGCCGGGCCAATATTATAACAATTATGGGGTCATGACTCCCAAATGCAAGCAATTAAGCCACATAATGTCCCTGAGGCCAAAAGTGAAATCCGACATTTGATAATATGCATAAGATGATATGAGAGGTGGTTTTCACAAGGCAATACCCATTGTTTATCAAAAGCTCAATAATTGGTAATAAATGCCCTTACTTGCCTCATTTCCCAAAACATGCTAACTACCAATTTACAAACTTATCAACAGTTAACTACAAGTTCATCATTTCCAAATCTATAATTTTACATGATTAAAGCCATCCATTTAACTACATTTCCCAAGTATAAATAAGCTAATAGAACATCATCAAGGCTTATAAACCTCCATTTCATACTATTATCATAAACCCTAAAAATCTCCAAAAGTTAGATTTAATACAAAGTTTCCACAATAAGTATATAAAAGGAGATGATTAGGTGTTTAAAACCCACATTTTGACATGTATAAGGTTTTACAAAAGTGTATGAACTCACCTTAGGGCTTTCTAAAAGAAGGAGTCAAACCCTAGAATGGAGGAGAATAGAGATGAGAGGCTAAAACCACTTGAGAGCTCTCTAGTATCACTTTCTAAAAGTGACAAGGACCATCATTAATGGTTATGAGGTAACATAAATGAAGAAAGAGGTTATAGATGATGAATACTTACCAACCACAATAGAGAAAATCGCCCCACAACCCTAGAAATCAGATAATCTGATTAAAAATTGCGACCTTTCTAATTTATACCCAACTGGACGTCGACGAGAGTGACACGGCGAGAGTGACATTTGTCACTCTTGCGAACATAGGCGCGCGGATCCCCCGACCCCGCGGTACAAACGGGGCGATAGTGCCACCGTGATTGTGACCAGGGCACTATCGCCTGGAACAATCGTGTGAGTTGTACCGAGAGCTTCAAGCCCCCCGGCGATTGTGCCATCGCGATAGTGACACCCTGTCACTATCGCGAGAAGAGTCACCAGCTTTCCAAAATTGACATTTTCAGCCCACGATGCTTAAATCAGTAAAACTTGATATTTAATATAAAATTCCAACACACGGTAAGTCTCAAAGCGAAAAGAATACTAACTGAATTCCCAGATTTCGGGGTGTTACAGTATACTTATATTTATAGATTTTTTTTGTGATGTAAATATTATTACATGTGATAATTGTATATATTTTAGTTAATCATATGTGATTATGTATATTTCTATTTATATATCTTTTTGTGATGTAAAAATTATCAAATGTGGTAATTGTATATATTTTAGTTAATCATATGTGATTATGTATATTTATATTTATAGATCTTTTTGTTATGTAAATATTATCACATGTGATTATGCGTCATTTATATTCAGACATATATTATCATATGTGATATTTACAAAAATCCACCTAGTGGGATCATATGTGATACATAATAATATATCACATGTTAAACGAAGTTAATCACATGTGATTCAAAACGTAAATCTAAAAAATAGAGAAAAAAATGGTGAAATAAATAATGAATTAGTTATGGATATCACATGTGATATTTGATGAAAATTATTATTTTATCTAGAAAATAATAATATAAATTTGATAAAAAAAATTATGAACTTATTAAAATTAAAAAATAAATAAATTTAAAAGATATTATGAGATTTTTAAGGATTTATCCAATTCAAATTGTAATTATCCTAATTTAAAAAAAAAATATTTATGCTATTTTTTAATTAATAAATTATGTGGCTCTTATTCCTTTTCGCCTTCTCGCAAATTGACTACCTTCTCGTTTGAACATGCCCCTATATATATAAGTTGAATAAAATAGTAAATTTAGAGACCTACTTTATTGACCTCCAATTATAGAGGCTTACTTTATTGACCTCAAGTTTTTTTAGTGTTTTACTGTTGTGTAACATCCTAAAAATTAAGATGAACAAAAAATTTCATAAAACGAAAAGAAAAACTGTATAAAATAAATGTCAAAGCATGAGCCTCCCAAAAAGGGAAAATTAAACATCTGTTAATTACAAATTGTAATCAAGGTGATGGAAATAACAACCCATTAATCTAATTTCTTAAAAAAAACAATATTAAATATCGGGTGTCACCCAGTTAACAAAAAATAATGTTCTTATATGGAAATGGTGTCTCAAAAGTTTGTTTCCCCAAAGCTCGCATCTACCCCAGGTTAGATCTTCTTAGATATCGCACTCCTAGATCCTGAAATACATGTCGACATCAACAAGTGTTAGGCCAAGGAGCATGGGCGGATGTAGGTGGTAATCAGTGGGGGGATGGCCCCCCGTTGAAATAGAAAAAAGCAATTTCTTTTAGGTTAAAAACAATTTTTTAGCTTTCTATCTTAGTTTCCCCCAGTAATCTCTCACCTGGTCCCCACCAACCAAAAAATACTTCGAAATCAATCAAAAAAACAAAAAAACAAAAAAAGGACTCTCAAAATGAACCAAAAAAACCTAAAAGTCATTTGAAATCGACAAAAAACTTAAAAATATCTTGAAATCAACCAAAAAAACTTTAAAAGTGCCTCAAAAAGGTGGAATTATGCTAAAAACACACCAGACGACTTTATAGGTCTTTAATCTACCTTAAAGGTGTCGCCACCAGGAAAAAATTCTGGATCCGCCACTGCCAAGGAGCCTAGTGAGCTTGAACGATTAAATATATATACACATACAAAAATACGTAACATTTGGAACAGTTTAAAATGACCAATTAATTTAACCACATGGAATCAATGGAGGAGACCCACACCAAAACAAGTTTCACCTCAAAAGACGATATACCTTAGCATCTACTCCAACGAGTAACACTACCACACCCGACACATCAAAGACTACCTCTAAGGCATTACCCCGAATGGGGGAGGTCTAGGTGCATACCTCCAAGGTGGTGCCAAAAACTATATCCTCCTAGTGCCTATTTAATGATCCATCCAATTCACAAGATACCACAGTGTACATTTACTCCAAGCATTATGTATGTAACACCCTCAAATTTTGGTAAGAGAAACTAATTAAAAATTTCGACATTACATCCAGTAAAAGATAAATATCCAAAATAAAACTTTCTATTTTACCTCAACAAATATAAACTCCCGTCTTATACAAGGACTAGACCAAAGTCGGTGTTACTTAATCCCAACTATAAGCTGCTCTTCCCGAAACAAGTGCGGAAGTCTTCACTAAGGTATACATCTCTTGAGCACACAACTATCACTCCTCTCTGCACAGTATCACTAGAGCTACACCCAACCGGAACTTGTTGCACATGCCGACAAATAAAAAGGTTAGGCTGACGCCTAGTGAGTTCAAGAATTTTCCACATGAATAAAGATTTCGTTGAAAAGAGGTAATGCAGTTTAAATCATAATCTTTCAAAACGATATGCTTTGAATATGAAAATGACTCATTTTCTAATGATATGCATTTTAGGCAAAGAAACACCAATATAGACGTTTTCAAATCCAAACTACTTCAAGGATACGATCCCAATATAAAACTTTCTTTCGTAACTAGATTCTTGTTGAGGAGAAATCCCAACATTTGCTGGGAATGCCGCAAGCATCCAGCGCCCTCACCTTCGACTCGGGAGTACGTAACTGGCCGGGACTAACAGCCCGACCCGCTGGCTCCACGAAAGTGGTGCAGCCCCTCATGTCCGCCTGTCGCTTAGTACGGGGTTTTGCGCTACCATGGTTTAAGGAAATAAAGTTGCGCCTTCACCACAAGCAATTGCTTTTGGTGTAGTGGTAAGCGCTTGATCCTAACAAGTTAAGCGTGCTCGGGCCAGAGCAATCCCAGGATGGGTGACCTCCTAGGAAGCTCAAGCCTTGGGACCTAACAATTGGTATCAGAGCGAGGTCGCGGGTTCGAGTCTCCCAGTGTGCAAATGCTGGGGGGGGGGGATTGTTGAGGAGAAATCCCAACATTTGCTGGGAATGCCGCAAGCATCCAGCGCCCTCACCTTCGACTCGGGAGTACGTAACTGGCCGGGACTAACAGCCCGACCCGCTGGCTCCACGAAAGTGGTGCAGCCCCTCATGTCCGCCTGTCGCTTAGTACGGGGTTTTGCGCTACCATGGTTTAAGGAAATAAAGTTGCGCCTTCACCACAAGCAATTGCTTTTGGTGTAGTGGTAAGCGCTTGATCCTAACAAGTTAAGCGTGCTCGGGCCAGAGTAATCCCAGGATGGGTGACCTCCTGGGAAGCTCAAGCCTTGGTACCTAACAATTCTAACCCAAAACTCACTCAAACGTGAATAGAAAGCGAACTCTCCATTCATAAAAATGCGGTTAAAACTTTGTATCCCGAAACACCCAAAACACGGGTGGAGCATAATACACAACCCATAAATCAAGGATAAAACTCATTTACACAAGACGCCACCGAAAACTTGGATAATAAAACTCAATACCCAAAAACAACACCTTTCGGTGACGGGGGATACCCGAATTCTATCGAAAGTGGCGGGCACACAAAGTTAAGCCACTTATCAATGTTCTCGAGCTTCACATAGAGTCATGGATCCCCGTATCCGGCTCCCAACTGAGCTACCACCGCAAGATACCCAAATGACCCTAGTGTCTACTCGACCTCTAGACGAGTCTCACCACAAAGTCACAAGTCCCCGTATCCAGCTCACTATGGGCACCATCGCAAGACTTAGCTCCGTATACGGCTCTCCAAGAGCACCACCGCAAGCTTACATAATAACATGACTTGGGGGACCACTCGCTAGACTTCAAACGCGGACACTAAATTCCACGATGAGTAACCAGACTGGATCACACACGGGCATCGAGTTCAACCACCCACGATATCTACCTCGAGCCCTCAACAAAGGTTACATGGTTATCGAGTTCAACCACCTACGATCTCTACCTCGAGCTCCTGCTAACCCTAAATAATATCCAGTCCCAAACGGGGATAAGGTCCCAACTAAACCAACTGACCGACTTATATGCCTATGGATCCAATGCATTACAATCTAAAACGTTACATGACTCAAAAGAATGAACTAACGCATTCAAAACATGTAACTCTCAATTAAGATGCAACTAAGTACACCGTACGTCTAAGGCTCCTTAACGAGCTACCAAAACTGAACAAATGTTCCAAAGACTCAACCGAGTACAAATCAAGCCCCAAAAGGCTTAATAAACGTTTGGCTAAAACACGAGAGTCAATATGGTTACATAAACCAAATTAAATCTTTTCCCCAAAATCTTTAATTCTCAAAATACCATTGGCCTTCAGCCCAGAACCCAAAAAGAGTATTATTTGCAAAATGTTCCCAAGGACTCACACACTCTTAGTTTCAAAACGTCCCATCATTATATGAATGATGCATAAAACCCGTCAAACACTAAGAATGCATTTGTGACTAAATATCCATTTATGCAATAATCATTAAAACACTTCCATTTATGACTTATCCATCAAAATGCCCAAGAATCCCAAATGGGGTGTTTTACAAAATTTAATGAGCTAAACACTTCAAATGATCAAAAGTTACCAAATAACTCAACAGTTGATAATTTTACGTAAAACATATAAATGCTTTAAAATAGACATTTTGGCATGTACAACGTTTTCACAAGTCAACTTGAACTCACCTTGCTAGATTTAGGTTAAATCTAGATTTTACCCTAACTCGAGCTCGTTTGGAGAACACTTGGATCCTCAAGCCAAAACTTCCAAAAACCTAAATCCATACATTTCCAACCATAGGTAAACATATTCAACCATAAAGAATCGCTTTCCCCCCAACATTACACCTGAAATCGCAACTTATACCAAAACACTAATTTTCCATATATGAAGAAGAAGAAGATTACCTCAACCCAAGCTTGAATCCACCAACCAAACACCTCTAGTTCAGCAAAATGGGCATAAACCTCCAATCCACGAATGGGAGAACAAGGATGGCTGAAATCCTAGAAAACATTGGTGAAGGAGGTGAAAGGGATGAAGGTACCTTAGCTCTAGCTTCTCAAAATCTTGCTAGATTATGAAGGACACTTGGTTTTGGGAGAAAACCCCCAAAACGAGTTTGGGGTTCATTGGGGAGGGTGGAGGTCGGTTCTTGGGAGAAAAAGAGGAGGGTTTTGAGATTTAGGTTGGAAAATGAGGTGGAGGCCGATTAGTTCCCTTTTATCAACGCACAGTGCGTGCGCGCGGTTGGTGGCGCGACCCAACCCGCGCGGAGAGGCGCACCGTCTTCTGGACAGAACCCTGTACGGATCACGGCGTGGTTTGACCCGCGTGGACACTCGCGCAAAGCACTGCCAACAATTTGTCTTTCTCTCGGCCGTAGATTTCGGGGTATTACAATGTACGTCATGTTAATAGATATAAGTTTGTGGTCCAACCACTAAACATAACAAAGAAGCTTATATATAATAAAATCCAAGACTTTCATATTGGTAAACGAGGCATCTATCCCCATATACATGTTTCCCAAATGCTAAGACCACATGTTATGTTTATAATAACACAAGGTTATGAACGATAATCATTTAAATCCCACATTTCTTCCCATTAAACCAAAACCTCAAGTTAGGTCAATCACCTCAAAGTATGCATAAGTGTATAAAAAGGGGTCAAGATGCAAAAGGGCTCCATAAAGCCTTTCTTTCATACTTGTAAACGTAAAATCATATATAACAAGATACCAAGATCTGAGATTTACACATGTGGACTCAATGGTCTCTAAAACATACAAATGTGAGTATTTGAACAAGTGAGAGAGATATGACCACATAAGACATGAGATAATGAGGGACACTCATTTAGACATGTATCTAGTTTTTACAAAGCTTTTAAACTCACCACTTAGGTTTTTAGAAGAAACCCTAGAAAACTTGCAACCATAGGATGTAAGAGAGGATGAGTTGAAGACTCGACTTAGGCTTGAATCTTCACAATGAATGGTCTTCAAGGAGCCTTTAATGCTCAATAAACGAGCTCAACAAACCCTAATGTGGAAATAAATGAAAGGGAGTTTTGAAGGTCTGAAAATCGCTCCTAAGGACTCCCAAATCACTGCCTTAACTGATCTCAAAGATAATTTATGAGAAAAATCGGGCAGCTGAGGAAATTATACCCAGACAGTTTCGCGCGATTGTGCCCGACGATTATGCCAAAATGGCATTCTCGTCGGCACTCTCGCGGTAAGTATACCACAACTCCTCCCCCGACCGCGCTGTGATGGGCAATAGTGCCCATGATGTCGTCGTCGCTGGCAATATCGTCGGGGGTGTACCGAGGCTTGCCAGACCCCCGCGACTATGACATGCGATAGTGCCCTATGGCATTGTTGCCCAAAGCCTCCCAATACCAACATTTCACGCGTTAAATGTTGAGGCTTCGAGGTTACATTACTGTTAAAGGTAAGATTATTATGGTAACTAAAACAAAAGTATTAGAGACAAGACAACGAGTTCCAACTTACCAAAATTATGGGTGTTACATGTTGGGTTAGAGATGAAAACAACTCCATTTTTGTGTTTTTAGTGGACCATCTCCACCCCAACACTAAAAACACTAAAAACATTAAAAAAACACAAATATACGGGTGTTTTCCTCTCCAACCCAACACTAAAACACTAAGGTGGCGTTTGGTTCACAGATTCTGAAAGAATCTAATGGAATTGTAATGTTGACTTCCATTGACCAAATTCAATTCCTTTGTTTGGTTCATTCTTTTTCACGGAAGGAATCTCTAAATTCCATCAAATTCCACAAACGAGGGAATTTAACATTCCTTAGCAACTACAAGGTATTTTGATGGAATGGAATTTTTATTTTTCATAATACCACATATGCCATCAAACCAATATAATCTAATCATCGTTGACAACCGCCGATCTGAACCACTGCCGACCACCTACCACCGTCGATCTGAACCAGACCACCGCCGATCACCACCGATCTGAACCATCTTCGACCATCGACCACCGCCGTTCTGAACCATCGTCGACCACCGACCATCGACGACCACTGCCGATCTAAACCACTACCGACCATGGCCGACCACCGACCACCGCCGTTCTGTACCACCGCTGATCTGAACCACCACTGACCACCACCGATCTGAACCACTACCGACCACCGACAACCATCGACCACCGCCCTTCTGAACCACTGCTGACCAGCGCCGATCACCGATCATCGCCGATCTGGACCACCGCCAATTTGAACTACCACTGACCACCACCGTTCTGAACCACCGTCGACCACCGCTATTCTAAGCCACCGCTGACCACTGCCAATCCGAACCACATCCGACCACCACTGTTCTGAACCACCGCCGATCTGAACCACCACCATCCACCACCGATCTGAACCACCGCCGACCACATCCGATCTGAACCACCGTTCTAAACCACCACCAATCTGAACCACCGTTACACATAAAGTATTTTTAATGGTTATTTTATTAAAGCATGTTTTGTATATAAATAATAAAATTATCAAAAAGGGTATTTTGGTCATTTATCAACATTTCATTCCAATTCCAAAGCTACATGCTGTGAACTAAACAGACGGATTCCAATTTTTTAACATATTCAATTCCAATTCGGTCAACCAAACAGGTGGTCAAACCTGACAACATTCCATTCCAATTCTTTCAAAGTCAAAAATCTTTTGACAGATTCCATACCATCAAAAAACATTCTGCGAACCAAACGCCACCTAAAAGAAATGAAGGTCAATAAAGGTGACATCTATATTTGAAAGCCAATAAAGTAGGTCTCTAAAACTAAATAATGATATTGTATTCAACTTTTATACATTTTATATATAGATTAATAGTTTAATACATTAGATAATATTATTTTATTATTATTATAATATTAAAGATGTTCTTAGTGTTTTTTTAGTGTGTGATTGAAGTTGATTTTTTTTAGTATTTAAAGCATCCACCATTTTTAATGTTTTTAGTGTTACTTTTATAGTGGTTGAATTTGAGATGCACTAATACAATAAAACACTTTACTATTGTTTTTTAGAAAACTTCATTATTAAAAAAATGGATTACAATTTTAATGACAAATCTAAAATATTTAAACATACAAAAATATGAATTAAACAAATCATAAAAACAAGTATGATATTTAATTTAACGCAAATACTTATATATATATTTTCATTTTTGTATGAGATATTTAAATCAGTAACACATATTCAATTATTATTTATAATTTTTATCTCAGAATGGTGTTTTTTTTTAAAGGCAAGACAATATTATTACCAACTCAAGAGAAAACCAAACAACAAGGCTCGAACCGAACATACAAAGAGTACCAGCGACAAAACGACCGAATATAACGAAAAAAAACACCGCAACTGCTATAATTACCGAACCGAAGTAGCCCAAAAAAACAAACGCAGCTCGCAAGGTACGAACCTAGCCCGCAACCTGAATGAGAAAAGTCGATGTACTGATTACAGAAATTTCTCGTAAAAGCACATTGTTGAACGTAGAAACAGAACACTAGTTGAAACTGCTCGAACCATGCTTACAGCATTTGGATTACAATAAGCTTTTGGGCAGAAGCAGTATCAACTGCATGTTTTTACCAAAAAACTGATATTTGATTGTAAAAATACATATGAAGACTTCCTATGAACTTCTCAACCAAAGAAAGCCTAACATAAATTTTTTTCATCTCTTTGGTTGTAAGTGTTTTGTGTTCAATGACAGAGATCAATTGGGTAAATTTTACAAGAAGGCATATGAGACCAAGTTTATTGGCTACTCTTTAACCTCTAAAGCTTACAGAGTCTTTATATTGAACACAAAGTTGATAATTGAGAGCATAAATGTCTCATTTGATGACATTACGACAGAGACTTGTGAGTTGCACATGACACAAACCTCAACAAAAGACTTATGACTCATCCTTGTCCAGAGAGTTGGAACTCGCAACACTGTTTGAGGACATCTTCGGCGATGAAGAGGCCTCTATAGATGATCACATAGCCTCTGCGTAGAAGCCTTTGCGGATCCAAAATCAGGTATTTCATTAACTGGTCCTTATATTGCATCACCCTCTGCAACTACTTCTCCAGAAATTTTAAATTTTTTTCTAATGAGAAATTATATTTATTTTTTCTCTCATTTTTATTTCTAATTTACAATAAAATCTTATATTTCGTCATACAAATACATAGTTAATAAATCTATACTATATTATAAAGCACAGATAAAAAACTCTTAAAAACAACTGTTAAAACTTAATGTACCGCTATTTAATGTTAATTACTTAAAACTTAAATAAAGAATGAAAACTTAAAATCTTTTTATATTTAATTATTATCTGTAACAAGTTTAACTTCCTTAAAATCACTCATTCCTTCAACTAAAACCACTATCTTTATAATTAAATATAGGATAAAAATCAAAATCTAAAATATAATTAAAAAAATTAACAGATTATTTAATGTTTATTTTATATAAAAAACATTATATTATTAAACCTAAATTAAACAAATTTATAAAAAAAAACATTATCACTTTCTCAAAACCATCCAATTCCGTACTGTAAATCGACAAAAAACAAAAAATAAAAGGAAACATTAAAATCGTGATGTATCTCGCTGCATTGCACGATTACACTTCTAGTAATCTATACTATATTATAAAACAGACATAAAAAACTCTTATATACAAATTATTAGTCACAAGGTACAATCATTTTATGCAAGATTTTAAAAATATCTTAATTTACAAGTATCAAAACACAAGATACATAATACTACTAAGACTTCTAACACCCATCAATTTGATATGTGCAAAATCTTCTTTTTATGCAGACATTTCCATGTATCACTATTAATTAATATATTATATTACTATAAATTTGTTTTAATTATCTATACTACCTTATAAAGCAGATTTTAAGAAAGTCTTAAAGTCTTAAAAGTCTTAAAGACAACCATTTCAGCATAAAGTACAACTTTACAATGCATGAATTTAAATACCTCTTAATTACAAATTTTAAAACAAATTGTACAACTTCTCAATACTTAGAAATGAGAACTCCAATCTGACGCTTCATTCCCCCGGTTTACTTTCCAAAGCGACTCTTCCCCAAAATATCGATTGGTTTTCCTCCTAAGACGACGATTTATTCTCCTGTTTAGTTTCCTTCCCAAATCGATCTCTTGGTTTACTTCGCTCCTTGCTGCTCTCCCGCTCGCCGACCGTCGGCCAGGCCCCTTTATGCCGCCGCCTGGTACTGTTGTTCACTCACTCCGGTTGGTCTTACATTTTTCGTTCTATGTTTTACTTCTAATATCTTTATTTTTCATCAAGGAAAGGTCTTACATAGAAGTTCTATGGGTCTGCCATGTGAAGAAAAGGTATTGGAGACCAAACACCGATTCTTTGTTTCCGTCTCAGTTAATTTGTTTCCATCTGCTTTTCCTTATTTCTAATTGCGTGTTCGATTTTCTCTATCTTCAAGATTAGGGTTTGTTCTAATTTTTCTCAAGTTAGGTTTAATTTGTTTATGTTTGTGGTGTTTTCATCGAGAACCTTCATGTCTCGATTGTTTTCAACTGTCTCAAGCCATCTTTTATTTTTTAGGCATTGTTTATTTAAAGAAGTTGATGACAATCTTATGTGTTTCGGGTTTTAATTTTATGGACTTGAAAGTAGTGGAAAGACCACATTGGCAGTACGTGTCATTGTAGAAGTGCAGGTTAATTTTATTTTTTCTTTGAGTGCTTTGCCAATGCATTTATATAAAATTGTCCTTGCGTGGAAATTAATTTATGTACCTGTATATGAGCCATGCAGAAGCTAGGAGGCAACACGATGTTTTTTGATGTAGAGTTGGAAATTGTTTTTGAATGTTTGTAACCTTTCTTGGATGCTACATGGCTCATCTTTCTAAGAATAGGTTTACTGGTGGTGAGAAATTTGATTGTGTAGGATGAGAGGCCTTGCAGTCTCTAAATTTTATTCCCTGTATCAATAATTACAATAACAAAGGTGTTTGCTTTCATATTCATTCCACATAAACAATTTGTTTTTGTTACATATGGTTGCACTAGCCACTATTACCAACACTTCTTTTTTCTGAAATGAAAAAAACTTAATGTTGATGGGTTAATCATCAACTTTAGTATATTAGCTTTATGTTCTTTTTCTTGTAGATTTAAGCAACCCAAAAACTGAAATGAACTTGAAGTTGGATGACTTTTTTTGGAAATAGAGCAGATAGAGAATGAAAATTGATCTACTCGAAACTCTCAGTTGAAATGGATTTCAGATGGCAGTTCACCATCTCTCCAGGTAAGGGTTCATTATTGTTGTTTATTATTCTTGTTTTCTCCTTCAATCTATAACAGCTACTGACGAATGACGACCGCTCAGCAGGCCCTGGGCTAAGCCTGAAGCAATACCACTGCTTGTCTGTTCCACGGGTATGCTCTCAAGCTCTCAGATCAATAACACTTCATTGTTTTGTGTCTTTTTGATTTCTTCTAATGAACTATGCTTCTAGGTTTGTGATTGCAAACTTTTGGATTGTAATTGACAGAGAGAAGGATGGCCGCGTATTTTTATTTCAGTTTTCTGGTATGTTACTGTTTTTTAAAGTGTTGAGTTGTTATTGACAACATTAGGTTGGAATTGTATGCATAATCAGGTTTGTTTTAAAAGCTTTTGTTTGCGTTTTTGTATAATATTTCTTCCGCGGCTAAATCTGAGCATTTTTTTGAGGTTCATGGAAAAAGTTTTGGTGTTTCCATGGGGTTTACTATTTTTTTAAACTTATATGCTTAGTTTTCTTTTAGTAACCAGTAGACTTTATCTTGATGTTGCTTGGTTCTCCAAAGTGATGGGCATGACTCTACGAACCCATTTGAATTACTTGAAGATCATGGGTGTTTCAAGGTGGGCAATACTATTAATGGTTAAAAGTATTGTTTTTTCTCATTTAGTAGTAGCTTTATTTGTGAGATGCAAGTTGATTATTTATAGATTTTAGGTTGTTTGCTATGAATCATGCATTTACTGCTTGCAAATTTTGTTTTCCTAGACAAAACATTTTAGGGATAAGTTGATAGCTATCGAATTATTATTTATTCGTTCTTCATGAGTTTTTTTGGGGTTTTCGTACACGAGACATGCAGTTAGGTTACATTTTATACATAAACTCCTTTCTTGTTTCTTTTATCTATTAGAATGCACTCTTGTGAACATGATCAAATTATTAGTGTTTTCTTTTCAAAGATACAGGTATGGTAATTTTTGTTTAACAACTGAGATATAAGTAGTTTTACCTTTCTGCTTTATTTCTTTCTACGCCCTAATGTTTCTCTTTTTAGCAAGATCCTTTTTGTTTATTCTCTTAATTCACTTAATGAGCTTTGTAGTTGGGTTATTTGATGCTTTGATGAATAATGATATTTGTTATTGATTGTGAAGTTAGGAAAATGGGTTTCTTGTTTTTTTGACTTTTACAGTTAATTACCAAGTCTCATCATCCACACACACCACATCGAAGAAAACAACATATTATGAACCCAGGGGTGCACGATTTGATGCAACTGGGTTGCAAGGTTTGATGATGGTGTGGGTGGGGATAGCGAGGTTCAACGAACCATGCTTGAAATTGTGAATCAACTAGACGGATGCTTGTGGTAACATTTTGTGTGTGCTTGTGGTTGTGTGTTGTTACGTCCTGGAAGATTGGATCGTAAAGTGGAGTTAGGATTTCCAGATATGGAGAGTAGGACATAAATATTCAAGATCCATACATGAACAATGAACTGTGAATGAGTCCCCTTTTAACTTCTTGCGCCTTTGCCCAAATTGTACGGCTACTTCAACATCATCATCACTTATTCTTCAACTTGATAATTCAATATTTAGTCGTTTTGATGATAATTTAGTGATTGATTTGTGAAAATGATATGCTGCTGACATAAGAAACATGTACAGGGGCTGGAATGTATGCCATACGAGCACGGAGGAAGACATTGACCGAGAAAGAATTTCCGGATCAGTGACAGTGATAAAGGGTAATCAGAAGTTCACTGCCAAACCCATATACGTGGTCTACAACGGATTTTCATGTTGCTACGGACACCTACTTGTGTGTTTTCATGTTATTTACAAAATCATGATGTTATCAACCTTTTCTTGATTTTATTTATATTTGTTTTGCCAAATCTGAATATGGAAATTTATAGCAATTTGAATTCTTGTGCTCAAACTAATGTATTATGTTTATTCAAATAACAACTCCTTCCTGTCCAACTTATCACCCTTTTGCCTCCGTGGTCAACTGGTCTAAACCAAAGTAACAAAATCCAAAACATATGAACTATGGAAATTAGTTACCCATTTTAAGCTAGAGACCGTCTAAAGCAGTAACCAATTACATGTTGTTGCTTTTTTACGGTAATTGGTCATAACCGGTCTCCCACTATTTTACAAAAGATTACGCAATAAAGATAAATAAATTCAAGAAAGAAACAACCAAAAATTTATCTTGCTCATGTTTGCCCTCTCACAAGTCGAACGAAAATGCCTGCACTATCCTCGACGTCTGTGACCAAAACTCAGGATCGGGCTGCCAATCATCATCATCATCAAAATCTATCATCATCATAAGAATTACATATACTACAAATACTGAGTCGTCGCCCATCGTACCAAAGACTGCCCATATGTTGCATCCCGCCGCATTGCGCAGGCACATAACTAGTATTATTAAATATGTAAGTGATTATTTTTTATAGATGTCATTAAAATATATAAGATAATCGTTGAATTCTAATAAAATACTTAATTTTTTTATATAAAAAACATTATATTATTAAGCCTAAATTAAACAAATTTATAAAAAAAAACATTATCACTTTCTCAAAACCATCAAAAATCGTACTGTAAATCGACAAAAAATAAAATGAAACATTAAAATCGTGATGTATAACGCTGCATTGCACGAGTACGATTTTAGTAAAATAATAAAAAGAAAATGTTATATGAAAATAATAAACAATGGTTTCTGGACGTTTCTACCTCTAATGCACATCCTCCGTTCTCTGCTTAAAAAACCCCGACTCTTCACTCTCAAACCCTAACCCTAACAATAATCTTTCTCCCTCAAATCACTTTGCTGTAAACAATGGCGATTCTCTCCGATTACGAAGAGGATGATCAGAAGCAAACGAAGACAACGGAGTCATTGAAGAAGCCGTTCAATGCTGTTCTTGATCCATCTGATCCCCTTCGTTTTCTCCAAACGGCATTGGAGTTTGTAGCTCGCGAAACCGATCTCTTTAAGTCGGATTCTGTGATTAAGGATGTTAACGGATTGGTTCGTACGGTGAAGGAGAAGCTCGATGCTGATGAAAGGAAGAGGAAAGAGAAAGCGGTATCCGCCGCCAGCAATGGCGGTGCCGGTGTAAAGGCCGACAACAAGCGTGCTAAAGAGGACTCCTCATCATCTCGACCGGTGCAGTCCGGAAGTGCCGTCAAGGAACCGGAGGACCAGAAGATGGAGGATTCGAACGACGATAAGAAGGGCTTGCGAGGTATATATGTGTGTTTAATCATGTTAATCATCTCATATTGTTTAATTTAGCTTTTATATGTCTCCTATTTAACAATTGAATTACAACAGGTACTTTATGTTGCCGTTTGACAATTGTATGAATTCTTTGTTCTCAACTGGCTTGGTGAATTGGCAACCGAGCATGTGTGCTAGAAAAAACGATGAACACATGCTATTGGCTTTGATCTTGATTTTCTTTAATAAATATGCAGATACATGTTTTGCAGTACATTATGCATAGTTTAATTTGAAAGTAGATACATGGTAGACTAAAGATCCTTTCACATATAACTCGGGCCGTGACCGGTGATCACCATTTTTTTTTCCGAACTGCAATATCCCTTGTCCCAGCAACCATACAAGACATATTTTGTATTTGGGACAGTTGAGGGGACACAATGCAATTGTTACTCATTTGCAAATGTTTCATATTCTGGCACGTCAAACTCAATTAGCTATATAGTTATCAGTCAATTTTGTTAGACTTGGTATTAGATTTTTTCTTGTTCAAGAAACTACGTAGCTTCACCTGATATAAAGAGTTAAAGCTGTTTGTGGGTAAGGTCAATACTTTTTTCTGTAGTTTATGTTGTGACATAGTGAACAAGCCTAATAATCACAATCATCAAGACAGCGTACCCATGATTCTTATATCTATGATTCATTTTATGGTATTGTAGTATTTACTTTTCTTTCCTCTCTTTTTCTGTAGTTTATGTTTTCTTTCCTCTCTGTTCTTTTCAAGAACAGTCTTCTCATCTTTTGAATTTATGAGCAGCTCCCAATAAAGGAAATGGATTGGACATGGAGAACTATTCTTGGATCCAGTCTTTGCAAGAGGTGACCATAAACATTCCTGTTCCTTCTGGAACAAAGTCGAGGTTTATTGCGTGTGAAATAAAGAAGAACCATCTGAAAGTTGGACTTAAGGGCCAGCCTCCAATTCTTGATGTAAGTGTGTTAATGGCATTTATATCATCTGAACATTCTGTTGCTAGATTTTATTCTAATATAACTGCTAATCATTTTCTTTTGTATACAGGGGGACTTGTACAAGTCTGTCAAGGTTGATGATTGTTTCTGGAGCTTAGGTATGATCAATTTTTAAATATAAAATATTTAGACAACAAATTCTCAGGTGCACTCCACCTTTTGGTGAGGCTTGAACCCTGGGAGGCTGGGATCTACCCGTAAACTGGATACTGCTGGGCAAATGGCCTTTTATTATGATCAATTTTCGTTGGTTTAGTTGGTTTTTTATGTGATTTGTTTCATTGCATCTTCTTCACGTCACTTTATCTTTCTGTTGTTTCTCTTTCAGAGGATCAAAAATCTATCTCGATACTTTTAACTAAACAAGATCAAATGGAATGGTGGAAATTTTTGGTCAAGGGTGAACCTGAAATCGACACTCAGAAAGTAGAACCCGAGAACAGTAAACTAGCTGACCTTGATCCAGAAACTCGATCTACTGTTGAAAAGATGATGGTAGGAAGCTCATCACAGATTTAAATTTTTGTATAGTTTTATTGCTTATGGTCACTTGTCAGATTCTTTTTTTTTTCCCTCAATTTTTTAAAAATACATGATTTTTCTCTAACGGTCTCTAAATGTGGCTATTTTAGTTTGATCAACGGCAGAAGCAGATGGGTTTACCGACAAGCGATGAGATGCAGAAACAGGACATTCTGAAGAAATTCATGGCTGAGGTAAATTTCTCTCTCATACTTGCACACAGTTATTCCTGTGTGGCTTGACCTGCCATATTTGGCAAACATAGCCTATTTTTTTAGCCTTTTGAAACAGCTCTGTTCGGCTAGCTTATTGGAACATAGATAAATTATCAATTGAAGTGAAAATTATTTTAAAATACATATTTGGTGACACTAATTGGTAATTTTTGGAAGTTCATTACATTCTGTAACATACGAGGGTTGTTTCTTAATAATATTGCAAATACGATACAACTCAAGGAATGTCAATGAAACCTAAATGTTGAAAACTTTTTAGTTTTGTTACTACTTGTTTTAACGTTATATATATTATCGATTTGTTTTAGTTATATTACTTGATGTTATAATTAAGTAAATTTTCAAAATGTCGTTTTTAGGTTATTTTACATTCATCAGTCGTTTACCAGCTTAGTTTTTACCAAACATGATTGATTTATCAGCTTATCAACCAACAATTTGTTTATCAGCTATTATGCTAAAAACATAGCCTTACTGATGGCAATCTTAAAATTTGTGCAGCATCCGGAGATGGATTTTTCGAGGGCCAAGATAAACTAACAAGGGTGTAAACATCTGAGAAAAAGTCTTGCTTTGTGAGGAGGTGCAATTGGCTTTCGGAGATAGAAACATCGGTTTGAGAAATATTAGAATGCTCCTTGGCTAAAATTTGTCTATACAAACTTGGTGATGGATGACTCTTTTTGTGAAACGTTAAAAAACCTACTTCTTTCTAAATCTTTCTGCCTGTTTTGTGTTTCAATGCTTTTGGTTTTTTTCTGTGTTTTAGTTGCGTGATATGCGTTAATTGCTGGACGATGTATTGGCTGTCAAAGAAAAGGTAATAGGTTTCGGTTAACTAGCTGATTCTAGAGCTGATAACTTAATTCTCAATCATGCTTCCTGTTTCGTTTTGCTTTCTGTCTCTCAATTTTATTTTTACGGGTCCTGCAGCGGGATGTAAGTAACAATGCAAATTATTTTATTATATCAAATATATAAGACATAGTTGTGTTCATCTTATGTAAAGTATGAGGACGAAAATTACGTTTCAGATTAAGGGGCTGTTTATTAAATGCTTATCGGTTCTACACTTACCAATATCAATTATCTTACCAAAATTGAGCATCATAAGAGCATCTCCAACCGGCCGGTGTATCCCTTTTTTTGCCGGTCGGAGACCCCTAATCGACCGGTATAATTTTTTTTTTTGCCAACCTTTGGTTTCACACGGCAAATATGTCGGCCTCTCCTTCAACCGCTATTTCTTTAAACCCTAGCTTGACCCACTATTTTGTATTTTTTTTTAATACCAAAATTCATTTAATACCAAAATTAAAATTTTAATATTAATAATTTGTTTTTAAAATTAACATATTTATATTAAGTAAATTATACATACATTTAATATATATTTGGTGTTTTTTTAGAGTATGGTTGGAGTTGGATTGTTTTTTGGTGTTGATGGATTCACCAAATTTGGTGTTTTTAGTGTTAAATTTAGCGTTGTGGTTGGAGATGCTCTAAAGATGTAAAATTTTACCGTGTAAGAGAAGTAACAAGGATTGAGGGTCTTAAAACATCAACAAATTCCTCAAAATGGAGAATCAAAAGTTAAAATCTGTAAAGAAAATTTATGTTCATCTTGAAAAGCTTCTTCATCTTGGAGATTACAATATCAATTTTTATAACTAAAGTATTCAATATCCTTCATAAAAGAGCTAAATGCATGAAATAGTAACATATTTTGATAAATTTTTTTAACATTGTATTTTCATTTGTTATTATTATTATAGAAATACACCCTCAAATTATTTTTTATTAGAATATTATACATTGAAAAAAATCTACCCGATATATAACGTGTTACCTTTTAAACCGGTGAACCTCTTTTTTCTTTCTTTTTCTTATACTACTTAAATGAGGTGACATGGATGACACGTCATTCTAATTACAACATAAATAAAACAACCCTTTCAATTTTTCTTTAGTAATTTTTTCTCTTCCACATTCCTGATTATTTATATTCCATCTATATTATGTTTTTCACTCTTTAGAAAAAATTCAAAAAATTTCACTCTTATTAAATTGTATGCAAATTAAATATTCTATATATATATTTTTTTTAATAAATGTGATATATTTTATTCAAGATAAATATTTTATTCATAAGGAAACGTAACACTTATTATTTTTTTATTCAAAGAATACATACTTTTTTAAACATTTTTAAAATTTTAGTGATATAAAATTTTTTACAATTAAACATCTTTATATTAATCAATAATTTAGAAATTTGATAATTACTTTAGTTTATTTATTAAATAACAAGTCAAGTTAATTTAAAAGAAAAAAAATTAGATGTATGTTTTTTAAGATAAATATTTTGTCTGTAAAGAAAACATAAACAATTTTTATTTTTCTTGCTCAAAAGATACATTTTTTTAATGTTAGTGAGATAAATTGTGATATACAAGCCTTCTTAATATTGTTATATTAATAAATACTTTAGATTTTCTAGTTAATTTATAACATTTATTAGAGAGTAAATTACACCATTGGTCCATGTGGTTTGTCCATAATCTATATATGGTCCCTATCTTGAAATAAGTACATCAGGGGTCCCTATTGTTTGAATTTTGTTTCAAGTTGGGTCCTCTTTCAAAAATAAGTACACCAGTGGTCCTTGTGACACTAACACTGTTAAAATCAATTCTGTTAACTCAGACGTATTTTTGTCAAATTTCATTTTTTTTGTCTTTTTCTTATTAAAAATTATATATATATATATATATATATATATATATATATATATATATATATATATATATATAGTGTGTTTCTTTTGCAACCCAAGCAATTTGTACAAACTATGCAAACCAATCTTAGCCGTTCATCAAGTCTAATGAATATATGATTTTATTATGTTTCCTAATTTAAAATCATGATTGTAATGAATAAACTTAACATTTACTAATTTAAAATCATGATTATAATGAATAAACTTAACATTTTCCATATATATCACAATCATTATTAATGAATCATAATCATTATCCATAAATATATCTATTGTTTCCTAATATAGTCGTTTGCATAGTTTGTACAAATCACTATATATATAAATATTGATTGTAAAATACCCCAAAATTTGGGACAAACAAAAATTTCCAAAAATGAAAATGTGGTATATAAAATATCAAGATACGAGCTCTCCAAAAAAGGGAAAGTAAACATCACCTATCAACCAAATCTTCCAAAAATCACTCTAACTATGGTGTCCCAAAAGTCGTTTCCCTAAGCTCACTCTACTCCCGGCTAAGTCTTCTTAGAGACGACACCGCTAGAACCTGAGATACACGTCAACACCAAACAAGTGTTACGCCAAAAAGTCTAGTGGGTTTGAACAAAATATAAACCACAATGAAAGTGAGAGATCACCAATAAGTCATAAAGGTCCAAATAAGGAACCAATGAGGGATACCCAAAACACCAAACAAGTTTCACCTCAAGAGTCGATACACCTTGGTGTTCACCCTCACGAGCAACACCATAGAGGCCCAACACATTGGGGACTACCTCCAAGGTGGCGCCCAAGATTATATCCTCCTAGTGCCTACTTGCACTTTATCTAAATTGTAATATACCCCAATACAATTTACTCCAATCAAAGTGTGTATAATATCAACATGGGCATTTGTGGTCCAACCACCATAATGTTCATGCAATTGTACCATATAATTTCTAAGACCCTCAAACTCGAGTTATGTGAGTATGTAGTTCTTTATTTAGAATCTTATGTGGGAGAACACACCACATAAAGATATAAGCACCATATTACCATAAACGAAGAACATGCAAACTTACCATCAAGACAAAGTCCAAATTAGGTCAACACTCTAAAAAGTAAATATGTTCATAAAAGTCACATACCAACATTTATTGCGGAAACAACATACTAGCGACCTCCCAAAATACTATATCACCTATTAACCAAAAGCCTCCAAATTCCCAAATAGGTGTCAGGAGTATTTTACCTTATATAAAGACTTTCACCAAAATGAGTAAGATAATGATAATGCTACACATATTGACATGTATCTAGTTTTACAAAGATTAGAGAACTCACAATCTAGGATTTTGAGTAAAACCTAGAAAAGTAGCAAAACCCTAGAAAAGTGATGATGAAGATGAGATGTAGGCTAGGTAGCTTGAAGATCCCACTTAATGCTCCCAGGTAGCGTTTGGTACGCATACATGATAGGACGGGACTGGACAGGACAGGACAGGACAAGACAGGACAAGAGATTAGAATTGGACAGGAAAGGACTGGACAGGACTGGACAAGACAAATGTCTGTCTTGTGTTTGGTACAAATAGAGCTGGATAGGACATGACTGGAAAAGTTTCCGTAAAAGTTGTTTGATGATTTTATATGTCATATAATGGTTATAAATAACACAAATAAAGTATATCTTGAAATAATTTGATTAAAAAACATTTTTATTTTTTACACAATTTTCATACATACAAATACATACAAAAACAATGGTTGGAAATTTGAATGAAGAATCTGAAACAATTGTTGGTAGTTCGAAAAAATCCGATTTATATAAATAAAATATAATATTTGATTCAATTTAGAATCTCTTACTGAATTGGCGGATGCATAGTTGCAGCGACGGGTAAGATAAAGGCGATGGGTAACCGGTGAAGGACGATAGTTGTGAAAAACGTGAAAGATAGTGGATAATGGTGGTGCGGGAGGTTGTTGTGGGTGATGTGGTGGAGGTATAGGTAGTCGACGATGGTAGTGGTGGTCGATGGACAATGGTAATAGAGGTTATTGTAGTGGAGGAAGAGGCGGAGGTCACCGACGGTGGTTGGCAGCGAGCGAGGGTGGTCGGTGATGAGCGTCGGTGGTGGCGGTGGCAATGGGTGGTGGTGATCGGTGGAGGTGACGATGGGCGGTGGTTGTGGAGAAAGATGTAGAAGTGGTCGACGATGGTTAGTAGTGGCTATTGGTGGCCGTCGATGGTGGTGGCAACCATAAGTGGTGGTGATCGGTGTTAGTGGAGGTGGTCGACGATGGTAGTGGTGGTGGCAATGACCTATGGTTGTGTAGGTGGTGGAGGAGGTTGTTATGGTGGAGTAATAGGTAGAGGTGGTTGGCGGTAGCTACTGGTGGCCGCCGATGGTGGTGGCGGCTATAGGTGGTGGTGATCGATGTTAGTGGAGGCGGTCGACGATGGTAGTGGTGGCGACGATGGCCGATGATTGTGGAGGTGGTGGCGGAGGTTGTTATAGTGGAGTAATAGGTAGAGGTGGCCGACGGTGGTTGGCGGTGACTACTGGTGGCCATCGATGGTGATAGTGGCGGGGATAGGTAGTGGTGACCCGACCTTATGACTAATACCATATTAGGATTATATATCAAATGGTGGTAGATCAGTGATTTTTAGTTTCTGTCTCACTTTTGTCCCATGTTGTTCCACTTATTTTGGTGGAACAAGAAAAATACCCTTTTTTGTCCCATCTTGTCCCACCCTGTCCAGCTTTGTCCCTGTCCCATGTCGCGCCAAACGTGGGACAGTGAATTTTTGTCCTATCCCATGTCACGCCAAACATGGGACAATGAGTTTTTGTCCTATCCCGTCCCACCCAGTCTGCAAACCAAACGCACCCCCAATGATGATCTTGATGGCCAAAGTAAAGAATCCAACAACCCTTAGATTGAATTTAATGAAGAGGGAGGTTTGGGGGAAGAAGGAATGCTCCAAATGCTCTCCAAATCGAGACCAAAAATGAGTTGTGGTGTAAAATGTGATCAAAATCGATCAAGGCAACAATTTATACCCTCAGATCCCTGAGTGCGATAGTTCCCGATGATAGTGCCAATGTGTAACACCCGGTTTCTCGTGAGCAAGTTTCCGTCCTCCGTTGGTAGTCTCTCCGCTTTCCACCTATCTTTTTGAGTGGAAAATGTTGTGCTTTCGAACCTTGAGTCGACCCATGCGAGAATCTCGAGTTTTGACCTTTTTCTGGCTTCGGTACGAGTGGCGCGATTGTGACTCGCGATAGTGACATGTGTCACTATCGCGTGGCGCCAGGGGTGTACCACCCGTGGTACATTCTCCTCGATAGTGCCCTCGCGATAGTGACAATGTCACTATCGTGTGGCAAGGTCGCGCGCGGCCTCTGGTCCTTTAAATGTCCGAATTTTCACCATTCTCCTCATCTCTCACTTCTATCTTCTCCCCTTTTCTCTCTCAAACCTCAAAACCGAACCCTAACCCATTTTGGGGTTTTTTCCTCCTCAAACCACATGATTACTCACCATCTAGCTACTTGGGATCTTGAATCACAAAACCTCCATCTTCATCTTCCTCATCAAGTTCAACGGTTGGGAGCTCGGGTTGAAGTGTTGGATTGGGTGCTCTCGGAAAGTCTCATCATCTTAAGTGGTAAGCTTTCTTGAAATAATGTTATAGATGATCCATTGGTGGTTTCTTAGTGTTGGGTATCTCAAATCTCGGATTTGATGGTCTTGGAGAAATTAGGGTTTTGACCTTGTTTGGGATTTTGGTATATAATGTTTGGAGAATGTTTCTAAATGGTTAAATATGGGTATTTACGGTTTAAAATATTTGGATCTAGGTTTTGGAAGGTTTCGGCTTGAGGATTCAAGCGGCCTTCAAAAGAGCTCGTTGGGTGAAATCTAGATTTAGCTTAAATCTAGCAAGGTGAGTTCAAGTTGATTTGTGAAAATGGTGTACATGCCAAAATGTTCATTTTAAAGTGTTTTACATAAATTGGCTAACTGCTGTTAAGTTTTGTGTATTTTGAAGTAAAAATATGTGTTACTTGGTTATATGTCAAAGAGTGAGTATTTTGATAAGTTTTCATATTTAGCAAACTTGGGTTGTGTTAACCTCTTAAAATGCTTATATTGGGTTTTGAACATTTCAACATCTAAATAACATGAATTACGTATTCTTGGTGACTTTGTATAAAGAAGGTATATTTTATGAGTTATGCATCTTTGACGAATTTACAAAAGAAGTCTATTCCGTGTTATATGCATTTAGGTGTATTGGCATTCATAAACCCTTTGGAAAACCTTTGGTCACATTATGCGTCGAGTTTTGGGTTAATCTCGTCTTTGGGGTATGTGTCTTCGTAAACGTTGTTTAAAGACATTTCATTATTTGGGGGACCTGTAATTATTGGTCAAATGGATTTTGAGCATTTTAGCTCGGTATTGGCTTAAAAGAGTCTTGAGGGCATTTGTCCGGTTTTAATGGCTCGATGTAGAGTCCAATTTGTGATGTACATCTTAATGCATTTTATTGCATATTATCGATAGTTACAGATTCGAGTGCTGTAGTCATCCATGAGTAGTCGTGTAACTTTAGACTGTGTTGCATTGGATCCATAGGCACATAAGTCAGGCTTATTTGATGGTCAATTGGGTGGTACGGGGTTGGACTCCGGGACTCATGGTTTACGACCTTGTCTTTGCAAGTAGGCACTAGGTGGGCTGAGCTCGGTTGAGCTATTATGACCGTGGGGAGTCCTCTGATGGGCGTTTGGGGCCTTCACCGCGTGGGGCAATGCCTTTGTTGTATCCCCCGTGGGCCAAGCCTTTGGCGATAATTTCGGTGGTATTCGCTAAGGTCAGCTGTCTCTTGGGTGAAACTTGTCAAGGAGTCGTAGGGGCACTTGGGCTAGCGTGTCGTGAAGTGTCATATGATCAACGTTGTTGAGTGGCATACTTTTGTGTTCCTCCGCTCTCAACGGATACGAGTATCCCCCATTTTCGGCTCGCTGTATTTTGGATATTTAATTGTCCATGCTTTAATACTTGGATTTCATCCCATTTTATGGTCGCGTGAGTATTAAGCTTCAGTTTCACGTTTTAATGGCGTGTTATATTTTATGGGTTGTTTTCCGTTATTTAAGGGTCGAGTATTATTCCCCACCCGAGTTTTGGGTGTTTTGGGATATGAAGTATTACTTGCATTTTAGCACATTTGAGTATCGAACTATGACCCCGCTTTGGGTGAGTTCCGGGTTGCATCATCTTACAAGAAACGTGTGTTTGGGGAGCTTTGTCTTTAAAAGTCCATATTATGGGAAATTATGTCGTTTCTATTTTGATGTATAATATTTCGAAAGACCTTGCTTTTAACTGCACTCTTTCCTTTAAAGATATATTCATTCATGTTATAACTCTTGAGCTCACTAGGCGTTAAGCCTAACCTTTTTTTATTTGTCGGCATGTGCATAAGGTTTCAAGGTTGGGAGTTGGTTCTAGCAATTCTGTGAAGAGTAGAGCCTTAGCTAGATCCGAAAGTAAGTATTCGGTGA
The DNA here is from genome assembly GCA_023525745.1 of Arctium lappa. NCBI lineage: Eukaryota > Viridiplantae > Streptophyta > Magnoliopsida > Asterales > Asteraceae > Arctium > Arctium lappa. Next base: position 20,252,821 of record CM042048.1, on the reverse strand, counting down.
AGTCTTCCGCAGTATGGAGATAGTGACTATGCATGGGTATTGGTAGCACCCGTCCTTTATAGTCCATATATATAAGATGGAATATGTGTATTGTAGTTGAATCTAAACTTGTGGTTGTAGATGATTCATTTATTGGTGTATTTAGAAAATTTTCAATAAGTTGCTATCTTCAGAATTAAGGGTGTTACACAATGGCACTGTCGCGTGGCACAATCGCGACAACCCCTCACTCTTGGTACCACTCCAGCGAGAGTGACAAGAGATAGTGCCTTGTGTCACAATCGCTGACACTCTCGCGCTGAATGTACCGAAGCTCTCACTCCTACGCGATAGTGACAGGCGATTGTGACACCTGTCACAATCGCCGACAAATTCGCCTCGATGCTATTTTCTCCATTTTGACGATTCAAAGGACCAAAATAAAGGTTTAGAGTTCTAAAACAAATTCAATAATGAAGTCAACTTAGTTACAAAAGAGTTACGAATAATGGTCACTTGGATTTTTCGGGCGTTACAATCCTCCTCACCTTGAGAAGGATTTCGTCTGCGAAATCTCGTCCTATACGAATAATTGGGGATATCACTTCTTCATGTCCTCCTTGGCTTCCCACGTGACGTTTGCACCCCGATGGTGCTTCCATTGGACTTTGACCATGATAAATATAACACCCCGAATTTTGGGTAAGTAAAATATTCCCTTAATTCTATATATCGTTCGTAGTTAGTGTTAGTTCTTGGTTTTCCTGGAGTTTCAATCCTATATTGATGTTGAGCGAAATAGCCAAAAAGAGGACACCATGTCAACAGTGCCCCGCGCGGCTCTCCGAGCGGATTGTGTCACGCCACCATTCGCGTGAGGCACTGCCTTTCACGGCTCCAGTGCTCCGCGCGTTTTTCCGCTCGAGCTAAGTCGCGCCGCCGTACGCATGCGACCACTGTACGCTCTTAAAAGGGGAAAATCGACCCCAACTTCATTTATTCCCCAACCACTCTTTCTTAAACACTCCAAGACCGATTTCTTGCTCATTTATTGTGTTGGGCGATTTCTTCTTGAAGCCAAGGTAAGAACCTTCCTCTCTTCATTAGTTTCTCATAAGGGAATGCATTGAATGAGGTTTTTTGATTGATTAGGTTGGTTGTGGTTAAAGATCCAAGTACAACTTCATCTCCTTCTTTCAATACAACAATATCTAGGGTTTGGTTACATTTTCTAACAAGTTGAGTACATACATGTTTTACACTTCATACATAGTAATCTTCTAGTATTTAAACTCCTCCATACTTGCAAACCATGGGGTTTTGGGATTTTGGCAAACTCTTGACCTAAAGTTAATTTTATGAGATTTTGGGGTTTTAGGTGTGGATGAAAGTACTTAGAAATGTATTTGACCTATGATTTAAGGATGTTAAATGTGCTTACATGTTCCATCATTATCATCCTTGTTTTATATAATTTTGAATCAATTCAAGTAAAACTAGGGTTTGGGAAGGTTTGGGTTTTGATTTAAAGATATGAGATGTGGCTTGATTATTTGAGGCAAGCCTTACATCTACACATGGTGGAATTGATTATGTGGGTTCCTCACATTATATTGATAAATTGTTTATGGATATTTATGGATGTGAGATTAATTGGGTTGCGTCGTGATCGACGAGGATTAGTCGGGTGACACCCTTAAGTGGGAGCCCGGATACCCCGGGAACGTGTGCGTGTGTTAACTTGCCGTTCAAAAAAAATGTTGTTGTTTTAGTTTGTGTTAGTCTTGGTTTAGTGTAATAGATCCATAGGCACTACGTTCCCAATGTCCCATTTTGGACATTGAATTCACCACTTTGGCACGGAATAGGCATCGAGTTACCATGGTAAGTAAGGTATGGACCTATATGGTCGGGCAGCGTCCCATGGGCAGTAAGATGTAATTCCATTGTGCATGTGTTCCCGTTTTGGAACTCTTAAGAATAGACCTAGAGGGGTTTACTTGATGTTTTCGAGCAATAAACTTAGAGGAGTTAGGATCACTAAGTGATTGGTGTTTATTTATACCCTGTTATGATCACTAATGGTTTACTTGTTTTTTTTTGGATTTAGCTCACGGATAAATCCAACCGTACAACTACAAATGGGTTTATGATTTCTAATCCTAAATTATTTGTTCTCACTAGGCATTAGCCTAACACTTGCTTCTTTGGTTGTCATGTATGATATGTCATCTTAGCAGCGGGGCTCGTTGGGATTGAGTGGGCGACCAAGTGGTCAAGTGCGGTCCTTTTGAATATTTGTTGACCGGCACATATGATTTTGAGGACTTACCATTTTGGAAGAATAGCGACACCCGACTATAATCTATTTTGATAAACTTAGATTATTAGGTTGTTGATTATTATTCTTCATTCCATTGGGCTTGTATACGCCACACTTTAATTCCCTGTTTTAGGGTGATACACTTTAGTTTTTTTTCAAAAATGTCATTACAGTATTATTCAGGTTTTAATTGCCCCTATGATAGGGTGTACATGTTTCCTTCAATTTTAGACGTCATATTGCTGAATTTTTGAATTTTAAATTGAACCTAAATTTTAGGATGTTACAGTCACCTCTTTATGGCGAAATTTCTTTGTCTTACTCTCCAAGATGGCTTCCCGTCCTTCCACACAACGATTCCAGTTGTCTACCCGAATCTCTGTCAAAGGAATGATGATATCTTCTTCGGCTAAGCACTTACGTAGGTAACAAACATGGAACGTAAGGTAGATACCATCCATCTCCGGTAGCAATTCCAACTTGTAAGCTTGGAGTCCGATCTTCTCTAAAATGGTGAAGGGTCCAAAGAAGTGAGGACTTAGCTCCTCGCGCTCCCCAAAACGGATAATCCCCTTCCACGGAGACACTTTAAACATAACTTGGTCGCCCACTTGGAACTCGACCGATCTTCGTTTCTTGTCTGCATAACTCTTTAGTCGGTTTTGTGCCGCATTTAAGCACTCTCATATTCTCTTCATTTTATCCGTCGTTTCTTGCACAATTTCTGGTTCGACAAACTGTTTTTCTCCCACTTCAAGCCAACACACCGGTGTTCTACATTTTCTACCATACAATGCTTCGAATGATGCCATTCCAATAATCAAATGGTAGCTATTATTGTAGGCTAACTCTACTAAGGGTAGGTGTGAGTACCAATTTCCCCTAAAATCTGTAATGTACGAGCTCAACATGTCTTTAAGAGTTTGAATGGTCCTTTCAATTTTCCCATTCGTTTGAGGATGGTAGGTCATACTCAACTTGACTTTTGTGCCTAACTCCTTCTGTAGGACATCCTAAAATCTAGAAGTGAACCGACTATCCCTATCGGACACAATAGATAACGTAACGTGTCTTGACACTACTTCTTCTATGTAGAGCTTGGCTAACTTCTCCATTGGCAACGTCTCACGCATTGCTAGCAAGTTTGCACTTTTAGTGACCCGTTCTACCACCACCCGAATCGTATCGTGACCTCGTAAGGTCTTTGGTAGCTTCGTCACGAAGTCCATTGTGATGTGCTCCCACTTCCATTCTGGGATTGTCAAGGAGCAAACTCCTATATGGCTTTTGATGTTCCGCCTTGACTTGAGGGCAAGTAACACATCTCTCCACATAGTTGGCCACATCCAACTTCATCACTGACCACCAATAGTTTAACTTTAGATCCTTATACATTTTCGTGCTACTGAGATGTATGGATTATATAGACTTGTGTGCCTCTTCGAGGAGTAGCTCACGATTTCCTCGTACCTTTGGCACCCAGATTCGACCTTGGAACAGTTTGAGGCCCTGAATGTCCTCCGTTAGCAATTCCTGTTGTTTCATCATAACATCGACCTTGAGGTTTCATTCTTCGAGTGCTTCCATTTGACACGTCTTGAGGTTCTCTACCAATTTTGACACCACATCGTTCCTAGCGAGTGACAATTTAACTCCACTTCAATGACTCCTTTGGCTCAACGCGTCCGCCACTACATTGGCTTTACCGGGATGGTAAAGTAATTCACAGTCGTAGTCCTTCAACAGTTCTAGCCATCTCCTTTGACGCGTGTTGAGCTCCTTTTGATCAAATATATACTTCAAGATCTTGTGATCGGTGAAGAGGGTGCACTTCTTCCCATAGAGGTAGTGTCGCCATAATTTCAACACGAAGACCACCGCCGCTAGCTTCAAGTCATGGGTCGGATAATTCTTTTTATGATCCTTGAGTTGTCAGGATGCATAGGCTATCACTTTGCCTCTTTACCTCAAAACACACCCAAGGCCCATCTTTTAGGTGTCACTATACACTATAAAATCTTCCATCCCCTCGGGCAAGGATATAATGGTTCCTTGCACAACCTCTTCTTGAGGGTCTAAAAAGCTTGATCTTAAGCTTCGGACCATACGAACTTGACATTCTTCCGGGTCAAGGCCGTAAGTGGCAAAGCAATCTTTGAGACGTCTTGGATAAACCTCCGGTAGTAACCGGCCAATCCCAAGTAACTTCTAATCTCGGTTGGACTTGTCGGCGGTTCCCAACTCATCATGGCTTCGATCTTTTCCAGGTGCGCCTTCACTTCGCCCTTGGATACTACGTGACCCAGAAATTTGACCTCTTCTAGCCAAAACCCGCGTTTCGAGAACTTGGCAAACAACTTCTCCTTCCGAAGCACTTTTGGTTAGGCATGGAAACGGGGCGGGGAATGCAATCCCCGACCCCGACCTCGGTTTATCTATCTTACCCCCATCCCCAGCCCCGGTCCCCGACGGGTACGGGGATTGGAATCCCTTCCCCGTTTTTTCTTGGGCCTATTCCTGGTCCATCCCCGGTAAATCCGCGACCCATCCTCGGTCCTGTTACATTTAGAAATTAAAATCGACTTTTTTTTTAATTATAATAAATTCGTAAATCGTGATTGTATTAAGTGAATGAAGTTAAAAAAAATTAAAGCACACTTGTCGTAAACAATATTAAAAAGGTATTAGGATTATGTAAATTAACAAAAATATTAAAAAAATTTATATATTAAATATATACGGGGACGGGGCGGGGAGGGGAATGCATTACCCGACCCCGGTGCTGGCGCCGGCCTCGGTACCCGGTTTTACAAGGAATCCCCGGCCTTGGTCGGGGTGGGTAAACCGGGTTCCTCAATGGGTCGGGTACAATTACCATGCCTACGTCTGGTACTTCCCACAAGTGTCGACCATGCTCGACCTCATTTGTTAAGTAGACCAAGATATCGTCGATGAAGACTATACCGACTTGTCTAAAGAAGGACGACACACTCGATTCATCAAGTCCATAAACATGGCCGGAGCATTCGTCAAGCCAAAGGGCATCGCCAAGAACTTATAGTGCCCATACCTTATCCGGAAGGCCGTCTTTGGAATTTCGTCCTTTTTCACCCTCACTTGATGATATCCGGACAAAAAGTCGATCTTGGAGAAGCATCCCGCGCCTTGAAATTGATCGAAGAGGTCGTCGATTCGAGAAAGTGGATACTTGTTCTTCACCGTGACCTTGTTTAGCTCTCGGTAGTCTATGTATAACACCCTCAAAATTTGAATGGACAACTAATTTAAAACTTTCAAATATGCCTTATGATGGATAAAACTTCATATAACAAGTCCATACTTAAAATACGATTTTAGAATTATCCCTCAACCAAAACAAATAAAACCTTACATAGAGACTGATTCAAGGTATGGTGTTACTAAAACCCAATAGCAGTTGCTCTTCTCAAAGACTATTGCGGAAGACTTCACCAAGCCACTCACTCTTGCACAAACATCTAACACTCATCACTTCACAGAATCGCAAGAACCATTTCCCTATCCGGAACTTGATGCACATGCCGACAAATAAAAAGGTTAGGCTAACACCTAGTGAGTTCAAGAGTTTTCAACATGAATGATTACATAATGTTAACAGTAAAGTGTGCCATTTAAATCATGATATCCAGAATAATTTTACTTAGTATGAGACGACTCGTTTTCCAAATTTGCATGTTTTAAAGACGAATACCCCATCATAAAGTATTCCTTCATAAAAATAGATTTTAACCCAAAACTCACTCGAAACATTAAATAGGAATTGAACTCCCAGTTTATAAAAACGTAGATAAAACTTTATTTCCCGAAACACCCAAACATGGGTGGGACACAATACTCAACTCATAAATCATGGGTAAAACCCATACATACAAAACACCACCGATAACATGGACACTAGGCCCAATACTCACACAACCATAGGAAACCAAATACCAAAACATGGGAATGACGTATTTCATTCAAGCCTTAATATACGCAGGGGGGAATCTAATATTAAGGTCATCATTTACCGTCGACCACCCAAATCCCACGATAGTAAAAATAAGATGTTACATTTAAAATACTGTTGGCTGACGACGGGGGAGACCCGTATCCATTGAGAGTGGAGGAACACCAAAGTAGGCCACCCATACAACGTTAATCGCATGACACCTCACGACATCACAACCCAAGTGTCCCTACGACTTCTTAACAAGTTTCGCCTCATGAGACCGTTGACCTTGATGAACATTACAATGAACTCCATCATAAAAGGCCCGAAACATTTAAAGACTTACCATCAAGGCATTACTTCAAGCGGCGGAGGTTCTAATGCCTACCTCCTCAGTAGCACTACCAGACTCAACCTTCTTTGATGCTTACTTGAAAAGTTTACGGTCGTAAAACATGGGTACCAGATTTCAACCCCGCAATACCCAATTGACCATCAAAACAGACTGACTTACGTGCCTATGGATCCAATGCATTACAATATAAAACTTTACATGACTCAAATGAAGCATGTGAGCAACAGAGTATTGATGTGATATCCCGACCGATTCGAGATATTCTTCAACTATCTTGTTCTTGAACTCTGTGCCGTTGTCAGTCCTGAGAATCTTGACTTGTTTTTGCAGATTGACTTGGGTAGTCTTCAGAAACGTAATGAGAACATCAGGATTCTCATCTTTAGACCATAGAAACTTAACCCAAGTGTATCGCGTATAGTCGTCCACGATAACTAGAACATACTTCTTTCCTCCTAAGCTTTGCGTTCGCATAGGACCGCACAAGTCCATATGCAACAACTCTAAAGGAGATCTGATACTCGGTTAAGGATTTGGTTTGTGTGGGGCTCTCTTCATGTTTCCCTTTTCACATGCTGCACATAGATGTTCTCTTTCATACTTCAGTTCTGGAAGACCTTTCACTAGCTTGCCACTAACCAGCTTGTTGATGTACCGAAAGTTGAGGTGAGAAAGTCGTCGATGCCATAACCAGCTTTGTTGCATCGAGGCCTTTGATAGTAGACATACCTGATTGTCAGCTTGGACCTTTGAAAAGTTGATGGTGTAAAGGTTTGACTTGCGAGTGCCGACCAAGAGTTCTTTTCCTTCTTCAGTGCGTACTGAACATGTCTTGGCCTTGAAATTAACCTCTAAGTCTTTGTCGCAGAACTGGCCAATGCTGAATAGGTTGTGCCCTAAGACTTCAACGTAGCTCACCTTCTTGATCGTGAGATTTTCGTGTACAACATCACCATACCCCAGAATTGGTGAAAACTGATCGTTTCCAAAACGAACTGTGCCGCAGTATTTGTCCGTAAAATTAGACAACATACTCTTCTGCCCGGTCATATGCTTGGAACACCCGCTATCCAAGTACCACAAATGACGGGTCTGCACAACACAAATCAGGAAAGAAGAGGTTTAGGAACCCATTTATAAATGAGACCTCCACTGTTAGTACTTGATTTTGGCACCCATTTAAATTTGGGTCCGCTTTTTCTTTGAAAACCAGAAGCATAATAAGACGAATGATAATGATAAGATGAAACATTATATGAACCATACCAAACATCAGAATATTTACGAGAAGCATAATCACATTCACCATAATTTAAAAACTTTTTATTAGATGGTGCTAACTGGAATAATTGCTTTATAGAGTACTTCTTGCGAGAATCAACAAGATTAGGTTTAAAAGTAGCAACATTCACAATTACATCATCTTTACTAGAAGTCTTTTTATTCAAAATAAAACTAGAACTAGATTTAGCTTTCTCGTCTATCTTTTGTTTCGATATCCATGCAGTCTTAACTCCAACCCTTTGCTTTCTCAAATCTGAAACATTTGAAACTTTAAAGTTAGAATGATGAGAATTAAGAGAATGCTTCTTCTTTGGCTTAACAGTGGGGATCGATTTCTGTGAATGCAGAGATTTTCTTTTCTTACTTTTCGCTTTCTTTGATTTCACAGAAACTGATTTATCAACTTTCGTTGATGTTTCACCTTTTTCAAACACACTGGGTAATCCAAAAGAATTAACAACACAAGATGAATGATCAGGAAGTTTAGAAGTAAAATCAAATTGAGCAACACAATCATTCAAAATACCATTAGAGTTTAAGAAATTAAGATCATTCTCAAGTGAACTAGAACTGTCATCAGAATTTAAAGCCTTGGAAAATTTAGGAAAATTAAAATTTTTGAACACTGTTGAAAATACAGTTTGTTCTAAGTCCATCAAAATTCTTTCTTCTGTAAGAGTATTCTCGAGTTCCGAAATTTTACTTTCCAAGACTAGAGGAGGTACGTAAATCTTACCTTCGATGGGTTTAGCCTCCAACTCTTTTACAGAATAACTCTCAAAATAATCATTTGAAAGAAATTTTGATTTATTAGAACTATAACTGTTATTCAACTTCTCATAGCGAAATGGAAGTTGGAAGTTGAACTTTAGCTGTGTTCTTTCTTTTATCATATTCCTTGGCTTTATCTTTTTCCGACAGACTAGTCCAAAAGGGTTTGAGTTCTTGATGTTGAGGAGCCAATAGCATAAACCCAAAGTCATAAAGTGCAGGAACTTCAGATATACCCTTTTTGAGATGATGTGGGTTCTTGTAACCAAGTCCCCAAGTATCAGGTTTCTCTTTAGGTTTGTTCAAATGAATAGTGTGTTCAGTTTGACCTAAAGTATGTAATTTCTCTTCCAAAGCATTCACCTTGTCTATTAAAGAATTCTTTTCTTTTGAATAGAAAAATACCTTTTAGAAAGCTCTATAGTCTTAAACTCACATTCTTTATATTTAGAAACAGTTTCAGATAACTCTTTATGAATTATAGTCTTTTCTTTAGCGCAGGTGTCTATATTTTTGTGCAAAGTTTCAATTAATACATTTTTCTCAGCAATATCATTACTAAGTTTATGTATAGATTGATTTTTCTCATTTATGACACCTTTCTCACGCTTCAGTTTAGACTCTAATTCTTGGAGTTTAGACATCATGGCATGCATTTGGTTCAGAAAATCAGATTCAGTTAAGTTACGTACCTCATCATTATCTCCATCATCAGAATCAGCTTCGGCTTCTGACTGGTTCTTCCCCATCAAGCACAGGTGTGCTGTCTCGTCCTTCTCTCATTCTTTAGATTCTTTGTCCGAATGGTCGATCCAGTATTCATCCTCGGCCATCAATGCTTTCCCAGCCTCTTGTTGCTTGGCTAGAAGCATCTTGTTCTTGTAATATTCAGAGTTTCGGACTTTTGATTTGTGGCAGTCCTTGGCAAAATGACCGAATCTGCCACAGTTGTAGCACTTCATTGGTTCTTCCTTCTTGGGCTCTTCGGCTCCAGCCTTCTTCTTTTCTTCTGGTCTCTTGTCTTCAATTTTCTCCTTATGCTTGTAGTTATTAGGACCAGACGAGTATCTCTGACTATTGGAGTTTGGCTTTTTATAGAACTTCTTTTGGAATGCCTTGGTTAACATTAGCATGGTTTCCATCAGTTGTTCACAATCGTCAGAGTCAGACTTTGCCTCACTATCAACCTCTTCTGATTCAGATTCTAAAACTTTCTTCTTCTTAGAGTTCTTGACCACAAGAGCAACTGGATCAACAACTGCTTTATCAGCCTTCTTCATTTCAGCCTTAATTTCATCCACCTCTTCCTCATTCTGTTTGAGGATTTCATAAACTTCATGAAGTGGAATGTCATTCAGATCTTTCAACTGCCTCATCTGTCTAGCGAATCTCTTCCACTCGGGCTGAAGGTTGCTGAGAAATTTCACATTCAGCTTAACTTGAGATTTGTTGATCTTGTTCTTCCTAAGCTCGTTCAGCAATGTGACAAATCTGTCATAAGTGGCTTCGAGTGATTCTCCAGCTTTGGCTTTGAATTCTTCATAATTATTCAAGCAGTTGGAGACTTTGAGTTGATTGCCGACTTTAGATCCGATCATCATCTTCTCCAACTGATCCCACATTTGCTTACCGGTAGCGTTGTAGCTGTCAATCTTGACATATATTTCATTCGGTATGCCTTGGAGAATAAATGATCTTGCCAGCTTGTCACCCTTGTGTCTCTTCAGCTGATCTTCATAATATTCACCAATAGGTAATTTATACCCTGTCTCTTCTTCTTCACCATTTTCTCCAGCTACAGTAAGAACCTTGGTCGGAGGTGTCATGATTCCTTCTTTCAGAGATTTTCTGATATAATCTCCCAAATCATGTCGATCGATGAAGTCCAAGAATCTATCCTTCCATTGCTCGTACTCCCCCTTGAAGAGTACTGGTGGCTTCACATCTGTTCCAATAGCAAGAGCTTCCCGAGACATTCTTACTGATACGATTAATCACAGAACTGATAAGAAACTTGAACTGATCGTTAGTCCAGATAAAATTTAATCACACAAGAAATTTTGTCCCCCTAGGCAGACTTAGCACGGGGGTCCCGCTACCCGGTTAGCGGGTGGGGTCAAGGGGCAATGCCCTTGCGGTATGGGGGCAGCGCCCCTAGAGAAAAAAAATATGACAATTAAAGACCCTATTACTGTTTAAAAAAAATCTCAGAAAGAAAAATAAAATTCTAAGAATGGAACAGTGAAAGTGGAGTGCTCGACCGGTATTGACCGCATGTATGTATGTTCGACCGGACTCCTACTTGACCGGGGTGATGAAACAACCGGTATTCTGCTCGACCGGTAGAATGAATTGACCGGTAATATGTGTGGACCGATATAGACCGAGATTTGAAATCGACTGATACTAAGCTTCGACCGGTATGATGCTTTGACCGGTAGAGAGTGAAGACTGATATAATGCTATGGACCGATATACCTTCGACCGATAGAATGCTAAAGATTCGACCAGTATTGCTGAGACCAATATATTTTTAGACTGATAGAGGTCTTCGACCGGTAAGAAAGACCGATAAAAAGCGATCGACCGATAAAACACAAAGACCGATAGCTCTTATGACCGGGGTGGACTGTGTGTGTACCGGTCGAATGCTATAGATCGATAAAAGGTATTCGACCGGAAGTGGAAGACCGATATGTTCTTGATGCTTATCGATCCAGAAACACAGAAATCAACCCAGAAACAAATCAATACTCAAAATTGAACAACCAAACTTTGCCAAAACGATCTCCTAATCAACGAAAACCGATTGCAATCAATTAATTTCAGTAAAAATTACTCTAAGTGAGACTTGGTTGATTAACCAGTGTCGACTCGTGAACGCAACCAGAACAGCAAAAATCATCAAATAATCAAACTAAAACGATGCAATACTCAAATCAAATAGTACCCAATCAACATAAAAAGCAAACTGATCACAAATCAATCAAAAATTACTTGAATAGCAATCACACAATAATAAAATTTTGAATCTTTGACAGATAACAGAACCGAAAAACAAAAGTTTCACTTCAATCTGTACTGTGCTCTGATAGCAATTGTGTGTCCTAATAAACAATGAATCAATCAAGTAATACGAATAAACAGAAACGATTATGCAAACCTGATACGATTATACCAAAGAATCAAAGGATTACAAGCTTGAAGATCAACCTCGCTGTTTTCTCTCTATCGCAGCCTCTATCTCTCTCTCTCTCTGTATCTCACGACGCACACACATACACACACTTAATCTCAATAATTCACTCTTAAACCTAATTAACCATTAAGATTAACTATTTAAACAAGGGCTTTAGCCAAATGGGCTTGGCAAGGTTTAGGCCCAACAACTAAAACTAAACTTATTTAATAATAAAATACGGAAAATAAACTTTGACTATTATTACAAAAAGAACCCTAAACTATTTGTTGAGACGACTTTTCCAGCTTTGACTTCAGATTTCCATCTTCAGTATTTGATGATGTTGAATCCAATAAAACTGTGCTTTAACACAATCACACTCAAAACATGTAATTCACAAATAACAATGCCACAAATGCATATAACTCCAAAAGCTCAACACAGAGCAATTTAAATCGGACTAATGTCCTTAATACCCCTTTTAGACAAAACTATGTCAAAACCCAATAATTCAACTGACTGATTAATAAAAGTCATCAAGACAATAAAATATATTTAACCGGTGTTCATGCAAATGCATGCTCCAAAATACACAAATAACTCCAATATAGTTTTGGATTGGGACAAATCATTTTCCTAAATTAGTCTATACCATTTATTCTTTCAAAACGTCCCATAACACAAAATCAATCATTTCTCCGAAACACGTGCTAAATGCACATTTATACTCAAAAGATTTACTTCCACCAAATAAATCATTAAAGCACAAATGCTCTAGATTTATTTATCAAAATGCCCAAAATCCCAAATGTGGGTGTTTTACAAAGTTTATAAAGTTAAACACATCAAATAATCAAAACTCATCAAATGACTCAACAATAGATATTTTCATGTGAAACACATAAACATTTAAAAATGAATATTTTGGCATGTACACTGTTTTCACAAATCAACTTGAACTCACCTCGCTAGATTTAGGCTAAATCTAGATTTTAGCCAGACTTGAGTTTTCTTGAAGAAATCCGAATCCACAAGCAAAATCCTTTAAAACTTAGATCCATATATTTCCAACCATAAGTATACATATTCAACCACATTTAATCGTTCCCCAAACATTTAACATGAAGATCTCATCTTATCTCAAAACCCTAATTTCCATAGATGAAGAAAAGAGAACGTTACCTTACCCACAACTTGAATCCATCAACAATGCACTTCTAGGTCACCAAAATGAGCCATAAACTCCCAACTTCGAAACGATGAAAAAGGTTAGGTGGAAACCCTAGAAAATTGATGGAGATGATGAAGAAGGTGAAAATATCTTAGCCTTAGCTTCCAAGTTCCAACCATGCTAGATTTAGGAGAAACACTTGGTTTATAAAAGGAAAAGCTCCAAAACAAGCTAGGGTTTATGAGAGGATGAGAGGGGTCGGTTTTGGGAGAGAAAAAGGAGTAGAAATGAGAAATAGGGAAAAATGGCTGAAAATCGTGACCTTAACAACACCGCTACCCACCGGCGACATTGACACGGCGACTATGCCCTTGGCATAGTTGCGGGGCATAGTCGATCGCTTCTCCAAGCTCGCGATACCATTCCAGCGATACTGACACGGCGACAATGACACTTGTTACTGTCGCGGGCAATATCGCCCCACCCCCTCCGAGTCTCGAAATTTTACTTTTTCCAACCGTAACGCTCTCGACACTGATAGGGATCAAAGGTAGTATGTTCCAAAGCACAAATTCATAAATTGGAAACTTCAAGAGACCATAGGGTGACTTTTACTTCCGAAAATTACGGGTGTTACACTATGCACATCCGCATGGATCCATCTTTCTTCTTAACAAATAAAACTGGATCTCCCCATGGTGATGGACTCAATCTTATAAAACCTTATCTAGAAGTTCTTGTAGTTGTGTTATCATCTCTTGCATCTCCGTCGGTGTTAGACGGTAAGGAGCACGGACAATCGGAGCTACCCCTTGGGTGAGGTCTATGTGGAACTATACTTGGTTTTTCAACAGTAAACCGGGTAGATCTTTCGGGAAGGCATCTGGGTAATCCCGTACTACTTCCACATCTTCGACCCTTTTCTTTTCCAGCTTCGCATCCACGATGTAGGTCAAATAAGAGGAGCATTCCTTGATTAGACACTAATGTGCTTTTAGTAACGAGATGATCGATGTGTTTCCCTTACCCTTCTCTCCATAGATGGTTAACATCTCCCCGCTTGGCAACAGTACTCGAATCAGTTTCTTTTAACAAAACACGATTTCTAATCAGCCAATCTATTCTTATGACTACATCAAACCCTCCTATAGACATAGGCAACAAATCCACCACAAACGGGTTCCCATCTATCTCTAAGGTGAAACTAACAAAGTATTCACTAATCAAAACTTGGTCTCTGTTGGCTACCTCAACTACTAAGGCGCCAGATAAAGCGCTAACAGGAGTGGCAAATCGTTTGCGAAATGAATCTGACACAAATGAACGGTTTGTACCCGGATCAAACAATACATGTACAAGCAAGGAGTTAACTAAGAACGTAAGCGATACCACGCCAGCGGTCTCCCTCGCCTCCTCAGTAGTCATCTGGAATGCTCGACTCAGTGCCTTGGGCGCATTCTCTTTTCTTTTCGGGTTCCCGCTCGAAGCCCCCCAGTTGTTACCCACTAGATTTGGGCACTCCCTCTTGATGTGCCCCGATTCATGGTACTCGAAACAAATTGGTCCTCGAACGGGACAATCCCTGCTCAAGAGTTCCTTCTTCTCACACTTGAAACACTCGGTCGAATTTTGGTAGGGTCTTGGGTTGCATGACCCATGGTGTTTGTTCTTACATTTGTGGCATCATCTTGCCTCTCGATGGGAGTCTATGTTTCTCCCTTCCGAGAAAGGCTTAAACTGACGTATAGGCCCGACTGGACCTTCCCACCTTCTCTTTTCTCTAACTAGGACTCGATCCGCCCTACCTTGGATGAGATCATCTTCCACCAATTGAGATTCTTCAATGACTTCCTGCAATGTAGTCACCTTAGCGTTTCTCACACCGGTATTCATTTCAACTGGTAGGCCCCTTAAGTAAGCCTTTATCTTCATTTTATCATCGGTGGCCAAATGCTCCACTAAACTAAATTTTTCGATGAATTGCCTAAAGTACTCGACAATGGATTGATTTTCCTTCTTCAAATTTCAGAACTTTTCGTCGATCCGGTCTAAGGCTCACTCATTGCGGTACTTATCTATCACCTTCTTCTTGAAGGTCACTCATGGGAGTTGAGCCAAGGTCTCCATACCAATGGTCGTTCGAGTGAGGTTGCACCAACTTAAATCCTCACCCCGGAACATCTGGGATGCAAATTTGACCCGTTACGAGTTGTCACATTCGCTTGGCTCGAATGCCAATTCTATCTCCTGTATCCAATTCATGAAAGTGACGGGGTTAGTAGCTCCGGAGAATTCGGGCGAATTACTGGATAGGAAGGTTTTGTACGAACAACCTTTCTCTCACCTTCTTCCACCACCAACAGCTTGTTCCTCGGTACCTATGGCATTCACCACACCACCGAAACTATTCACAACATTCTTCGCCACTGTCTTCGTGCCTTATGTTACTGGCATCTCGATCCTCCAATAGTTTCATAAGTCTCTCATCTCGTTTGTCCATGGCGGAATTCATCATTTGTAAGAAACTGGCCATCATGACCGACTGACAGTCTACTTCTTGCAGTACTGGTTATTCTGTCTCTATGTTGACTCGGGGTATCCCATCAATGACGTCCCTTAGAATAGTAGGAATTGGGGGATTAGGTGGATTGTCTGCTTGGACCGTCCGTCTAGGCGCTTCCGGAGCGGTCACACTTGCTTTATTCCATTCTTCTTGAGCCACAACTCGACTTCTTGTGTTTACCATTGTGAACTGTCACACATGATAAAGATCATACCAGTTAATACTTTATAAGATTAGCGGTTTGAAACGTACTTGTTGTCAAGTTTATGCAACCCTGAATTGAGCGTTTAAATAGATCATGACGCAAGTATACATCTTGACCTACTGTCGTTTCCAAACAAGTAATAACGATACAAATATCGGATATCGATTCCACAAGGAAAGACCTGCAACATTTTCTCAAAAGTCCAATATCTAAAAATCAACTTCAGATAGCGAATTGAAAGAAAATCTTTTGTGGGGTTTTTTGATTAATAACAATTGGAAAACGATTATAAAACGAAGCAAATGGTGTAAAGTTTTGTTAAGATGAAAACAAGTAATTCGGTAAAAAGATGTTGTAGCAAACTTATGTTATTTCAGATTTGATATTCAAGTGACCTCTGGAAAACCAACACATTTTCATACATATAATTAATTGTCAATTAATAAAATGTACTCTTCAATGAAATATTTAAAATCTGATTTAAATAACGACAAGACTATATTAATACACCTCTTTATGTTTTTGCCGGCTTAAATCTTAACTCGACTTTACACCCCAAGCTAAGATTGTCAGCCTGTCATAACTTGGTTTCTTTTTATAAAAGATATAAAAACTTGAAATTTAAATAACGAAGATGGAAAATGCATTAAAGAAATTATAAGAACTAAAAGTGAGAAAGGAAACTTGCCATGCAAGTAATCGACTTTCTTGAAAGAAAAGAAAATTTTAAATTACAATGGAAAGTAAATAACAATAACTTGAAGTGCCAGAAACGAAGTGCGATAAATTAAATTGCGTAAAAGTAAAGTGCGATAAATTGAATTGCGAAAAAATAAAGAGAGAAAAATAAATTGCAGTAATATAAATGCATAAATTAAAATACTAAAAGAAATTTGCAAAAAGGGATGGGGAAATTTGCATGCCAAGTAATAAACTCAAAAAGTAAAAGTTGCATGTCATGCTTAATGAACTCTTCCTTGTTTTATAAATCAATTGATTCGGGTTAATATCGGATTTTTGGATCCAAATAAAAACCTCAACTGATCGATGCTCCAAGTTGATGGGAAACAAGATATGGTTCGAATAAAGGAAGGAAGGAGAAGAAAACTTGCAACGATTAACCAATGCGACTTGAAATTAATATTAGTAACAAAAGATGAAAACTTTCGGCCAAGTGTATGAACTTCCAAGATGGCCAAGAGTTTCAAACCCCAAACCGAAAGTTAGCCTACAATAAGAGAGAACTAAACCATTACCAAGGTGTGGTAAAATGGTTAGTGAATGGTGTCTTGAAATGCTTAGCCTAAACTCTAATTTATAGTGCAAATTAAAAGGCTATGGGCCAAAAATGCTAAACAAACCAAGGCCCAAAATGTTGTTATTAAAAAGTCCAAAATAAAATTTACAAAACCCAAGAACATTGTTTGATATCAACCTATCTCAACTGGCCCAAACAATCGGCCCAAAAGTTATCCAAAACAAGTTCAAGATGAGATCCATGCAAAAGCCCACGACCCAAAGTATGCAGTCCATAATCCTCCAGCTTCATTCAGCTTCCTATAGTAATCTGCAGTAATATATAGGAAGTTCCATAAGTGGCAAGTTTTTACACTTTTGAGTCCAAATACTTCATGAATGTTCAAAACACACACCAACTCCATTAAACAAGTAATTTAACTAAAAAAAGAACAAAAGGACCCAAATGGAGGCATAAAGGACATTCAAACTTTGCAAAATGTGATGTAAATAGGGTTAAGGAATTAACCCTATCAGTACTACTACAACTATCAATTATCATAATAACAATTTCAAGCATTCTTACGTAACAATAAATTCATAATAACATGGGCCATGTGAAATTTTGAACGTATCATACACAAGGATTCTCGTCGTCATCATCACAACTTTCAATGAGTGTATTTCCGTATTCCTAATACTCTCCCCACCTATGAAATTTACCCAAGGTTGACAATTTACCTCTAAAGTCTATGGTTTAAGTTTAGGCATTCTAAGACTAACACCTAGTTCATTTAAACTAAAACTCTGATACCAACTTGTAACACCCAAAATTTGGGACAAACAAAAATTTTCAAAAATAAAAATGTGGTATATAAAATATCAAGATACGAGCTCTCCCCAAAAGGGGAAGTAAACATCAGTTGTTAATTACAAATTTGTAATTCAAAGTAATTGGAATAACAACCTAATAATCTAATTTCTCTAGAAACATATTACAATTCGGGTGTCAACCAAATCTTCAAATCTTCCAAAAATCATTCTAAGTATGGTGTCCCAAAAGTCGTTTCCCTAAGCTCACTCTACTCCCAGCTAAGTCTTCTTAGAGACGACACCGCTAGAACATGAGATACACGTCAACATCAAACAAGTGTTAGGCCAAAAAGCCCAGTGAGTTTGAACAAAATATAAATCGCAATGAAATTAAGAGATCACCAATAAGTCATAAAGGTCCAAATAAGGAATCAATGGGGGATACCCAAAACACCAAACAAGTTTCACCTCAAGAGTCAATACACCTTGGTGTTCACCCTCATGAGCAACACTACAAAGGCCCGACACATTGGGGACTACTTCCAAGGCATTACCCCGAATGACAGAGATCTAGGCACATACCTCCAAGGTGGCGCCCAAGATTATATCCTCCTCGTGCCTACTTGCAATTCATCCAAATTGTAATATATCCTAATACAATTTACTCCAATCAAAGTATGTATAATATCAACATGTGCATTTGTGGTCCAACCACCATAATGTTCATGCAATTGTACCATATAATTTCTAAGACCCTCAAACTCGGGTTATGTGAGTATGTAGTTCTTTATTTAGAATCTTATGTGGGAGAACACACCACATGTACATAAAAATATAGGCACCATATTACCAAAAACGAAGAACATGCAAACCTACCATCAAGGCAAAGTCCAAATTAGGTCAACGCTCTAAAAAGTAAATATGTTCATAAAAGTCACATACCAACATTTATTGAGGAAATAACATACTAGTGACCTCCCAAAATACTATATATCACCTTTATTAACCAAAAGCATCTAAAGTTCCCAAATAGGTGTTAAAAGTATTTTACCCCATATGAAGACTTTCACCAAAATGAGTAAGATAATGATAATGCAATACATATTGACATGTATCTAGTTTTACAAATGTTAGAGAACTCACAATCTTGGTTTTTGAGTAAAACCAAGAAAAGTATCAAAACCCTAGAAAAGTGATGGTGAAGATGAAATGTAGGCTAGGTAGCTTGAAGATCCTACTTAATGCTCCCAATGATGATCTTGATGGCCAAAGTAAAGAATCTAACAACCTCTAGGTTGAATTTAATGAAGAGGGAGGTTTGGGGGAAGAAAGAATGCTCTCCAAATCAAGACCAAAAACAAGTTGTGGTGTAAAATGTGTCAAAATCGGTCAAGGCAATTTATATTATACCCTCAGACCCTGAGTGAGATAGTGCCTGACGTTTGTAACACTCATAAATTCTAATAAGACGGTCAACAATCGGTCAAGGAGCGGTCAGCGGCCAGTCGAGAGAATGATCGGGGAAACGGTTGAGCACAAGACGCGAGAAGACACATCAGGCAATACGCGCGACTTGGCCCACGACCTCAAAGCCACGGCTAGGCCCGCGCAAGCCACTGTTGTCCCTGGCCTAGAGACACGCGCGACTTGGACCGTGACTTGAGGTCTTGGCCAAGGCCACAGGAGACCATCTGGTCGATTAAAACCCACTTTCTAGGGTTTTTTCTCATTTCACTCCCATTTTCCACTTCTCTCTTTCTTGGGACGATTTTGAGAGCCCAAGAGACGATTTTTTTGGTAAAGGAGTATCCCAGACCACTTTGGGCCCAGACTAATCTCCGGAAAACAGGCCTATGGCCCGCGGGCATTCATCCCATGGACACAGTGATGCGAGTGGGGCTCGAACCTGGGCAACCGCTATGAAGTCCCCAAGAGACGATTTTGGAGCAGCTTGAGGTGAATCCACTTAAGAGAGATCAAAAGGTTGGTGATTTGAAGCTTAGTTATGGGGAGAGTAAAAGATTTCATGGGAGATACATGGTTTGGAAGATTCCAGGTTCCATTTGAGGTAAGCATCTTGTAAATATAAGCTTTAGTACAAGGATCTTTGTAGATCTAAAGGTTTACTTGTTATTGGTTTATTTCTAGAGTTGGGGAAATGGGTTGTTTAGACCTAGCTCATTGTTGAAGAGGACTTGGAAAGGGTGAAACCTACACTAATGGAGGCTAATGGTTGGAGTTGGAACCTAGGTTTAACTTCACCTAGCGAGGTGAGTTCAAGTTGATTTGTGAAAACATTGTACATGCCAAAATGTTAATTTTAAAGTGTTTTGTGTTTTACATGAAATTGTTAATTGCTGATCACTTGATAAGTTTTGGTTATTTGGAAGTGTTTCACATTATAAACTCATAAAACAACTATATTTGGGACTTTTGAGCATTTTGATAATTAAGTCATAAACTGTAACGCCCCGATTTTCGAAAGGTATCATTTCAAGTTAAATCCGAAACCGATATATTAGGGAAAAATAAGATAAATGATTTTAGACTTGAATCCTAGATTTTATAGTCTAGATAGATGAAGATTCAATTACGAGTCCAACGGTTTTTCCGGAGCAAAATCGGAGCTAAAACGAAGAAGTTATGACCAAAACGGTGCTCGGGCGAGAATTTTGGGCGGTAGTGCTCCGTGCAGCTCTCCGCACGGATGGAGGGGCGCGACCAGCTGTGCGGATCCGTTATGTGCACAAAAACGAGAAAATTCGGCCCCAAACCCAATTTTTCACTCTAACCTCAAATCCTTCCCCTATTTCTCTGCCAAACCGATCCCCAAACCCCAAAATCAAACCCTAACTCATTTTTGGGTGTCCTTCTCTTAAAAGCACGTGATCCTTCTTCATCTAGCAAGCTTGGAGGTTAGAACCATAATCTCTCACCTTCATCTTCTTAATCAAGATACCTAGGGTTTCATCCACCATTGTTCTCCCTTTTGTAGATTTGGAGTTTGTGGTGTATTTTGGGTAACCTAGAAGTGTGTTGGTGGAGGATTCAAGTTATTGTTTAAGGTAAACTTCTAATTCTTCATCTTTGGAAATTATGGTTTTGGGTATAAATGAGATCATCATGTAAAGTGTTGGGGAACGATTCTATTCGGTTGAATATTTATGTTTACGGTTGAAAATGTTTGGATCTAGGTTTTGGAGGTTTTGGCTTGGAGGATTCAAGTTTCGTCAAGGAGACTCAAAGTGGGGTAAAATCTAGATTTAGCCTAAATCTATCAAGGTGAGTTCAAGTTGATTTGTGAAAATGGTGTACATGCCAAAATCTTATTTTAAAGTGTTTTGTGTTTTAATGAAATTGTTAACTTCTGATCACCTGATAAGTTTTGGTTATTTTGAAACATTTAGTTTTATATACATGGTGAAACACCCATTTTGGGATTTTTAGGAATTTTGATAACTAAATCATGTTGCAAGGTTTCATTGATGATTTTACATATATATTTGGGGTCCATTTGATGTAAGTGTCGTTTGGTGTATTTGGGTCTTATAAGCCTTTCCGGAAAATACATATTATTGTATTATGAGGCATTTTGAAAATATAAGGGCATGGGTTCATTTGGAGAACGTTTTGTTTTAACCAATGAAAAGTTTTGGGTTAATTATACTTTTGGTTGTGGTGTCTACATCATCGTCGGTTAAACGTGTTTTAATGTTTACAAATGCTTTCGTTGGAGATTTACGTAAATTGTTGGGCCTTTGGCTCGGGTTTGACTAAATTGAGTCTTGAGGACATTTGTCCGGATTAATAACCGTTGTGGGGTTTTGAGTATGATGGCGCATTTTCATGGCATTTGAGAGTTACATGTTTTGGGAGCTTTGGTCTTTCATTTGGAGTCATGTAACGTTAGACAGTGTTGTAATGGATCCATAGGCACGTAAGTCTGTCTGTTTTGGGAAAACGGGTAAGGTTGGTTGTAACCGTTGACCGCTTGGGTTCGCTAGCCAGTAGGCAACTCCGAGTTGAAACTCCTCTAGATTGGATAGGCACCCGTGTCCGTAAGTCATTGGGGTGGAACTCGACGGGGTATGGCTAGAGGCAGTAAACGGATTGAGGTTGTGATGTCTGGTATGACATGGGAACTAAGTCCGGGATACATGGTGAAATCCAATAACATCAAGGGTGGCCCCATTCACGTGTTCTCACCACCCAAGATGGAAACGTTTAGATGACACGCGAGGAAGTTGTATGGGCGTCCTACTTGTGTGTTCCTCTATTCTCAATGTATACGGGTCTTTCTGTCGTGGATCCATGGTATTTTAAATGTTAATGTCGTATTTTACCAACTTTGGTTAGTGTGGTCGACGATAAATGATGGCCTTAATATTGGTTTTTTCCCACGTATATTAAGGTCTGAATGGAATACGTCACTCCCACGTTTCGGTATTTGGTTTCGTCCATTTTTGGTCCGGTGAGTTTTGGGTCTAATGTCTGTGTCATGGCGATATCTCGTTATATAGATTTTCATATATGGTTTATACAGTTTGGTTTGGTTAACGAGTAACTCGGTGTCTCTTTCGTTAAAATGCATGGTTATTGGTAAACAAGTCATTTTCATAAGTGAAGTATATCTTTTCGAAAGAAAATGATTTTGATTGCATTCTTTCTTTTTAAACGACTAATTTATATATGTTGAAAACTTTTGAGCTCACTAGGCGTTAAGCCTAACCTTTTTATTTGTCGGCATGTGCATCAGGTTTCAGCTGGGGGGTTTGGTTCTAGCAGTACCATGAAGTGATGTGCTTTAGTTTTTCACAAGTGTAAGTATTTTGTGAAGTTTTCTGCAGCTTGGAGATAGTGACTATTATTGGGTTTTAGTAGCACCCGTCCTTGTTATAGATTGAATGTAGGGAATAAATTGTGTTTGTTGAGGTTAAACCTTAGAATTGTAATTGTGTATGAAACTTTTATTGTTGTATTTAGAAAATTTTAAATTAGTTCTATTTCCAGAATTCAGGGTGTTACAAGTTGGTATCAGAGCTAGGTTTGAGAGAATTAGGTATTGATTTTTGGATGCTTAGACTCAAACTAGCGTTCTTATAAAGTGATTGTAAGTGAAGTTGCACGTTAGGTACATGGAGATAAGATATTTTGGGGTTGATCGAGTCGCTAGAAACGGGAAACTTGTCGAGGGTCGCAAGGATGATCATGTACGGTATGTTCATAATGGAACCTGACCAGTGTTATGGTGAACCTACATGTGTATACTTGAACTACCTTGGTATGATGATCGTTGGGGTAGTGAGAAAATTTCTAAGCGAGTGATCTAAGGAAGGGTTGATGTTTATAGCAATGTCCCTTTGGAGTGATAGTTAAATGCAATGAATGCATTAAGTTGATCATCTTGAGTCAGAATTATTGGTTGGATTAGAACTATAAGGTTATTAGACCGATTCTATTTCGAGGAGAAATCGTAAGTTAACCAAATTAGTGGGATTGTTGCTCTAAGATGTTTGATGCATCCGGATGATAATTGTGTGTCGGGAAAATGGAGGAGTGTAGTCCTAAGATGCTGACTGTCGACCAAATTCATGCACTAAATTATTTCTAAAAATAAGTTTGCATAAATTGTTTCTTATGTTCTCAAAACATAACGTGAGTTGTGTTATAAAGTCTTGATAAAGCATTTAGTGCTCATCAAATTTTAAACCGTGAGCTTAAACATGCATGATTGTAGCACGTGGTTGCAAATATCTTATTGAAAATCTCTTTATCCCCGTTTCGTGTCTAACACTATTTACAGATCTTGTAATATTCGTGTTTTAATATTATTTGGAGTATTGGGCAAGTAACTGTGGAATTTTTGACCTTGACATTGGATCTCCTCCACGTATGTTAAGGTTTTAAAGGAAGAGTTGTTCCCACGATTTTTAGTCGGAAATTTTTGGGAATTTTAGTCTGTACGATTCGTGTTGAATTTTATGGAATATTGTTTTACGACGTTTTGGAGGCGTGAGGGTACTTAGAAATGCATGGGTTTTAATTTTTGCGTGTACATTTACGAGCTTTTGGGCGTCGTGCCTCATATTAGTGTTGTTGAAAAGGGTCACTTTATTATACGTCGTGGTTTTAGAATTTTAGCATTTTTAGACTTATTGTCGTTTTATGCTTTTTATATTGGGAAATGAAAATTTTATCACCGCTTGATTTTAGCGTTAATGGGTTTTATGAAAATTCGGTTGGGTTTTATGGAATCTTACAGTATAACTTTTTGCTTCGCGTAGATAAATTCTAGAGCGTGTGTACATGCATTATCGTGTGCATTACTTTTTGGGTTTTGTTATTAGATGTCATCCCATATATTATTTTGGGGAAGTTTCAATGTCATGTGATTTATCGTCGAGCCTTATACAAGTGTTAATCGTTGTATACTTTTCATATTTGGTTTAAATTATACTGTTGACGTGAGTAATCGTGTAAAAGATTTATGTTGTTTCAGATAGAACTTTTGCCCATAACATATTTCAGTTATTGATTTTACTGTTAGGAGTTTTCAGCAATGCATGAAATGAATTTCTGGTTTGCATGTCGTTGTAGTTACCGCTTTGGGTAAGTATGTTTTATCAGTGCGACCCAAAATTTGAACTCGAATAAGAATTTATTTATGTTCCTATTGTGTTGCTAAATTTGGGGAAATAAACGGACATATATAGGCCTTATTGGGAATTTTATCTTCCGATGTTTTGTGTTTTAAAGTAAAAGATTTTAAAGTTGAAGTTGTGAAATCCTCTTTTAGGAATTATACAAACTTTTATTGCACATGTTATAGTGCGGAAAGTTATTTTTCATATGAATAGTATAAATTGATGCATACTAGGACCATGGTAGTCCGCTTGAAAATTTTGTTGTGCATCTTTTGTTACCGTTTTTAGTAACGTAAGTACTGATCAAATGAGTTTTGGAAATGATTTTATATGCGTAGTATCGGTGACCAATTTTGAAACCTATCGAATGCACGGTAGTGTATTTTTACCGCACGTTTAATTGCTATAAAACTTATGTATTTGAGACTTTTATAAATTTCAAATTGGCATACTAGTTGAAAACTTTGAACTCATTAAGGCTATAGATTTAAAACCCTTATCGTGAGATGAGTTGCAATTAAGGAACGAAGGAGTTCTTGGGATCTGAAGCGTCAGATGATCCGACTTGTGGTCAACCTTGAATTTGAGTTTCAGATTTTGAATCGGGTCATTCATGAATACTTGAGGTATTAGATTTATGCTTTATCCCAGTTAAGTAAGAGGTGATCCTTCTGTTTCGGTAAATCCTCGGGATAAAACTTTGGGTGGTTGCTTGCAGATGGTTAGATTGAATTGATAGGCCACTGGTTAACATCAAGTATGTGTCGGTGGTGTGTCTTCTTGGAAAATCTTCTGAAATAAAGAAGATATTGTGATTTGTTGTTAGAAATGTAAGATTCGAATTTAGTGACATGGTAAGTGTCAGCTTTGAATCATCAATGTAAAATATGGAAGAAAATATATGGTGGTATATCCACGGTTGAGGTGTAAAAGTTTTGAACATAGGTGTCGACATTCGATTTGAGGATAATAACCGTTGGGATGCTTCATCGTACTTCCGATGAAACCGGTGCGTTAGCAATTTAAGTGGTAACCTTAAGAAGATTAGATGACGGAAATTAGGAATCGATCATTGGTAATTTTGTAATCAACAAGGTTTCACTGATTCGTCAACCGATGCTAGATTGCACCTTGGGATTTGAGTAACCGTGGAGATGGGGTAATCCGTTGTTTACCGATGTTGTGCTGTAACACCCGTAAATTCCTGTCTGTGAAAGCCAATCGTGTCATGAGTGGTCTGTGCGGAAAATGGGAAGAATCGAGCCTCAGTGCACTCTGGGCGATAGTGCCCTGGCGATAGTGCCCTGGGCACAATCGCCTGCGGGGGTGTGCCCGCGGTACGTGTTGGGCGATAGTGCCCTCGCACAATCGCGGTCGGCCCCCAGGTCTTTTAAGAGTCGCGATTCTCAACCATTTCCCTCACTCTCACTTCTATCTTCTTCCCTTTTCTCTCCCAAACACCAAAACCGAACCCTAACCTATTTTGGGGGTTTTTCTCTCCCCAAACCTCATGATTCTCAATCATCTAGCTAGTTGGGAGCTTGAACCACAAAACCTTCATCTTCATCTTCCTCATCTAGTTCAACGGTTGGGAGCTCGGGTTGAAATGTTGGATTGGGTGTTCTCGGAAGCCTCTTTGTCTTCAAGGGTAAGTTTTCTTGTATTAAGGTTATAAATGCTCCATTGATGGTTTCTTAGTGTTTGGTATCTCAAATCTCAGATTTGATGATTTTGGAGAAATTAATCTCGTTTAGGGATTTCGGTGTATAATGTTTGGGGAATGTTTCTAAATGGTTTGGATTGTATGGATCTAGGTTTTGGAAGTTCTCGGCTTGAGGATTCAAGCGGCCTTCAAAAGGAGCTCGTTGGGTAAAATCTAGATTTAGCCTAAATCTAGCAAGGTGAGTTCAAGTTGATTTGTGAAAACGTTGTACATGCCAAAATGTCTATTTTAAAGTGTTTATGTGTTCTACATGAAATTGTCAAATGTTGGGTTATTTGCTAATCTTTGATTTTTGGAAGTATTTAACTTTACAAAATTTTTATAATACCCACATTTGGGATTTTGGGGCATTTTGATAAATGTGTTACAAATAAATGTGTTTTGAGGTCTTATTGCATAAATAGATCTTTGATCAAAGAGATACGCTTTTAAATGTTTGTCGCGTTTTATGCATCATTCACGAAATGGAACGTTTTGTAAAGTATTAGTTGCACACTTATGCGAGGTACTTGAAAGAATGTTTATAGTCTCATTTTATGATTTTCATTCTTATCAGCAGTTAAATTTGGAAGATGCATATTTTGTGTTATGAGTTCATTTGGAAAATGGGTTGCCTCAACCAATGTTGAGTTTCGAACTAATCTTACTTTTGGTCGTGGTGTTGACATATCCGTTGGTCGAGTGCGTTTTATCGTATTCTTATTTTATTTTATCAATGGGTCAATGGGTGCTAAGCTTGCGGCTTGGTATTTTTATTTGATTTTGAGCCTTTGGACAATTGTCCAGTTTTGGTAGCTCGACTTCGAGCCTTGTTGACAATTTTGGATGAAGCTCGTTAGGTATCAGGTGCGATGTAAGTCCTATGAGCTGCACGTTAGGTATCGGGTGCGATGTAAGTCCTTCGTGCTGCACGTTAAGGTACCGGGGGTGCGGTATAAGTCCTTCGTGCTCAAGTATTACGATATTAGATGAGGGGCTCGACATAGGAACCCAACGGGGTTGAACTCGAGTTTCCGTGGGTGTACGTTTAAAGCTACTGAGCCTGACATCTCTTGCGTGTACTTTTGTTTATATGACTAGTCATAACAACATAAAATGGACCGCCACATTTTATGGAACCGGGAATCCCCCGTCACCGAAAGGTGTTGTTTTTGGGTATTGAGTTTTATTATCCAAGGTTTCGGTGACGTTTTGTATAATTGGGTTTTACCCTTGATTTATGGGTTGAGTATTATCCCCCACCCGTGTTTTGGGGTGTTTTGGGATATAAGGTTTAACCGTATCTTCATAAATGGAGAGTTCAGTTTATACTTATGCTTTTATCATTATCTTTGAAGTAGTTGGCTTGGAAAACGTTTTAATTGGTGTTCTTTACCTAAAATGCATATTGTTGAAAATGAGTCGTTTTCACATGTAAGACGTATCATATTGAAGGACTATAACTTTTAACCGCATTCTTTCTTTTAAACGATTATTTTATATATGATGAAAACTCTTGAGCTCACTAGGCGTTAAGCCTAACCTTTTTATTTGTCGGCATGTGCATCAGGTTTCAAGGTTGGGAGTTGGTCCTAGCAATCCCATGAAGAGTCGAGCCTTAGCTTGTGCAAATGTAAGTAGTTGGTGAAGTTTTCCGCAACGTTGGAGATAGTAACTATTATGGGGTTTTAGTAGCACCCGTCCTTATCATAGACTTTTGTATAGAATGAATGGTTGTATTGAGGTTAAGTCATAATTTGTGGTTGAAGATGATTTATTTATTGATGTATTTAGTAAATTTTAATAAGTTACTATTTCCAGATTTAAGGGTGTTACATGTGCCGTGCTAGTTGAGGAACGGACTGAATGTTGTGATTGGATCAAATCTAATTGGTGTTAGGAAATGTCGTCAGGGAAAGGATGATAAATCTTTTACAGTATGGATTATTGAGGGATTGGGTCCGAATGTCGAGGTAAACCTTAAGTAGAAAT
The DNA here is from genome assembly GCA_023525745.1 of Arctium lappa. NCBI lineage: Eukaryota > Viridiplantae > Streptophyta > Magnoliopsida > Asterales > Asteraceae > Arctium > Arctium lappa. The sequence goes on along the minus strand of CM042048.1, from coordinate 20,224,632 downwards.
CGATTATTGAGGAGACCTTGATGTGTCAGAATTAGAAGTATCTAAGGGATAAGTTCGCTTTGGAGTATTCTTGAGGTGATATGTGCAACCTAAGGTTGGGAGACCGTCGAGATTTTAAGGATAGGAAAGTGGTTGATAAGGACTCGATGTTCATTCAGTCAGTGGTAAGACACATCGAACCTTAGAATTGAGTTGTGACGGTTTGTTATGAGAAATATAGTTACAGCCTTAAATGGGATGTGATCGGTTTCGTACATGGGGCAAGGTATCGTGGAGGCATTCCTTTTTGGGTAGAGAACCGATTGACCTCGCTAAGGGCAACGTTGGGTGTTTGATCAGTGCCAGATTTCGAGGATGAAATCTCTTTCAAGGTTGGGAGGATTGTAACACCCCGATTTTCGAAAGGTATCATTTCAAGTTAATACCGAAACCGATATATTAGGGAAAAATAAGATAAAGGATTTTGGACTTGAATCATAGATTTTATAGTCTAGATAGATGAAGGATTCAATTACGAGTCCAACGGTTCTTTTCGGAGCAAAATCGGAGCTAAAACGAAGAAGTTATGACCAAAACGGTGCTCAGGCGAGAATTTTGGGAGGTAGTGCTCCGCGCGGCTCTCCGCACGGCTGGAGGGGCGCGGCCACCCACGCGGAGCCTCTATATGCACAAAAACGAGAAAATTCGGCCCCAAACCCCATTTTTCACCCTAACCTCAAATCCTTCCCCCATTTCTCTCCCAAACCGACCCCCAAACCCCAAAATCAAACCCTAACTCATTTTTGGGTGTCCTTCTCCTAAAAGAAAGTGATCCTTCTTCATCTAGCAAGCTTGGAGGTTAGAACCATAATCTGTCACCTTCATCTTCTTCATCAAGATACCCAGGGTTTTATCCACCCTTGTTCTCCCTTTTGTAGATTTGGAGTTTGTGGTGTATTTTGGGTAACCTAGAAGTGTGTTGGTGGAGGATTCAAGCTATTGTTTAAGGCAAACTTCTGATTCTTCTTCTTTGGAAATTAGGGTTTTGGGTATAGATGAGATCTTCATGTAAAGTGTTGGGAACGATTATATTTGGTTGAATATCTATGTTTACGGTTGAAAAATGTTTGGATCTAGGTTTGTAGGTTTTGGCTTGGAGGATTCAAGTTTCGTCAAGGAGGCTCAAAGTAGGGTAAAATCTAGATTTAGCCTACATCTAGCAAGGTGAGTTCAAGTTGATTTGTGAAAATGGTGTACATGCCAAAATGTTATTTTAAAGTGTTTTGTGTTTTAATGAAATTGTTAACTTCTGATCACCTGATAAGTTTTGGTTATTTTGAAACATTTAGTTTTATATACATGGTGAAACACCCATTTTGAGATTTTTGGGAATTTTGATAACTAAATCATGTTGAAAGGTTTCATTGATGATTTTACATATATATTTGGGGTCCATTTGATGTAAGTGTCGTTTGGTGTATTTGGGTCTTATAAGCCTTTCCGGAAAATACATATTATTGTATTATGAGGCATTTTGAAAATATAAGGGCATGGGTTCATTTGGAGAATGTTTTGTTTCAACCAATGAAAAGTTTTGGGTTAATTATACTTTTGGTTGTGGTGTCTACATCACCGTCGGTTAAACGTGTTTTAATGTTTACAAATGCTTTCGTTGGAGATTTACGTAAATTGTTGGGCCTTTGGCTCGGGTTTGACTAAATTGAGTCTTGACGACATTTGTCCGGATTAATAACCGTTATGGGGTTTTGAGTATGATGGCGTATTTTCGTGGCATTTGAGCTAATTCCAGAATTGAGGGTGTTACATAAACGGAAGTGTGGTACTAACTTATTGCATACATGAAGATTATTTGTTAAAATGCATTTTTGTGTTGATCGAAAATATGCATAAATTGTGTTATTGGAGGTTTGAAAACATCATAGGATGAGTCATTGAGTTCTGCTACCTCTACTTCAAACCCTTGACTAAGCTTCTTGGGTTTCACATGTAACTTATACACGAAGTTCGGAGACACAAACGAACGGTTTGCGCCCGAATCAAACAACACTTTAGCAAAAATCGAGTCTATAGGAAAAGTACCTATCACCATATCTGGTGTCTCCACCGCCTCTTCTGCTGTCATATTAAATGCCCTAGCCCTTGCTCGAACTGGCTCCACCTTCTTCTGACCTCCCTTATCTCCATATCCACCAACAACTCCTTTCTTCAACTGGGGACATTCAGTCCTGATGTGATCAGGAGACCCACACTGGTAGCAATATCTTGTCCCACGACAGTCCCGAGCCATGTGTCCAGTCTTGCCACACTTGAAGCAACCTTCCCGCTCCAAGAGACACTCTCCCTTATGCATTCTGTTACATTTGCTGCACGGCCTACTATCGTTCTTGGAAACAACCCGCTGATCAGATTTAGCAGATTTGAATGATCTGGAATCACGGACATTCCCCTCCCATTTCCGCTTGTCCCCACTCCTCTCTGTAGCTTGATGATTCTTTTCCTTCTCTCTCAGTGCGACTGCATTCACCGCTGCTTGAAATGTAGCTGGTTCTCTATTCGAGACAAATTCCCGAATGTTACTCCTCAATCCAAATATGAAACGCTCCACCCGCCTTTCTTCATTAGGCACATAGACTTCTGCAAATCGAGATTTCTCGATGAATTTTGTCGTATACTCCTGGACTGACATATCCTTCTGTTCCAATCTCAGAAACTCTTCTTCTAGCTTTTTGGCTGCGGCCAAAGGGCAGAACTGTGCTTTAAATCTTTTTACGAACCCATCCCAAGCTATCTCTCTAGCCGCTGACGAGCCCTGTCCCCTTGATTCATCGTCCCACCACATTACCGCCTCATCTTTTAGCATAGACAACGCGTACACGACCTTATCCCCTTCAGAACACTTGCTGGTATCAAATGCCAATTCCATCCCTTTTACTCATTTTATTGCCAACACAGGATCACACTCTCCCTTATAGGTAGGGGGTTTGCAAACAACAAACTCCTAGAAGCCACACCCTCTTTCAACCACTGTTTTGGTCAACATTGCAGGAGTCGACTGTAAGTGGCTCCCCACCACAGTCACCGGCGAATCAGATATTCCAGTCACCTCTCTATCCTCACTCTTTTCCTTACTGGCTGATACCTCATTAGTTCGCTGAGCCAAAAATGCATTCAGAGTTTCTTGCAACTTCCCCATTTCCGCTGCGAAGGTTTCTTGCGTAACAAATCCCTGCGTTCATCCCCCACCACGGTTCCTTGCCTGCCTACGACCCCTCACCAAAGTTGAACTCTCTTGAAGAGAGGTTTCTTATCCAGGTCTCGCCTCTACACTTCTAGCTCTACGAACCACAAGAGTCGCCCATCCCCCTCGAGTTCCTGCAGCAGTTTCATTCACTTGAGTGGTCACTTTCTTGGTCGTTTTCCCCTTAGGTCGGTCGCGACTCTTCCCTCGGTTAGCAGCTGCATGAGAAGGAGCAACTGGTCCATCCTCAACGACTTCATTAACAGGTGCCACCTCTACTACCGACACCGATCTGCTCCTAGTCACTCTCTCTGACATAACTACAGATAAAGCACCAACACACATACTTCAATACGATAACCTAAAGCAATAAAGCAAGTTAAGCACGCACATGTACCTGTAAATTTATAATTACACTGGCCAGATGTAATTTTAAATTTACCTTACATGTTAGTCCTCACTACTCTATCACTCGACTTCCTAAAGTCATCATATAATCTCAGTTGTGACTTACTCTCTAAGTTTAAGTTAGGCCCGTCCGGTCACCTAGATCCCTTAAACTATGGCTCTGATACCAATTGTAACAACCCAACCAGCACAGCAAAATGACAACTAAATCTTAATAATAAAATCAAAATTCATGTCGAAGCGGTCCCAACCTTACAAATTAAATTCAAGGTTTGCAAAGGCAACCTATACACAACTGAGATATTAACAAACAAAATCTAAAATGACAGTCTTCTATCTCTTCCCGCTACATCTTCTCCTTTCCTTTATCTGCTCTCCCTAATTCACGCCTGCCTGAAAAGATTTTTAGTTTTGAAAGAGCGAGGGTTAGACCAAAGGTCTAGTGAGTCCCCTCTAACAGATAAGCAACAATAAAACTTTCCAGAAAATTTAATCAACAGATTTATAAACACATAAGGATAAAACACATTACTGACCACACTACCGTCAAAGACGATGTGTCTAACTCGCGCTGCCTTAATTTTGGGACACACCCCCAATGGCATAAACGAGCCACACTCCCCGACATGAGTAGACGGACCACACTCCCCGGCTTAGGTCACAATCTCCACATATAATTTATGCATACATTTAAACATCAACGATTTATAACACATTTAAATCATTTCATGATAATCATGTCATCGTAAATAAATCAAAGTTTAAAATTACACTTTACATGCTTTCGTTACCAAAAGGTTTAGTTCAGAAAAACTCACCTGGCGTCCTTAGCTTACTTCTTGCGCTTACTTTTATAATTCGGTCCGTAACCTATAAAACAACACATTGGCCGGTGAACTCGCGATTCTTTCTATTTTAACACAAGTTGACCTTAACACCATAATCCCAACTTTCATTCTCCAAAAGAATAATAGTCTACTAGAACATCGACTCGAGACGAGATTCCTTGGAATAATCCGAAAATGGACCGATAATTCCAATAATTTAAAGCCCAACAATTTAAATACTTTTCCTAAATTGGGTGTGGGCTTCGGCCCAACAGAACCGGGGACCGGATCCAAGAAGACCGTGGTCAACCTTTGTCGACTGGTGCCTCAAATCGACCGGGGCCAACGCAATCCGGTGACCGGAGTCACTCGGACAGATTATCGAACGAAACCCCAGAGACTCAAATACAGATATCACAAATCGCAGATTAAACCTAGAAATCAATATCAATCTATCCCAATACCCGTAATCAGATGTAGAAACTCGATTTCATCAAACATTCCATTAAACACATATATTTCTATAACAACTTCCAATTATCTCAAACCCAGAAAACTCCAACTTCAGTGAACTATCAATATGGATACAAAACCCAACAAAGATTTTGAAATAAATTGCTAGACCCTTAGTAATAGAGAGAATGGGATTTGAATTTACCTTAGAAGATTGAAGAACACCAAATCTCTGCCTCTTTTGCTTCCTTTCGATTGGATCGCCTTCAAGCTTTCTCTCCCTATCCCAAAATTGCCAGCCGCCAACAACAATTACCCTAACTCCTAGGGTTAAATCCATCTTATTTCTCTTTTTCACTTTAGACCCCTTTCTTATAAACCTTTTGCAAAGACTACCCTAAAATTCAATTTATTTCTCAGGTGTGGTTATTACAATATCCCCCCTCAAAAGAATTCCGTCCTCGGAATTCATACGCTGAACAAACTGGGGTATTGAGTTCTCATAGCTGACTCTAACTCCCATGTCGCTTCCTGTCCCATGTGGAATTGCCATTGAACCTTCACCAATTGAATTTACTTGTTCCTTAATTTCTTCACCTTACGATCTAAAATGGCTACCGGTTCCTCAAGATAACATAGTTTCTCATCTAAACGAACGTCGTCCAATGGTACCACCACATCCACCTCCGCTAGACACTTTTTCAAATTAGATACATGAAATGTAGGGTGTATACCTCGTAGCTCCATGGGCAGATGCAACTTGTAAGCTACTTCCCCAACTCGCTCCACAATAGCAAATAGACCAACAAACCTGGGTCTCAACTTACCTTTCTTTCCGAAACGGATCACTCCCTTCCAAGGTGAGACTTTTAACATCACCAAGTCTCCCACTTGGAACTCTATCGGCTTCCTTCGTTTATTTGCGTACATCTTCTGACGATCTTGAGCCACCTTTAACCTTTCCCGAATCTGATTAACCTTGTCGGCCGTCACTTGCACGATTTCCGGTCCTGCTAGCTGCCTTTCACTCACCTCGTTCCAACATAAATGTGTTCTACACCTTCGTCCGTACAACGCTTCAAACGGAGCGACTCGAATACTGGCATGATAACTATTGTTATAAGAGAATTCTATCAAAGGTAGACGAGTCTCCCATGAACCTTTGAAATCAATAACACACGCTCGAAGCATGTCTTCCAATGTTTAAATGGTCCTTTCACTCTGACCGTCCGTCTGAGGGTGATACGCTGTGCTCAACTTGAGTTGTGAACCCAAATCCCGTTGTAGGCTCCTCCAAAACGATGACGTGAAGCGAGCATCTCGATATGACACAATAGAGGACGATACTCCATGCCTGGATACAATCTCATCAATGTACAACTTAGCCAACTTCTCCAACGGGTTCGTCTCCTTAATCAGTAGAAAGTGAGCAAATTTTGTTAGTCGATCCACTATGACCCAAATAGCATCGTGCCCCTTAGGTGATTGAGGCAATCCAGTAACGAAGTCCATTGCTATCTCATCTCACTTCCATATAAGTATTTCTAACGGTTGCAATTCTCCATACGACCTTTGATGCTCCGCTTTCACTTTCAAACACGTTAGACATCGCTCAACGAAGTAATCTGTCTTTCTTCAAGCCCGACCACCAATAACTCTGCTTCAGGTCTCGATACATCTTATTGGTTCCCGGATGTAGCGAGTATCTCGACTTATGAGCTTCCTCCAACACTCTCTTTCGAAGGTCTCCCAATTTTGGAATCCACACTCTTTTCTCGAAACATTTAACTCCGCGATTGTCAATGGTAAGCGAATCAACAATTCCAATGATTCTTTCGCTCCTCAAATTTTCTTCCGATACCGCTTCCTCTTGAAATTTCTTGACTTCCTCTAAGAAATTAGAAGTTGCATCAACTCGAAATGCCACCACTTTAAATACCGCACTATGTTCTTTCCGACTCAAGGCGTCCGCCACCACATTGGCATTACCCGGGTGGTATAGAATCTCACAATCATAATCACTCAGTAACTCCATCCGTCTTCGCTGCCTCATGTTCAACTCTTTCTGATTGAATAGATGCTGAAGACTCTTATGATCAGTATATATCTGGCACTTCACTCCGTACAAATAATGTCTCCATATCTTCAGCGCGAATACGACCGCAGCCAACTCTAGGTCGTGCATCGGATAATTCTTCTCATGATCTTTCAACTGACGAGACGCGTACGCGATCACCTTCCCATCTTGCATCAGCACGCACCCCAGTCCTAACTTTGAGGTGTCATTGTAGATCACGAACCCTTCTGTACCGATGGGTAAAGACAGGATAGGTGCACTACTCAATCTTTTCTTCAGTTCACTAAACGCATCCTCCTGAGCTTCCTTCCATGTAAACTTCACATTTTTCCTCGTTAGAGCCGTTAATGGCGTGGCTATCCTCGAGAAGTCTTGGATGAACCTTCGATAGTAGCCCGCCAAGCCAAGGAAACTTCTCACTTCAGGCGGTGATTTTGGCACCTCCCACTCTTCGATTGCCTTAATCTTCACTGGATATACCTTAATCCCGTCTTCCGACACCACATGCCCTAAAAACTGCACTTCTCTTAGCCAAAACTCGCACTTCGAGAACTTGGTGTACAACTTCTCTCGCTTGAGCAACTCCAACACGGATCGCAGATGCACCTCATGGTCGCTCATGGACCGCGAATAAATTAGTATGTCATCGATGAAGACGATGACACACTTATCCAAAAATGGACTACACACCCTATTCATCAGATCAATGAATGTTGTCGGTGCGTTTGTCAACCCAAATGGCATGACAAGAAATTCGAAATGTCCATACCTCGTGCGAAAAGCGGTCTTAGGTACATCCTCCTCCCTCACTTTCAGCTGATGATAGCCCGAACGCAGATCTATCTTTGAGAAGTAACTCGCTCCTTGCAACTGATCAAAAATATCATCAATTCTGGGGAGCGGGTACTTATTCTTGACTGTTACCTTGTTAAGCTCTCGGTAGTCTATACACATTCTCATAGATCCGTCCTTCTTCTTGACGAATAACACTGGTGCTCCCTACGATGACGTGCTGGGACGGATAAAACCTTTATCCAGCAGCTCTTGCAGTTGAGTCATCATCTCCTTCATTTCGGCCGGCGCCAAACGATAAGGTGCCCTTGCTATTGGTGCATCTCCCGGCATCAAATCTATTCTGAACTCCACTTGCCTATCCGGTGGCAAGGTGGTTATGTCTTCCGGAAACACTTCCGGGTACTCACACACTATCGGAACAGATTCTAATCCCTTCTTCTCTTTATTAGCGTCTACTACATACGCAAAGAACCCCATACACCCTTTCACTAGGCAACGCCTAGCCTTGATCATAGAAATCAAGCAGGACTTCCTATCCCGATGATCCCCATACATTATAACTTCCTTCTGATCAGGCAAAGCTATCCGAATTAGCTTCTTATTACAGACAATGTTGACATCGTTAGACGCTAACCAATCCATCCCCACGATGATGTCAAATTCCCCCATGCCCATCGGGTATAACCGCAATGGAAATGTATGACCGTCAATATCTATACTACACCCGTCATATACTTCTCCCATTAAGACTCGACTATCATCCGCTACCTCTACTTCAAACCCTTGACTAAGCTTCTTGGGTTTCACAAGTAACTTATGCACGAAGTTCGGAGACACAAACGAACGGTTTGCGCCCGAATCAAACAACACTTTAGCAAATATTGAGTCTATAGGAAAAGTACCTGTCACCATATCTGGTGTCTCCACCACCTCTTCTTCTGTCATATTAAATGCCCTAGCCCTTGCTCGAACTGGCTCCACCTTCTTCTCACCTCCCTTATCTCCATATCCACCAACAGCTCCTTTCTTCAACTGGGGACATTCAGTCCTGATGTGATCAGGAGACCCACACTGGTAGCAAGATCTTGGACCACGACAATCCTGAGCCATGTGTCCAGTCTTGCCACACATGAAGCAACCTTCCCGCTCCAAGAGACACTCTCCCTTATGCATTCTGTTACATTTGTTGCACGGCCTACTATCGTTCTTGGAAACAACCCGCTGATCAGATTTAGCGGATTTGAATGATCTGGAATCACGGACATTCCCCTCCCATTTCCGCTTGTCCCCACTCCTCTCTGTAGCTTGATGATTCTTTTCCTTCTCTCTCAGTGCGGCTGCATTCACCGTTGCTTGAAATGTAGCTGGTTCTCTATTCGAGACAAATTCCCGAATGTTACTCCTCAATCCAAAGATGAAACTCTCCACCCGCCTTTTTTCATTAGGCACATAGACTTCTGCAAATCGGGATTTCTCGATGAATTTTGTCGTATACTCTCGGACTATCATATCCTTCTGTTCCAAGCTCAGAAACTCTTCTTCTAGCTTTTTGACTGCCGCCAGAGGGCAGAACTGTGCTTTAAATCTTTTTACGAACCCATCCCAAGCCATCTCTCTAGCCGCTGACGAGCCCTGTCCCCCTGATTCAACATCCCACCACATTACTGCCTCATCTTTTAACATAGTCAACGCGTACACGACCTTATCCCCTTCAGAACACTTGCTGTTATCGAATGCCAATTCCATCCCTTTTACCCATTTCATTGCAACACAGGATCACACTCTCCCTTATAGGTAGGGGGTTTGCAAGCAGCAAACTCCTTGAAGCTACACCCTCTTTCAACCACTATTTTGGTCAACATTGTAGGAGTCGACTGTGAGTGGCTCCCAACCGCAGTCACCGGCGAATCTGATATTTCAGTCACCTCTCTATCCTCACTATTTTCCTTACTGGCTGATACCTCATTAGTTCGCTGAGCCAAAAATGCATTCAGAGTTTCTTGCAACTTCCCCATTTCCGCTGCGAAGGTTTCTTGCGTAACAAATCCCTGCGTTCATCCCCCACCACGGTTCCTTGCCTGCCTACGACCCCTCATCGAAGTTGAACTCTCTTGAAGAGAGGTTTCTTGTCCAGGTCTCACCTCTACACTTCTAGCTCTACGAACCACACGAGTCGCCTGTCCCCCTCGAGTTCCTGCAGCAGGTTCATTCACTTGAGTGGTCACTTTCTTGGTCGTTTTCCCCTTAGGTCGGTCGCGACCCTTCCCTCGGTTAGCAGCTGCATGAGAAGGAGCAACTGGTCCATCCTCAACGACTTCATTAACAGGTGCCACCTCTACTGCCGACACCGATCTGCTCCGAGTCACTCTCTCTGACATAACTACAGATAAAGCACCAACACACAAACTTCAATACGATAACCCAAAGCAATATAGCAAGTTAAGCACACACATGTACCTGTAAATTTATAATTACACTGGCCAAATGTAATTTTAAATTTACCTTACATGTTAGTCCTTACTACTCTATCACTCGACTTCCTAAAGTCATCCTATAATCTCAGTTGTGACTTACTCTCTAAGTTTAAGTTAGGCCCGTCCGGTCACCTAGATCCCTTAAACTATGGCTTTGATACCAATTGTAATAACCCAACCAGCACAGCAAAATGACAACTAAATCTTAATAATAAAATCAAAATTCATGTCGAAGCGGTCCCAACCTTACAAATTAAATTCAAGGTTTGCAAAGGCAACCTATACACAACTGAGATATTAACAAACAAAATCTAAAATGACAGTCTTCTATCTCTTCCCGCTACATCTTCTCCTTTCCTTTATCTGCTCTCCCTAATTCACGCCTGCCTGAAAAGATTTTTAGTTTTGAAAGAGCGAGGGTTAGACCGAAGGTCTAGTGAGTCCCCTCTAACAGATAAGCAACAATAAAACTTTCCAGAAAATTTAATCAACAGATTTATAAACACATAAGGATAAAACACGCTACTGACCACACTACCGTCAAAGACGATGTGTCTAACTCGCGCTACCTTAATTTTGGGACACACCCCCAATGGCATAAACGGGTCACACTCCCCGACACTAGTAGGCGGGCGACACTCCCCGACTTAGGTCACAATCTCCACATATAATGTATGCATACATTTAAACATCAACGATTTATAACACATTTAAATCATTTCATGATAATCATGCCATCGTAAATAAATCAAAGTTTAAAATTAAACTTTACATGCTTCGTTACCAAAAGGTTTAGTTCAGAAAAACTCACCTGGCATCCTTAGCTTACTTCTTGCGCTTACTTTTACAATTCGGTCCGTAACCTATAAAACAACACATTGGCCGGTGAACTCGCGATTCTTTCTATTTTAATACAAGTTGACCTTAACACCATAATCCCAACTTCCATTCTCCAAAAGAATAATAGTCTACTAGAACATCGACTCGAGACGAGATTCCTTGGAATAATCCAAAAATGGGCCGATAATTCCAATAATTTAAAGCCCAACAATTTAAATACTTTTTCCTAAATTGGGTTTGGGCTTCGGCCCAACAGAACCGAGGACCGGATCCAAGAAGACCGGGGTCTCCCCCCACTCTCGACCGGGGTCTCCCCCCTCCCTCGACCGGAGTCTCCCCCCTCTCTCGACCAGGGTCAACCTTCGTCGACCGGTGCCTCAAATCGACCGGGGCCAAAACAATCTGGTGACCGGAGTCACTCGGACAGATTATCGAACGAAACCCTAGAGACTCAAATACAGATATCATAAACCGCAGATTAAACCCAAAAATCAATATCAATCTATCCCAATACCCGTAATCAGATGTAGAAACTCGATTTCATCAAACATTCCATTAACCACATATATTTCTATAACAACTTCCAATTATCTCAAACCCAGAAAACTCCAACTTCAGTGAACTATCAATATGGATACAAAACCCAACAAATATTTTGAAATAAACTGCTAGACCCTTAGTAGTAGAGAGAATGGGATTAGAATTTACCTTAGAAGATTGAAGAACACCAAATCTCTGCCTCTTTTGCTCCTTTCGATTGAATCGCCTTCAAGCTTTCTCTCCCTATCCCAAAATTGGCAGCCGCCAACAACAATTACCCTAACTCCTAGGGTTAAATCCCTCTTATTTCTCTTTTTCACTTTAGACCCCTTTCTTATAAACCTTTTGTAAAGACTACCCCAAAATTCAATTTATTTCTCAGGTGTGGTTATTACATGAACCTCTCCATATATATATATATATATATATATATATATATATATATGGAGATAGGTTCATACGAGAATGGTAATTTTAGAATAAAGGGACAATTCTGGACCAATCATAATTAAGAAATTAATAATTAATTTTTTAAATAAAAAGTTTATAAAAGGGTATTTTGGTCTTTTTTAACTCATGATTATTTTAGGATAATCTTCTAACTCCTAAATATAAATGATTTCCTAATTATTAACTCTATCTCTCTATCTCTCTCTCGATTTAAACCTAAAACCCTCGAGTTCTTCTGAGAATCGAAGACGGCGAAGTTTGCAAAGTCGCCGGAAAATCGAAGACGGCAGCGGGTATTGAAGAAAAATCAGTCATGAATCCTTCTTCTCCAGTGAAATATTCTTGTAAATGCGACCTCCGACAGCCACCTCCACCGCCATCGTCAACAGAAGAAGCATTATCACCGGTAGCACCATTGTTCCGGCGTTTGCCGCCGGCCTGCTCCTCCGTCTCGACTGCCGTAGGCGGTATCATGTTCACATCGATCCCCTTCAGGAACAATCTCTTCTCCACTCTAAACACATCACCGTTGTTCCGATCTGCATGTAACAAATCCGATCATCTATGGTTCAAATGGTTTTAGTTGTGTTTTGTTCATTCTATAATCATATATTTAAGTTGAATGAAGAATTGACATTTATGTGTTCCAGATTTCATATGGTTATTACTAACAGGATCACCTGTGATGTTGTATTGTACATTGATGGTAATTACTTATTTTAATTTGTCTTCTTTCAGATGCATTAAATTTACAATGATAATACCAGTAGTCAGTAGATCACTTGTGATTACCTTGATAAATCAATTTTGAATTCATTATACCAGGGATCACTTGTGATTACACCATGATAAACGAATTTTGAATTCATTATACCAGCAGATCACTTGTGATTAACATGATAAACCAATTTTGAATTCATTATAGCAGCGAATCACTTATGATTACCATGACAAACGAATTTTGAATTTTATAGCAACCGATCACTTGTGATTAACATGATAAACCAAATTTGAATTCATTATAGTAGTGAATCACTTGTGCTTACCATGATAAATGGATTTTGAATTTATTTTTAGAAAAAATGGGGAGAGATTGAGACGTGTTGAGATAAATTAGGAAGGGATTTTTTTTATTTGAATTAAATATTATAATCCCTGTTTTTTGGAAGTTAATACTATCCTAATATATCTATAACATAATATGACTCTATTGCCCTTTTACTCTTAATTTTAGAAACTATTATTTTTGGAATTAATTTAAAAAATGATTGGCTGAGAATCTTTCTTTTATTCTTTTAAATAACTATGTTCTCGTTTGAACCTATATATATATATATATATATATATATATATATATATATATATATATAGTCGGGTACAAACGAGAATGATACATATTTAAAAGAATAAGAGAATAATTTTGGACCAATCATTTCATTAAATAATACTTTAAATAAAACTTTCTTAAAAATCTCCCAAAAGCGCATAAATGTCATTTGCTATATACATATTATATATGGAAACTCATTTATTTATATATAGATCATGTAATATATTTAATTAAGGTATTTATTTATGATTAATTTTTTATTTATTTACTTATTATTTTTACAACATGAAAATAAGTGTGATTTAAATTTTCATTTTAAATATTTATCTTTATTGAATTAATTTATTTAAGAATTTTTTACAAATTTTGTCAAAAATCACATGTGATATCCACTATTAGAAAAACATTTTGAAAAAAAGTTAATTCATTGTCAATCACATGTGATTTTGATGAAAAAAATATAAATTACGTTTTAAAATATATATGATCTTATACATTTTAAATGTGTTTTGCTAAAATTTACATATGATTTTGTTTCATTATTTTTATTTTTCAGTTTTAATTTGACTTATTATTTTTCAAATTTTAAATCACATATGATTAGGAAAACATTTTGAAACAAAATTAATTCATTGTGAATCACTTGTGATTTTGATGAAAAAATATGAATTACGTTTTGAAATACATATGATCTTATACATTTTAAATGTGTTTTACTAAAAATCACATATGATTTTGTTTCATTATTTTTCCTTTTCCTTTTCCTTTTCCTTTTCCTTTTCAATTTCAATTTTAATTATTATTTTTCAAATTTTAAATCACATATGATTAGGAAAATATTTTGAAAAAAATTAATTCAGTGTAAATCACATGTGATTTTGATGAAAATTGTAATTTTTTTAAAATATTGCTATAAATAAAAAAGTGAATTCTTTAAATGAAAATTAAATACACTTATTTTGAATGAATTAAATATAAAAAAAATTATTAAATAAAAAATTAAATAATATCAGATTTCACAAATATGGTAAAAGTAAAATTTCAAATAAATACTTAAAATAACTTTTTATATAACTAAATTACTTATATACCCTTATTTATTTATTTTTAGAATTAATTATTTAAGGTATTATTTAATGAAATAATTGACCTACAATTATTCTCTTATTCTTTTAAATAGATAACATTCTCGTACGACCCTCTCTCTCTCTCTCTCTCTCTCTCTCTATATATATATATATATATATATATATATATATATATATATATACAGGGTCAGTTATTTTACAAACCGGTGAAATCTAACAAACCAAACATATCGCTTTCAACCAATCATTACCTTTTTCCCACTTTTTATTAGTTATGAGGTTTGATTATTCAAGAATATATGAAACAATTTCATAAAGAATATACAAGGGTTGGTTAATCAAGAATATATGAAACGAATTTCATCAAAATGAGAAATACATGAAACAATTTCAGTATTACATATAAACAAAAATATATGAAACAATTTCATCAAGGAAATAATTATATGAAACAAATTCATTATATTAAACAATTTCATGAAAGAATTTCTTTTAATTAAACAATGAAAACAACGGTTTGTTAGATTTCACTGATTTGTAAAATAACCTTGACACACACACACACACACACACACACACACACACACACACACACATATATATATATATATATATATAGGGAGGATCAAACAAGAACAATAACTATTTAAAAGAACACGGGAACTAACAAAATCATTAGTATTTTATATTAACGCGCAAAAAAGCCACACGAACCTAAAGCCGCGACCAAAGTCCCTTTTTTGTGTGTTAATGTAAAATCACTAATGATTTTGTTAGTTCTCGTGTTCTTTTAAATATGTACTGTTCTCGTTTGAACCCAACTCTCTCTATATATAATACACTTTTTATAGTGTAAATTAAATAAAGAGTTAACAATACCAAATAATACATGAAAAACAAAATGAGAAACTACGTATGCCTACATGCGTGTATATATGGGATTAATATGAGATTTAAAAGATTTAACCTCGCATTTAACCAATCCTGGTTTCTTGATATCTATCTTTACCTATACAGAAAGAAAAGAATTGATAGTACCCACCATATTGAATAGAAATGCACAAGAACCGACCCTTGGTTCGGTCCTTTAGGTTTGGTCACTATAAGCAAAAAAAAAAAATTGTTCCTCAATCTAAAAACTAAGATTGATCTAGGTTTGACAATCCTAACAAGGCTTGAGATTTGAGAAGAATGGGAAAAGTACTTTTAAGTATACTGAGCGTTCGAAATCTTCAAAATATAGCCACTGTAAAGGGCATTGACCAGATCCCATTCGGTCCTCGATTGGACCAAACATCTAGTTCTTGATCAGTTTTTATATAACCAATTAAGACTTGAAAATTATGGGTTGTTTTAGGCCTGAAGGACTGGCAAGTGCTCATGTTCGAGTCATTGAAGGACCGGTCCTTCTGGGTCTAATAATGAGGCCGTTCTCGATACGGATCAAAATAACAAGTCTTTTATGCATTTCTATCGTCACATGCTACGTTTGCTAGGGTTGTGATGACATATCATGATTTAATACTATATGTCTGTATAGAATATCATAAACATCGCATCTCATTGCAACATAATACTTAAAACATTCATACAACTTAAACCACTGAATTACATGTTCAAATATGAAAACTAAAGTAATGATATAGTTTATCGTATCAAAACATAACATAGATTGTAACATCAACCAACACATTTACATACATCTAATCATTGTCTTTATTGCATTCGGTTTTGACTACCCCTGAAAAACACGCTACTAATCATAAAGCTCGGTGAATTTATGATTTCATATTATATAATATCAAACAATTTAGACACACAAGACATTTGAGAAGCCAATCATATCCTCATTAGTTTTTTTTTACTTGTACACAATTGTCAATTTCAAGGTGTTACATCTACTATCAAGGTGTCAAGTAATTAGGACACAAAATTAATGTTGCATCAACCTTTGATTAAAGCAGAAAAGGCATAGATATGGACTTATAATATGGTTTTGGAAAATGAAAGCTTAGATTCTTTATTTTATATTTTTTTTTAATAATGTCTCTTGTGCATTTACAAATTTGGAGGGATAAACCTTCTCAAAATATATTGAAATGGTAATACATATAATTGGTACTTGTATACTTGATTTAAGATACTGACCTAATTATTAAATGTGATTACAAAATTCATTTTTAATTTAAGTGTAGTTATTTAAAATGTTTATTTGGACGAACTTTAGGCAAAAAGTTCATTCTGCTCTTCCAGAAGCTTTAATCTTTGTGCAACGGGATCTAAAGGAACACCATTTGAAGTACCCAATGGAATATGGCCAGACCTATTGAAGCTAGTTTGCTGTGAGGCATCATAGGCATATCCATTGAATGGAATAAAGGCCATAGGCATGGTTGGAATCACAAAAGTCGCAGGGTTAATTGATGGTGGACGAGGATAATTTGGTAATGGAGGGGGCACATTCCAGGTACCAACATAAGCATTTGTAGTCCCCATCATATTGTTCCCATTTTGGTTTCTCAAATTCTCGATGGTTTCAGCTGCTTGTCGAGCTTGAGTTGTTAAGGCGTCAATACGAGCACGAGCAACTGTTAGCTCCATGTTCATTTGAGCTACGATATGATCTTGAGTTCCTTGGAATGCCATTATCCTGGATATCTGGACAAGAAAACACTAAGAGAAAACGTTAGTCTGTAATTGCTATACTGTCTGCTTCGGGGGCTTCAAGGAAACTTTGTAACATTCCCTAGCAACCTTTCTTTCGCTTTTGATTTCTTGTACTCCCCATTGCGTGGGAAATTTCAGGGTTTGATGATATGTCGAAGGCACAACCTTCATGTCATGAATCCAAGGTCGCCCAAGGATAACATTATAAGCTGATGAGCAATCGACGACATTGAATTTCGTCTGTCTGTTGATTCCTTTAGCATATACTGGGAGTGTGATTTCCCCCATGGTGTTTGTCGCTCCACCATTAAACCCAACGAGTGTGGTCGAACGTCGTGTAATCTCGGATTTGGCAATGCCCATTGCTTTCACTGCATCAAAAAAGATAATGTTAGCTGAACTACCTCCGTCAACGAGTATCCTTTTGGTCAGACAATTCCCAATGCTCAATTGGATAATTAGTCCGTCATGATGTTTCTGATGTACGTCATCGAGATCCGCCTGATCTAACGTCAAGGGCATAGCTTCCAGTTCGGCGTCCTCTTTGAGTCGTGCCTCCTTCGGAATTGGTCGATCATCAGGACCGCGACTGGCATGTCTTTTAGCGGCTGAATAGGTGGTCCCACAGATATCAGAACCTCCGGTGATACAATTAATCACCTTGGCATGTTCTGGGGATGTGGGACGTGCGTCTTTATTTTCCATCAATTCTTGTAGGTAACCTTTTGAATTGAGCCAGGACAGCTCATTCTTTAGGGCGATGCAATCATCCGTTATATGACCGAAGTCATTATGGAAGTCGCACCATTTGGTTTTGTCCTTCTTGTCGGTGTCTTTGTCATTTTTCTTTGGCCATCGTACGTTTTGCTGAATCTGCTTCAAAGATACGACGACGTCTTTAGCTGATCCAGGGAAACCATAAGATGACACCTTAGGATACTGGACAGATTTAGAAGTCGTCGGTCCTTTCTTTTCAAATCTGACATTTGAAATCTGCTTAGTAGGTTCCAATCGATTGGACGACTTTGATTTAAAGTCAGGCTTTTTAACACCTAAGCTTTTCCGGTCGCCCGAGTGTTTATTTCTAAATGCAAGGTCATCCTCGACCCTCATATGGGCAAGTGTCCGTGCTCGTACGTCTTCAAAGGTTTCCGGAGGATACTTTGTAAGATCGAGATATAACCCGGAACTATCGTCCAGACCTCGTTTGTATGCTTCGATTGCTGTTTTAACATCGCAGTTACGGATACTAATCATCTCCGCGTTGAACCGATTAAAGTAGCCCCGGATGGACTCTTCATTCTTCTGCACGACGTAGTAGAGGTCGCTCGTTTGCTTCTCCATTTTTCGGCTGCTAGCGAATTGTTGAGTGAATTGATTCACCAATTCTGCAAAAGACCCAATAGTTTTAGGTTTGAGATTTATTAACCATTGTAAAGCTGCCCCGGTCAAGGTCGCCCCAAAACTTTTGCACATCCAAACTTCTTGGAATTGATACGGTATTGAGACAGTCCACATAAGTTGCTTGTATTGGGCGACGTGTTCCGTTGGATCAGTGACGCCTGAGTACTTTGGACTGAAGGTTGGAATGCTATATTTCTTTGGAACATCTACTAATGCGATCTCATCAATGAATGGTGACGCTTGAAACCCTGCACGTGGCTCGACATCGACTGGAACTGCTGCCCCCGGTAATTTGTCCAACTTTGATAGGACACGTTCATTCTGCTCTTCCAGAAGCTTTAATCTTTGTGCAACGGGATCTAAAGGAACACCATTTGAAGTACCCAATGGATTATGGCCAGACCTATTGAAGCTAGTTTGCTGTGAGGCATCAGAGGCATATCCATTGAATGGAATAGAGGCCATAGGCATGGTTGGAATCACAAAAGTCGCAGGGTTAATTGATGGTGGACGAGGATAATTTGGTAATGGAGGGGGCACATTCCAGGTACCAACATAAGCATTTGTAGTCCCCATCATATTGTTCCCATTTTGGTTTCTCAAATTCTCGATGGTTTCAGCTGCTTGTCGAACTTGAGTTGTTAAGGCGTCAATACGAGCACGAGCAGCTGTTAGCTCCATGTTCATTTGAGCTACAATATGATCTTGAGTTCCTTGGAATGCCATTATCCTGGATAACTGGACAAGAAAACACTAAGAGAAAACGTTAGTCTGTCGTGAGATTATTGAAGTTTTCCTTTGGATGGGGCCCCACGGTGGGCGCCAAACTGTTTATGCCAAAAATCTCCCAAGGAAAATTTAAGGTAATCGTGAAGCTTAATCCAACCAAAGAAAGTAACGACAATAATCGTACGACTATAATAGAAATAAAGTAAATGAGACGAGAGAATTGGTGACGTGGAAAACTCCTAAAGTGGGTAAAAACCGCGGACGAGTGTAAGTCGTCGTGCACTATGGACGTCAATCAGGGACGTCGTCCTTTAGAACAAGTGTTACAAGTGTAATACAATGTAAAACAATACAATAAAATAAAGTCGGTCGTGTGTCGTGTGTAATTAGACTTCGGTCGTGCGTCGTACGACAAACAGCGGAAGGCTTTATGAACTTCAAGAGAGATTGAGCAAGCTTGAGAGTATAATTTGTGAGCTTCTAAGGTCTGAGAATCAGATCCCCAAATATGAAGTTCAATCTTCATATTTATACTCCATTCGTCCGTTAGTAGGTCTTGAATGCATATCTTTAAGAAAGTAGCCGTTTTGACATTGATGATTGCGTCTGTTATGTCTGTTGCTATTGATGATGAATTCCGTTATAATCTTTGGTCGTAAATATCCTTTAAATCCTGCATTAAACATAATATAACGTATGATATAAATTAGTAACTGAAATCATGTCGTACGATGGTATTCGTTGGACGGATATTTAACCGTTTTAGTCGAGGTCGCCTGAAGAAAGAGCGTCCTTTACCTTATGTCGTACGACCATAGTCTGTTGGACTTTTTACCCAAACAGTTTGCCCCCAAATTTAAAATTCAAGCGACAACTTTTTGAAATTTAAATTTAAGATTAAAACACGTGTTGCAAAAGAAAACGCGGGTCTTTCGATTAGAATCAAATCGGTTCATTTTTAACTAGATAATGACGTCATCACCTGCACAAGTAATCATCCAGATAGCTAATTAGGGACAGGTGTCGCATATTGGAAGGACGTACTCCAGTATTTCTTCTGACACAGGTGACACGTGTCAAATGACGATTGGCGATCTATTTTCTCGGTCGATTCGGTTTCCAAATTTACAATATAAGTATCGTTTTTAGCCCTTTCCTTCTTTACGCTTGCGTTTCCTAGAAAATACATATCTCCTGGCGAGATTTCCGAGCGACCAAAATCCTTTCCATTCTAAATTCGAGGTTTAGTACACTATTTAAGGTACGATTTCTGACCCTTTTCTGTATCGATTTATGCATAGAAAATCTATAGCTAAAAAACCTAGGAAAGCTTGGGATATTTTGAGTTATTGGTGTGCGACTCTTAACATCCCTGATTTTCAAATGTCGAGTGAGCCAGTAAGTTTGTTCAGGGAAGAAGAACACATAGATTTTTTCAAGAGTTTGGCTAAACTTCCAGATGAGATAAATCTGATGTCGCTGGAGGATTTAAGGCCGGACGAGGTTCCGAAGGGATATTGTGTCTTGTATGAATACCCCTTTAAGATAGGTTTTTCTTGGCCTTTTAGCCCTTTGGTCAGGGCGTTTTTAGATGCCTTTGACTTGACACCTGGATAATTAATTCCTCAATTCTGGCGTATTGTCCAAGTGATCGATCGTCTCACGGCCGAATGGGAGGTACCGTTCAACGTGAACGACCTCTTGACAGCCTATAGCGTGCGACCAGATGGTTATCATCGTTATAGCTTGTTTCCTCGTTCAAAGGGGGATAACGTACTGATACTTAACACCGCGGTGAACGACCGTGGGTGGAAACATCGGTATGTTTTCTTTCAAGTGGCGTCCGTAAGTGACGAAGACAGCCAATGGTTGTCATCAGGCTGGAATGAATCGGGTAGGTTTATTGTCGTGCGTTTTTGTTATGCATTTTGGTCGTGCGTTTTTGTCTAATATATGTCTTTGTTTTATAGTGATTGACTTCAGTGTCGTGAAGCCAAGGAGGGATTCTCTCAACAAGGTTCAAAGAATCTTAGAGAGAAGTTTTGTCGATCGTTCATTCTCTCTTCGGTCGAACGACGAGGAGGATGAAGTCGTCCTAGTCGCTGAAGTTACACCTACCGAGGGTTCTTCGAAGGAAGGAGATAATATAGAAGAGGAGAGAGAAGGAGAAAGAGAAGAGGAGATGACGGGTAAGTTGTTCAACAATACCTCCTTCTTATGTATCGTAAGTATTCTCTAACTTGCTCTTTCTGTCTCTCTTTTTTATTAGGAGACGCAACTGCAAAGTCGGCTGCTGCTAGGCGAGCCGAGCAATTAGAGCTCGCTCGTCAAGGAAGGGAGAAATCGAGGAAAAGATCTGCCTCTTCCACAGGGGTAGATCCAAGACGTGTTCGAGGCAAGCAACCTCGGACTTCGCCTAAGAAGACGAACGACGTTACTTTGACGTCCCTTTCAGGGGCGTCACCGATGAAGGGAACCGTTGCTGGTGTCGAGCTCGGAGGCTCGACCCAGGTGACGAAGGACATTCCCCTGTCGGGGGTGTCGGGCGTTAATAAGCCCATCTCCGAAGTTCCTTCTTCTTCTTCAAAGGAAGAGAAGAACAAGGAGAAGGTGGGAGAGACGACATTCAAAGTCACTCTCCCATCTGACTTCATGGTTAATGACGTCCTTGAGAGGGACGTCATTTTTCCGCATTTGGGGAAATTTCTTCTCCCGACCTTCCGCGATCGCTACAACGATTCTCGGGTCGAGGATACGGGAGCACATGCTGCCGGTCTTTCTTTCATGGTAAGCTTGTATTATTTTTATTTTCTTTGTTACTTACTTGTTATGTTTTTTAATCTTTTCTTTATTGTCTTGCAGGCTTTTCAAGCGTGTCTGAGCTTTTACGCTCAGACAGAAGGTCTCAGGGCGGCCTTCCCTGACGTACAAAAAAGGGCGGACGAGGCTCTTGAAAAAGAGAAGGTTGCCTTAGAGGCGGTCGAGGCCGAGAAAATGAAGGTCGAGAGCCTTAAGGCTAAACTCGTCGAGGCTCAAAATGAGAAGATTGAGTTTAGGGATTGCGTCCTTGAGCTCGAGGCGATAACGACCAAACTGGAGGTCGAGAAAATAATGGCCACTACTGCCGCTGTTGCCTCTGCTGATGAAGTCACGTCCCTCCTCAAGAAAGTCGAAAGTTTAGAGGGCGACGTCAAAGATTTAGAGGAGGAGAATAGGCAGATTGAAGATTTCTCTCGTCTCACAGCCCGAGCTGCTTTGATGAGACGTCATCTGAATGGGAAGAATCCCATGGCGTCGGCCGCCGAAGAGCTCAAGACTTATCTTGAGAAGGTGGGGACTGAAAAGGAGTTGGACGAAGATAATGAATTGGATGGAGGTGATGTCGTAGGTGAGGTGGCAGCGGAGGAGACCGTCGTCGTCCAAACGCAACCTGACGCCCCTCCTACTTAGGTTCTTTTTACACCTTTCTTTTGAAGGTCGACCGTATGTGGTCGTCCTTTAGATTCGTAACTTTGATATTTAATAGAAGAAGTTTTTCTTGCTTATTGACGTTTTATTTTTAATCGTACGTCAAATAATTTTAAGAAAACTAATAACTACGTCACATCAAGCATTCAACCACACCATTATTTATAAATAAACCAACTGAAACTTTTGATTGTCCTTGGGCAATTCATCATAATAATTCTCGGCTCTATGTATGGAATACCAAAATGCATAATTTAACCTCTGTTACTTATATCGAACACATACGGGTGACTGCATGAGTTTTACTCGACACGAAAAAATGTCTTAAATAAGTCGTGCGTCCCTGCGAAAAACAACATTAGCGGGGTGGTCGTTGGTTTGACCAACGACCCTCCGATGCTTAAGTTAGTAATTTTTCTTAAAAAATAATCGAAGGAACTAAATATGAAATTTAAAAGAAATACCTCTTTAGATGAACTGCATTCCAACTTCGTGGGATATCTCGACCATCGGAGGTTTGGAGTCTATAAGCTCCTTTACCCACGATACCAGAGATTTGATAAGGCCCTTCCCACTTAGTGGAAAGTTTACCTGCATTAGGTTCTTGAGTGTTTTGAAACACACGTCACAAGACGTAGTCGCCTTCTTGAAAAACTTTGACCTGGACATTTTTATTAAAATGTCGCTCGACAGCTTGCTTCTGCGACGCCATGCGAATGTGAGCAGCTTCCCGAAGTTCCTCTAGGGCGTCGAGATCATAACTTAGATCGACTAAGTTATGTTCAACAGACGTATGTCTTGAAGTCAGTAGTCGTACCTCAATAGGTAACACAGCTTCACACCCATAGACTAAGGAAAAGGGAGTCTGTCCTGTGGACGTACGAGGTGTCGTACGATTAGCCCATAGAACGGAAGGCAATTCTTCCACCCATTTTCCTTTGGCAGCTTTAATTCGTTTCTTGAGTGAATTAATGATAGTTTTATTGCTCGACTCAGCTAAACCATTCGACTGTGGATATCGAGGCGTCGATGTTACTAACTTGATATTTCTTTCTTCACAAAACCTTCGCGTTCGGTCACTGATGAATTGTGTCCCGTTGTCGCACGTTATTTCAGATGGAACTCCAAACCTACAAATGATGTTAGTCTGGATAAAAGAAACGACTTCTTTATCCCGGGCTTGGGAAAAAGCCGCTGCTTCGACCCATTTAGAGAAATAATCAGTTAAAACTAAAAGGAATACCTTTTGCCCGGGAGCAGGTGGTAGTTTCCCAACAATATCCATTCCCCATTTCATAAAGGGCCATGGGATCAAAGTCGAGTGCAAAGGTTCAGAAGGTTTATGAGACATACCTGTGTGTCTTTGACACGAGTCGCACAACTGTACATACCTGGTCGCATCTTGTCTTATCGTCGGCCAATAGTAACCTTGTCTCGATATCCGGTTGGATAAACTGCGGCTTCCAGAGTGATTTCCACATTCACCATCGTGCATATCCTGTAAGATTTTGTGTACTTGCGCCTTGCTGGTGATACACCGCAAATTCAGACCAGTTGAAGATCGTCGATACAATTGTCCTCTGATCATAACGTACCTCGACACTTTGAATCAAATTTTTCTCGCTTCCATTTTATCATCGGGCAATTGATCGTGCTCTAAGTAATTTCTAATGTCGTCCGACCAAGAATTTTCTTCTTCAATTGGTGCGACTGAAATATTATCATCCTCCTTGATGAAAGGGGTTGCAAGATGGACTACTGGGATATTGTCGAATGTCGTTCGACTAAGTGCTGACCCCAAATTGGCTAATGCATCGGCTTGAGTGTTCTGATCTCTTGGTATTTGCTCGATTACAAAGTGACTGAACTTCTTTGCTTCTTCTTTGACTATTTTATAATAGGTAATCATCCTTGAATCTTTTGCTGCGAACTCTCCATTGATTTGGTTAACAATTAGGGATGAGTCACTTCGGACGTGCAGACGTGTTGCCCCCAAGTCGTGAGCAATTTTGATTCCTGCAATCAATGCTTCATACTCTGCCTCATTATTTGTTGCTTTGAAATCGCACCGTATGGAATATACCATTTTGCCCCCTTGTGGGGACTGTAGGACGACACCCAAGCCTGTGCCACGTATATTTGCCGAACCATCCACGTCGAGCATCCACGTAGTGTCGTGCAAAGTTGCCACAATTAATTTGTCGGACGTCATCGTGCTTTCTAGTTCTGGACTGAAATCTGAGATGAAATCGGCTAAGACCTGTGACTTGATCGCCGTTTTGGGCTTGAAATCCAGATCAAAGTTGCTG
Organism: Arctium lappa; assembly: GCA_023525745.1. NCBI lineage: Eukaryota > Viridiplantae > Streptophyta > Magnoliopsida > Asterales > Asteraceae > Arctium > Arctium lappa. The sequence continues at coordinate 20,199,535 of CM042048.1, read as the reverse complement.
AGGTAAATGCTCCATTTAGCTAGTCGTCCTGTTAATTCGGGTTTTCTTAACACAGATTTTAAGGGAAAGTTAGTTACCACAATTATAGGATGTGACTCAAAATAATGTCGTAGCTTTTTAGCAGCCATGACTAATGAAAGTAAGAGTTTTTCTATGGACGAATACCTGGTTTCTGCGTCTAATAGAGTTTTACTTACATAGTAAATTGGCAGTTGTCGACTGTCGGTTTCTCGTATAAGAACTGCACTTACCGAATTAGTGCTAACAGCTAGATAAAGTTGAAGAGTTTCACCTTTCTCAGGTTTAGAGAGGAAAGGAGGCGACATCATGTATTTTTTGAGTTGCTGCAACGCTTCTTCATGCTTGTCCGTCCATTCGAACCCTTTATTCTTTCGCAGGACATTGTAGAATAAATGACACCTGTCGGACGACCGAGAAATGAACCGGTTCAGCGCTGCTACACGTCCTGTAAGACGTTGGACTTCTTTAAAATTTCTGGGCGATTTTAGCTCGACAATTGCTTTAATCTGTTCTGGATTAGCTTCGATTCCTCGTCGTGTGACCATATAACCGAGAAATTTTCCAGCTCGAACTCCAAAGGAACATTTCGTCGGATTCAACTTCATCTTGTATTCACGCAAGATGTCGAACGACTGCTTCAAATGTCCGATATGATCGTCCGCATGTTTCGACTTGACAAGCATGTCATCGATGTATACTTCCATAGTATCACCAAAATGTTCTTTGAACATCATATTCACCAATCGTTGATATGTCGAACCTGCATTTTTAAGACCAAAAGGCATTACTTTATAACAATAAATACCTTTATCCGTCATGAAGGCTGTTTTCTCCTGGTCGTCTGAATGCATCAATATCTGGTTATACCCAGAATATGCATCCATGAACGTGAGTAGCTCATGTCCTGCTGTAGCGTCGACCATAGAGTCGATATGTGGCAATGGAAATGGATCCTTCGGGCAAGCTTTGTTAAGGTCTGTGAAATCAATGCAGACTCTCCATTTGCCATTTTTCTTTTGGACGACTACAACATTAGCGAGCCAATCTGGATACTTGACTTCTCGTATTTTTCCTGTTTTAAGTAAATTATCAACTTCGTCGTTGATAACCTTATTCCTCTCAGGAGCAAATTTTCGTCTTTTCTGTTGAACGGATTTAAATGATGGATCGATGTTGAGTTTATGAGAAATAATACTCGGATCGATACCCACCATGTCTTCGTGCGTCCAAGCAAAACAATCATAGTGGTCCTGCAAAAAAGAAATTAGTTGCTTTTTAAAGGAAGGGTCGAGCGTCGAACCTATGTAAACCATCTGGTCAGGCTTATCCTGGTTTAAGACGACAGCTTCCAAGCGATAGTCGTCGTTAGTCCCAGGAACGTCCTGGTTCTGTAATTGCTATACTGTCTGCTTTGGGGGCTTCAAGGAAACTTTGTAACATTCCCTAGCAACCTTTCTTTCGTTTTTGATTTCTTGTACTCTCCATTGCGTGGGAAATTTCAGGGTTTGATGATATGTCGAAGGCACAACCTTCATGTCATGAATCCAAGGTCGCCCAAGGATAACATTATAAGCTGATGAGCAATCGACGACATTGAATTTCGTCTGTCTGTTGATTCCTTTAGCATATACTGGGAGTGTGATTTCCCCCATGGTGTTTGTCGCTCCACCATTAAACCCAACGAGTGTGGTCGAACGTCGTGTAATCTCGGATTTGTCAATGCCCATTGCTTTCACTGCATCAAAAAAGATAATGTTAGCTGAACTACCTCCGTCAACGAGTATCCTTTTGGTCAGACAATTCCCAATGCTCAATTGGATAATTAGTCCGTCATGATGTTTCTGATGTACGTCATCGAGATCCGCCTGATCTAACGTCAAGGGCATAGCTTCCAGTTCGGCGTCCTCTTTGAGTCGTGCCTCCTTCGGAATTGGTCGATCATCAGGACCGCGACTGGCATGTCTTTTAGCGGCTGAATAGGTGGTCCCACAGATATCAGAACCTCCGGTGATACAATTAATCACTTTGGCATGTTCCGAGGATGTGGGACGTGCGTCTTTATTTTCCATCAATTCTTGTAGGTAACCTTTTGAATTGAGCCAGGACAACTCCTTCTTTAGGGCGATGCAATCATCCGTTATATGACCGAAGTCATTATGGAAGTCGCACCATTTGGTTTTGTCCTTCTTGTCGGTGTCTTTGTCATTTTTCTTTGGCCATCGTACGTTTTGCTGAAGCTGCTTCAAAGATACGATGACGTCTTTAGCTGATCCAGGGAAACCATAAGATGACACCTTAGGATACTGGACAAATTTAGAAGTCGCTGGTCCTTTCTTTTCAAATCTGACATTTGAAATCTGCTTAGTAGGTTCCAATCGATTGGACGACTTTGATTTAAAGTCAGGCTTTTTAACACCTAAGTTTTTCCGGTCGCCCGAGTGTTTATTACTGAATGCAAGGTCATCCTCGACCCTCATATGGGCAAGTGTCCGTGCTCGTACGTCTTCAAAGGTTTCCGGAGGATACTTTGTAAGATCGAGATATAACCCGGAACTATCGTCCAGACCTCGTTTGTATGCTTCGATTGTTGTTTTTACATCGCAGTTACGGATACTAATCATCTCCGCGTTGAACCGATTAAAGTAGCCCCGGATGGACTCTCCATTCTTCTGCACGACGTAGTAGAGGTCGCTCGTTTGCTTCTCCATTTTTCGGCTGTTAGCGAATTGTTGAGTGAATTGATTCACCAATTCTGCAAAAGACCCAATAGTTTTAGGTTTGAGATTTATTAACCATTGTAAAGCTGCCCCGGTCAAGGTCGCCCCAAAACTTTTGCACATGCAAACTTCTTGGAATTGGTACGGTATTGAGACAGTCCACATAAGTTGCTTGTATTGGGCGACGTGTTCCGTTGGATCAGTGACGCCTGAGTACTTTGGACTGAAGGTTGGAATGCTATATTTCTTTGGAACATCTACTAATGCGATCTCATCAATGAATGGTGACGCTTGAAACCCTGCACGTGGCTCGACATCGACTGGAACTGCTGCCCCCGGTAATTTGGCCAACATTGATAGGACACGTTCATTCTGCTCTTCCAGAAGCTTTAATCTTTGTGCAACGGGATCTAAAGGAACACCATTTGAAGTACCCAATGGAATATGGCCAGACCTATTGAAGCTAGTTTGCTGTGAGGCATCAGAGGCATATCCATTGAATGGAATAGAGGCCATAGGCGTGGTTGGAATCACAAAAGTCGCAGGGTTAATTGATGGTGGACGAGGATAATTTGGTAATGGAGGGGACACATTCCAGGTACCAACATAAGCATTTGTAGTCCCCATCATATTGTTCCCATTTTGGTTTCTCAAATTCTCGATGGTTTCAGCTGCTTGTCGAGCTTGAGTTGTTAAGGCGTCAATACGAGCACGAGCAGCTGTTAGCTCCATGTTCATTTGAGCTACGATATGATCTTGAGTTCCTTGGAATTCCATTATCCTGGATAACTGGACAAGAAAACACTAAGAGAAAACGTTAGTCTGTCGTGAGATTATTGAAGATTTCCTTTGGATGGGGCCCCACGGTGGGCGCCAAACTGTTTATGCCAAAAATCTCCCAAGGAAAATTTAAGGTAATCGTGAAGCTTAATCCAACCAAAGAAAGTAACGACAATAATCGTACGACTATAATAGAAATAAAGTAAATGAGACGAGAGAATTGGTGACGCGAAAAACCCCTAAAGTGGGTAAAAACCGCGGACGAGTGTAAGTCGTCGTGCACTATGGATATCAATCAGGGACGTCGTCCTTTAGAACAAGTGTTACAAGTGTAATACAATGTAAAACCATACAATAAAATAAAGTCGGTCGTGTGTCGTGTGTAATTAGACTTCGGTCGTGCGTCGTACGACAAACAGCGGAAGGCTTTATGAACTTCAAGAGAGATTGAGCAAGCTTGAGAGTATAATTTGTGAGCTTCTAAGGTCTGAGAATCAGATCCCCAAATATGAAGTTCAATCTTCATATTTATACTCCATTCGTCCGTTAGTAGGTCTTGAATGCATATCTTTAAGAAAGTAGCCGTTTTGACATTGATGATTGCGTCCGTTATGTCTGTTGCTATTGATGATGAATTCCGTTATAATCTTTGGTCGTAAATATCCTTTAAATCCTGCATTAAACATAATATTACGTATGATATAAATTAGTAACTGAAATCATGTCGTACGATGGTATTCGTTGGACGGATATTTAACCGTTTTAGTCGAGGTCGCCTGAAGAAAGAGCGTCCTTTACCTTATGTCGTACGACCATAGTCTGTTGGACTTTTTACCCAAACAGTTTGCCCCCAAATTTAAAATTCAAGCGGCAACTTTTTGAAATTTAAATTTAAGATTAAAACACGTGTTGCAAAAGAAAACGGGGGTCTTTCGATTAGAATCAAATCGGTTCATTTTTAACTAGATAATGACGTCATCACCTACACAAGTAATCATCCAGACAACTAATTAGGGACAGGTGTCGCATATTGGAAGGACGTACTCGAGTATTTCTTCTGACACAGGTGACACGTGTCAAATGACGACTGGCGATCTATTTTCTCGGTCGATTCGGTTTCCAAATTTACAATATAAGTATCGTTTTTAGCCCTTTCCTTCTTTACGCTTGCGTTTCCTAGAAAATACATATCTCCTGGCGAGATTTTCGAGCGACCAGAATCCTTTCCATTCTAAATTCGAGGTTTAGTACACTATTTAAGGTACGATTTCTGACCCTTTTCTGTATCGATTTATGCATAGAAAATCTATAGCTAAAAAACCTAGGAAAGCTTGGGATATTTTGAGTTATTGGTGTGCGACTCTTAACATCCCTGATTTTCAAATGTCGAGTGAGCCAGTAAGTTTGTTCAGGGAAGAAGAACACATAGATTTTTTCAAGAGTTTGGCTAAACTTCCAGATGAGATAAATCTGATGTCGCCGGAGGATTTAAGGCCGGACGAGGTTCCGAAGGGATATTGTGTCTTGTATGAATACCCCTTTAAGATAGGTTTTTCTTGGCCTTTTAGCCCTTTGGTCAGGGCGTTTTTAGATGCCTTTGACTTGACACCTGGATAATTAATGCCTCAATTCTGGCGTATTGTCCAAGTGATCGATCGTCTCACGGCCGAATGGGAGGTACCGTTCAACGTGAACGACCTCTTGACAGCCTATAGCGTGCGACCAGATGGTTATCATCGTTATAGCTTGTTTCCTCGTTCAAAGGGGGATAACGTACTGATACTTAACACCGCGGTGAACGACCGTGGGTGGAAACATCGGTATGTTTTCTTTCAAGTGGCGTCCGTAAGTGACGAAGACAGCCAATGGTTGTCATCAGGCTGGAATGAATCGGGTAGGTTTATTGTCGTGCGTTTTTGTTATGCATTTTGGTCGTGCGTTTTTGTCTAATATATGTCTTTGTTTTATAGTGATTGACTTCAGTGTCATGAAGCCAAGGAGGGATTCTCTCAACAAGGTTCAAAGAATCTTAGAGAGAAGTTTTGTCGATCGTCCATTCTCTCTTCGGTCGAACGACGAGGAGGATGAAGTCGTCCTAGTCGCTGAAGTTACACCTACCGAGGGTTCTTCGAAGGAAGGAGAGAATATAGAAGAGGAGAGAGAAGGAGAAAGAGAAGAGGAGATGACGGGTAAGTTGCTCAACAATACCTCCTTCTTATGTATCGTAAGTATTCTCTAACTTGCTCTTTCTGTCTCTCTTTTTTATTAGGAGACGCAACTGCAAAGTCGGTTGCTGCTAGGCGAGCCGAGCAATTAGAGCTCGCTCGTCAAGGAAGGTAGAAATCGAGGAAAAGATCTGCCTCTTCCACAGGGGTAGATCCAAGACGTGTTCGAGGCAAGCAACCTCGGACTTCGCCTAAGAAGACGAACGACGTTACTTTGACGTCCCTTTCAGGGGCGTCACCGATGAAGGGAACCGTTGCTGGTGTCGAGCTCGGAGGCTCGACCCAGGTGACGAAGGACATTCCCCTGTCGGGGGTGTCGGGCGTTAATAAGCCCATCTCCGAAGTTCCTTCTTCTTCTTCAAAGGAAGAGAAGAACAAGGAGAAGGTGGGAGAGACGACATTCAAAGTCACTCTCCCATCTGACTTCATGGTTAATGACGTCCTTGAGAGGGACGTCATTTTTCCGCATTTGGGGAAATTTCTTCTCCCGACCTTCCGCGATCGCTACAACGATTCTCGGGTCGAGGATACGGGAGCACATGCTGTCGGTCTTTCTTTCATGGTAAGCTTGTATTATTTTTATTTTCTTTGTTACTTACTTGTTATGTTTTTTAATCTTTTCTTTATTGTCTTGCAGGCTTTTCAAGCGTGTCTGAGCTTTTACGCTCAGACAGAAGGTCTCAGGGCGGCCTTCCCTGACGTACAAAAAAGGGCGGACGAGGCTCTTGAAAAAGAGAAGGTTGCCTTAGAGGCGGTCGAGGCCGAGAAAATGAAGGTCGAGAGCCTTAAGGCTAAACTCGTCGAGGCTCAAAATGAGAAGATTGAGTTTAGGGATTGCGTCCTTGAGCTCGAGGCGATAACGACCAAACTGGAGGTCGAGAAAATAAAGGCCACTACTGCCGCTGCTGCCTCTGCTGATGAAGTCACGTCCCTCCTCAAGAAAGTCGAAAGTTTAGAGGGCGACGTCAAAGATTTAGAGGAGGAGAATAGGCAGATTGAAGCTTTCTCTCGTCTCACAGCCCGAGCTGCTTTGATGAGACGTCATCAGAATGGGAAGAATCCCATGGCGTCGGCCGCCGAAGAGCTCAAGACTTATCTTGAGAAGGTGGGGACTGAAAAGGAGTTGGACGAAGATGATGAATTGGATGGAGGTGATGTCGTAGGTGAGGTGGCAGCGGAGGAGACCGTCGTCGTCCAAACGCAACCTGACGCCCCTCCTACTTAGGTTCTTTTTACACCTTTCTTTTGAAGGTCGACCGTATGTGGTCGTCCTTTAGATTCGTAACTTTGATATTTAATAGAAGAAGTTTTTCTTGCTTATTGACGTTTTATTTTTAATCGTACGTCAAATAATTTTAAGAAAACTAATAACTACGTCACATCAAGCATTCAACCACACCATTATTTATAAATAAACCAACTGAAACTTTTGATTGTCCTTGGGCAATTCATCATAATAATTCTTGGCTCTATGTATGGAATACCAAGATGCATAATTTAACCTCTGTTACTTATATCGAACACATACGGGTGACTGCATGAGTTTTACTCGACACGAAAAAATGTCTTAAATAAGTCGTGCGTCCCTGCGAAAAACAACATTAGCGGGGTGGTCGTTGGTTTGACCAACGACCCTCCGATGCTTAAGTTAGTAATTTTTCTTAAAAAATAATCGAAGGAACTAAATATGAAATTTAAAAGAAATACCTCTTTAGATGAACTGCATTCCAACTTCGTGGGATATCTCGACCATCGGAGGTTTGGAGTCTATAAGCTCCTTTACCCACGATACCAGAGATTTGATAAGGCCCTTCCCACTTAGTGGAAAGTTTACCTGCATTAGGTTCTTGAGTGTTTTGAAACACACGTCACAAGACATAGTCGCCTTCTTGAAAAACTTTGACCTGGACATTTTTATTAAAATGTCGCTCGACAGCTTGCTTCTGCGACGCCATGCGAATGTGAGCAGCTTCCCGAAGTTCCTCTAGGGCGTCGAGATCATAACTTAGATCGACTAAGTTATGTTCAACAGACGTATGTCTTGAAGTCAGTAGTCGTACCTCAATAGGTAACACAGCTTCACACCCATAGACTAAGGAAAAGGGAGTCTGTCCTGTGGATGTACGAGGTGTCGTACGATTAGCCCATAGAACGGAAGGCAATTCTTCCACCCATTTTCCTTTGGCAGCTTTAATTCGTTTCTTGAGTGAATTAATGATAGTTTTATTGCTCGACTCAGCTAAACCATTCGACTGTGGATATCGAGGCGTCGATGTTACTAACTTGATATTTCTTTCTTCACAAAACCTTCGCGTTCGGTCACTGATGAATTGTGTCCCGTTGTCGCACGTTATTTCAGATGGAACTCCAAACCTACAAATGATGTTAGTCTGGATAAAAGAAACGACTTCTTTATCCCGGGCTTGGGAAAAAGCCGCTGCTTCGACCCATTTAGAGAAATAATCAGTTAAAACTAAAAGGAATACCTTTTGCCCGGGAGCAGGTGGTAGTTTCCCAACAATATCCATTCCCCATTTCATAAAGGGCCATGGGATCAAAGTCGAGTGCAAAGGTTCAGAAGGTTTATGAGACATACCTGTGTGTCTTTGACACGAGTCGCACAACTGTACATACCTGGTCGCATCTTGTCTTATCGTCGGCCAATAGTAACCTTGTCTCGATATCCGGTTGGCTAAACTGCGGCTTCCAGAGTGATTTCCACATTCACCATCGTGCATATCCTGTAAGATTTTGTGTACTTGCGCCTTGCTGGTGATACACCGCAAATTCAGACCAGTTGAAGATCGTCGATACAATTGTCCTCTGATCATAACGTACCTCGACACTTTGAATCAAATTTTTCTCGCTTCCATTTTATCATCGGGCAATTGATCGTGCTCTAAGTAATTTCTAATGTCGTCCGACCAAGAATTTTCTTCTTCAATTGGTGCGACTGAAATATTATCATCCTCCTTGATGAAAGGGGTTGCAAGATGGACTACTGGGATATTGTCGAATGTCGTTCGACTAAGTGCTGACCCCAAATTGGCTAATGCATCGGCTTGAGTGTTCTGATCTCTTGGTATTTGCTCGATTACAAAGTGACTGAACTTCTTTGCTTCTTCTTTGACTATTTTATAATAGGTAATCATCCTTGAATCTTTTGCTGCGAACTCTCCATTGATTTGGTTAACAATTAGGGATGAGTCACTTCGGACGTGCAGACGTGTTGCCCCCAAGTCGTGAGCAATTTTGATTCCTGCAATCAATGCTTCATACTCTGCCTCATTATTTGTTGCTTTGAAATCGCACCGTATGGAATATACCATTTTGCCCCCTTGTGGGGACTGTAGGACGACACCCAAGCCTGTGCCACGTATATTTGCCGAACCATCCACGTCGAGCATCCACGTAGTGTCGTGCAAAGTTGCCACAATTAATTTGTCGGACGTCATCGTGCTTTCTAGTTCTGGACTGAAATCTGAGATGAAATCGGCTAAGACCTGTGACTTGATCGCCGTTTTGGGCTTGAAATCCAGATCAAAGTTGCTGAGGTAAATGCTCCATTTAGCTAGTCGTCCTGTTAATTCGGGTTTTCTTAACACAGATTTTAAGGGAAAGTTAGTTACCACAATTATAGGATGTGACTCAAAATAATGTCGTAGCTTTTTAGCAGCCATGACTAATGAAAGTAAGAGTTTTTCTATGGACGAATACCTGGTTTCTGCGTCTAATAGAGTTTTACTTACATAGTAAATTGGCAGTTGTCGACTGTCGGTTTCTCGTATAAGAACTGCACTTACCGAATTAGTGCTAACAGCTAGATAAAGTTGAAGAGTTTCACCTTTCTCAGGTTTAGAGAGGAAAGGAGGCGACATCATGTATTTTTTGAGTTGCTGCAACGCTTCTTCATGCTTGTCCGTCCATTCGAACCCTTTATTCTTTCGCAGGACATTGTAGAATAAATGACACCTGTCGGACGACCGAGAAATGAACCGGTTCAGCGCTGCTACACGTCCTGTAAGACGTTGGACTTCTTTAAAATTTCTGGGCGATTTTAGCTCGACAATTGCTTTAATCTGTTCTGGATTAGCTTCGATTCCTCGTCGTGTGACCATATAACCGAGAAATTTTCCAGCTCGAACTCCAAAGGAACATTTCGTCGGATTCAACTTCATCTTGTATTCACGCAAGATGTCGAACGACTGCTTCAAATGTCCGATATGATCGTCCGCATGTTTCGACTTGACAAGCATGTCATCGATGTATACTTCCATAGTATCACCCAAATGTTCTTTGAACATCATATTCACCAATCGTTGATATGTCGAACCTGCATTTTTAAGACCAAAAGGCATTACTTTATAACAATAAATACCTTTATCCGTCATGAAGGTTGTTTTCTCCTGGTCGTCTGAATGCATCAATATCTGGTTATACCCAGAATATGCATCCATGAACGTGAGTAGCTCATGTCCTGCTGTAACGTCGACCATAGAGTCGATATGTGGCAATGGAAATGGATCCTTCGGGCAAGCTTTTTTAAGGTCTGTGAAATCAATGCAGACTCGCCATTTGCCATTTTTCTTTTGGACGACTACAACATTAGCGAGCCAATCTGGATACTTGACTTCTCGTATTTTTCCTGTTTTAAGTAAATTATCAACTTCGTCGTTGATAACCTTATTCCTCTCAGGAGCAAATTTTCGTCTGTTCTTTTGAACGGGTTTAAATGATGGATCGATGTTGATTTTATGAGAAATAATACTCGGATCGATACCCACCATGTCTTCGTGCGTCCAAGCAAAACAATCATAGTGGTCCTGCAAAAAGAAATTAGTTGCTTTTTAAAGGAAGGGTCGAGCGTCGAACCTATGTAAACCATCTGGTCAGGCTTATCCTGGTTTAAGACGATAGCTTCCAAGCGATAGTCGTCGTTAGTCCCAGGAACGTCCTGGTTCTGTAATTGCTATACTGTCTGCTTCGGGGGCTTCAAGGAAACTTTGTAACATTCCCTAGCAACCTTTCTTTCGCTTTTGATTTCTTGTACTCCCCATTGCGTGGGAAATTTCAGGGTTTGATGATATGTCGAAGGCACAACCTTCATGTCATGAATCCAAGGTCGCCCAAGGATAACATTATAAGCTGATGAGCAATCGACGACATTGAATTTCGTCTGTCTGTTGATTCCTTTAGCATATACTGGGAGTGTGATTTCCCCCATGGTGTTTGTCGCTCCACCATTAAACCCAACGAGTGTGGTCGAACGTCGTGTAATCTCGGATTTGTCAATGCCCATTGCTTTCACTGCATCAAAAAAGATAATGTTAGCTGAACTACCTCCGTCAACGAGTATCCTTTTGGTCAGACAATTCCCAATGCTCAATTGGATAATTAGTCCGTCATGATGTTTCTGATGTACGTCATCGAGATCCGCCTGATCTAACGTCAAGGGCATAGCTTCCAGTTCGGCGTCCTCTTTGAGTCGTGCCTCCTTCGGAATTGGTCGATCATCAGGACCGCGACTGGCATGTCTTTTAGCGGCTGAATAGGTGGTCCCACAGATATCAGAACCTCCGGTGATACAATTAATCACCTTGGCATGTTCTGGGGATGTGGGACGTGCGTCTTTATTTTCCATCAATTCTTGTAGGTAACCTTTTGAATTGAGCCAGGACAGCTCATTCTTTAGGGCGATGCAATCATCCGTTATATGACCGAAGTCATTATGGAAGTCGCACCATTTGGTTTTGTCCTTCTTGTCGGTGTCTTTGTCATTTTTCTTTGGCCATCGTACGTTTTGCTGAAGCTGCTTCAAAGATACGACGACGTCTTTAGCTGATCCAGGGAAACCATAAGATGACACCTTAGGATACTGGACAGATTTAGAAGTCGCCGGTCCTTTCTTTTCAAATCTGACATTTGAAATCTGCTTAGTAGGTTCCAATCGATTGGACGACTTTGATTTAAAGTCAGGATTTTTAACACCTAATCTTTTCCGGTCGCCCGAGTGTTTATTTCTGAATGCAAGGTCATCCTCGACCCTCATATGGGCAAGTGTCCGTGCTCGTACGTCTTCAAAGGTTTCCGGAGGATACTTTGTAAGATCGAGATATAACCCGGAACTATCGTCCAGACCTCGTTTGTATGCTTCGATTGCTGTTTTTACATCGCAGTTACGGATACTAATCATCTCCGCGTTGAACCGATTAAAGTAGCCCCGGATGGACTCTCCATTCTTCTGCACGACGTAGTAGAGGTCGCTCGTTTGCTTCTCCATTTTTCGGCTGCTAGCGAATTGTTGAGTGAATTGATTCACCAATTCTGCAAAAGACCCAATAGTTTTAGGTTTGAGATTTATTAACCATTGTAAAGCTGCCCCGGTCAAGGTCGCCCCAAAACTTTTGCACATGCAAACTTCTTGGAATTGGTACGGTATTGAGACAGTCCACATAAGTTGCTTGTATTGGGCGACGTGTTCCGTTGGATCAGTGACGCCTGAGTACTTTGGACTGAAGGTTGGAATGCTATATTTCTTTGGAACATCTACTAATGCGATCTCATCAATGAATGGTGACGCTTGAAACCCTGCACGTGGCTCGACATCGACTAGAACTGCTGCCCCCGGTAATTTGGCCAACATTGATAGGACACGTTCATTCTGCTCTTCCAGAAGCTTTAATCTTTGTGCAACGGGATCTAAAGGAACACCATTTGAAGTACCCAATGGAATATGGCCAGACCTATTGAAGCTAGTTTGCTGTGAGGCATCAGAGGCATATCCATTGAATGGAATAGAGGCCATAGGCATGGTTGGAATCACAAAAGTCGCAGGGTTAATTGATGGTGGACGAGGATAATTTGGTAATGGAGGGGGCACATTCCAGGTACCAACATAAGCATTTGTAGTCCCCATCATATTGTTCCCATTTTGGTTTCTCAAATTCTCGATGGTTTCAGCTGCTTGTCGAGCTTGAGTTGTTAAGGCGTCAATACGAGCACGAGCAACTGTTAGCTCCATGTTCATTTGAGCTACGATATGATCTTGAGTTCCTTGGAATGCCATTATCCTGGATAACTGGACACGAAAACACTAAGAGAAAACGTTAGTCTGTCGTGAGATTATTGAAGATTTCCTTTGGATGGGGCCCCACGGTGGGCGCCAAACTGTTTATGCCAAAAATCTCCCAAGGAAAATTTAAGGTAATCGTGAAGCTTAATCCAACCAAAGAAAGTAACGACAATAATCGTACGACTATAATAGAAATAAAGTAAATGAGACGAGAGAATTGGTGACGCGGAAAACCCCTAAAGTGGGTAAAAACCGCGGACGAGTGTAAGTCGTCGTGCACTATGGACGTCAATCAGGGACGTCGTCCTTTAGAACAAGTGTTACAAGTGTAATACAATGTAAAACAATACAATAAAATAAAGTCGGTCGTGTGTCGTGTGTAATTAGACTTCGGTCGTGCGTCGTACGACAAACAGCGGAAGGCTTTATGAACTTCAAGAGAGATTGAGCAAGCTTGAGAGTATAATTTGTGAGCTTCTAAGGTCTGAGAATCAGATCCCCAAATATGAAGTTCAATCTTCTAGTGTCTACTGGACCTCTAGATGAGTATCACCACAAAAGTCACCAGTCTCCGTATACGACTCCAATGAGCACCATCGCAAGACCTAGCCCCATATACGACTCAACAGAGTACTACCACACGCTACTGGCTCTGTATACGACCCAATAGGGTACCACCGCAAACTCTCGGACCATGACTCGGAGATCACTCACTAGATTTAAGTGTGGATATCAAAACTCACCTAACAACAGTGTTCAAAAAGGCGCGCCATGGCGCGATATGGCGTAAGACGCGTCTTCGTCGTTACGAAATGGTCCATAACGTTTCTGTAAGGCGTGGCTCACGCTATGGCGCCTTAAGGCGCGCCATGGCACGCCGCGACGCGCGTTTTTTCTAAGGCGTGACTTTTTTTCAAATTTTTTAATTTTTCAATTTTTCAAATTTTCAATTTTTTTATCTTTTTTGTTTATACATTTTTATCTTTAGATTTAACACTTTTATACATTTATCTAATCACATTACTCACAGTTTCATGAAGTCATAAACGTTATGGACTCACGATTAAAACAAAGTTGTAAAATTATTTTTCTATGTTCTATTTTAAATATTTAATCAAAAACTATTTTTATACTAGTAATTTATATGATTTTTCTTCTTCCAATATGAATGTACATTCTTTAATATCATTATTTGATTAGAATAATATATATAAAACATATACGTATATATATAATTTTGAATATGACATACAAATTTACCGCCTTAAAAAACGCCGGGTTCTCGCCGTGGCGGGTAAGGCTTGACCTCGCCGCCACGCCACGCCTCACGCTATTTTAAACCTTGCCTAACAACAAGACAAACCCTTGTGCCAATGGATCCAATCATTAAAGTCTAAAATTGCATGACTCCAATTGAATGACTAACGCGCTCAAAACATGTGATATTCAACAAATATGAAATAAATGTGTTATACGTCTAAAGCTCCATATTGAGTTATTAAAACTGGGAAAATGTTCCCAAAACTCATTTTGAGTTACAATTAAGCTAAAAGGCCCACCAAACACTTGACTATTTAAATATAATTAGTATAACCCACATAAGCCGTAAAGGCTTTCCAAACACTTAAAAACACATATGTCACCCCATAACATTAGTAGGTCTATATACCATCACCTTGTTGAAGCATAATAGCCAAAAGGCCTAAAATGGTATGTTTTGTACTTTCAAAATTCTCACAAAGCCAAGGAAAGGCATTTATCAAAATTTATGCATTTATGACCAAATGGGCTCAAATGACACTAGTAAAGTTCATAAGTTACGTTAAATCCCAAAACAACACTTTCCAAGAATTACAACAATATATTGTACCTAAATAATCCAAATATTCAAGAATTCTCATTTAACATAATAAATGTTGTTTGGATCAATCAATGAAGATTTATGTCTCAAAATAACCCATAAATCCATTATAAACATTTTCTCAAGTTTGACACCCAAAACATAGCCAAATGCATAAAAATCACAAAATCAACAAATATGAAACAAACTCATCAAAATGTATTAGAAACCCAAAATAGAGGTATTTTGACATGTATATAGTTTTGCAAAACAACTAATACTCACTTTGCTAGATTTATTCTAACTCTAAGCTCCGGACCAAATCATCAGCTTCCTTTGGTGAAAATTTGATATCTCCAAGCTAAGACTCCCAAAGCAAAAGTATGAAGCTCTCAAGAACACTAAACTTACTCCCAAATCTTCCACAATAAACACAAAAAAGAAAAAAATTGAAGGTGGAGGGTGAAAGGAACCAAACCCTAGATCAAAGGATGGATGCTATCAAGTTGACAACTTTTAAATTACCAATAATGCTCCTTCAAGGCTTCAAAATCATACCTAAAGCTCCTCAAAACACCCAACCTAGAGAAGAAAAGGTGGAGGAGAAAGGTGGAGAAGAAAAGGTGAGAAAACCCAAAAAAAAGTCGCAGCTTAAAACCCTCAGTCTGGTTGCCGTGACCTTGTCCGAATGTCCTCGACCCGAGGTCGTACGACAAGTTGTGTGTGTCACCAGTCTTGCCAAACAGTAACATACGCGACCTGAACCGCGACGCAAGGTCTCAAACCAGGTTACGTGGTCCCTTTTTCATGTCTTCTCCCTTTTTTGTGCCCGATTCGATCATCGTTAGTTCCACTATGATCAATATATTTCCATCTTAATGGTCAAACAACCTCCAAGAATCATAAATGTGAACTTCCAAAAATTGTGGGTATTACACACTCCATTCGAAACGAATAGGAAAAACACTTTAGTTAAACGAAATATTATTAGTGTAAAAATAAATTCCTCTTTCTTGTCCATTCTTGAGCAATTAAATTTAAGGTTATCATAAAAACAATCCATTATACATTTTATTATTATTTTGTTGTTTATTTCAATTTTCTCTCAATTCCAAACTACCAAAAACTTGTACTTGACTTGAATTGATGTTAAACCACTACAAAAAGAATCAAAGGCAAAAACACAAAAAAAGATTTGGTGTCAATTAGAACCAATTGTGATACAAAAGTTTGATGAGACCCTCAACTCAAAAGTAATGGATTAAAAAGATGAATGAGTACAAAAACTATTTATTATACCTTAAGTTTTCAAATTTCATGTTACTTACTTTTTATTAAGATAACTTATTTTAAAACTATTGATTTTAAAGTAAGAGGAGATCATTATTTTAAATTTATCTGATTTTGACATAAAGATTTTTTTTTTTGATTGTTTATGAATTTTGCTGAATCAAAATGTTATATATAATAGAATATGAAAGTCTTTTTATAGGACATAAATGATTCAATATATAAGTTGATATAGAAGAAAAAAACAGTTTGGCCAAGTTATTTATAGAACAATGAAAACATGGAGGTAATTGGAAAAATATGTCAATTTCAAACGATCATAATTTTTAATATGAGATTGTTTACGGTGCTTATGAACAACTACGGAAAGTTGTTAACGACACGTACGTGTGAGCCAACTTCCAATAGAAAGCTCTCAACGACACACACCAAAAACTCTATTGTTTTACCCGACTTTATGCCCCAATTTCTGAAAATATGACAATTTTATTTTCTTTATTTAGTAATCAAATCATGCAATTTAGAGTTCTTTCATTCATGTACTATTAATCAATTTAAGTAATTTAAATTTTAAACTTGTTAAAAAACATTTCATTTTTTACGTGTCCATTATAAAACTATGATTGTATTACTTTGACTTATGTCGGTTTTCCACTTCACTTTGTACTGTTACAATGATACAACAAAGTTGGTAAAATAAATACTATAATATGTTAAAACAACAACAATTATATCTATTATATTATTGAAAAATTATTTATTATCAAGTGGTATTTTTTATTTTAACAATTATAATTATTTATTTTTTTTGCAACACAAGTACTTGTTAAAATTGTTTATTTGAAGAAAGTGGGAGGGTAATTAATTAAATTCCATGTGAGTTTGAATATCGTTTTTTTTTTTTTGAAAGAATTGAATATCGGTTTGATAATTATGATTCTTGAAAGTGTACAGGACAAGATAAAATGGGATACGATTGCATATGTATTTATGAATGAGAAAAAAGTATACATGATGGGATGGGAAACAAACGACTGAATTATGAAGATGTGTAAAAAAAATTAGATCTTTTTTATTTTATAAAAACGAAAGGAGGTGCTTTTATATATATATATATATATATATATATAAACTCATTTTTCATTGTGCATATGAGGACAAATTTTAACCAGTGATCAAAACTTAGAAAAAATAATCAATGATTAATATATAATAAGATTAATTGGGAAGTGATTAAGAACAAAATTGTAATTTTGAATCAACATCTACGTTCTTTGACTTTTTATTTTTATTTTTAACTAAAAAAAATTTACCCCTTTAAACTTTAAAATAATTTATCTTAAAAATTACTAATATTTTAATCAAACAAACTACATCAAAAAAAGAGAATTTTGTGCTCTACGATATGACATCCATCTCGATATAGTTTTTTTTTTGTTTTAACCGTTTTTTACGTGAAATTCTATATACGTGTTATATTTATTATGAATGTGTATGCACGTCTTCAGGTATCCACATTCAGTATGAATAACAAAGGTGAACGTTCATTCACTATTAATGAAGAATAATACCGTATGCATGATGAATAATACAATGTTCAGGATTTTTTTCGTTTTAACCGTTTTTTACGTGAAATTCTATATATGTGTTATATTGATTATGAATATGCATGCACGTCCTCGGGTGTCCACATTCAGTATGAATAACAAAGGTGAACGTTCATTCACTATTCATGATGAATAATACAATATTCAGGATAATAATACATGAATCCATGATTCATGTATTATTTATCATGAATCGTGTATTATTCACCCTAAATATTCTGTTATTCATCCTGAATGATACATTATTCATTATGACTAATATATGAATGACCCGTGAAGGTGTAGACACATGGCGCACTCTCTTTTGTTTCCCAATTCACAACCGAAATTTGGTTTAATTCATTATGAATATGTGTGCGCATCCCCTGATGTCCCACATTCAGTACGAATAACAAATGTAAACGTTCATTCATTATTCATGATGAATTACACAACATTCATGACGAATAATACACGAATTCATGATTTGTGAATTATTCACCCTGAATGTTGTGTTATTCATCCTGAATGATACATTATTAATGATGAATAACACATGAATGACATGTGAAGATGTGAAGACGTGACCCGCTCTCTTTTGTTCCCCGATTCACAACAAAATTATTTGATAGGTTCTCGATTCGTCTTGATGGGTGTTGGGTTACGGTGCTGAAGAAACGTGATGCCTTACGACGTTGAAGAAAGTGTTGAAGAAGGTGATGTCGAGTTGCATACTTACGGTGTCGAGACGTTGTACAAACTTGAACGTACATAAATATTCATAATGAATATAACACATATATAGCATTTACCGTAAAAACGGTTAAAATGACAAAAAAAACTATATCGAGATGGATGTCATATCGAAGAGCACGAAATTCTCGTTTCTTTGATGTAATTTGTTTGATTAAAATATTAGTAATTTTTAAGATAATTTATTTTAAACTTTAATTGGGTAAAAAAATTTTAATTAAAAAAGAAAATAAAAAGTCAAATATGGTAGACGTGTGTTTAAATTTTCTTCCATTTTTACCATTTTAAAATTTTTATTTTCTTTTTTAATTAAAAACTTTTACCCAATTAAAGTTTTAAATAAATTATCTTGAAAATTACTAATATTTTAATCAAACAAATTACATCAAAAAAACGAGAATTTCGTGTGCTCTTCGATATGACATCCATCTCGATATAGTTTTTTTAGTCGTTTTTTACGTGAAATGCTATATATGTGTTATATTCATTATGAATATTTATGTACGTTCAAGTCTGAACAACACCTCGACACCGTAAGTATATAACTCGACATCACCTTCTTCAACACTTTATTCGACGTCGTAAGACATCGCGTTTCTTCAGCACCATAACCCAACACCAATTAAGACGAATTGAGAACCTATCGAGTAATTCTGTTGTAAATCGGGGAACAAAAGAGAGTGCGTCACATCTCCACATAGTCACGGGTCATTAATGTATTATTCATCATGAATAATGTATCATTCAGGATGAATAATACAACATTCATGATGAATAATACAACTTTCAGGGTGAATAATTCATGATTCATGAATTCGTGTATTATTCATCATGAATGTTGTGTAATTCATCCTGAATACTGTATTATTCATCATGAATAATGAATGAACGTTCACATTTTTTATTCATACTGAATACGGGACATCCGGGGATGCACATACATATTCATAATGAATTAAACCAAATTTCGGTTGTGAATTGGAAAACAAAAGAGAGTGCGCCTTGTGTCTACACCTTCACGGGATATTCATATATTATTCATGATGGATAATGTATTATTCATGATGGATAATGTATCATTCATGATGGATAATGTAACATTCAGGGTGAATAATACACGATTCATGATAAATAATACATGAATCATGAATTCGTGTATTATTCATCCTGAATGTTGTATTATTCATCCTGAATACTGTATTATTCATCATGAATAGTGAATAAACGTTCACCTTTGTTATTCATACTGAATGTGGACACTTGAGGACGTGCATACATATTCATAATGAATATAACACATATATAGAATTTCACGTAAAAAAACGGTTAAAACGAAAAAAAAAACTATATCGAGATGGATGTCATATCGAAGAGCACGAAATTCTCGTTTTTTGATGTAATTTGTTTGATTAAAATATTAATAATTTTTAAGATAATTAATTTTAAAGTTTAAGGGGGTAAACATTTTTAATTAAATAATATAATAAAAAGTCAAACAAGGTAGACGCTGATTCAAATTTCCAATTTTGTCCTTAATCACTTCTCAATTAACATTATTATGTGTTAACCATTGATTAGTTTTCTAAGTTTTGATCAATGGTTAAGATTTGTCCTCATGTGCACAATGAAAAATGAGTTTTCATTTAAACCCACCCCTATATATATATATATATATATATATATATATATATATATAGAGAGAGAGAGAGAGAGAGAGTGTGTTAGGACCATGTCACCCGTACACTTTTAGGTTGACCATTAGTGTATAATCACATGCAGGGGTTCTTATGGGTTCTTATGGGTTGGGCTGGCGGGGTTGAAGGCACTTGAACAACCCAACTTAATGTTTGCAGTTTGAAAAATCTCAATCCAACCTAACTTAGGACCTAACCCAATCAAAAGTGCAACCCAACCCAACCCAAACCGTACGAGTTGGGTTCGGTTTGTCGAGTTATTTGGGTTGAAACTTTAATACATCATTTTACAATCTACTAAGTGATTGCGTTTAAAGAAACTAAAATCAAAATGGAAAATATAAAAACAAGGCTAACAAGAAAAGATAAGAGTAGAATACGAGTACCTCTTGGCTCTTGATTCGATCGATGTTGAAGATTTTTGAAGACATGAAGATTAGATTTGTGCGATTTCAATTGGTGTTGTCTCATGGACAAATCTAAACTAGAGCTAATATAGTAAGACTTGAGAATTGAGAGAAAGAAGAGCCACTAAAAGTCTAAAAACATTACAAAAGGTAAAAACGTACAAATTTGGTCGGGTTACTTTAGGCCTAACCCGCTTCCAACCCAATAGATACAGTTTGGGAAAATTTTGTATCGATTATGTATCGAGTTACCTCGGTTTTTTTTTTTGCGTTTTTTCGGGTTGGGTTGGTCGGAAATTTGAGCACCCCTAATCACATGTGATTTTGCACGTAATTTTGCTGTTTTCTTATTCTCTTATTTTGTTATCGTTCTCGTTTGAACCTCAATATATATATATATATATATATATATGGTTGATCGTGTGAGAAAAAAGAGTTAAGGTGAGAAGGTAAGAAGGGACCCTTGATCACTTTTAATCTCAAACTCACCCATGAATTGCGCTTGATACGGGAATTGCATCCCATCTCGATGCATCTCATCCAAAAGTAGAGATCCCTTTTGTTGGGTCATCTAAAGATTTGAAAATGACCTCCCGATCTTCCATTTTGTATTATCCTACTTAGAATATTTTGAGGTTCTTATTAGTAGTTTGGTTTCAATACAAATGTTCGGTGAAGTCGAAGATCAATCGAAAAAGACAAATAAGAAGTATATCTCTCAAAGCGGATTGAAGATGGACTTCTCAGCCTAAAGCCAAGCTGCCTACCTATATGGGTCATCACCATCGGCCAGGATGGTGCCGATCCTAAATCTTTAGGAACCTGAAGATAATCTCACATCTTCAAGATCCTGAAGATGTATGTGGTGATCTATGCCGACTTGTCTCTCTATTCACCAAACTTGTCTTTAATAAGTTTTGGTGGGAAAATATCATCAGCACAAACACATTATACTTTTCTGAGAAAGTATATTTGGGATATCTTGCATTGACGTGGACCTCATCCGAAGATCATAAAAAGTGAGTTTTGTTTCCTACACTCTTTTGAGGAAAAGTCTACACCATCCTCTGCAGGTAACCACTTCAAGACAAAACACCTCAAGACAAAAGGTACATCCTGTCCATGCAAAAGACCTGTGCCCATCCTTTGCTCAACAGGTGTCCCATGCATTAAATGCATGAGGCACTATATATAGAGGATGCTTCTCCATGCAAAGATCACTAGCTGAACCAGCTTTACAAGCATTTAAGTTTTCTAAGTGTCTGGCAACTTTCTCTCTACGAAGTTCAATTTTTTTCTAAGTATTTTTCAATTGTTTTTCATTCTCTTTGTGTAGGATTGTTTGAACAGAGTTCATCTGTTCTCTTCCGCAACAATCAAAATTTTCTATGTGTAATTCTTGATTTCAAATCAATAAAAATTAAATTAAGTAAAAAACTTTGTGTATTGTATTCAACCCCCTCCCCTTCTACAATACTTTTCTTCTTGTAACACCACCGTCCCGCGTGGCTAAGGACGGAAGTTTCCACAATTAAATTTAACACAAAATCTATTCCATCCAAAGGTTAAAACAGAGCGCTTCCTATAATTTACCAAAATATAATTACAAACCACAAATGGAGATAACAATTTGTACCAAAATACATTCCCAAAATACACATGTATATCATCTACATTAGTTATCAAAAGTTTAAGCAAAGCATATCATAATGCATTATCTTCATTCTTGTTATCTCCACAACTCTCATCCATATACTAAGTCATTTACCTGCCGAGGACAAAGAAAACCTCGGCTGAGCTTAAAACTCAGTGAACAGATAATAGTAACTAAACAATATACATGAGATAACAAGTTCAAGAAAAAAATTAACATTTAAGATGATATTCCAGATTTAAGATGTTTCTGAAAGAAATCAATGACAAACGAATGTCCTGAAGGCATATTAAAGGTCTAAAAATCAACAAGCATCACAAGAACACTTTGTTCCCAAAAAGGATGATCAGTCCGTTTAGGATCAAATGAGGAAAGGGGTGCAAACACAACACGACAATCCTCTCCGTGGATTTAACCACGACCGCAACATATTCTCCTATAACGGTTCCTAGGATCAATCCATACGCCCTATATTTGACCGGTATCTAATCAGTCCGCTATTAAGGACTATATACAGTGAGGACGCCATGATCGTTTTAGCCACCATGAAAGCATCTTAACATCGGTGTCCCCAATGTCAAGTCTATAGACAAAAATCACAATAGATGCAATCCAACAAGTCAAGGAATCCATGTTCCAAATCTCTATTGAAATGATAATTGAAAAGAAAAAATAATGCTCAATTGTATTTAACAAGCATGAAGTCAATTTGGAACCAATTTATCCGGATTAGGAAGCCTTATGCAAATGGCTATCCCCGTGTCAAGTAAAGTATGATATCCGTACCTGAAAAGTATAGGATGGAATACCACAATCGGATGCTCGTAGTGTTGATACTAGTCACACAAAGTCACCTTTACATAAAACAAGATACAATTACTATTTCAAGAGTAATCAATATACTTGCTTGAGTAAATAAGTCTTAGACCCTCTTTCTACTCATTATTATCTATAGAGTAATTTTAGATAGTTTTAAGGTTGATTAGTATAAGATTCATCATATGGTACAAGCCATATGTGCACAAGGTACAAGCAATAGCTGCAGCTCAAGTTCCACATATCAGCTTCTGTCTCTTTAAAGTTTTGCTGTTTTACACATACTTAGAAGACAAATTACACTTTTACTTATAAATGAAAGTTGTAATAATATCTCTTAGGAAAACAATATC
Source organism: Arctium lappa (assembly GCA_023525745.1). Lineage (NCBI taxonomy): Eukaryota > Viridiplantae > Streptophyta > Magnoliopsida > Asterales > Asteraceae > Arctium > Arctium lappa. The sequence continues at coordinate 20,176,327 of CM042048.1, read as the reverse complement.
ACAAGATTCACTTTATTTGGATCAATGACCAATTTTATATGAATTTTACAAAAACAATGTGCAGATCTCGATTTGCAGTTGACCAGTTCTGGAAACTCACGGTTTTGAGCCATTTAGACTAAAAATCAGCTCTTAGTGTAAACTACAAAGATGTAATAGACTCTCCAAGGTTTCCAACGGTATATTGCACATCTCATTTGGACAAACTAATGATTTTATACGAATTTTTGAAACAAGCTGAAAGTTTTGATCACCCCTGTACACAACAGCTAATTTCAAAATCAACCAATTGAGTTTCATTCTATTCAATATGCAAATAACACCAATAATTATCATCATCCCAAATGATCTTTTAAGCATAAAATCAAGACTCTTTAACTTCATATCTAAAATCCACCATTAGAGATCTAATTTAAGCTAAAACCTCAAAATAATGGAATTCATACCCATAACTTAACATAACTTGATTCCAATGATGATTTAAATTCTCAAACAACTTGAACCCTTCAATCTTCTCACAAATTCAAACATAAAACATATTTTAAACTCAATCATTGAAAGATTGACCAAAATAGAAGATTGAACTTAGAATAGAAGAAATTATACACATACCTTTGAGTTCTTAGGTTATAATCATCCTATATTCAACTAATTTGATGATTTGTTTAAGTAATTTGGTTTCATCAATGGCGGTTCTTGAAGAGAGGAGAGAAATCAGATTAGAGAAGGAATACGTATGAGGGTTAAAGGTTTTTTAGTGAATTTTAAGAGTATTTATATTTTCCAATTTTTCACTTTGACCCCTCAAGTCTAATTTCTCAACTTTGTGCCCTAATTGGAGTTCATTTAACATTTTAAGTTAAGTTTAGTTTCATTTTGTACGAGTGTGGTCCCTTGTACAATATTGTATCACAAATTAGTCTAAGGTACAAGTCGGTTAAGCATATGGTACAAACATGTTATGCACATTGCTACCAAAAGTTCACTTAACACAACTTGTACGAGTTAACGGAACACAGGTGTTATAATCCTCCCTTCTTAAACAGAAAATTTCGTCCCCGAAATTGAGATAGGATTAGATGGACTTACAAGAATCGAAGAGATATGGGTACTCCTTTGGCATAGACTCTTCTGTTTCCCACGTGGCTTCCCGCTCAGAATGATTTCGCCATAGGACTTTCATGAACGATATTGTTCTTCGTCGCATTTTTCTCTCTTCTCGACTAATTATCGCCTCGGGTTCTTCAATATAAGAGAGATCTCTTTCAATTTTGTCTAACGGATAATCAATCACGTGAAGGGGGTGATTATGATATCAGCGGAGGGACGATATATGGAAAACGTTGTGGATATGTGATAGTTGAGGAGGTAATGCTAGGCGATATGCCACCTCTCCAACTCGTTCAAGTATTTCGAATGGTCCGATATATCTGAGATTAAGTTTACCTTTGATTCCGAATCTGCGAATACCCGCAAAGGTGAAACTTTTAAGAAGACATGATCACTCGTTTGGAATTCTAACTGTTTTCGATGCTTGACCATGTAACTTTTCTGCCGAGATTGAGCTTCTTTCATTTTCTATCTCGCAATATCGACTTATTCAGTAGTAGTTCGGACAAGTTCAGGTCCTTAGATAGCTCGTTCCCCAACTTCATTCCAACAGGTCGGTGTTCTGCATTTTCGACCATATAAAGCTTCGTACAGAGCCATGCCAATACTAGCCTGCCAACTATTGTTATATGCGAACTCCACGAGATGTAAATACTCGTCCCAACTACCAGACCACTCAAGAGTACATGCCCGTAACATATTTTCTAGGGTCTGAATAGTTCGTTTAGTCTGACCATCCATTTGTGGATGAAAAGCTGAACTCATAGTAAATCTCGTACCCCAGGCCTGGTGAAGACTTTTCCAGAATCGAGAAGTGAATCGTGGATATCGATATGATGTGATGGAAACTGGTGTACCATGCAATCTCACAATTTCTCGCTGAAAAATGTCAGACAACTTACTAACTGGATACGTCTCTTGAATAGGTAGGAAATGAGTCGACTTTGTCAAGCGGTCAACTACTACCCAGATAGCATCGTGTTGTCTCTGAGTTTTCGGCAATCCTATCACAAAATCCATAGAAATATGCTCCCATTTCCCAACAGGAATCTCTAATGGTTATAACAATCCGCTAGACCGCTGATGTTCAATCTTCACTTTCTGACAAGTAAGACACTTCGCCACGTATTCACCTATATCCCGTTTCATACCGTTCCACCAAAAGTATTGTTTCATATCTCGATACATTTTAGTGGATCAAGGATGAATCGAGAAAAGTGAATTATGGGCTTCACTCAAAACTGCATCTTTGAGTTCAGGATTATCGGGTACACAAAGTCGATTACGAAACCAGATAATACCTTTATCATCAATTTGGAAATCTCGCTGCGAATCATCTTTAGCCTTTTGTAAGATAGACAAAAGTTCTCCATCCTGCTGTTGAGCCTCTTTGATTCGAGAAACAAGGGTTGGTTCAATCGTGAGACTAGCCAAAATTTCGTCTCCACCACGATAACACAAAGCGATACCCATATGTTCAAGATCTGAAGCAATTTGGGGTTGAACGATTAAAGATGATATATTACCAATGCTTTTACGGCTAAGGGCGTCTGCGACTACATTTGCTTTGCCTGGATGATACTGAATCCGAGCATCGTAGTCCTTAAGAAGTTCGAGCCACCGTCGTTGCCACATATTCAGTTCTTTTTGCGTAAATATGTACTTCAAGATTTTGTGATCAGTAAAGATATCACAAGTCTCTCCGTACAAATAGTGATGCCATATTTTGAGTGAAAAAATAATTGCTGCCAACTAAAGATCATGGGTAGGATAATTTACCTCATAGGGTTTGAGCTGGCGTGAGGTGTACACAATCACTTTGCCATGCTGCATCAGAACACAACCCAGAACACTTTGAGAAGCATCACTATAAACCTGAAAACCTTCGGACCCAGATGGCAATGTCAGAATTGATGTTGTAGTCAATATTTTTCTCAGTTCTTCAAAACTCTTTTCTTGTTCTTTCAACGAAATCCAACCATATATATACAAGGGTGGGTTCATACGAGAACAATATCTATTAAAAAACACGAGAACAGTGAATCACATACAAAATTATACATGATTCACGTACAAAATCATATATGATTGTGGGACGCTTTGTGGGCGACTTAAGTCGCGGCCAAAGTCCCTCGCATCCTTTTTTTGACCGTTAATACTGAATCATATATGATTTTGCACATGATTTGATGTCCTCGTGTTTTCTTACATAGTCAGCGTTCTCGTTTGAACCTTTCTGCACAAACCACGCCATCTGTACAAACCGTACAAACCTCATTCAACCAATCACAAATTTTCATTTTTTTCACCTTTTCTTAATTATGAGGGTTGATTAGTCATTTTGGTGGTCTGTGTCTAACCTATATGAGATTCTAATACGCTCCCTAAACGGAGACTAAACGGTCCCTCTGAGAACGGAGGCGAAAGAGTGTGTCAAGTCACCAAAAGAGCCTTATATACAGATGAAATGTTCCTACATATAAATAGATTTAATGTTATGTGTTTAGCCGATGTTGGATTCCAACATGAATAACTTCTTCTAATCATTGTATTTGTAGTTTTGTTATAAATTAGGCATTATATATGCTAGAATATATGTAACTCCATTAGATTACTCTCCAAAAGGGAAACAATTAAAATAATATTTATCTGGGGATATAGGAAAAGCACCAAAGCCGTGAAAAATCCCTATTGTTTTGGGTCCTCGCCGGCCGGCGATCGAGGGGGAGGGGGCTCGAGTCTTCTCAAGGGTGTTGTTATTGTCGAGGGTGCTCGCTTAGGTATGTTCTCTGGATGCTTTAGTCTCATTTCTTTTTCAACCATGGTCGATCAAGAGTGGCATACTGTAACACCCTAAAAACCAGAGTGAATTTGAAACGCGGAAACTGGACAATTAAACATCACACTTGGTATAAACCTCCCAAAAGGGGAAATTTACTTAACCTTTACAAATCTGAATACTGATATTGAACTCAACAACAAACTAATCTAAACATAACCTATCTAGATTACATCGGTTGTTAATCCAATATCACCAAAAGAATGGGACTTAAACAATTGCCCAACATCAATACTAGTCATCTCAAAATCCCCGAGACCAAGCTCGTCACTCAAGCCCTTAGCAACCCACCGCTAACGGGAACCTGTTATACACATCATTTGAGAAAAAGTGTTAGGCTTAAAGCCTAGTGAGCACATACAATTTATAAATTTCAAGATATATAAACAATTGTATCATAAGGAAATCTTTTCAATAAGGTTTAATTTTCAAATGAAACCTTTGCCACAACCGGGCCTTTTAAAAGTAAACTCATCATACGATGACAAAGATAACCAGTTTTACCAAGGATTGTAGCATAACACAAAGTAGGTCACAATCCGAGTTATGAGTTGAAACACTTGGAATCCATGGCCACGAACTACAAAGGTCCGTACTACGATGTGAGGGAGGGCCCCCGAGGAAACCAATTCAAAACTCGTTCACTAGGACTACACTATGACCCATGGCTAGTAACCAGTCTCACATAACCGTACCAAATGGCCCCCGAGGATCACATGCATCCATAGTTACAAATAAGGGAAAATATGATCCATGGCTAGTAACCGGTCTCACATAACCGTACCAAATGGCCCCCGAGGATCATATACATCCGTTTACAAAGAGGGAAAAAGACATCCCAAATATAAGTCGACTCAATACCTAAGGATCCACTAGTAATGGTACAGACTCGTCACAACAACATATGTGACCAACCATAGATAGTCATATGGTGTAAAATAACATTTATAAACAAAATGCATTTTCAAGTTTAACTTCTGGTAAGAATGAAAATCATCAAAATGAACTTTAAACATTCTTTCTAGTAACCCACATAAATGTGCAAGTAAAACATCATTTTACTTCAAATAAGATGAAACCCATCATTTTAATCGAAAATGATCAGGAACCCTAAAATCTCCCAAAACTCAAGTTATATCAAAATGTAGTAAACTTAGATCTGAAACCATGGAGATATATAGAAGTTCAAAATATAAGTTTTGACATGTATAAAGTTTAGAAAAAGGTAGTAGGAACTCACCAAATAGGTTTTAGACGAAAACCCGAAAAAACCAGATATCGACCACCGAGGGAAGATGAAGCTTTCTATACCGAACCCGTGCTAGATGTATTTAATACTAGCAATAAACGAGGTACCAACGAGATCTAAAGAGAGAGAGAGAGACTTGAGAGAGAAAAAGAGAGAAAAAGATATTTTGAGAAAAACCAAATTGAGATATTTTGATGAAGACCAACACTTAAGTCGGCCAGGCAACCTCGCGGGTTATGCCGCGACTTCAACTCGCGGCATAACTCGCCCGTGTCCCTCAAACCCAAAACATCCAGTGGGTTTCGCGGGTTGTGCCGCGACCTCAAGTCACGGTGCAACTCGCGTTGCTCCATAAAACCCAAACAAACAGAGGGTTACGCGGGTTGTGCCGCGACCTCAAGTCGCGGTGCAACTCGCGTGGTTCACTGTGGTTAATCCAAAACCACCAAAATCCAAACTCGAACATCAAACCAAATGCGGTGCTAACGACAACGCTTAAACACAAGAGTAACAAAATTACAAAACGGAAATCCGGTGTGTTACACATACTATAAGGACATACAAGGGTGTCAGAACGGCCGATTGTGTTTCATCAAACAGGTCCTAGAGCAGATCGTATCCGAAGATCGACTATCTCACGTCCAAGAGATTGCCCATAATGTGTATGTGACGAATATTTCCATCTCACTTCTCTTCTAGGGAACTCTGGAATACGTGTGATAAGGTTGGGATAGTGATTGATGTGTTCATTGCTTCGAGATGTTAAAAATACGGACAAATGTTTGCTTTTGTCTGGTTCAAGAATGTTGCTAACATAGAACTGATGATATCTAAATTGTGCAATACATGGATCGAGAAATTGCGTTTGCATGCCAATGTTGCTAGATTTTATCGGAACTCTAAGGTGAAGAATGTTCATGCTCGGGAGGGCAATCAAGGTGCACTTGGCAGTCATGCAGGTTCCACGCGGATCGACCCTAGGGAGAGAGGTGAGTTATCGTATGCTAAAGTTGTTGGGGGAGTACAAAAGGAGTCGGTGGTTGAAGTTATTGCGGTTCCTGCGGCAATAGTTATCGATATGGTCAGACCGACTGAGACAAGTTATTATATGGCTCTTGTGGGTTGTCAAGGATTCTTTATCTCTCCCCAATTTTCATAATTTATGCAAAGTGGAAGGCTTTGTTGATATTGGATTCAAGTATCTTGGAGGTCTACGGGTACTTATGGATTTTTAGTCGATTGGAACACGTGAGAAGTTTTCCAATCATTTCGGGGTAAATTCTTGGTTTCAATCGCTTGTGCCTTGGTGCAGGGAATTTAAGGTGAACGAGAAATTGATTTGGGTTGATGTGAAGGGGGTACCACTTAGCGTATGGGATCTTAAGGCTTTCAGAGTCATTGTGAAAAAATGGGGGAGATTGTGTACCATGATATAGAGGATGGTAATAATCTCTATAGTACCCAACTATGTATGAAATCCTCTTTCATGGATTTGGACTTCGAATCGGTGATAGTGGTGGTTGGGGATGTGTTTCTTTAGTTAAGGTTAAATAGGTTTGTGGTTGGCTTCCAGAATTTTTAGAAGAAAATGTAGATTCCAAAGGTGAAGATGATAAAAGTGATTATCAAGGAGACGATCATCAAGAGGAAGATGAAGGGGAAGATCAAGATGATTTTGTTGATGATAATGTGTCCGAAAGGATTCCAGACATATTTCAAGGGGAAAAATTCGATTCTTAGGGTTGTGGCTAAGGAAGCTTATTCTGAGGATAATGGAGTTAAAGAGTGTGTGGAGGAGAAGGATGATCCCTTTGGTATCATTCTACTTCTTTAAGCGATCCCAGAAGAAAACCATAACATTAACAAGTCGGGGATGTGGATTCGGCATCATCGCCACTATACCCTCCCGGGTTTACTCCAGGGGACATTCAAGACGGAGAGGTGGTATTAGGGGTGCTTGACACTGATCCTTAGATTGCATAACCGGTACCGGAGGCGTCGAGGGCAAATGGGGGTGTGTCAAAAAGGAGCCCATGGTGGGGGTTGGAGTTAATTCTTCTTCTAGATTTTTTGGCTCTAGAGTGGCTGGAGGTCGTACAATTTGTATTAGAAAAAAATGGGTCGTTGTTCTTCTAAATCGACACGAAATGGATTTTCTACATTGGACAAACTTACTGTTACAATTGAGGTTGGAAGGGTATTGGTTTTTCACATGAAAGGTTGAAAGAAAGACCTCAGAGCAATTATTAAGGGATGGGAGCTAAGGAGGTTTTGCAATGAATTTTTTTGTCTTTGAATGTTCAAGTGTTAGGACTGAAAGTCCTGTGCGTTGAAAGTTGTATAAAGCATTTATAAGGGGGTAAATTGTATTTATTTCATAGTTTTATTGTATTTAGGTCCAAATCCCATTAGGCCCGTGCGCGCCATATATAATGGGTGTTTTAGTTCATTATTCAGTTTAGACGTATTCATTATCATTCTAGTCAATATGTTTACTTTTGCTTATCAGATATTCTCTCTTTAAACCTAAACCTTTATTGAATATCAATCATATGACTAGAGGTTGTGATTCGTTCATTGTTCTTTATTGATTACTATTGTTCGTGATTGCACTGTAACTGGGATCTACAATTGGTATCAGAGCAGGATCGAATTAGATACGATAAAAAAGGTTTGTCTAAAACCCTTTAATCGCTTATATTGGTAAAATCGATATCTGTTTTGTGATTGAGTGATGATTTGCTTATTCTATGAGTTTGTCTCTGCGATCGAAACATCTACCTGTGTTTATATCTGCTTAATCGATTTTCTGAATTCAAGTCTGCATATTCGATTTTTTGTGATTGTTCTGCATAAATCGATTTCTGCATATTGGGTTTACACTTATTTGATTCTGGATTGAAATTTTTTTCTGAAAAATAAAGTGGTCGATTGATTTTCTGGGTTTGAGTTTGATTTCTATCGATTTTCAGAATCAATTGTTTAAGGTCGGTCGATAATTTGTTATCGATTGTGTTTGAGTTTATCTGTTGAATCAAAGAGTTTATCTGTCGATTATCTGTTATCGAGTTGATCTGGTTAATTTGTTTAATCGAAAAGTAAAGTGTTTATCTGTTATCTGTCTCGACCGGACCATCGACCGAACCCTTTGCGACCGGACCTTCCTTACGACCGGACCCTTTGTTGACCGGACTCTGGACCGGACCCTTGTGGACCGGTGCCTTGTCTTGACCAATCGAGTTTTTTAATTAGTAATAGTGTTGGAAATTGAAGCCATTCATCGAGTTTTTTAATTTGTGGCTGTTGATATATTCTAATCCGGCAATGCAATATCAAATTATATTGGATACTAAATTGATAGTGGGTCGGTGATGCAATCCATAATCGACAGCTGCAATATTTAATTTTCAATCCAAAATATAAATCCATCGCATACATATATATATATATCGCACACATATATTTATATATATACATATATCTCACGCATCCATCGCTACTGACCGGTTTCCCTGCGACCGGATCCCTGACCGGTCCCTGCGACGACCGGTGCTTTGTGACTGGTATCCTTGACCGGTGCATGACCGGTGCATTGCTTGACCGGACCCCCTTGCGACCGGACCTTGTTGACCGGTGCCTCCTCGACCGACCGGTGCCTCGCGCCCGGTTTGTCGAAAAGCTTTTAAATTTTTAAGAGTTTTCGATTGGTTTGACGAAAAGCTTTTCGGTTGGTTCGGTGTGACCGTAGACAAAGTTTTTAAATTGTTAAACTGGTAAGGGTTGTTTACAAAGCTTAAACGATTGACTTTGATCGTAAAATTTTCACCCATATCAAGTTTTTAAATTCTCGTTCGGTTTCCAAAAACTCTTCAGTTGCTTCAAGTTTTTAATCAGTTGAGGGAGCTTCAAGGAACATAAACGATCATTTTTGGTCGAAAAGTTTTAACCCATACTGATTTTTTAAGTTTTCGATCGTTTTCCGAAAAGTTTTCGGTTGGTTCGTTTGTGATCGTGGGTTGACCGTTTGAGTTTTAATCTGTTAAGGACTGATCAGGGAGCTTTAACGATCGTTTTGCATTAAATATTACTAACTGTTTCGAAGTTTTGCAGGTTGGCTCAACGAGGAAGACGATGAATAGTGTTTTCGTTAAGTTTCCGTTAAATGCTTAACATTTTGGTCCTTTTCCGTTAAGTCTCCGTTAGTACAGTTAGTTTGTTAGTTTGGTTAGTTTTATTTCATTTTTAGTCCTTTTTCAGTTAGAGTCTAGTTAAGTCCGTTAGAAGTTTTAAACTTTTACACTTTTAGTCCCTCTAGTTAGTAGTTTCAGTTTATGTCATTTTTGGTCCTTCTACCTTTAAGTTTCACTTTCTAGCATGTTTAGTCCTTGTAGTTTTAAGTTTTAGTTTGTGTCACTTTTAGCCCCCGTACTTCATAGTTTCGATCATTTGTCATCTTTGACCCCTAAACTTTCAAGTTTCACTCGTTGTCACTTTTGGTCCTTGCACATTGATTCTTTCATATTTTGTCAAGTTTAGTCCCTAGACTTCAAATTTTTCAAGCAAAAATGTCTCATCCAACTTATTCTGAGCTAGAAGAGAAAGTTTCTTGTTTAGAATCCAGAGTTGAAAGACTGCTTGACAAATATGATAATCAACGCATAGAAATTGCTGGCAAGTTGTGCATAATTTCAAATCTAAAGGAGGAATGTGCGAGTTTTTCAAAGGAGTCAAAAGAGTTAAATACCAAAGTAGATGATCTTACCTATAAGCTTCGTATGTCAGAAAATGAGAAAATTGATATTGTAACTAAAATCGTGGCTTATAAAAATGAAAATCAAAGGTTATCTACGCAGTTAAAGGATCTTGAACAAAAACTTTATAAAATTGGTCAATCTAAACAAACGTTCAATCTAATTGCACCAAAAGAATTCAAATATTCAGACACGGGTATCGGTTACAATAACCCACATTATCTGAAAAAGGCCTTAACCAAAGTTCCTACGTTATATGCGTTCGAATTTTTTGGAATAGACAAAACCTACCCAGAGTACAAAATCAATTGGACCAAACCACTTGATGATGAGGATACGGAACAAGATAATTTGAGAAGGAAGAATTCTACCAAAATGCAACTTCCTTTTGTTTATGATTCATTGACTGCGTCTTACAACGCTGAAAAATCCTGCTTCCTGTCAAATAACTATTTTCGAAGCTACACTCAAGCTGAACTTGATTCGAAAACCGTTGAAACTGAGAAGGAACCAATAGACCACAAAATTTATGTTCCACCTCTGATTTTAGAAAAGTAAATGTTTAGCTAGAAGAGTCATTTGCACAGGAGAGGACCATTTTTCAAAAGGAAAAACAAGAGTTATTGTCAAAAATTGAGTGTCTCAATTCCGATAAACAGGAAACTGGGTCGAGGAAGGAAAAGGAATTTTATCAGACAGAGATAAATAAGCTTAATTCACAACTAGCTGCTTTGGCAGCAGATCTGATGAAAGAGCGACTTCATAAAGCTGAGCCTCAAGATAAGTCTGAAATTCTCCAAGTTGAGAAAATCCATCTGTCGGAAAATTCCTATCCACCCTCGGACACCTCTTCCTGTAAAGCCTTTTTGGGTGACTCGTCACCAAATTCTTCAAACAAAGGAAAAGAGCCTCAATCTTTCGAAACAGATCATCATTCTGGTTTTCAAAATGCTTCCGCTAATGATCCGCTTAAAGAAATAGATCCTTCCAGTGTCCTAAATCCCTCAAGTGGTAAGGCTCCTTCTGATGAGGAAATGGAATTCTCCGCCTTTCTGAATTCTGCGGTGTGTCTAGACAGTCAGCTAGACCAATTTGATTTCGATCCTAAACTTCCAAGTCATGTTGATTTTTTGGATTCAACTGGTGAGCCATCGGTTAAATTTTATAAAGGCGAATGCTCGACATCTGCCTCTCAAAAGGTTTCTGTGAACAAATCTTCAAAGCAAAAATCTAAAAGATATTCACATAAACAAAGAAAGACATGCACCTCTAACAAAAGACATACTTACTACTCTAGTTTTTCTAATTGCGAGCTTAATGGTTTGGAGAAAGAAACCAACTACAGAAGGCAGTGAAGGAAACAAGTCTCATGATTCTCCTGTAGTTGATACAAATTTATCTATTTCCAAGACTGATTCACCTACTTATGTTTATTCTACAGGAAAGTTGATCAGTCTAAACCGAGCAAAGATCTGTTGCACTCACTGTGGAAATAGTGACTTTGTGGATTTAAGGTATGTCAATAATTGGTATGGTACTTATAACATCCCCAATCCTCAGTTTAATAGCTTAAAAGCTAAGGCAATTAACCATCAAGGATCCATCACAACATGGATACCAAAACCAAAATTTTCTTAATCTGTTTTGCAGGAATGTCATGTGTGATTTAATTCAGATTATTCATGTCACATGACTACAATAAAGGGTTATGCCACTTTTGAGGGGGAGTAACATGTTTGTTTATTTTTCATATTGACTTCTAGACAAAATAGTCTAGGACTCGTACCTCAAAGAACTATGGCTTTTGAACAAAACAGTTCAAAACCCGGACTTAAGTGTCAAGATTATGGTTTCTGATTATAACAGATCAGGACCCGTTCTTCAATGTTCAGATAAGGATATTTTATAAATATCCAGGGGGAGCTTAAAGGTAAATATCTTTTGATCTAGATCACTAATTGTTTGAAAGAAGAACAACTTTCGAACATGAAAAACGTTTTCTGAAATGTTCAAACCACTTCTGGTTCTCAAAAGATTTTATGAATTTAGAAGTGTGATTTTAAATGTTTTTCAATTTTTGAGCATTAATGTTTAACTGACCGTGTGTTTCCAAAGATAAATACTTGTGTATTATATTTTCAATATACTGTCAAGTATTCATACACACTGGTTCAGTACTTCATTTGACATTGTTATTACCATGTCTCATAACGAACAAATTTTTCGATGGTAATACTCCCGTTTGCTTTCAAATATTGTTGAGCATCAATCATCAATCATCATTTCCAAATTTGTTATTTCATTGCTAAATTGTTTATATTTGTTCGTATAAACAAAATATCTAGTTCTTTGATACCCTAACCATTTTATTTGATCTGATTGATACATTGTCAGATTCTCAAAACAACTCTCTTGATTTCATTTCATTCATTCAATATCTTTGTTTTGAGAAATCTTCAAAGTTCAATTGCTCAAATCTCATGAGCATACATTTTGACAATGTTATCATACATTTTGTACTTAACTGTTCAGTTAAACTGTTGAGCAACTATTTTTTTAGGACTTACATGGGATTTGTGTGAGAACTTAAACAGAACTTCCATGGATTCACGTTAACCAGTGTTTCCTACCCCGGAAGTTATCCTTGAGTGATTGAGGGGTGAGGGGTCTTAAATCAAAGAGTGGGGGGGATAACTCATCCGGTTGAGTTTTTCTCATTGTGATGAGGGCTAAAATGTAAATGAGAGTTTGGTTAGAAGTGAGCTTTAATGACAAAAAGAAAAAGGGTGTGAGAACATAGTTAAAAGAATATGAAAACTCTGCACCAAACACTTTCTGAGTCGGGCAACCACATCTACTGATTGGTTCACATTCTTTGGTGACCATCATTGAAACAGGCCAACTCTTGTTTTTACCCCACCAACCACTCGTTTCTTTCTTAACAAAGAAATGATTCATTTTATTTGGGGACGCAGCATATCTGCTATCTAGTCTTCAATCGGAAGATTTTGATATTGAAAAAGAAGGAAAGTTGCCCCACCTTCGCACCTCTTTCATGCACATTGAGTCCGTGTAATATTTATTGTTGTCTCAACAATTTACACATTTTTGAGCCTGAGAAAGCTAAGTAGCTTCAATCATTCTACACTTGCACGTATACACAAGGAATGAGTTTTCTTGTCATAACATTCATAGAAAATTCCTTGTGGTTTTTCGATGATTGAATGGAAGCCCTGGGGAGTGAATATCACAAAAGCTCCTTCCCAAAGTACATCCGTTGTACAAAGTGGCTCTGTGCTACTTACAGGCATACTAATTGTATCATTTGTTGATTCGGGTTTACAATTCCTATTATATCTGAATTTGAAAAGATTCGGATATATATATTTCATGAATTGACAGATACTCAGATCAAAGGGCGGAGAATGTCCAATTATCATAAAGGGGAGATTGTTAGTTCATCACAAAGGAGGAGATCAAAGAATGTGTTGAAATTGAAGAGTTTTGATGATCATGATGTTCACAATCATCAAAAAGGGGGAGAGATTTACAAAGTTCAATTTCAAAATTTCTTAAATCTGAGGTTGAAAATCCTTTGGATTCAAAGATTGCAGCTGAGCAGAAAAGATTTTATTGGTTCTTCTATCCCGTATCATGTGGTGTCTGCTTCAAGTCATTTCCTCCTACGAGCTGATTGAAACAAGTTCTTAAGCTGAAAGCACATTCAACTCGCAGTTCAAAGACATATTCTTTGTTTTAAACTGAAGTTGCACTGTGGAATGTCACGTAACTCGCATATTATTTTTCTTGTGTGCTGATCCGATGTGTTGAGTTTCTACAGTTGAAAGCTTCTTGATAGTGCGTTCAGTCGAGGCTACTGTACATTGAATCTGGTTACAAAGTTGAAATTATGAAGATCAAGAGATTTATTCAAGGGGGAGGTTGGAAAGACATGAAGACATGCAACAACAAAGTTCTTCAAAGATTCAAGAGGGAAAGAAGATCAAACCTGAAGATTTAAAGAAGATCAATGCCTAAAGATATCAAGAAGATAAATGCCTTATTCAACTTTAGGGGGAGATTGTTAGGACTGAAAGTTATGTCCGTTGAAAGTTGTATAAAGCATTTATAAGGGGGTAAATTATATTTATTTCATAGTTTTATTGTATTTGGGCCCAAAGCCCATTAGCCCCGTGCGCGCCATATATAATGGGTGTTTTAGTTCATTATTTAGTTTAGACGTATTCATTATAATTCTAGTCAATAGGTTTACTTTTGCTTATCAGATATTCTCTCTGTAAACCTAAACCTTTATTGAATATCAATCATATGACTAGAGGTTGTGATTCATTCATTGTTCTTCATTGATTACTATTGTTCGTGATTGCACTGTAACTGGGATCTATATCAAGGCCTTGGTGATTTAGATAAAAAGAAATGGGTAAAAGAGCTTTGTTGTTCTCATAAGGTAAATTTTTTGTCTCTTCAAGAAACAAAGTTGTCTCTAGTTCATTTGATTGTTATTAGAGCTTTTGGGGGGATTCTTTTTTTGAATTTGCTAGTAGCTCGACGCTGGTAGGTCAGGTGGCATTCTTTATATTTGGGACAAGTCGCTATTTATTAAATATCGGTCTTTTGCTTCAGAATCATATGTGATGGTTGAGGGTCTTTGGGATGCAAATGCAACATCGATCATGTTTATTTCTATTTATGCTCCCCAAGATGTGGCTGCTAAGATTCTCTTGGAAAACCCTTTTAGGTATTATTTCTAGATGGAATAGGGAGGTAATAGTTATGGGAGATTTTAAAGAAGTCCGAGTAAAGGGTGAGAGGCATGGGTCGGTGTTTAATTCTCATTCGGGTGAGCTTTTTAATTCATTTATACAGGAAGCGGAGTTCTTTGATATCCCTAATGGTGGGTATAATTTTACATAGTCCAACAAGTGGGCATCCAAAATGAGCAAGTTGGATCAGTTTTTACTGTCAAACGAGATTCTAGACATACTGCCTAATGTTAGTTGTCTAATTCCTAATTGCAAAATGTCAAACCACCGTCCAATCCTTTTAAAAGAACTTGTTGTAGACTCAGGGCCGACCCCTTTTCATTTGTCTCATTCGTGGTTTAGTATGAACAGTTTTGTCCAAACTATAGAAGATTATTGGAAGATGGAAAGGATCGAAGGTATGCATGGGATGATTGCTTTCATTAATAAACTCTAGTTTTCGAAAAGTGATATCCGAAAATGGATCGGTGAGAAGAGGAAGTTGGACAAGAAAATTAAAGATGATTTTCAAAAGACTATTAACGTATTAGACAATCGTATGGATCAAGGTGTGGCTTCTTGTTCCAAGGTGGAGGTAGGTGTTTAATACCTGGAAAACTTAGGAGACTTGGAACGTGTTGAGGATCTTGACTTGGTGCAAAAATCTAAAGCTCGGTGGGTGTTGAAGGTGACGAATTTCAAAATTCTTTCATGGAATTATTAATAAAAAGAGGAGGAAAAATGCAATTAGAGGGATATTGGTGGATGGAGAATGGGTCATGATTCTGAGTCAAATTAAAAATGAATTTTTTATTCATTTTACGAGTTGGTTCGAGGGTGTGAAGGGGGTTTGACCCTCTTTTCTGGTCTCTCAGTGTGATTAGCCATGGAGTATATATTCCACCATGTGAGGGTTGCCCCTCTCAGCATTTGAGATCCGAAAACAACTTTCTGATTTTCCCCACATTCTCTTGATCGGAAGGCCTGCTCCATTTCTCGGATCCAGTTCATGCATGCCACTGGGTCGTCCGAGCCCTTAAACTTCGGTGGTAGGCATCCGAGGAATGCCTTAAAAGTACAAGCCTTTGACACTTGCCTTGCTTCCGGGGTTGGGATTTCATTAGAAGGAATTCCGGGTCCGGTACCCCCGGATCCCGCAACCAAGATGTTTTCTGCGACCGCTTCGTTCCTACGATTGCTAGCATCTTGGTCTTCCAGTAGTTTCAGGAACATTTCTTGTTGTTGGGCCATCGCCGCGTTCATGGCCTGCATCATCCGCTCCATCATCCTTGATTCCGGAGTCACCTCCTCTATTATTGGTTCAGATGGTGTTATGTTGCGACGGGGTACATGTTCTGGTCCTCCATCCAAAACATTTTGTGGTCGAGGGGGCAAATCTGTTGTTTGGAGGGTGTAGTTTCCTCAGGGAATGGTTGTTGGATGTTGAGATCATGTCTCTCTTTCATCCTTCTCTCAGCTTCCTCCCTTTGTGCTGAGTCCCCTTGAAGCTTAGCCATTTCCTTTTGATAAAACTCTTCAACTTGAGCATATGCCATATTAGTGAACATTTCCCCCTTAACACCAATTGCACCTTTCAGGAAATTTATCATTTTTCTTCTTTCCTGATTGGCCAAAAATGTTTTGGAGGGTTGTCTTTTCTGTTTCAGTTGTTGAGTTGGCATCTTTTTAACTGGAAGTTTCTTGGCCTGGGCTGCTGTCTGAGCTGCTTCTTTTAAGCTCTTTTGGTATTCTGCATTTAATTTCTTAGCCATAATCTTTGCAAGTTCTCTATCCTTTTCTGTTTGCAACTGTTCCTCCTTCTCCATTGGTCTTGAAGCTGTTTAGCAAGTGCCTCATCCATTTCAATTTGGGACTTCTTCTTTGCAGGTATTTCAGCTTCACCCATCTTCTCCTTTCCTTTTCCTTTTGACTCTTTTTCCTTTTCTTTCTCCTTCTCTTGGCTTCCTCCTTCATTGATGACTACTCCCTTGGCCTTTTGAGTAGCCTTAGGAGTATCATTCTTGGCTTTGATCAAAGTTTCTGCTATCTCTATTTCTTCCACAGAGAGCCCTATTTCTGCTGCTTCAGTTTCTGCTGCTTCAGTTTCTGCTGCTACTTTTACTTCAGCAGCATTAACTGTTTCTTTTTCAATTTCTTCCTCTGTCTCCCCCTCAACTTCAACTCCCTTTCCAACTGTACTTTCTTTTTCTGATTCTGCCTCTTTCTCCCCCTTGTTGGAAGCATCTTTATTCTTTGACCTCTTCTTTAAGACAAATTGTCTTCTCCTCTTCTTTTGCAATAACCTTGTCACCATTTTCTTTAATTTTGCAATCTGGACTTGTTGTGACATAATCACCAGCTTCATCTCCTCTATGTCTTTTCCTTGTTTTATAACATCTAGATTGATGTTTCCCATTGTATCCATCAATTCCTGGTAGTTATATATGTCCTCACCTTCTCTAGAAGTGTTACCCTCTTTTGAAGGATCATTGGATCTTTTAGTAGTGGAAGTCTTCTGCCTAGCAGAAGCACTATCCACCCCCGTGGTTTCTTGGCACCAGGGACCTTCGAATGATTGCTCATTCAAAGTTTCCATGGGGGAGGTCTTATTGATGTTACCACTTTCCTCCTCTGTGCTAGCAGGAGTAGTGGCAGCCTCCTCACCCATATGCTCTTCCTCCTCCTCAGAGAGCACCTCCTTGGGGTTGGGAGACACCCCTTTGGTTTCCCTATGGATATTCTCTAAAGGAGAATTCTCCTTTAGAGGGCTTAAAGGCTTGGGGGATGTTGGTACAAGAAGGGAAGGAGCCTTCTTTACATGTTTCCTCTTGTAAGTTTGTGCGATGGGAGAGATTGGTTTTTCAAGAAGGGACTGGGGGATAGATTTTGAGTGGGAAGGTTGGGATTGGCTAGCAGTGGGTTGGTCTAATGGGGGCCTTGACCCTGCTGCCATGCCTTCATTTGTTTGGGACACCACCATCATTGTAGAGAACAATGGGGTGTCAACTCCTTCCGAGTCCCCAGCAGATCTTCTCATATTTGAGAAAACCTTGCCTTTTGGGGGTTTAGGTACATATACCCCAACAGGTTGAGGTATATCCGTCAATTCATGATTAATAACTTCTTGAACAAACCTGGGGTACATGAAGAAACTCTTCTTGTTATCCAGATTTGAGACAAGATCATGAAAAATCATTTGAGAAAAATTGAATTTTCTAGCAGTGGATAAACACACCAATGCATAAGCAATTGGACTGCTAAATTGGCTCCAGCCAGTTGTTTTCTTTGAAATACAATGCATTAAGATATGAGCAAAGAACCTCCATTGGGGTGAAAATTTTGCTTTGAAAAACTTAAAAATCCCCATTTGGCCTTGATACCCCATTCTTGAAAGAGTTGAGAACAGTTCATCACTAGGAATAGAAGTTATACCAGAGGCATCGTCTAGACGTAGACTGATGCGAATAACTTCTTCAGTAACGGTTAGGGGTTGGTCACACACCCTTGTCTTGATCATCTGCACACCATTCTCAGCAACAATGGTGGCATTGGCCCATAACTGCCTCTGATGCTCTATAAAGATGGTTGGGGACACCGTGAGTGCTTGAGCGATATGGCTTGTCTTGAGGAAATCCACAATCTGGTGAAATCCTGCAGCTTGCTTTGGCTTTTGTAGCATCGCGATCTCATTGTGCTCGTCGATGAATGCCATGGAAGCCATTGAACAGGGATGTTCTTGCCTGGAAGACTAGGTACTTGAGAGAAAAAGGTTTAGAGAGCAAGTGAACAGTATGCAAAGAGTCGTTATGAACGTTTGGGCGGGCAAAGGGTATTTATAGTATTTGGGACATAAGCAGTATTAACCGCGAGCAGTATTAACTGCGAGCAGTATTAACCGCGAGCAGTATTAACTATGAGCAGTATTAACTAACTAGCAGTATTAACTGCGAGCAGTATTAACTAACTAGCAGTATTAACTGCGAGCAGTATTAACCAACTAGCAGTATTAACCACTAGCAGTATTAACCAACTAGTAGTATTATCTAACTAGCAGTATTAACCACTAACAGTATTAACCACTAGCAGTATTAACCACTAGCAGTATTAACCAACTAGCAGTATTAACTAACTAGCAGTATTAACCATACTTACTCTTTGAAGCTTAGGCTGAATTGAGTACTGCTATGTGTGCCCTGTAAATGAGGATTAGTAACACCAAGAAACTATAATATACAGATATTTAACCACTTTTTGAGAGAATGCTTATTCAGAGTTGATCATTCCCACACTTGTTACCAAGAAAGTGAATCTACCCACATCAAAAGCTTTGGTGAATAGATCAGCAAACTGGTTGTCAGTATGAACTTTCAGAACTTGAACAAGTTTCTTTTCATTACAGTCTCTTATGAAGTGATACCTGATCTCAATGTGCTTTGTTTTAGAGTGCTTGACAGGATTATTTACCATGCTGATAGCACTGCTATTATCAATAAAGATGGGAGTGTGTAGAAAGGTTACCCCATAGTCCAACATTTGATTCTGAATCCATAAGACCTGAGCACAGCAACTTGCAGCTGCTATGTACTCTGCTTCTGTTGTAGATGTGGACACTGTGGTTTGTTTCTTGCACTGCCATGAAACTAGTCTAGCACCCAAAAACTGACATCCTCCAGAAGTAGATTTTCTGTCCAAGTTTGCCCCACCTAGATCACTGTCTGAGTATGCTATTAGGTCAAAGGGTGAGTCATGAGGATACCATAGTCCCAATCTGGGTTGCCCTTTGAGATATCTGAATATCCTCTTAACAGCTTGAAAGTGAGATTGCTTTGGCCTAACTTGGAATCTTGCACACACACAGACTGGAAACATTATATCAGGCCTTGATGCTGTGAGATACATGAGAGAGCCAATCATGGATCTATAATGATGCACATCCATATCCTCCCCCTCAAGATCTGCTGTTATCTGCTTGTGTGTCTCCATAGGTGTGCTAGCAGGTTTTGAATCTGAGAAGCCAAACTTGGTTAGAATGTCCTGCACATACTTGGACTGACTGATGAATATTCCATCTGACTTCTGTTGAACTTGGAGTCCAAGAAAGAAAGTAAGTTCCCCCATTGAACTCATTTTGAATCTTTGATGCATTAGATCCTCAAACTCCTTGCACATGTTGTCTCTTGTAGATCCAAAGATAATGTCATCAACATAGATTTGGACCAGCAAGATATCCTTCTTCTTTCTCTTAATAAATAGAGTCTTATCAATGACTCCTCTTTCAAAGCCATTTTCCAAGAGATAGGATGACAGAGTGTCATACCATGCTCTTGGAGCTTGATGCAGTCCGTAAAGGGCTTTCTTCAATTTGTATACTCTGTCTGGATAGCTTGGGTTTTCAAACCCTGGTGGTTGACAGACATATATCTCTTCTTCAATTGAGCCATAGATAAAAGCACTTTTTACATCCATTTGATAGACTTTGAAGTTCATGTAAGAAGCATAGGCTAGGAATAATCTGATTGATTCTATCCTAGCCACAGGTGCAAAAACTTCTTCATAATCTATACCCTCTTCTTGAGTATACCCTTGAGCCACCAGCCTTGCTTTGTTCCTTATGACAATTCCTCTTTCATCTCTCTTGTTTCTAAAGATCCACTTTGTGCCAATTGCTCTGTGACCTTTAGGAAGGTCTACTAGATCCCATACATCTTGTAGCTTGAACTGTAACAGTTCTTCTTGCATTGCTTCTATCCAGCTGGATTCTTTCATTGCATCATGTGCCTTTTTAGGCTCAAGCTGGGATAGAAAGCAAGAAAGCACTGTATGCTGTTGATCATGCATTTCTTGAAGTCTGCTTTGATGTCTAGTCATCATAGGAGAGGATATATCTCCTATTACCAGCTGTGGAGGATGATTCTTTTGAACTCTGGTGTTATGACTAGGTTCTTCATTAAGTCCAGCCTCTAGATTAGAGTCATTCAACTCAACTGAAGGGTTTTCAGCAGCTACTTCTGATTCTTTATCTTCTTGAGTCTCTTCATCTCTACTTTCTTCTTCACTCTGACTTGGTCCAGTAGATGGTTCCTTTTCACAGTCTTCAAAGGAATTCACTGTGGGTATGGGAAAGATCACTGATTTAGATATACTTTCTTGAACTTGTGTAGTCCCTGATCCTCCACATCCTGAACCTGCATAATCATCACTACTGAAACCAAAGGAGTTACTTAGTGAATCAATGTCAAATAGCCACTGAGGACCAGTTCCAATAGGATTTGGTGTGTTCTCATTGCATTTGACATTGTCACTTTCTTCAATTATTCTAGAAGATGAATTAAACACTCTGTAGGCCTTACTCTGAGATGAATACCCAACAAGAAATCCATCATCTGCTTTGCTATCAAACTTACCTAAGTGAGATTTGGTATTGAGAATTGTACAAGGACACCCAAAAGGTTTGAAAAATCCAATGAAAGGTTTTCTTTTATTTAACAGCTCATATGGTGTCTTGTTCTTTGGCTTAACTACTAGAACTCTGTTTTGGACATAACAGGCAGTATTAACTGCTTCAGCCCAGAAGGTAATTGGCAGTTTTGAATCCGCCAACAGAGATCTAGCAGCCTCTATTAGTGTCCTATTTCTCCTTTCAGCAACACCATTCTGTTGAGGAGTCCTAGGAGCACTATACTGTCTCTCAATGCCTTTTTCTTCACAGAAGGTGTTTAGATCCAGATTTTTGAATTCAGTCCCATTATCTGATCTGATGACTTTTACTTTTTGATTAGTTTGGTTTTCAATTCTTAGGATAAAGGATTTGATCAGTCCACTTGTCTCATCCTTAGTCCTTAGAAAATATACCCAGGTAAATCTAGAGTAATCATCAACAATAACCAAGCAATAAGATTTCTTGCCTATACTCATAACATTTGTAGGACCAAACAGATCCATGTGCAATGACTGGAGACAAGAAGAAATTGAATTTATCTCTTTGGTCTTATGAGAAGTTTTATGCTGTTTGCCTTTAAGACAAGCAACACAATGATCATCACATGAAAAGACTTTAGATGGTAAACCTCTTACAAGATTGTTTTTAACAAGTTTGTTCATAGTCTTAAAATTCATGTGACACATCCTTCTGTGCCAAAGAGAGGATTCATCTACAGAAGCTTTTGAAACAAGACAATTTAGAGATGAATCACTTTCAACATTGTCCATATCTAGACAGTAAACATTGTCCTTTCTTGGAGTTCTAAGTAGTATCATGCTTTCATCAACTACCTTGAACCCTGAAGCAAGGATCATACATTCAGTATTTGTAAATAATATACTATGTTGTTTGTCACATACCTGTGATACACTTAACAGGTTGTACTTCAATTGATCAACATAGTAGACATCCTCAAATGTCATCTTACCTTTGGTGACATTACCTTTTCCACTTATCTTACCACCAGTAAGATTATCTCCAAATGCAACATGTCCTCCATTGATATGCTTGAAATCCTGAAGGCATGACATATTGCCTGTCATGTGCCTAGAGCAACCACTATCAACATGCCATATGCTCCTTCCCTTGAGCTGTTGGTTGCCCTGCACATAAGATAGATCAGTTAGTATGAATTAGGAACCCAAGCCAAAGTGGTCTTGGGTACCCCTTTCTCATCAAAATACTTGCATTCTTTCTTGACAAGATTTTTGAATATTAACCCCTCATTCTTGGAGTACTTTGTCACAATAATAGGCTTGGAAACATGTGTGCTAGAAACAGTACTGGTTTTAGAGGTACTAAATGCCTTAGCAGCACTTGCATGTTTAGCAGTACTAACCTTGTTAGTAGTAGTAACTGTGTTAGCAGCAGTAACTGTGTTGGCAGTATTAACCTTTGAAGAGGTACTAACTGTATTAGCAGCATTAATGTTTTCAGCAGTACTAACACAGGTAGCAGCAGTAATACTTCCAGCAGCACTAACCCTGTCAGCAGTACTAACAGTTTTAGTGCTTTTGGGCACCCACATTTTAATACCTTCTTTTAAAATCTTTTTCTTCATGGGGCCTTTCTTTTCACCATGTTTCTTTCCAGCCTTCCTATAATCAACAGGTTTTTGCACAAATCTTTGAAAGGTCATCTGTTGATTAATTGGGTTGAAGAAGCAATATTTAGCCAAATGATTTAACTTGCCACATATGAAGCAAGGTTTTGGCCTATTGATTTTACTCAGATCAACTCCTTGCTTCTGAGCCCATTGATTATTCCAGTTTCTTTGATTTCCTCTTTTTAAACCAGAATTTAGGCTCTTGGCTTTACTGCAATTACACTGTTTACAAGATGCAGGATTCACAACTGTGGTTTGTTTGTAATGAACCTTGTTATCTTTTCCTTTGGTCTTTTCTATCTCCTTGGACTTGATCCAGATTTTCCCACATCCCTCATTGGTGATAATGTTGTTTTCTAATGGGATCTCTTTACTTACATCATTATCTCTATTCTCACTGGCTTATTTCTCAGTTAAATCCTTAATTACTACTTCATCCAAAGGATCTATCTTAAAGGCTTTCTCAGATAAGTCCTTTTTCTCCTTGGTTTCTAACAAGTCTGAAGTAGGAGAGATATAATTGTTGTTGTAAGGAGGAGGTGTACTGTTGTATCCAATACCAGGCTTCATCTTATCATGAATCTGAGCCTTTAGAAGAGAATCCATTGCTTTTGAAGCATATGAAAACTTTTCTATGTCAAGTTTAACTTTAGACAGTTCCTGCTTCAGCCTATCACTCTCTTCTAAGGATTTAGACAGTTTGGTTTCTAACTCATTCTTTTCCCACTTCCAATAGTTAGTGTCATAGGAGTGTTGAAGTTCATTAGCTTGAAAGCCTTTGATTTGTTCTTCAAATCTTTCTACTATTAACACATAATCTCTTCTATCCTTTTCTAATCTTTTGAGGTCATCACACATACTTTGATTGTGATCCCTGTATCTTTTGACAGTGTCAATGCAAGATTTAGTGCAAAGATTAGAAATTACCTCAGAGGGGAGATCTGACACTTCTGCCATAAGAGCTTGATTCTGAATGGCTTCCTCAGCTTGATCACTCCAGTCAAATCCCATTCCTTGTTGAGAAACAAGGGCTTGAGCAGGATTCTTGTTCTGAGTGTAGCCTCCATTCTGAGTTTGTTGGTGGTTGTTGTTTGGAACAGCACTCCTGCATTCTCTAGCAAAGTGTCCTTTCATGTGACACTTATAACATTCCACCTTGGTCTTGTCAAAACCAGCTCCATCTTCTCTTCTTTGAGAGAAGTTATTCCTTCCTGTTCTTTTAATGAACTTCTTCACCCTCATGGATAGCATGGCCATCTGCCATTTGATATCCATCTCCTCCAGGTCATCAGGGTGAAGTTGATCCAGATCATCATTGATCAATGAATTGTTACTATGACTGGACAAGAAGGCTTCAAAGATTGTTTCAGTTCCTTTTTCTGAACTTGCTCCACTAGCAGTACTAACTGCTTCAGGGATGGCAGTAGTATCAGTGGCTGCTGAAAGAAGTGCAGAATTGTGGACATAACCAGTAGGCTTCTTCTTGATCTCTACTTCTGTTTCAAAAACTCTTAGATCATTGTATAGATCATCAAGTTCTTTCTCTTCCAGATTGTCACTCTGCCTATAAGAGACAGTGTACATAGTCCACTCATCCCCAAGAGATTTGAGGAACTTTCTGTTGATGTCATCTTGATCCATCTTCACTCCTACAGTAGCCAGTTCACCAATGAGCTTGTTGAACCTATCAAAAGTTTGAGTCATAGACTCATTCTTTGAGGAAGTAAAGTTCTCATATTGCTGCTTTAGAACATCTCTTTGATTTCTTTTGATGCTCTTAGTTCCAGCAAATCTTTTCTCTAGAGCATTCCAGAGAATTTGAGCATCAGTGCAGTTGCAAAATTGATGCTGATATTCATTGGGGATTGCCAAGAGCAAAGTGCTCAAGGCCTTCATCTCTGTCTGTCTGATCTTCCTTTCACCATCTGTCTTTGGTGGAGGTCTTTTCCCATCTGGTCCTATCCTTCCAGCTTCAGAAGGACCATTCTCAATGATATCCCACATTGAGTAGTCAGTGAGGAGAATATATTGTCTGATTCTGATCTTCCACATGTCAAACTCACTGGGTTTGAGCATTGGAACCTTGGAGACCAAAGTACTGCTTGATTCTGTAAGATTTTCCATGATAGAAAGATGTTTCTGAGAGAGTTTAGCTTTGATACCACTTGTCAGGATCGAATTCTCAACAAGAATTAATTCTCAGAAACAATATCAAAGAAGTTTGCGGAATAACACTTTGATATTCAATGAAACAGTAAATCAATACATAAAATATGAAGAACAAACTGTGAACTTGTATTGAATGATTAGAATCACAAGATTACACACTCAACCTCAATATTGATGAACAGGCTCACCAATACGAATTCTACTTCTCTAGAATTAGGATCTATGCCTTGAGGTTGATTTCTAAAAAAAACTTATATCAAACTATTCTATATCATCTATACATATACTAAAGAAAAAGATAATTACAATAAATAAACAAATCTTCAGTATATCTTCCATGTATATCTCTAAGCTTCCAAGAATATCTTCATTCTTTCCAGATGTCTTCCTTTCCATACGGATCATATAAGCAGCACTAACTATGCTTAGCAGCATTAACTTCTTCTAGCAGCATTAACTACTAAGCAGTACTAACTACTAGCAGTACTAACTAGCTAAGCAGTACTAACTTTGTTCAAGCAGTACTAACAATGACTAGCAGTATTAACTCTACTAGCAGTAGTAATACTCAGCAGTATTAACCTTTAAGTCTTCTAGCAGTAGTAACACTGATCCAGCAGCATTAACCACACTTAAGCTTTTCTTCAGTTCCCAACAATCACTAAAGGATTAACTTCTTGGGTAGGAAACACTGGTTAACGTGAATCCATAGAAGTTTCAATTAAGTCCTAACACAATGAACCCATATTGTCCTATAAGAACATGTTGTTCAACTGGTTTAACTTTGCAGTTAAAGCACAAAATATACAAGTCAGATTTATGTATGCTCATGAATGTAATCATGAAGATTTGAGCATTTGAAACATTGAAGATATTTCAAACAAGTATATTGAAAGAATGAAATAAATACAAGAAACTTGTTTGAAAATATAACATTGTATGAAAAAGATCAAATAGAATGATTTATCGATTAAGGCTTAGGTCAGCAAAAATTGAATATTGTCTATACGAACCAAAATATAGACATTCTTGAAAGAAACGTTTCGAAATAAAATCAACGCTCAAAATTCTTTGAAGTTCAAACGGGGTGTCTTACCATCGAAAATTTGTTTCAATTTAGAGACATGGTAAGAACATTTCCAACAAAATATTAAACCGGTGTGTGTGAGTACTTGAAAGTATTTGGAAAAGATAATACGCAAGTATTAATCTTTGGAAACACACGGTTTATTGACATTTAAGCACAAGTAAAAATGAAAACGTTTAAAATCACACTTCTAAAATTCATGAAATTGTTTTAAGAATCAGAAGTGGTTTGAACATTTAAGAACATGTTTTTATATCTGAAAGTTGTCCTTCTTTCAGATACATATGAGATTAAAATTAGAAATAAACTTTTTCGTTCAGTTTTAAATCTCATCAAGTCATCTCTAAGTCATATATGATATGATCTTATAAGCTTCCTCTCAATTCTGCAAAAGTCACAAAGTTGTCAAAGCACAAAGCTTTATTCACAAAATTTATTGAAAAGTAAATGACAGAAAGCAGTAAAACTTTGAATGTACGAATTCTGATCAGATGTAATCAGAAATTATAATCCATACTCCTTGTCTTTTAACTCCAACTCCCCCTGTAATTATGCATCAGAAAATTTATTAGTGATAAACATATGCAGAAACTCATGAACTCCCCCTCAAATGAATGTAGATCATCTTTTCTTGTATCATCTCACACTCCCCCTGAGATCATAAACAAACTTAAGTGTAGATATCTATTCAGAATAAAAATAAAGAAATGAAGAAATGTCACACCCCGCTAAAGCGGAAACACAGGGTATAACAGTTTTCGATAAACAATCCACAAGCATAAAGTTCAACCACCATACATTTAATAAAAATACATTACAAAATTTAGTAGTAGAAAGTTTATCGTGAAATTACAATCCCGAGATAATTCAAGATAGCATTGTCCAAAAGTTTGTACATCCCCCAAGCATATTCATGTTATACGCAGAACGACCCTTAAAATTTACCTTCTTGATTACCTGAAAAGCATGTACAAAAATATGGTCAACTACGAGAGTTGGTGAGTTCACAGGTTTTAAATATGCACAAAACATTTTATATGCAAGATTTGATAGTTGGAGCATGTTCATGCTCAAAAGCTTAACTTGAATACTTGGAACATATACGTGCTCAAATACTTGGAGCATAACTGTGCTCATTAGCTTAACTTGAAAATTTCATGAGTATTGCTTTACGTATGACTTGAGTCGGTATAACTTAAACTTGGTTGAGCCACTACTAAACCGTCCCGGACCCTTGTTTTTGCCCCGTGTGCCTTGACTCAGAGGTGGTCTCAAGCGCCACATGTTTAATCACTTCTCTAGTATAGTGCACTCCTAGCTCGTCAGCTGTAAGAAGTGGGGTTGGTCAAGCCCAAATAGCGCTATCCACTAATACTATAGGCCCAATTTTCTGGGTTAATAGTAGTGTCGTCTGGGGACTAACTCTTAAATACTCAACATACCAACTATTTAACGTCATACATCTTACTTTTTAAAATGCTTGAGAACAAGCCTTGGCGACTTAACAGCGCAAAACATTTCAATTAACTCATGAATCATTGTAATCGTACTTAAACATGCTTTTCACCCCAAAATACGTAAAACGATAAAAGAGGGGCTGTGAATACTCACCTTGAGAGTGAACTTGGAAACTTAATGATAGTGCTCAAAATTAGGTGCCGCTTCCTTGGTTTCCTATAGTGAAGGTTGCCATAGAGGAAATACATTAATACCCGTTCCTATGTCCAAATGACCCGTCCCAATAACTTATGAAATGCCATTAAGTAGGTTTCAATAACCAAAACCATATTTAGATCAATTATAGTCTTATTATGCCTTAACACTAGTCTAGAACTCATTATAATCACTTTTCTGAAAATTCAGCAGAAGCTGTCCAATATTTTAGTCAACAAAACCACTATAGAAACATATCTTCCCAAAGGAATGAATTCACCAAAATTTTTGTGGTAATACTATAGTGTGTAAAGAGTAAATCTGCACTTTTTCATAATTTTTGGATGAGTTTTGATACTTGAAATAATTTCCACAAAGCAGTGTGTCACTGATTTCCGGATCAGTGACGTACCTCACTTGTAGCATGCTTTTGGGGTATCAATTCTTTGAATTAGCCAATAATACTTATATGGGTGTAAACCTAACTCAAAATACTATCATTTGGAAAAAGATTTACTTAATTTGGGATAAGAAATGAGGAAGTTATGGCATCCACAAGATAGGTGTATGAATCTGTCTTCACTGGACAGATTGCACCATTTTCTTGTAAAATTCATTTAAGTGCTCAAATCATCTCCAAAATTAGTGTTTTCGGACTTTTTAGAAAGCTAACACCTTAAATTGAAGTCTATAAGCAAAAAGACCAAATTTTGACATGTAGAACTTGATTTATGCATGTTGGAAGTAGGTCCATTTTCTGGACAGCAAATATGCAGAAAGTTAAGATTATGAAATTTTGAAATGGTGATCATTTTACAATTGGTTTAATGAAATAACCATATGTTATCACACCATAATCAATCATCACATAGTCTTGAGATGAAAACCTTTTGATTTATGGACTCATAGCAATCTTTAGATGCTCATCCAACACCCATATGAACAATCTACTAACTAAAGTGATATAAACATCACTTTTATGTTCTTAATCATTTGGATTTGAGAATTTCCATCTTAAGAACATATGTAAGTTAAACTATTCTTCATGCAAACATAATCACTATACCATTATCATCAATACTTCAAACTTTATATGCATGCATTCTTTAAGTGAAAGAATAAGCCACTAATGTATCAAAATTCTTTATGCATGAACATCAAACCAAGATTCTTGATGAAAACCAATTTCTTTCTTTGATATTGAAATCAAAACTTGCAACATAACATTGTATTTACCAAAAGTAATCCATTTCATGAACAAAAATCCAATTTTCATAACCTCATCATGCATAATTTCAATATTTCAAGTTAAAACCAAAAATACCTAAATGTAGACAATAAAAGTAGGTTTTTGGATGATACCTTGTGAAATTGATGTGCAAACTTTGTTCTAATCTTCAATTTGATGTTCAATTTCTTGATTCTACTCTTGAATTAGCTTGATTTTTGAAATTGATATGGAGATGGGGTGGGGAGGGGGTTCGGCCGATGTAGGGAGAGAGAGAGGGAGATGAAGGGTGTTTTTGATTTAAAATGAGATAATAAGTTCCTTTCTTGTTTTTAAATAAAATGGTTTTAAAAAAAATATATATATATATAATGACTAATTTTTATTGTCATGACAAGTGTCCATGACTAATCAAAGAAATAATAAAAAAATTAATTAAAATACTTAGTCTATTTCATTAAAATATCAGATATATTCGAGAACCGAAATACCCGATTCTCAATTTTTGCTTAAAACAACTTATATAAAAAAAATGAAAATATTTCAACTAAAATAATATAACTTTATAATTTTATATATTTTGGACCTTAATCAATATTTTTGGCATTTCTGAATTGTGACGGTCAGTTACTGGACTGTTCCGGGCATTCTACGCAACCTCCTAAATTTTTAGGAAACTTTTATCTTAAAAATTTTATGCAATTTAAGGAGTGGCAAATACTTAAATCTTAATTTTCATTAACTTAGAAATTAACCTGAGCACTAATCTTGACGGTTGTCACAAGAAAAGAACAATAAGAAAACTTTAGTAGGTAATCACAGATTATGTCTTGAGATTTAACATACCAAGTTTTGAAATAAGAAAAATAAATCTCTTTTCATCTAAAGGCTTTGTAAATAAATCAGCAAGTTGATAATCAGTGTTTACAAAATAAAGTTCTATTGTACCTTTTTCCACATTGTCTTTGATGAAGTGAAATCTGACATCAATGTGTTTGGTCTTTGTATGTTGAACAGGATTTGCAGATATGACAATGGAGCTCTTAGAATCACAGTATATCAGGATCTTGTCAAATTTGAAGCCATAATCTCGTAGTTGTGTCCTCATCCACAACACTTAAGAACAGAAACTCGTCGCAGCGACGTACTCTGCCTCAGCTGTTGATGTGGATACACAGAGTTGTTTCTTAGATGCCCAACTAACGAGTTTATCGCCAAGAAACTGTATGTGCCCCGACGTACTTTTCCTATCCAACATACAACTTGCATGATCTGCATCTGAGTAGGCTGTCAGGTCAAAACTAGTATCCTTAGGATACCACAGACCAAGATCTGCAGTGCCCTTTAAATATCTAAAAATTCTTTTTACTGCAGACATATGGGATTCGTTCGAAGAAACCTAATATCGAGCACATAGACATGTAGAGAACATAATATTTGGCCTACTAGAAGTTAAATACATCAAAGAACCAATCATCCCTCGCTAAGTTCTAACATCGACAGCTTTTCCCGAAGGATCAGTGCCAATCTTAGATCCTGGTGCCATTGGGGTTCCAATAGGTGTACAATTTTCCATTTTAAATTTTCTAAGAATATCGAAAATGTACTTTGATTGATTTATAAAAATCCCCATTGAAAATTGTTTGACTTGTAATCTGAGAGAGAAATTTATCTCTCCCATCATACTCATCTGAAATCTAGACACCATGAGGTTTCAAAGATTCTTACAGTATTTTAAATTTGTTGAGCCAAATATGATCTCATCCACATATATCTGAATTAATATAATATCGGCTTTTTCCTTTTTAATAAACAAAGTAGTATCGATCTTACCTTTCGTGAAGCCCGACTTGACTAGGAATTTAGATAAAACATCGTACCAGGCTCGAGGGGCTTGCTTTAATCCATAAAGAGCTTTATCCAGAATGTAGACGTGATTCGGTTTCTCTGGATTAACAAAGCCTTCAGATTGTGAAACGTAGACTTCCTCCTTTAGTATGCCGTTAAGAAAAGCAGTCTTCACGTTTATCTAGTAGACGGTGAATTTCTTGTGGGCAACATATGCAAGAAACATTCTGATCGCTTCGATGCGTGCCTCTGGAGCATAAGTCTCGTCATAATCAATACCTTCTTCTTGCCTGTATCCCTTAGCGACAAGTCTTGATTTATTTCTGATAACGATACCATCTTCGTCCTTTTTGTTCTTGAATACCCATTTTGTACCAATTATAGATTTACCTTCTGGTCTTGGTACTAGTCTCCAGACTTTGAGTGCTTCGAACTGATTCAGCTCCCCTTGCATTGCAGTTACCCAATCCGAGTCAGGTAGAGCTTCAGATACGCGTGTAGGCTCTATCTTGCTCAGAAATAAATCATGCATACACATGTTTAATGTAGCAGACCTAGTTTGCAGCGATTTTGTTGAATCTCCAATAATTTGGCTTATCGGGTGCTCTTTGGTCCACCTATGTTCATGAGGGAGTGGATTTGATGTAGATTGATCATGATTTTCATCTAGAAATCCACTTTCAGCTTCATCATTTGCTCAGGGAGTGGTACAGTTGAAGTATTATGTGCAGAAGCTTCAAATGGTACAGCAATTTATGGTTGTTGATTAGTCGTTTCAGTGCAACCAATTGAGTCAACAACTTATGTCTCTTCCTGAATGTTCACTACTTCAACTGTTGGAGTAGGCGTTTGAATTGGAATCTCTTGCTGAATTGGGGAGTTGGATTCAGTAGATATATCTGAAGTGGTTGGTTGATTTCTTCGTGAATCTTCTGATCTGTCAACCATAACAGGTTTAGACACTTTAGTTCCAAGAAATTCATAATAAAACAATTCAAACAAAAGATCTAAATCAGATAAATGAGATGTCGATGATGACGCTTCATCTGATTTCTTCTCAGTATGTACATGTCCTAGACTGATTTGCCCAGAAGCTAATACACCAGTAAGTACGGGTTCTGAACTGTTTTGTTCAGAAGCCATCTCCTCATCGAATGTGACATTGACGCTCTCCACTACTATCTTTGACTTCTTTAGATACACCCTATATGCAGCAGATGTTTGAGAGTATCCAATGAAGATGCCTTCGTCTGCCTTCGGTCCAAACTTGTTCAAGCTCTCTCTGTCGTTTAAAACGAAGCACCTGCATCCAAAAATATGAAAGTGTTTAATGTTAGGTGTACGATTATTAATAAAAGCATATGGAGTTTTACCGAACTGGCAGTGTATTATGGAGGGATTATGTGTGTAACAAGCAGTCGAAACAGCTTCGGCCCATAGAAACAGAGGTAGATCCGATTGGCTTAGCATAGTTCGAGCGGCCTTGACTAGTGTTCGATTACGTCTCTCTACTACTCCATTCTGTTCTGGCGTTCTGGCAGCAGAATACTGATGTGTTATCCCGACCGATTCAAGATAATCTTCGACAGTTTTGTTCTTAAATTTTGTGTCGTTATCTGTACGAAGAAGCTTGACTTGCTTTTGCAGATTCACTTGGGTAGTCTTTAAGAATGTGATGATGACTTCGGGCGTCTCATCTTTTGATCTCAGAAATTTCACCCAAGTGTACCACGAATAATCGTCCACAATAACTAATACGTATTTCTTGTCGTTAATGCTTTGCGTACGCATAGGACCATAGAGATCCATATGCAACAACTCAAGTGAATAACTTGTACTAGGTTTAGGCTTTGGCTTGTGAGCGGCTCTCTTCATCTTACCTTTCTCATACGCTGCACAGAGATGTTCTTTCACATATTTCAGCTCAGGAAGTCCTTTTACCAATTTGCCCGTAACCAGTTTGTTGATGTAACGAAAATTCAGGTGAGAAAGCCTTCGGTGCCATAATCAACTTTGTTGTAGCGAGGCTTTTGATAGTAGACAAACCTCATTGTCAGTCTGGACTTTTGACAGATTAATCGTGTAGAGGTTAGACTTTATCGTACCGACCAAGAGTTCCTTACCATCTTCAGTATGCACATAACATCTCTTGGCCTTGAAATTTACCTCTAGATCTTTGTCACGGAACTGGCCAATGCTGAACATATTATGCCCTAATCCTTCAACATAGATCACCTTCGTAATCGTCACGTTGTCTTGAATTACGTCACCGTAGCCCAATATCGGTGAAAACTGATCATTTCCAAAACGCATTGTTCCACAATATTTCTCTGTATAATTAGATAATAAATCTTTCCGCCCGGTCATATGCTTAGAGCAATCAGAATCTAAGTACCACATATGACGGGTCTGCACATGAGAAATCAGGGAACAATAACTTTAGGTAGCCATTTAAATCTGGGTTCTACAAAGTTAGCACAAGATTTTGGCATCCATTTATATATGGACCCTTTGACCTTTTGAAAAACATTTGAAGCAATAGAATGATAAGAATATATATGATATGTGCCAAACCAAACATCAGAATATTTACGAGAAGCATAATCATTTCTTTTATAATTAGAAGACTTTCTAGCAAACGGAGATAATTGGAACAATTGCTTTATTGAATAACGCTTGTAAGAAGTTACAAGTTTTGGTTTTAAAAAAGCAACATTCTCAACTACATTTGTTTTACTAGTAGGTCCTCTATTACAATCTGAATCAGAACATGATTTAGCATTCTCGTCAATCTTCTGTTTCGGTCGCCATTCTGATTTAACTCCAGTTCTTTTCTTTCTCACATCTGAAACATTTGAGTTAGAACTGTGAGATTTGGAATATTGCTTTTTCTTTGGCTTACCAGTGGTTTTCTGTTTCTGTGAATGCCTAGATTTCCTTTTCTTACCTCTAGCATTCTTGGGATTCACAGAAACTGATTCATCAACTTTCGTTGATGTTTCACCCTTCTCATACACACTGGGTAATCCAAAAGAATTTATAACAAACTGTGAATGATCAGGAAGTTTAGCATTAAAATCAAATTGAGCAACACAGTCATCTAATTCACCTTCTGAGTTTAAGAAATCAAACTCTTCATCAAGTAGATCTGTAATGTCATTAGATTTTGAAGCTTTGGAAGTTTTAGAAATAACAGAATTTTTAAACACAGTGGAAAACACATTTTGTTCTAAATCAATCAAAATCCTTTCTTCTGCTAGAGTATTCTCGAGTTCAGAAATTTTACTTTCTAACACGAGAGGAGGTACATAAAGTTTACCTTCAATAGGCTTAGCCTCCAACTCTTTTGAAGAATAAATTTCAAAAAAAATCATTAGAAAGAAATTTTGATTTATCAGAACTATAACTATAATTCAACTTCTCATAACGAAATGGAAGTTGCATTTTAGTTGTGTTCTTCCATTTCTCTTTTTCCTTAGCTTCATCCTCTTCAGACAATTTGGTCCACTTAACTTTGAGTTCAGGGTATTGTGGTGCCAGTTTTAAAAATCCAAGTCATAAAAGCGCAGACACTTTAGAAATACCCTTTTTGAGGTAGTGTGGGTTCTCGTAACCAAGTCCCCAACACTCACTATTCTCTTTAGGTTTGTTCAAATGAATGGTGTGTTCAGTTTGACCTAAACTGTAAAGTTTTTCCTACAAAACATTCACCTTGTCAGTTAAAGATTTGTTTTCTTTTGAAAGAAATGAACACTTTTAGCAATCTCTTTATAATCAAATTGACACAGTTTATATTTAGAAGTAGTTTCAGCTAATTCATTGTGAAGTATAGTCTTTTCTTTTGCGCTGGTATCGATGTTTTTATGTAAAGCTTCAATCAATACGTTCTTCTCAGCAAGATCCTTGCTAAGTTTCAGTATTGACTGTTTGTTTTCTTTAATGATATCTTTTTCGCAATCATGTTTAGACTTTACTTCCTGGAGTTCAATCATCATATCTTGCATAGCATTAAGAAATTCAGATTTAGACATATCACATACCTCTTCGTTGTCCTCTTCATCAGACTCAACTTCAGCTTCAATCTCTGTCTTACCCATGAAGCACAAATGGGCTTTCTCTTCTTTCTCTTCCTCGTCTTCTGAATGGTCGAGCCAGAACTCATCCTCAGCCATGAGTGCCTTGCCAGCCTCCTGTTGCTTGGCCAAGAGCATCTTATTCTTGTAATACTCAGAGTTTTGGACTTTGGGCTTTCTGCAATCTTTAGCAAAGTGTCCGAGTTTGCCACAGTTGTAACACTTTGTCAGTTCTGGCTCTTTCTTCTGTTCAATTATGTACTTCTTTTCTTCAGGCCTCATCTCTTCTATTCTCTTTCCTTCAATCCTCTCCTTGTGTTCATAGTTTCTGGAACCAGAAGAATACCTCTGACTGTTTAAGCTAGGCTTTTTGTAGAACTTTTCTGAAAGGCTTTGGTCAGCATCAACATAGCCTGCTTCAAATTCTCACAGTCATCGGAGTCAGAATTTTCTTCACTGTCAGCCTCTTCGGACTCAGAAACTATCACTTTCTTTTTCTTCTTCAAACTTACTGACTTCTTCTTGACAACCAGAGCCACAGGATCAGAAACCACTCTTTCAGCCTTTTTCTTTTCCTCTTTGATCTCCTCCACCTCTTCCTCGTTTTGCCTAAGAGTTTCATATACCTCGTGGAGTGGAATCTCGTTCAGATCTTTCATCTGTTTCATTTGTCTAGTAAATCTCTTCCACTCAGGTTGGAGGATGCTGAGAAATTTGACATTAAGATCAATCTGTGACTTCTTTACTTTGTTCTTACTGAGCTCGTTCAGTAAAGTCACAAATCTATCGTATGTAGCCTCCAGAGTTTCACCCTCCTTGGCCTTGAATTCTTCATGGTTGTTAAGGCAATTGGAGACTTTGAGCTGGTTTCCGATCTTTGATCCAAGCATCATCTTATCTAACTGATCCCACATTTGCTTGCCCTTGGCATTGTAGCTATCAATCTTTACATATATCTCATTGGGTATGCCTTAGATAATGAAAGATCTAGCTAGTCTATCAGCCTTATGTCTTCTTCTTTGTTCGTCTGTGTACTCCTCAAGAGGTAGAGGGTACTCTCTTTGTTCTTATTCTCCAGTCTCTCCTACAACTACGTGAGTCTTTGTAGGAGTTTTCATAAGGCCTTCCTTTAAATACATTCTAATGTAATCTCCCAAGTCATTTCGGTCGATGAAGTCCAAGAAGCGATCTTTCCACTGCTCGTACACTCCTTTGAAGAGTACCGGTGGCTTTACGTCTGTTCCAATCGCGAGAGCTTCCCTTGATGTCATCCTGTTTATAAAATAATCAATAAGAACTTGACAAATGATCGTTAGTCCAATAGAAATCAAACAATACATAAAAAACTTAGAAAGAAATTCAGAAAATGAAATTTCCAGAAATCACCAAGTATGGAATTCGCACGTCAGAGTGAAGTAAATGAAATTTGTATGAACAATTCGCATACAAGTATAAATCAACTAGAATTCGCATACAATAAAAACTTTAGCAGAATTCGCACACAGAATTCGTATGCAAGACTAACTTTAGAATTCGTAGACAAGAAGAATTTCAGAATTCGTACTCGGAATTCGCACAAAGCTATATGTGAATTCTAGGAATTCGCATACGACATTATGCGAGTTCTTGACTTAAGAAAACTTTGAAGAATGAACTTTTCGCATACACAATTCCTATAATACTCTTCTGCGAATTCAACTCTTTTCGTAGATAAGTCTTAGGCGAATTCTTTCCTTGGAAAAATTTTCACAAACTTTTCGCACAACAGACTTATGCGAATTCTTACCTTAAGATTTTCAAGAAAACTTTTCGTATCAAACAATTATGAGAATTCAAGCTTTTCGCATATTTGAGTCATACGAATTCTATGCAATTCTTAACACACACATATGCAAATTCTATACAATTCGCACAACACTCATCTGCAAAATCTATACTTGAGATTTTCAGAAACACAAAAATTATGCGAAATCTAATATTTCTGCGAAATCCAATAAGCCTGCGAGTTCTTCTTGCGAGTTCTTGAAGATCTGCGAGTTCTTGAGATCTACGATGAAAATTCGATCTGAATGGCTCAGAAACTCATCTAAACTTCGAATTACAGTCTGAAACTTTGACAATTTGTTCACTAACACATCTAGAACCAAACTTGACCAATGAATTTTAACATGAATCACTCAAGATTACAAATTCGATCCAAATACAGTGTGACAGACTCGTGAACTGAAAACTTGTAGAAATCAAAAATTCAATATCAATTACAGTGCAAGACTCAACTAAACCTATACAAGATTGATCTAGAATATAAAACGAACTCAATGAGACCAATTACAAATCGAAAAACTCATAAAGACTCGAAATTCAATCTAAGACTCAAAACACAGTGTCAAACCCCATATTTTCTTGATTTCTCCTTTGGATTTGCTCTGATACCAATTATTATTCCCAGATTTTATCAAGTTCTTATCTAAATCAATTACAAACAACAATAACAAGATGTTAATCGGATTCAATACTCAACCTGTTTATTCAATCAATCTTGAATTCGTATACAGTGAATATTTTCTCTCTAACTTTTGCAACTATTACATGCTTATTACACAAAACTCTAGTCATATGTCTATTAAAGGAAAACAAACACACGCGCTAACAAGCACTTTACAAAGACACTTTGACTTTGACTTTTATTACAATGACTTTGACTTTCACTTAATAGTTGACTTTTGAACTTTGGCTTGCTTGAACTTTGACTTTCAGTCTTCATGATCTTGTATCCAACAAATATGTGCACTAACAAGTAACTTAAGCAATGTTTACAGCCGCAACCAAAAGTAGGTAGGGAGACATCCATCAATAATCATAGACCTGGCACCTTCATATAGAGTTCAGTTTCTTCTTTCAACAACACCATTTTGTTGAGGAGTTATAGTTGTAGAGAAATTGTGAGAAATATCATTTTCTGAACATAAATTTTCAAGAGCGAAGTTCTTGAATTATGTTCTATTGTCACTTCTTAGTGATCTGACCTTGATATTGTTCATAACTTCTATCCGTTTGATAAAGGTAATGATTTTCTCAGGTGCCTCATTCTTTGATTGCATAAGAGAATACCCAAGTGTATCTTGAGAATTCGTCTACAATTACCAGAATACCTCCAAGGCTTAACGCATTCACTAGTCCACAAAGATCCATATGTAATAGAAGAAAGGGGTGATGTGATGGAGGAACAACTTTTAGATTTGAAACTAGATTTTGAGTGTTTTTCTTTTTCACAAGCTCCACACAGCTTTTCCTTAGAGAAACATTTTGTTATGAGAGAATTTCGAGAAAAAACAAATATTTTCAGAAAAAATATGGTTTTGCAGAGGACATGTCAATCACATAGACATTATTTTTGCGAAAACCTGAGACTATTTCGGTATTTTCTGAAGTGAGAATGGAGCATTTATCTTTGAGAAATTTTACAAATAATCCTTTGTCACAAAGTTGATTTATGCTCAGAATATTATGTTTTAGATCGTGAACAAAAGCCACTTTTACTGAAAGAAATGGAACCATTTGAAAGAGACCCAAATCCAAGAGTTGATCCTTTAGAGTTATCTCCGAAAGTAACTGATGGACCCTTTTCAGACACACGATCCTTAAGCAGGGAAACGTAACCATTCATATGTCTTGAACAACCACTGTCCAAATACCATATTTGAATATGACCTAGTCCCCGCAATGATTGAGACTAGGGGTGTTCAAAAAACCATTGGACCGTTCAAACCGGTCGAACCAAGTCAAACCAGACCATTTTTGGTGGTTTGAGCGGTCTGGCGGTCCGATCTGGTCTGAAAAATTGCCAAAACGGGTGGTCCGGTCTGGTCTGCGTTTTGGAGGTTTTTATGGGCGGTTTGGACCAAACCGACCGCCAAATACATATTTTTTTATTTTTTTATATATGCATTTATATCCATTATATAGCTCAATGTTATCATAAATATATTTGGTTAGGCCCAATGTTATCTTAAATATAGCCCAAATATAAAATATACTTTGATTTCTGACATTTAAAACTTGAAAGCCCTAAATGACTACTATTCACTAACATCGGTCGACTCACTGTGTTCACTTTTTTGTGGACTTTGATTTTTAGTGTTTTGTTGGGATATTTTGTATTTTGTATTTTTTTTTGGACTTTGTTAACTCTTTTTTGTGGAGTTTGTTTACTTCAAATGGACTCAAGCTAATGAAGCTTTAAAATTTAAAAGTATATATGTTTTTTTAGTTTAAACTTTAAAGTCCATAAAAGGCTCAAACCGCCTAAACTGGTCGGACCAAACTGCCTAAATCGCGATTTGGTTTGACCGGTTTGGACACTTGATGTCAAACCACCCGGTTTGAAAATTTAATAAACCTCTACTTGCAGTTTGGTTTGTGGTCTGAGGGATTAAACCGCCCAAACCGAACCACGAACACCATAATTGAGACATTAATGTCTAAACTTACATCCAAACAAGGATCTTAAGGATTTAGAGAAAAACTCATTAGTTTAAATCTTTGTTTAGATTTTGAGATTTTGAAAGACTTAGATAAAAATAAATAAGAAAAATGTACCTTTAAGTGGGAATATGAGTTCTTGTTATAGATAGTAATCAGCAGGTTTTCAGATCTACTTTTATTTTAACGAGGATAGTTCTGAGAGAATTCCCATAAAGCATACATTAGTCTTTGTATCCTTTAGATAACTTAGGTAGTCCTTCCAGGCTTGTCCTTCTACTGTCAAACTATAAAAAGATAGATTTTCCATGTTGAAGTTTTTAGCACATTGGATGTCAGAAAAAGGTGACTAGACATAGTCATCTTTTAGAAAGAAAGATAAAGAAGAAGTTTCATATATGAAGGACTCGTCGGATTTTGCAAGATAAAATTTATCTTTCAAGATCTGATTAGTAGAAGATAGAGATATTCTGTTGAGACTTGTGGAAGACATTTAAGATCTTGTTTATGAGTTTAAACAAACCGCTCTAATACCACTTGTTAGTCCTGGACCACAATGACTCACACGGAAAGTATTTGTAGAAGGGGGTTGAATACAGACACAATAAATTTGCTCTTTTTAATTTTAGTTTATTCCAAACATAAAATTACAGATATGTTGTGGAAGCTAGGAGACAAGACCTTTATCCTAAACTATCTGATGGGAAAAATTTACACACCAAAAAAGAGGAGAAAAATGTTATCTTTCAGATCTGAGAGACTAAGATAGCTCTCAGATATTGACGCCTATCACAGAGATATGTTCTTTCAAAATGGGTGATATGCAAGTTAGCATAATGAAGTCATTTTATAGCCTTCATTACATTAAATGTTATCTTTCAACTTTAACACGTGTCTTCATCTGATTTGTTGATCCATGCATGCTGGTACTTTTCACTTCTGCCTTTTAAGTTGATGTAGACACTTGTTAACCCTTCTCATCCTATGTAGAGGGAACAATAAAGTATGATAAGTATTAAAATAATATTTTAGAACATACTTAAAGTGACATGCATTTGCATGTTCCCATACTTTAGGATGAGAGTTGGGAAGAGTTGGTGAACCCAACTTGTTGGCCATGTTTGCACTTTGAATTGACTTGCCAGTAATAATATTTTTCAGACTAGATAACGACTATATCTTGTATTGATCTTCTTTTAGCTAGATAAACCAATCCGCTTTGGTGACAATCTGACCACTCTTCAACTAATATTCGACTTTGATGAAGGCTTCTTTACTCTTGGAACAATACAAATAGTAATAAGACTTTTACATGTAAAAATCTTATTTTTTCTATTCTGAAGTATAAGTTATACAGTAGTTACCAGTTATATACATTTGTGAAAGATAGATGTGTCTTATATTTGATGCATGGAATAAGTCAAAGGAATATGAGAATCCGTTGAGAGTATCAACCCGATGGTTGCTTAAGAGCATTCATTGGATTGAGACTTTTATTCGAATACATTTTAATCCGACGATTGTTAATCCAATGAGTAATAGTTTTGAATCCTTCATTGGATTTAAACCTTATTGAGTATCTAATTTGATGGTTTGAAGTATACATCGGATTGAACTTGTTTTTGTTGACAAAGAAGTTAGTTTATTTCTAAGTGTTTAATCTTTGAATGTCTATATATATTATGTACAAATATGATGGTTGAGACTTATTACACATACACTGATTTGATTGGACAATTGTTTCTATCGAAGGTTGGTGTTAGGTTATGCTTTTTTTAAACCGTCATAAACTTTTATAATATAATTTTATAGGACTTTTTAGAAATTTGTTTCACTTAAACAATTTACTGTCACATCTTTGTATAAGATGCATGTGTGTGTGTGTGTTGGTTTTATAAACTTGAAAATACCAGTAGGTACTCTATTAAAACAATTGTGGTCCGGCTAACATGTCAATTTTGTTGTAGTGCAGATTATATATTATAATATATTGAGACAATACACAGACTCATAAAAACCTACCAACCAAAAGATATACAACAACTAAAACATAACACACTACTAGCCAACACCAAACCAAGAGTTGATCATGATAACTTTTAAGAGACGAAAGGAATTGCCAAGAAACGGCTAGGGTTTTCACTAGAATTCAAATAATCAATACAAAGGGTTACAACAACTATTTATAAGGAGACAAGAAACCCTAAAGGAAACATAAAATATACAAAAGTACAAAAACAACCCCTATACTATCTAACATCCCCCCTCAAACTCATGATGCTGGTACAAGAAGCATCGAGAGTTTGCTAACCAGGAAGCGGAAGCGAGAGATCGGGTGAGACTTTGTGAAGAAGTCTGCAAGTTGTAAAGTAGAACTGACAAATGGTAAGGAAAGAGTGCCACGTTTTAGATGATGACGTGTAAAGTGGCAATCAACCTCGATATGCTTCTTGCGTTCATGAAAAACCGAGTTGTGAGCAATCTGAATGGCGCTGCGATTGTCACAATACATAGGAGTGGGATGAGGAAGGAAGACACCCATATCAGCGAGTAGCCAACGCAACCAAATAATCTCCTTGGAAGTAGATGCCATAGCGCGATATTCAGCTTCAGTGGAAGAAAGAGAAACCACATGTTGTTTCTTACTTTTCCATGAAATAAGAGAGTCTCCCAAGAAAACACAGAAACCTGTGACAGATCGACGGTCCGTAAGATTACGTGCATAAGCAGCATCAGAGTATGCTCGTAGTTCGAGAGAAGATGTGGATGATAGCAGGAGACTTCGAAACATGGTACCTCGAAGATAACGTAAAATACGCACAACAGCAGTCCAATGAGTAGAGGTCGGAGCTGCAACAAACTGGCTGACAATGTGAACAGCATATGCAATGTCTGGTCGAGTAATAGTGAGATAAACCAGGCTACCAACTATAGTACGGTACAAGGTAGGATCTGTGAGAAGAGAACCATCAGTAGGAGAATACTCGACATTCAGTTCAGAAGGAGAGTCCACAACACGAGTATCAGTAAGACGAGCTCGTTCAATAATTTCAGCTGTATATTTAGATTGAGAAAGCAAGTAACCTCTAGGAGATGAAGCAACTTCAATACCCAAGAAATATCGAAGAGGACCCAGATCCTTCATCTCAAATTGTGCAGCTAATTCTGACTTTAAGGCATTAATTCCTTGAAGGTCATCACCAGTGATGATCATATCATCAACATACAAAGAAAGCAATATACGACCTGCAGAAGTATGCTTGACAAAGAGAGCAGAATCGTGTTCACTTGCAGAAAATCCAAGAGACAAAATAACATCAGAAAACTTGTCAAACCAAGCTCGTGGGGCTTGTTTAAGCCCATATAATGCTTTTTTAAGCTTGCAAACTTCACCAGTTTTATGAGGAACACCGGGAGGAGGAACCATATATACCTCCTCATTTAAGTCACCATTAAAGAAGGCATTCTTAACATCCATTTGTGAAATATTCCACTTACGAACAGCAGCAACAGCTATAAGGGTGCGAATTGTAGTCATTTTGGCTACAGGAGCAAAAGTTTCCTCAAAATCCAAGCCATATTCCTGAGTAAAGCCCTTAGCTACAAGACGGGCTTTGTAACGTTCAACGGATCCATCAGATTTGGTCTTGATTTTATAGACCCACCGGGAACCAATACCACGCTTACCGTTGGGAAGTGGAACCAAATCCCAAGTATGGGTCTTTTGCAAAGCAGAGAGTTCCTCACTCATAGCATACTGCCAAAGAGGGTCAGTAGCTGCTTCTTTATAAGAGGAAGGTTCAGAAAGAGAGTGTATAGAAGCTAAGAACGAAGTAAAAGAGGGAGAATAAGTAGAATAAACAAATTCTGGTAGACGAGTGGACTTACGAGGGCGTTGGGATTGTCGAGGAGGATCCACAGTCTCAGGTGCATCTTGAGTGACAGTAGTAGGAGGAGGGGCAACTGTGTCAGGTATTGGAGTACCAGTAGCATTTACTTCGGTTGGAGAACTATCTGGAGTTTGAGTAGAGTCTTCTTGCTCAGAGAATGGATCAAGATTAAATACATCTAACTTTGTCAAGTTGTGTGCATTTATGGGAATGGAATAGAAAGGAATATGCTTAAGAAACACCACATGACGAGATACATATAATTTCTGAGAGGTAGGGTCAAAACAACGGTAAACTTTTTGTCCGTCACCATAACCAAGAAAAACACAGACAGCAGATCTAGAAGATAACTTATCACGCTCTACATGTGGACGAAGAACAAAGCAAGTGCAACCAAAGACACGTAAAGAAGAATAATCAGGACAACAACCATAAAGTTTTTCAAAGGGAGATAAACCTGAAGTGATTGAGGATGGAATTTTGTTGATCAGATTGACAGCAGTAAGAACAGCTTCTCCCCAGAATTGATTAGGAACCGAAGAAGACAACAAGAGAGAGCGAGCGGTTTCAAGGATATGTCTATGTTTTCTTTCAGCAACACCATTCTGCTCAGGAGTGTCTGTACAAGAGGTCTGGTAAATAGTTCCATCTAAAGCAAGTAATTCATAGAATTTATTGGAAGTATATTCACCTCCCAAATCACATCGGAAACATTTAATCACAGAATTATGTTGGGTTTTAACATATGCTCGAAAACGACAATAAATATCAAAGAATTCGGAGCGATGTTTCATGAGAAAAATCCAACAAAATCGAGTATAATCATCAATAAAAGAGACATAATATCGAGACCCTCCTTTTGTAGGAGCAGGAGATGGTCCCCATACATCAGAATGAATCAAATCAAAAGGTGCAACAGAAAGAGATTTGCTTAATTTAAAAGGTAAAGCTGAAAATTTTGCAAGTTTACAACCACTGCAATTAGAAATATCATGAACTTGCAAATTTCCCAAATTGCCAGAAGAAACTAAGTATTTTAGACGAGAAGCTGAAACATGTCCAAGGAGAGAATGCCATAAATAAAAACTAGATGACTTAGACGACAAACGAAAAGAAGATAAATCTGCACTATGAGCAACTGCTACTGGTAACCGCAACTCATCCAACACATATAAGCCCCCACGCCTACGGCCGGTCCCAATCAGCTTCTGAGTACGTGGATCCTGCACACAACAAGAATCAGGAGAAAAAGATAACTTATAACCAGAATCAAATAATTGACCAACAGAAACAAGATTCAATGAGAGTTTAGGAATATGATATACATTAGGAAGAGAAAAATTCGAACTCACAATAGAACCAATACCTGCTAATGGCATAGGAGTACCATCAGCAGTCATGACAGGCACAGATGGCATAGGATTTAAAGAAGCAAATAATTTAGAATTCGGAGACATGAAAAGAAGCACCAGAATCTAGAATCCAAGTAGTTGAATGCATACCTGATTCGTTACTAATCGACTGACCTATGGGCGAAGAGACAGACATGGCATGAGACTGAACATCAAGAAGCTTCTGGAGTTGTTCAGTGATAGATGCAAGAGTAGGATTAGTAGTTGACCCAAATGGAGAAACAGCGGCAACAGTGCTAAATTGAGGAGGAAAACGATGAGATTGTCTCGGAATACTAGACTG
Source organism: Arctium lappa (assembly GCA_023525745.1). NCBI lineage: Eukaryota > Viridiplantae > Streptophyta > Magnoliopsida > Asterales > Asteraceae > Arctium > Arctium lappa. The sequence continues at coordinate 20,131,403 of CM042048.1, read as the reverse complement.
TTGTGATTGATTTCGACCCATAAGTTCTGGACATTGAGACTTCCAATGGCCTTTTTTCTTACAAAAGCTGCATTCATCAAACCCAACTCTTGGACGACTCTTGTTCTGATTTGAAGTAAAAGGTTTGTGAGGAACAGCCAAAACAGAAGGACTTGGAGTTGGAAGAATACCCTTTCCTGCTTGTGTCTTTAAACGAGTTTCATCAGCTAACAATTCACTTACTACTGAATCAACTGAAGGGAGTGGGGTTCGATGCAAGATGTTACTACGAAGCCCTTCAAAATCACTTTTCAGGGCCATAAGAAATTGAACCAATCTCTGTTCTTCCCTACGAGCAATGTAGGGTCCAAAAGCACGTAACTCAGCAGGTTCAGTAAGAGCTAACTGATCCCACAAATCAGTCATTGTTGAGTAGAACTCCTGAATAGACATATCCCTCTGTTCAAGTGCTCGGATATCAGCTTCTAACTGATACTGTTTTGCAAAATTAGACTGTGTATACAGTCTCTCAAGATGATCCCATACTTCCTTGCCTGTTTCATATTTTGCCAATTGAACACCAATCGAATGTTCAACAGAGTTGTTTATCCAAGTGATAATTTTCGAATTATCCACTTCCCAAGAATCCAAATCTTTTGCTTCTTTCGGTTTCACAATAGTGCCAGAAACATAACCCCACATCTTTTTACCCTTCAGAAAATTTTTCAAGACATAACTCCAATAGGAGTAGTTTTTTCCATCCAAACGAACACTAATGGCTTAGAGAGAATCATCTTTCCCAGCCATTGCAAACGAGAAATAGAGAACAGAAAAGAGAACAGAGAGTATAGAGATACCGTATGCCAGAGAGAAGCGTCAAACGAACAAAAACTCACCACAAGCCGTCGAACAGAAAACCGTCGAACAAAGGAAACCCTAGCGCCGCCGATCAGGAAAGGCGCCGTCGAACAGAAACCCAAAACGAAAAGATGCCGTCAAGGAAAAAAGATGTCGCAGATCAAAAAAAAACTTGAGAGAAGAAAAGGGTTTAATCCTGCTCTGATACCATGATAACTTTTAAGAGACGAAAGGAATTGCCAAGAAACGGCTAGGGTTTTCACTAGAATTCAAATAATCAATACAAAGGGTTACAACAACTATTTATAAGGAGACAAGAAACCCTAAAGGAAACATAAAATATACAAAAGTACAAAAACAACCCCTATACTATCTAACAGATCATAGCCTAAATCACGTGCGACCAAGTCAAGATTAACGTGAGGGAAGAGATAGCAATACAAAGAGGTTCAAAATTTCGAGACATATACTAAACAACTTATGATGATAACCTATATGATATTTTTGTCGAACAAGTTCAGTATGTTTATAATTTCTACTGAAATATTTTTTATACTATTTAGACAATTCATAATAAAAGACACACGAGTCAAGTCACTTATCGTGAGTTAACTTACTTACGAATTGAGTGAGTTGATTCTATAAAATCGAACATTTTTCAATTGATAATTGTTAAATGGGACATGTGAACTCAACTATTATTAATAATTGTGAAAAATTGACATGTGCAACAATCCTTGTCAAGTAATTGAGTGAAACTAGAAGTCACTGTCACTAGGAATTGTCTCAATGGAGAAGTAATTTGACCAAATAGAAAATCATTGAAGCACCCAAATAATTGGGTACAAGAAACAAAAAAACTTAGTACATGGGTAATTATTATTTTCACGGTGGTTAAATATCTGATAAACAATCTTTATATTTGATTTTTTTAATTATTTAACGACGTTTGTTTGAACAAGTTACATGATTTACTACTTATGACACAATGCAGTCACTCCTTTTAAAGTTTATAATGTTGAATTGCAATATTCTTAATCTTTTTTTGCAAAAGAGTTTGTAATCGATAACTCCAAAGCAGATGTATACTACTCTCTCTTAAGAGCATCATGTGAAAGGCAAATGAGATACACAATGGTCCCATAGGTGGTTGACTTAAGAGCTTAGTATCCACAAAGAGTCCAATCCCCAAAAGAATTGTAATTTTATTATCCAAAGCCGACTGTATTATGCCTTGGGACCAAATATGTTTTTAACTTAATATCGATATATTAACTTCTCAGGTTAATCATATTATTATGTGTGAACATTCATGAAATCTCAAATCTTTAAGTGTTTGCGTAAATCGTCCATACAAATATCCAAGACTTGTATAACAAATATATATATATGTATATATATATATATATATATATATATATATACACTTGTTCATATAAATGCATTATTTACATTTTGCATAAAATGGTTGAATTTAGAAATGGTTATATTTTCAAATGGTGTAGAAAAATCATGCACATCGAAATATATACATATAAAGTGATTGCTTCTATATCTCTAATGGCCCTTATGAATTAATCAAAGGGGGAGACTAATGGCACCCTATACTTTGCTAATGGCACCCTTATAAATGATATTCTCCTCACACACATCAACATCAAAACTTATTTTTTACATTCTCAATGCATAAATTGATCTGATTTTGACATTAATAAGGATACCATTAGTATTGCCCTTAATCAAATTTATGTTGCATCACCTTTTGATTGTTTGGCAATGATATATTGGTGATGGTGATAGATAGAGATGTAGAAATGAGTGTGACATCGAGAACCGGTTTAACCTTGGCTCAAAAAAACCCGGTTAAGGTAAGGATTTACCAATTCAAGCCTAAAGGACTGATGAATCTTATTTATTTGAAAAAACATGGTTATGATAGATCCTCATTTAAACCTTGATAAATCTAAAAAAAACCCGGTCAAACTATAATTTTATAATTATTCATTTTATGTTTTTCAATGTCAATATTGATTTTTCTTAAATATTACATTTTGAAGATATAATTTTATATTATAATAATTTAAAGTTACAAACACTATTAATAAAGTTTAAGTAATATAATTTATTAAGAAATATTTTTGAGTAAATTATGGATTTGGTCTCTTAACTTCATTTATTACATAAAAAACCTCCAATAGATTCTTATCGTTTTAGTTATTTACACTAATGGCCGTCCAATTTTTTCGTTAAATATGACCTTTTTGCAAACTTTCTTTATTTTTATCATTTTTCAAACCACGTAGACTAAATTTGCAATTTACTCTAAACTATATTTATATTAATATTTTATTTATGATATATTTATATATTTTTTATTTGTATTTTATAAATTATCTTATATTTATATTTTATAAATTATCTTATATATATATATATATATATATATATATATTTTATATATTATATTATATTCTTATATATTTATATTTGTATTTATATTCAATGTATACATTTATATTTATAAATTATTTGTACCATATATTTATTATATTATATTTTATTAAATTTATTTTGTATTTATATTTATATTTTATATATTTGAACCTTCCATCTATGCAATTTGTATATTAATTTGATTTAGCGTTTGTATCATAAATTCTGTAATGAACTTTACAAAATTGTGATTTATATGTTAAAGTTTTGATATTTAGTTTATAAATAATTTAAAATTTATGCCTCAAATACTAAATCAAATCGTCTGCACTAATAATATAGGTGGATGTTCAAATATATACAAATTAATATACAAATGCTAACTCAAATCAATAAAGAAATTGCATAGATGGAAGGTTCAAATACGTAAAATATAAATATAAATACAAAATAAATTTTATAAAAGATAAATAGAGTATAATTTTTAAATAGAGTGAATTATGTTGGTGTTCCGTGTGGTTTGCTCAAATTTTGGATTTGGTCCTTAAAGCAAACCATAAACACTGATGTTCCCTAACTTTTCAATTTCCTTACACTCAAGGTCCTTCAAGTTAATTGTATCAGTTAACAACCATTACAAGGAACAAACCATTAACTGGGTAAACTACATGGGCCAAAGTTGTAATGCACTCTAAAATTATTTATTATTAAGAAACAATGTAAAAATATGGAAATCTATATTGAATCCTAAAATAAAGAATGTAATCTACATATTTAACTCTAAATCAATCAGCCAAAAATATAAAGAACGTCAACAGTATATCAAGAGCATTACTAATAATTGTGTTAAAATTATTCAAGAATTGTGATACAAAACTCAAAAATCATAACCCATTTAAATTGATGGTGCAGACTGCAGAAGATGAAGGTGATGGACGGTGGTGCAGGACCCAGAAATTACAAACCCAAAAATTACAAACTCAGAGGAATGAAGTCCATTAAAGTTGCAGGAATTTTCGTGTTCTTCTACTACTACTACTCCTTACAATCGATATTTAGTACATATTCCACGTGGTTATGCAAACATGGAGGAGATGAATCCAATCCCATCCCACCGAATCCCTGGTTAGTCTTCAACTGGTTCTTACCGAATGTGTTTTTTCTTCAACAACTTGACGTGTTATCGGATTCTGAGCGTTCGATAAGTTGTTGCTAATGTAATCGATAAGTTTGGGCATATTGATGTTGTTGTTAATAATCTGGTTTTCAATGTATCAGTCCTCTTGCAGAAATGCCTCTTTCTTCGGTTGAACAGACGTTCAATACGAACGTTTACGGTATTATCTCGATACTCTTGTTTCATAAGTTTCGCTTGATGTTTTTAAGTAATATTAGTTCGATCGCTGATCTGTTATTTCTATGATTCGATTGTTCTTAAATTCTTTTGGTTTTTGGTTCTTCATCTTGTCGAGATTAGAGTTCGTTTTTATGAAAATTTAAAGGATGTGGATGTGTGCGAACAACTTGAGTACGTAGTAGATTTACACTGGAGAGAACACCATTCCTAGAACCAATTGCAACTATGTCCTATTTCACAATAATCACTCCCTCGTTTCAAATAAGTGAACATTTAACTTTTTGAGTATCAAATAATCACTCCCATATCGCAAATGTTGCACACGATCCTTACCAGATACCTGATCCTTCTTAAGCTTATGCAAAAGGTGGTGTCGATCCTCCTCACTTTGTCGCGTCTGGTGATCGCCAACCGACTCGGCCCCAAAGTGTGGATATCAGTTGGTGTTAAAAACACCCAGAATTCAGCAATGTACATTAATGGAGTTGTTTTCAAGAAAAAAAAACTCAGAAATTATTCTCATGGACCCAAAATATTGTTGGTGATTTTAGTGAAATCATCGGTTCATTTTATGTAATTGGTTTCACAAGATAATAATGGGGTTGATAGTTAAGCTATAACATGAGTAGGAGGTGTGGAGTGCACACTCGTGTAAGCTAACTAGAACCCGTGATCGTTGGATGGTTATGTTTGGTGAGTTACTATGTGGAAAATGTTGAGCACGACCCATGTTGTTTTCCTGTTATAAATGGCACGACCCGTGCGGTTTTGTTCATAAAATGAGCATGGGTCGTGCGTTTATCGACAGAAAGTTTCACACGACCCGTGTGTTTTTCTTTTTGAATTTGGCACGGGTCGTGTGTGGTCGAGAGAAGGTTTTGCACGACCCGTGCGGTTTTCTTCTTGAAATTGGCACGGGCCGTGCGTCTTCATTAGTTTTGTAACTGATAAGAATTTGTGTAACCGCCAACATTAATGTCCACAATCAATCCCATTAATTGGGAAATTATTATCATTAATAATATAGGATCGGTTATGATTCTTTTGATGTTTAAATAGGATCGATTTCTGCCAGAATCGATACCGGTGAATTGAGATTATCCTCGAGTGAATTTCGTGATACCTAGGCAGAATAGGGTCAAAATATCACTTAAGGAAAGCGAGCTCTCACGCGATCTCATATTCTATCCAAGTTCCGATCACTCTCTCTTCTCTCCCTCTACCCATCGATTTCTGCACCCAACTCCCCAACAAATATCACAAACTCAAAAGCTATTCTCAAGAAAATCAACAACAGAAGTTGGATCCGGTGGTGCATTTTCAACGGGATGTTACATCGTGATAGAACGATGGTGCATGACTAGTAACAGAGTGGTGGTGATTTTTTCCCTTCACGCTACACACAAATCTAGTTCAAGATGACTGAAGGGTAGTGATTGTCGGCGGTAGGAGAGAGAGGCAGAGAGAGTGGGTGAGGGGGAGCGTGGATGAGAGGTAGAGAGAGTACCGATGGTGATCGAGGTGATCGATGTTGATGTAGTTGTCGGAGCCAAAGATGACCGAAGGGGGTGTTTGTCGGCAGTAGGGTGACTGCGGCGGTAAGGTGTGATTGCCGACGATAACTCCCGACGGTGAGAGAGATGAAGGAGAGGAAAGGTCGGTGTCTATAAAGTTCATATCATATGTGTATATATTAAAGTGAATTACACTATTGGTCCCTGTAGTTTATCCAAATAATTATTTGTCCCTTTTAACGATTGCTCACTAACGATGTTAACTCAAGGGACCTTGAATGTTATGAAATTGAAAAGTTAGGGACCATCAATGTAGATAGTTTATTTTAAGGACCAAATCTAAAATTGAGCAAACCACAGGGACCACCAGCGTAATTCACTCTTTTAAATATATAAAATATAGATAATTTATAACAAAATTCTAAATCAAATTAATATAAAAATTGCATAGATGGAAAGTTCAAATACATAAAAGATAAATATAGTATAAATTTAAATATATAAAGTACACATAATTTATAAATATAAATGTATACGTTGAATATAAATATTAAAAATAAAAATAAAAATATATATAATATAATTTATAAATACAAATGTATTATATAATTTATAAAATACAAATACAAAAAATATAAATATACAATACACAAAATATAAATATAAATATAGTTTAGAGTAAATTACATATTTGCTTCATGTGGATTGAAAAATGGTAAAAATAAGGAAAATTTGCAAAAAGATCATATTTAACGGAAAAATTGGATGGTCGTTAGTGTGAAGGACTAAATCCATAAGAATCTATATACCTGGAGGTTTCTTATATAGGCATCGTTTGTCAAAAATAAACTAGCTTATAAGCTAACTTATTTTTTGAGTACATTTTTGGATGGATATAAACTAAGTTATAAGAGCATCTACAACAGCTTTCTTATAATTTTCTCTAAAATAGAGAACCAAAAGTAAAAATATCTAAAAAATATTACATTCAACTCCAACAGATTTGCTATTTTAGAAATTTTAAAACAACTTATATTATTATAATATTCTCTAACTTATCATCCCAAAATACACTTTAAAAAAAAACTTAATATAAAATGACAAAAATTGAATCTCATTGATAGGATGAAATAAAATAATATTTCTCTCTTTTATTTAGAAATTATAGATAGTTCTCTATATTTAGAGATTTTTTCAAGATTCTCTATTATAACAAACAAGATAGCAATGCTATTGGAGAAGAATAAAAAACAAAAACCCAAATTTTCTATTTTAGAAATGTTGTTGGAGATGCTCTAAGTTAGCTTATAAGCTATTTTATTGATAATTTATTTGGAGTGGCTTATGAGGAATTTTTGTGACTTTTTCAATTATACCCTTATTAATATTACTTATTATTTTATTAATTAATAATCTATACTATATTATAAAAACGAAATAAAATACTCTTAATTATAATATTTTAAGCACAAGTTATAATTAATTAAAGCCAATTACTTAATTTACAATTTCTTAATGCTTTGGTACAACCTTTCTAAGCACAGTATCTCACATAATCATCTATTTGTGGAATGGATACTCATTTATTAATATAACTATTTGTTTTTTAGCATAATCTATTTTAAATGTAGATTTTACATTTAAATCTATATTAATGAGATGTAATATAAAATCTTTTTTCTTTCGTATTTTTTTATATTACATCTCATAATGATTTTTCCATATTTTATTTTATAAAATCTTTTTACATAATGAGATGTAATATAAACTCTTTTTTCTTCCGTATTTTTTTTGCTAATATAAAATCTATTTTATTTTATAAAATCTACAAGTATTTTATATTAGCATAGTATAAAATCTACACGTATTTTTTTTATAATATAAAATTTACACGTATTTTTTTCACGAGCATTAAAAGAAGAAAAAAGAAGGTTGATATGAGTTAAAAATAAAAAATAACGAGATACACTAATAAATTATCGTATTCTTTAAAATAAAAATATTTCGCAATACTTTCCAAATTAACCAAGTGCAAAGAAAATAAAATAGAAACGATATAGATATAAAAATATTCTTTCATATTTTTAATATATTTACATTTAAATGTAAAATCGAAAATAAAAATAAAATATTTTAAAATATTCTCTACATTCACTATAAATATATATAGCTTCTCTATGTATCATCCGAGTACAAGAAGAAGACGAACGGTCGGGTGTCAATAGCGGAACCTGCAACTGAACAAAAGGTATTCCACTATATTTTTGTTTCTTTGAAAAACTACTTTTTTATATTTTATTTTATTTACTAAGAATTTGTTTATATTTTTCAAAACCCACAATCATATTTTTCGAAGTAGGGGAATAAGATATATATACATATATTTATTTTTATCGACTAATACTATGAGGTCTTGAAGTCAATAGTCAGATAAATATGTTGTGAGACATGTCGTTTGAGTTTTAAATAATATAATACAAAACTATTACCAATATTATTGCACAAAGTCATAACAACAAACGATTAAGAATATATGCAAGTTAACCACTTATGAAAATACATTCGTTTTTCACATTGTATTTCATTAACTGTTAACACAGAAATTACGTTTCATTTTAACTCGGTTCAATATTCAACAAAAAATTTATCCTCCCGTGCAATGCACGGGCCCAACACTAGTTATAAATAAATTTTAGTTATAACTAATCTTAATTAAAAATTATTAATTAAATTTTAATTATACGTTGATGTTATTTTTTAATTATTTAGAATTATTGTTAACCATTTATTTTAATATTACTCAATATATTTTAGTTATTAATTACTATACTTTTATTAATTATTATCAATGTTCTAAAAAATTCGCCGCACAGCCGTCATGGCACCAAGGCTTGTGTCTCACGCCACGTTAAGCCCGTGGCACGCCATGGCCTAATGTACAATTTCGTAATGCAATATTCAATTTTTCTTTACGTTTTTAATGTCTTATTTGCAATTTTTTTAATATATACCATAATTTAACTTGCTTATTACTATTGACTAATTGAGTAACACTATAAAACATATGTTTTTCTATATAATGATATATATGAATTAGAAAAATGACGCCATAAGTCACGCCTTGAAAACGCCATGGCCTCGCCGTGGCTCCTAAGGCTTGAGGCTTGGCCTCGCCGCCACGCCACGCCTCACGCCATTTAGAACCTTGATTATTATTCAATTAATTACGGATTATTTCTATTCATATTATATATAATGATTATTTAAAATTAAAAAATGTAGATTTTTTCTAAAACTTGTTTAACAAATTCAAAATTTATAGTATATACATAATAACAAATTTTAAATTCTTTTAATTAATTAATATATATATATATATATATATTATTTAATTTTTCTTTACTATCTTGTTTGTATTTAGTTAACATATTATATTACTCTAAATTTGTTTTAATTACATTATGAAATATTGTAATTGATTATTTTTTCAAAATGTTTTTTTTTTTGGTAATTTTACATGCTTATCAGCTAGTTTTTGTCAAACGTGACTTATCTATCAACTAGTTTATCAGTTGTCAAGTAGCTTATCAATTATCAGCTAACTTATCAGTTACCAGCTAGCTTATTAGCTATTTTGCCAAACATGACCATATAAATGAAGTTAAAGGCCAAATTCATAGTTTTTGGCATACCTTAGGGACCAAATCCGTAATTTACTCTATATTTTTAAATAATATTATACAATTAACAAAAGGAAAAAGAATAGGAAATGATTATATTTTACTAGTCACGGCTCGACCCAACCCATTTCAGTTTTCAGGAAAGGTTAAGATTGATCAGATCCATCCAATGACCGATCTTTGCTTTTTTATGATTGAACTGGACTTTCCAAGACCGACCGAGACTACTTGTACATCTCTAGTGAAAGGCAACAGATAAAAAGTATCATGTTTTGTATGGACTTCAACACTTAGGTTTAACCATGTTAATAGCCCCACATTATTAGCTGATAGAGAATCAAAGCGTATTTTCGATAAATTACGGAATGTCATAGTTACCACATAAACAAAAATAACATTGATATATATCATCCAATCCAAACACAAGAATGCAGTGATGACATATAACATTAACAATATGAAACGAGTATGCGAATTGAAACGAGAATTCACTTAAAGACAAGTTTGATCTGAGGAGCCACATTAAATACAACTATAAATCATGAAAGTGGCTGGATAGAGATGTCTAGTCTTAATAATAAATACATGTTTCCTTTTGTATCTGATTGATATCTAAGGTTTGAATTTAAATTAGACATTCCAGTCAAATTTCCATTACTTTTTTTAAATGACTTTAGTTCACATTATTGAAAAGGTTTTGTTTTAACTGATAAAATATGTAGATTTTATTATTATACTATTTTTTTCACATATTTTCTTCGTTTCAAGATGACCGACAATTATATTGTACAAACAATTTTTAAGATGTTCGTTAATTGATTCACGCCAATATGCCACATGATTGCGGTACTGAATTTCAAACATCGTAATTGTAAATCTCTTTTATCAATTTGTTGTCATATTATCATGTACATTAAATTGGTAACGGTGTCGAGAGTGACATCACATATCATCGGTTAATGGTACGTACAAACTTATCAGACAATGAATGTGTATTAATGTCTCGTTTTATCGGGTAAAATAAAATGTGATTGAAATGAATGAGAAACAACAAAACAACATGTTAACAAGATAAGAGTATCTTATGGATTCAAAACAATGTTACTAATTATAATAATTGATAAATACAAATTATTGATTATTTTAATCAAACATTTATCTAACAATATGCATTAGCATAATGTAGTTTTTGAAGATCATTCATCATTGTCGATTAATATTTTCTTGGAAACTCGGCTAGTTGTATGGGTGGTGCTCCATCCCGACTGGCTGAGTTCTTAGTTGATGGTGGTGTGGAGGGTAGTCCTCTTTGTTTTATCTTCTTCGTTTTTGTTTTTCTCGTCGGGTTGTTTTCATTGATGTAACACCCCACAGCTCAAAGCAATAGGTTGAACCAATAACTTTGAATCCATCTTAAAATCATGGTGGTAGTTATTAGTAGATGTTGGTCCCGAAGGTGATTAATAAGTTTGTAGAAGGGGGAGGGGGTTGAATACAAACACATAAATTAAAGTTTAATAAATTGTTTATTGATAAATCAAATACAATTTACAAGTTTGTTGCGGAATAAGATTAAGACAGACTCAATCTAAACAAACTTAAGAAACACTAAGATGGTTGCACTAGAAATTCAGAGAATGGGGGTTTTAGAGATATAGAAAGCAAGGGTTTCTATATGAGTTCAAGGAATTTAGCACCCTTTTTAGATGAAAGGGTGAACGTCCTATTTATACCCTTTGCATTAAATGCATGGCAGGGCACTTTACACGTGGCGTTCACTGATTGGCTTTGGGAGTCTGACTTTTGGGAGACATGCTTTCGGCCGGGTCATGAACAGTGTAGATGACAGAGTTGTTGTACGAATGGTTGCAGAGACATGTCCGTTCTGACCCATTGTACTAGGTTGTGCAAGGATAGACAAAAGGAAACTTAAGGCATAAGCTTTGTGATCGATTGATCGCTGAGTATCTCTTCTTTCAGAGATAAAGAAGTTCAGCTATCGCTGAAGCTTTTCCTCATGTTCCTTCACGTATATGTAGAGTTGTCTTTGCTTCACTGATATCCGCATCAGGTCACTAGTAGACTTCTCTTTGTTCAGTAGCTTCGTCTTCGATTCAGCTGTGAACATATGTTGACGCGATACTTGTCTTCAGGGATTACGTTGGCTGTTTACTTCAGAAACTATCAGTGATAACTGAACAGACTCAGTCTGATCACTGATAGTGAAACACTAATACATAGAAATGTTTATGAGAGAGACTATCAGCGATAACTGAACAGACTCAGTCTGATCGCTGATGGTGAAACACTAATACATATTAAAACGTAATTTTCACTAAGTATAGAAGAGGGTCGTTATCAAATCACTCAGAGAGTTTGGATCAACAATCTCCCCCTATTTGATAATGACAAAGTAACTAAAGAAAATTACTTTATAGTTCAAAATGATGGAATAATCAGGACTCATAACATACATGTCCCAATTACTATTTTGAGGGATCTTTTACAGCACTGATGGAGTTAAGTACTTCACTGAAATTTTCATTAATCCAAGAAAAGAATTACAAGGAATAAAAATTACAAGTACAAGTGATGTACTAACTACTGTAAGTTAAACTAATAGATTACAAGTAAGAAAACTAATCTATCAGCTATCTAAAGAGGGTTTAGGAGGATTAATCAAATACTCGGGTATTTCTTCTCCTTTTTGCCTTCGCTCTAAAGATTCTTTGCAGATAATCACTATGATTGGCTCAGCAGCAGGAGAGAGAGTACACCATAGGCACATGAGATCCTTGAGAAGAGCGAGGGGACAGATAGGGATTTCAGAGACCCTTTGAAATCTGATTTGTTCCTCGTCATCTCTGAAGAAGATTCCAAAAGGTTCTTCAAGAACTTGTCCTGTAGCATATGGTCCGCCAGGAGGCAGAGAGAGATCCAGAACTGAAAGATCAGGAGGAGGACCGAACAGAGCTTCTCTGGAGAATTTGATGGAGGTTTCATTCCTTATCACTGCGACATTATCAGACGAGGAGGAGACGGGCTTTCTCTTGACTTGCATGGATTTTGAGGGAAGAGTAGATGGCACCTTTAGTATTGCAGCGACTTTGTTGATGAGAGCATCATTCACCCTTTCAACGTAGCCTTAGTATGTAGACTTTGATTTCTTCAGTGCATCTTTGAACTCAAGCCACTCCATGTAGCCGAAGTCTTCCAGCTTTGAAATGAACATAGCCTTGCAGCTTCCATCCTCTCTGGTAATCTCCATGGTGACAGAGAGTTTATCCTTCTTCTTTCTTCCAGAGATAGCAACCGCTACGATCTTCAGTGGGTCAGAGCGATAGTCGATTTTGTGCTTGCACCAATCGATTGTATTATCGCTGACCGCTTTTTCTTTTGAGCGTTCCTCTTCAGTCTCTTTCAACAGAGCTGCCTGGACTTCTACTGGTTTGCGTTTCAGCTTCTTGTCTTTGACTTGAGAAGACTGAATTTTGAGAGCTAGAGAGGCATCTCTTTGACAGTCAGCAATCAGCTTCTCAGCCCTGACGGATTCTTTAATTTCAGCTTCAGTCAGAAATCTCAGATCTGATGATTGAGAGGGGACCTTTCGTCGTTGATTTTCCAGATGAGAGATCATCTCTGTTCTTTTCTTTCTCTCTTCCTCAGACCAGTGAGATGGTCTAGAGGGCCTTCCATGATGTTGCAGGGACTCTTCTTCTTCATCATCCTCTTCATCAATCTCTCTGACAGAGACTGGGATTATTTGGTCATCAGCTTCAACAGCTGAGATTATTTGGAGTTCTTTACCCTTAAGCAGGGGAGAGAACTGTCTGGTCAGAAAAAGAAAAAGGTTAGATTTATTTTAGGGAAGGAGAGAGATAAAGGCTAGAAAGAAACAGGGGTAGGATTTTTATAGTAAGATATGGGAACAAGAGTAAGGCATACCTGAGAAGTATTCTCCTCAGGTAGTGAAATCATCTTCAGGGTTCCCTCAGCAGATGCACCTTTTCTTTGGGAAGGGATTCCTGAAGGTTTCTCTTGTCTCCCCCCTGCTTTGATAACTTCTTTCGAAGCTATCGTTGATGAAGTGACGGCTGAAGAACACCATAAGGATTGATCTTCTTCATCGTCATCATCATCATCTTGATGAGGTTCATCCTCTTGATCTTCAAGATCAAGGGCTTCATCATATTCTTCCTCCTCTTCCTCTTCTTCATCATCTACAAGATCAGCGATGGAAGGAGGGACTTTTTCAGCAGCTTTCTCCCCCTCAACATGAGAGGGAGTTTCCTTCAGTTGTTCAGCATCGACTTCAACCTCCGTATTTTCTTTAGCGGTCTTCTCCCCCTCTTTGTCATTATCAACAAGGGAGAGATTTTTGAAAGGAGATGAAGTTTTTACGACAGCCAACTTCTGGACTTCAGCCTCCAGTTCTGTGAGACGTCCTTCAAGTTCAGGGATGTCGGACGTAGCTTGATGAATGAATTCCACAGCTATGGTCAGAGCGGAACGATCATCTTCTGTAAATGATGGAGCAGAAACTGGAGCTGGTGCCTTCAGCTTGTCGAGGACTTGCTAAAGAGTAGCAGTGCAGGAGTCGATCTTTGCAAACAGGTCATCATAATGCTGCTTGGATTCTTCCCTGACTTTGACAATCGCTTCCTGAAGAGTAGCGATTTGAGAGATGTCAGCTTTGGAGGCGCAGGTGGCAGTCAGCGTCTTCAGCGCTTCACCAGCTGATTGAACAGCGTTGGTGGTGGTGTTGAGAGAAGCAGTCATGGATTCCACCTTTGCACTCAGATTGTTGACATTGGTGTCAACAGTCGCCAAGCTAGGACCTGAAAGATAAGTTAGTTTTTCAGAACCAGACTTATATGGTGAGTTGGGAGAAGTGTTTAAGGTTATAGGGATACCTGAATTATCAAACATTTTGTAGAATTGTAAAGATTCCTCAAAAGATTGATGTTCAGGTCCTATGGGTCCAAAGTGTGGAGTAGAGATAGAAGGAGGGTTAGAGATCAAAGAAATAGAAGGACTAGAGATGGGGATAGAAGATGTAGGGATAGGGGTAGTTACCTCAGGTTGTTGAGCTGAGATCGTAGGTTGCGTTACTGTTGTTGTGACAGCGACCGAGATCGCTGGCACGGTTGAAGTGGTTCTTGCTGAGGATGTGGAGGAGAGACCCACGAAAGCATCCAAGGAAGTTTGTAGAGAAACATCCTTAGGTATAGAGCTAGAAGTAGCTTTCTCCTTGGTCACCTTGGCCTTCTTTGAAGGACCAAGGTAACCAGTTGATGGTCGTTTGGAAGGTGTAGCGGCAGGGATAGCAGAAGAAGGAACCTCCTGCGTAGCCGCTGAAGTCGAAGAGGTGAGGAGAGAGAGTCGGGAGCGAAGTTCAGAAATACTTACCTCGTTGGGGAGCGGCTTGACTTCCAAGGATCGTTGTCCCACTTTTGGAAAGGATGCATCCGCGTCAGTGGGGTAAGTAGAAGGGTAGAGGAACTTCAGGTACGCGCAGATAAAGCGTACGTAAGGGACTTTGGGATCCCTCTCAGTCTTCTCTATCTTTGACTTCAGGTCGTCAAAGATAGCTGTGGAGTAATCGAAGTTGCGTCCAGCGATCACTGAGTAAGCCATCTGGACCTGAACCTTGCTGGCTTGGTCCAGTGACCCACTCTTCCCACTCATACACTGAATGATGTGGGATAAGATGTAGTTGATCTGGGAAGGCATCAGTGCCTTTTTCACAAGAGTCAGCTTCTTGTTGGGAATCGTAGTTCTTGGTTTGGGTTCCCAAGCGTATTCCATGGCATCCAGGAATTGGATGAGTTCAGCGTCAGTTGGCAATGCGTCGAATCCATTCCTGGGCTTGTCAGGAAATCGAAGAGCTTTCCTTAGACCTATAGCAGTCATCATCCCTGAGCCCAGTTGAGTGCTGAAGGAGATGGCAGGAATCAGTTCACCCTTTTTGTTGGTGAGGGAGGTTTCTTCAGCGGTGAACCAGAATTGCTGAAGTAGAGCTTTAGAAGGTGTGGGATCCACAGTGATAGCGTAGGCAATGCAGGATTGCCTTAGAAACTGTGCAGCTTCCACCAGATGTGGGTATTTGTTGTTGTTAAATTCCAGACAAGCGAGATGATTGTTCTTTGGAAGCTCAGAATCGGAGATGGCGAACTTGACGTTCTTTGAGGCGACAAGTGCAGATTGAGACATTCTGAATGATGAGTAGATAAACGAGTAGAAGAAAGGTTTTTAGTCTTATAATAAAGAAGATTTGCTAGTTTCTATTTGAGGAAAGAAACGTAGGAAATCAACATATTTGTAGAGGAAACCAGTTTATCTTAGAACAAGATTTAAGAACAAGAAGAAAAACCAAAGATTTTGAATAGAGAAAATCAAAGTAAAATGGTTTTTAAAGAATAAAATCAAAAATGAAAATGATTTTATGAATGAGATTTGAGAAAAGAATAAGAAGAAGATCAAGAATAACCTGTTGATCTTTGAGGTTGAAGATGCAAATGCTTGAGAATTGCTAGAATGCTTGAGAGAGTATTCTTGCTTTGAAAGTATTTCCAGAAAGCGTAAATTGATAAGAATGGAAAAACATTCTTTTTATATGTGAGAGAGAGAGTGTGTGTGTGTGTGAAGCGGGAAAACAAATGCATCATGACATGGACACGTCCCACGAAGTTGATTGGATGGAAGGGCAACGGACGAACGTGTCAGAAAAAGGCATGTCGTGGATTGTCGGTTCAAATGACCTCATAGAGTAGAGACTGTTCATTTTATCACTGAATTTATCACTGAAGAAAAAAACCAGCGATTGATTTTCTTTTTGAAAATATCCCTGATGGAAAAGATAGGGATAGATTTTCTTTTTAAGGATCATTGACCAGAAATATCAGTGATTAATGTATTTTTCAAAAAGCTTTTAATCATTTGAAGAAAGTTTAGTGATTAAAGTTTATATTTTAAAAAACATCTTAACTGAGTTAAGATTCAGTTGAAGGGATGGAGAGAACATACCTGAGAGTCAGAAGGTTTATCAGAGAGAATGATGAAAGGGGAACTTTTGATTACTGACACAATACATGAACGCTGAAGAATTATTCTTCAAGGTTCAGCATTCCAAGCTCACTATGAGAAAGTTGAACCTTGTCTCATCAAGAGGTTTGGTGAATAGATCAGTAAGCTGAAAGTCGGTAGGGATAAAATGAAGTTCAATATCACCATTTATCACATGATCTCTGATAAAGTGATATCTGATCTCAATGTGTTTCGTCTTTGAATGTAGCACTGGATTATTTGCTATAGCGATAGCACTAGTGCTGTCGCAATAGATAGGAATCTTTGACAGCTGAAGGTCATAATCTAATAGTTGATTACTCATCCACAAGATTTGAGAACAACAGCTTCCAGCGGCTACGTATTCAGCTTCAGCTGTGGAAGTGGACACATAATTTTGCTTCTTGCTTGTCCAGCTTACTAGCTTTCCTCCCAGGAGTTGACATCCACCAGTGGTACTCTTTCTGTCGAGTTTACAGCCTGCAAAATCACTATCAGAATAACCAGTTAGATCGAACCCTGAGTCTTTGGGATACCAAAGACCGAGGTTAGGAGTTCCTTTCAGATATCTGAAAATTCACTTCACAGCGATCAGATGGGATTCCTTCGGTTCAGATTGATAGCGTGCACATAAACAAGTAGAGTACATGATGTCAGGTCGGCTCGCTGTAAGATACAGCAGGGAGCCTATCATTCCTCTATAGGCAGTGACATTAACAAGTTTTCCAGAAGGATCTTTGTTAAGTGTCAGGGGTGGTGCCATAGGAGTTTTCATCGCTGAAGTTTGTGTGAGATCAAACTTCTTCAGCATATCTTTAACATACTTACCTTGGCAGATAAAAGTACCTTTGTCAGATTGTTTAATCTGAAGACCAAGAAAATATGTCAGCTCACTCATCATACTCATTTTATATTCTTTCTTCATTCTTTCCGCGAAGCGAGTACACAGAGATGGGTTAGTAGAACCAAATATTATGTCATCAACATATATTTGTACAAGAATTATATGACCTTTTATCTTTCTAAAAAATAACGTATTATCAATTTTGCCACGTTCAAAATTTTCAAAGATAAGAAAAGATGAGAGAGTCTCATACCAAGCATGAGGGGCTTGTTTTAGACCATAGAGAGCCTTATCCAATTTATAAACATAATTTGGATACTTAGGGTCATAAAACCCTGGTGGTTGTTCTACATAGACTTCTTCATTCAGCTTTCCATTTAGGAACGCTGATTTTACGTCCATTTGATAAACGATGAAGTCTTTATAGACTGCATAAGCTAAGAATAGTCGAATTGCTTCGAGCCTGGCCACAGGGGCAAAGGTTTCATCATAGTCTATGCCTTCCTCTTGTCTGTATCCCTGAGCAACAAGTCGAGCCTTGTTGCGGGTTACAGTTCCATGTTCATCTAACTTGTTTCTAAACACCCATTTGGTGCCTATTACAGTTTTATCAGATGGTCTAGGAACGAGATTCCAAACTTTGTTTCGAGAAAATTCAGTCAGCTCTTCTTGTATAGCGCTGACCCAGTTTGTATCTCTGAGGGCATCATCAGTCTTTTTTGGTTCTATTAAAGAGAGAAAACTTACACAGAGACAGATATTACCTGAGCTTCGTCGTGTCTGAATACCTGCTTCGAGATCAGCAAGAATTTGATCTATTGGGTGATCTTTGGTCCATCGCTGAGCAGGAGCATGATTGCTTAACTCAGAGGTTGGATCAACAATTGGAATGTTTACTGATGATGACGTTTGAGGTTCATCAGCGATTAACTGTTGAGTAGATTCACTAGAGAGGTTTTCAGACGAAGGCAGATTTGATGGTAGTAGTGTGTTTAGAGGTTATGCTGAGACCCATGAGGTGGATTCAACGTTAGGATGTATAATGTTCGGATCATCATCAGCGGTTGGAGGATCAGAATGCTGATGGTTTGAGAAGAAAGGTTCTGTTTCTCTGTAGTGAGAAAGCATCCAAGCATTTAATTCTTCATTGCCAGCGATTGGTTTAGAGTTCGCTGAGCGAGTTTCATCAAAAGTGACGTGAATTGTTTCTTCTACGGTTTGTCTTCTCTTGTTGAAGACTCTGTAGGCTTTAGAGATGGAGGAATATCCTAAAAATATTCCATCATCAGCTTTTGGGTCGAACTTTCCAAGTTGATCTCTGTTGTTTAAGATAAAGCACTGACAACCAAAGATATGAAGAAAGCTGATAGAAGGCTTCCTTCCAAGAAAAAGTTCATAAGTTGTCTTCCCAAATCGCTTTATTATCAACGATCTGTTTTGAGTAAAACATGCAGTGTTTACAGCTTCTGCCCAAAATTGAGTAGGGAGATGAGAATCGTTGAGCATTGATCTAGCAGCTTCTATGATCGTTCTGTTTCTTCTTTCAGCGACTCCGTTTTGCTGAGGTGTTCTTACTAAAGAGAAGATGTGAGAGATTCCCTTTTTCTCAAAGAAATTGTTCAGGGAACTATTTTTGAATTCAGTTACATGATCACTTCTTATTGAACGAACAGTAAGATTGTTCAACACTTCCATCTTTTTAACAAAAGATATTAGTTCTTCTGGAGTATCATTCTTACAGCGAAGAAAGATAACCCAGGTGTAGCGAGAATATTCATCTACAATGACAAGCGTATATTTATTTCCAGCTATTGATTGGATGTTGACAGGGCCAAACAGATCCATATGCAAGAGCTGAAGAGGACTTGTCACTGAGGAAACTTGTTTCAACTTGAAACTAGCTTTTGTTTGTTTTCCTTTTTCACATGCTGAGCAGAGAGATTCTTTAGCATATGAGTGCTAAGGAAGACCAGAAACCAGTTCCTTAGATGAGAGAGAATTCAGGGTTTTGAAGTTTAGATGAGAGAGCCTTTTATGCCATAGCCAATTGACATCAGAAGAGGCCTTAGAGAGAAAACATAAGTTTTCAGTGATAGTAGAGTCCATATCTATTACATAGACATTTTCTCTGCGATAACCACTGAGAGCAAGTTTTCCTTTTTCATCTACCACTGAACATGCTTTCTTAGAAAAGCGAACTTCGTAGTCTTTGTCACATAGCTGACTGATGCTTAGAAGGTTGTGCTTCAATCCATCTACATAAGCGACTCTTCGAAAGGTAGTTGTCCCATTGCTGAGGACACCAAACCCTCGGGTAAATCCTTTTCCATTTCCACCAAAGGTCACAGAGGGACCTTTTTCATCATTGTATTTAGTGAGCAGGTCTCTTTGTCCAGTCATATGACGAGAACATCCACTATCGAGATACCAGATGCCCTTTGATTCCTACACACATAAGGAAGATTAAGCGTTGTTTGGTACCCACTTTTCTATGGGTCCTTCAGAGTTAGTGGATAAAGAAGATTCAGCAGTCTTCACAGCTGATGAAGATTCAACCTCAGTGGTAATCTTTACTTTGGTTAATTTCTTAACCTTAGTGGTATTTTTCACCTTGGTTGATTTTTCAACTTTGGTGACTTTCTTAGCTTTAGAGGCATTTTTCTTCACTTTAGCTGTTTTATCAGCTTTGGTGGCATTTGGACATTTACTTGCAATATGGTCAGTAAAACCACAGTGATAACATTTTCTGTATTTGAAAATGATTTTAGGACCAGAAGTAGAAGGTTTTGAAAGTTTAAGATGAGGAGGGCCAGGTCCGAGAAAGCTTTTCTCATGAGATATGGGAGGAATTTTCATTTATCCAGATCTCGTTGGTCTAAGGTCAATCTTTAGCTTTGGAGGACAGAGATCAAAAATTTCTATCACAGAGCTAGAGGATTGCTTAGCTGAAGGTTTAGAAGGAACTTTCAGCTTTGCTTTCCTAGTTGCCTTCTAAGGAAGGAGAATGGACTTTCCTTTATCCGTAGACTTAGTGTCTTTGGATTTTTCCTCAGATATGGGATTTGAAGAAGAACAGTGATAGAATTGATTATAAGAAGTGTCAAAGAAAGATGTGACAAAAGTTCCAAACTTAAGCGAGGAACTTTCTTCTTTAGGATCATCCTGTGGTGTCCAAAAACCAAGACCAGTTTTATCACTTTCAGGAGTTTGAGCATTTATTATCTCAGAGATCTTTGTTGATGATTTGCACCATTTTTCAACATGAGCCTTTTCTGCTTTTAGAGCAGCGATGGCTTGTTCGCGTTCAATGCTGATGATTTCATTTATAATGACTTGATCTTTCAACTTTTCTTCTAAAAGATTTAGTTCACTGATTTTTTCATGACATTTCTCTAGCTCTTGAGTTAAATGTACATTTTTATTTTCAGCTTGAGTTTTGTCGTTTAGAGCATTATAAAGGTCAATCGTCAGCACATCAACAGCGCGACTTCTCTCAGCTTCAGGCAGAGAGGGGTTTGTAGAGATAGATACCTGAGATGATATGTAGCTCATAGAAGGTTCAGATGGTTCTTCTACTTCTTCTTTAATCTCAGCCATGAGGCAAAGATTAGCGACTTCTTCTTCATCAGAGCTTGATTTTTCTGATTCAGCCCAGTCATGTTCTTCAGCGATGAGACCTTTACCTTTTCGCTTGTAGCTTTTCAGTTTTTGATATTTATTCTTCAGCTTTAGGTACTTGTCATCACTGGATCTTCTTGAGGTAGAAGGTTTGAAGACCTTTTTAGACCTGCACTCACTAGCAAAATGTCCAATCTTTTCGCAGTTATAGCAAGTGGCAGTAGCCTTATCAATCGGAGTTGATTTTGGCTTTTCAGTAAGAGAGAGAGGTTTACTTCTTCGGAAGTTGCTCTTTCTTGCAAATCTCTTAAAAGAGTTTGTCAAGAGTGCTAAGGACTCATCAAATTCTGAAAGATCAGGGTCTGATAGATCCTCAGATTCAGAATCTAACTCAGTGATGGTGAGAGTAGATCGCTGAGATGGAATTATCTCTGAAGAGACTAAAGCAACAGGAGTGTTTTTGGAGTCTTTAGAATCTTTTACAAGATTCTTCTTCAGGAGATTAGATTGCTCATAGTTGAGCAATATTCCATACAAAGTGCTTAGAGAGAGAGTATGTAAGTCTTTTGTCAGCTTAAGACATATTGAATAACTGTCCCAGCTTTCAGGAAGACTTTCCAAGAATTTTGTTAGGACCTCAGAATTAGAATAGGTCCTACCAACAGTTCTTAGTTCAATGATTAGGCAGTTAAACCGCTGATGAACGTCAGAAAGAGATTCATTCTTACGAGCGATAAAACTTTCATATTGTCTTACCAAGTTAATATTTCGAGTATCTTGGATTTCAGTGGTGCCCTCATATTGAACACATATGGTTTCCCACATTTCTTTAGAAGTTTTCAGATGCATGATGGAATGGAAAACTTAATCAGGCAGAGCCATTGAGATAATGGTCTTTGCTCTTGCATCTATGTCTACCTTCTTTTTATCTTCATCACTCCACTGTCTTATTTCCTTAACGACATATCGTTCAGGGACAACTTCAGTGGTGGCAGTAGTGGGAACCGCAACTATAATTCTAACAGGTTCATAGGTATATATTCAGGTATAGTAGGATCCACACCTTCAAGAAATAGCATCATTCGATTTTTCTATAGAGAAAAGTTATCTCTGCTAAATCGAGGAGGTTTAGAAAGTGAACCGTTATCATAGTAGTTTGTGTTTGTGTTTAGTGCCATTTTAGAATAGCAAGGAAGAGTATACAGCAAGATCTTGTTTATTAGATTAAACAAACTGCTCTGATACCACTTGTTGGTCCCGAAGGTGCTTAACAAGTTTGTAGAAGGGGGGGTGGGGTTGAATACAAACACAGAAATTAAAGTTTAATAAATTGTTTATTGATAAATCAAATACAATTTACAAGTTTGTTGCGGAATAAGATTAAGACAGACTCAATCTAAACAAACTTAAGAAACACTAAGATGGTTGCACTAGAAATTCAGAGAATGGGGGTTTTAGAGATATAGAAAGCAAGGGTTTCTATATGATTTCAAGGAATTTAGCACCCTTTTTAGATGAAAGGGTGAACGTCCTATTTATACCCTTTGCATTAAATGCATGGCAGGGCACTTTACACGTGTCGTTCACTGATTGGCTTTGGGAGTCTGACTTTTGGGAGACATGCTTTCGGCCGGGTCATGAACAGTGTAGATGACAGAGTTGTTGTACGAATGGTTGCAGAGACATGTCCGTTCTGACCCATTGTACTAGGTTGTGCAAGGATAGACAAAAGGAAACTTAAGGCATAAGCTTTGTGATCGATTGATCGCTGAGTATCTCTTCTTTCAGAGATAAAGAAGTTCAGCTATCGCTGAAGCTTTTCCTCATGTTCCTTCGCGTATATGTAGAGTTGTCTTTGCTTCACTGATATCTGCATCAGGTCACTAGTAAACTTCTCTTTGTTCAGTAACTTCGTCTTCGATTCAGCTGTGAACATATGTTGACGCGATACTTGTCTTCAGGGATTACGTTGGCTGTTTACTTCAGAAACTATCAGTGATAACTGAACAGACTCAGTCTGATCACTGATAGTGAAACACTAATACATAGAAATGTTTATGAGAGAGACTATCAGCGATAACTGAACAGACTCAGTCTGATCGCTGATGTTGAAACACTAATACATATTAAAACGTAATTTTCACTAAGTATAGAAGAGGGTCGTTATCAAATCACTGAGAGAGTTTGGATCAACAGTAGACCACAACTTGAAGCTTATAAGGAGCTCACAAGCCCCATTTTCTATCCATGTGGGAATGAGACGAGTTGTTACAAACTTCCCACTTTAAACTCCTGACATCCTCATCAAGCCTATAAACAGGCCTTTGAGGACTAGGGGTGCTCATGGGTTGGGTTGATCGGGTTGAAGACATTTTCAACCAAACCTAACCCAAACAAAAGTGCAACCCAACTCGTTCGGGTTGGGCGGATTGTGTTTAAACAAAGTAAAAACAATATTGAAAACATAAAAATAAGGAAAATTTTCTTTGAAATACGATCCATCATTCAAGAGAATATACGAGTGCATCAAATATTTTAGTATTATTTATAACTTTCCAATAATGTCCTCTTATAAGTTCCGTTGCTCGTTATTGCCGACTTGTATTTAGTAACTTATACATATTAAAGGGAAATATAAATAATTTTAGTGAAGTAGCCAAAATGTTTATTGAGTTATCGGGTTGGTCGGGTTACTTTGAGCCTAACCCAATATCAACCAAATAAATTCGGGTTGTCCTAATTTTGTATCGATTATATGTCGGGTTACCTCAGGTTGAGTTTTTTCCGGGTTGGTCGGGTTGGGTTGATCGAGTTGGTCGATTTTTTGAGCACCCCTATTGAGGACTCAACATACCCGATGAGGTTTGCCCCATCATCCCGATGGTACAAGGATCGACTCTAATACCATTTGTAACATCTCAAGCTAACTGTAAAAGATATTATCCGTTTTGTTCACACCTTGACTCACTGTTTTAATACGTGTCTGATAGAATAGGTATTCAGCCTCTTATAAGGCAACCTTAGTTCTCCTCTTCAATCAATGTTGGATCTTACTGTTGAGGCCCCTTTTTACCTTCTATTTTGGCCTAATCTATATCTTGCATATAGACGTTATTTTTCATTAGTTTACAATAAATTAATGCCTTTAAAAAACATCGATTTGGGCTTTGTAATTTTTATATAAGGACGAGACTATCAATACATCATATTAGTAAAACCAAACATTTAGTATAAATTTGAAATTTGAAATTTGAAATTTGAAATTTGAAATTTGAAATTTGAAATTTGAAATTTGAAAAAGTAAAATCTTCGTATTAAAAATACAAAAAATGAAACTTAAAATATTGTGGGGTTTTGGTATAAAATAAAGTCTACCCTTCGAGCATTGAGAGTGGTACCAAGTGTAATAATAGTAGTACCTACAATCATCTTTTAAGTAAAATAATAGACATGATAAGGAAGCACTTGTCAATGCTTTGCCATATTTATTATGAATAAGAGAAAAAGAATGTGTGATGTTTAACTCTAATTAATTACATAATTAAATCATTTTGTCAATTTTCATGTTCAGTGGTGGGTCCATGAATTCTTTGAATGAATGCACCTTTAAGATAAATCTGTTAGGCATAAAATCCCAATCACAACAAGCTAATTACTCAAAATATGTATAATAAGCTCAAGAACTAGAGAGAGAAAGTCTAGAGAGAGAAAGTAGATCTTGTATTCCACACACTCTAGATTATTATAAACAATGCATTCTCTAGAACTCTACTTCAAGATTACAAACACAAACCATATATATATATATATATATATATATATATATATATATATATACTACCAAATCTAACAAAGCCTTAACTACTAAGGAAAGTAAAACATACTTTGACTAACTATTACAAGGTCAATATTGACTTTTACACATTTAACTTTCCTATTAAATATTGGATACAATATTTAGACTTAACAATCTCCCCCTTTGTATTCAAGATTTAATAAAAATTTGATGCAGATCTTCAACTCTTAATTCTTCATCTTTTATCTCTTGAATCTTCCAAAAACTTTGCTCTTTTGCAGCTTTTGAAGAATCTTGGAAAGTCTTTTTAATCTTTGAAGCTTTGGAAAGTCAACATGCCTTGAACAAGAATCGAAAAACTTTGAAACTTCTTTGAAACATGAATCTTCATCTCTGAAAAATCTTTCGTCTTCAAACAAAATTGTATCTTCATCACTTTGATCACTGAATCGTCTTCGGAAGAACAAACCTTCTTGAAACTTGAAATTCTTTATCAGAAACTTTTGACTTTGAATCAGTCTTTGAAACAGCAGCGGAAACATTTTGAATTTAAGGCTTGAACTTTGAAATTGACTCTTTATAAATCTCCCCCTTTTTGATGATGTGAGCATCATTATCATCAAAATATCATCAATTTCAGCATAGGCTTTGATTTCCCCCTTTGTGAACAACAAACAATCTCCCCTTGATATTGTTGTACTTTTGATCTGAAGAGCCGAATCATGAACAGTATATATCCGAATCTTTTCAAATTCAGACATAATGAGCGTGTAACCCTGATTCAACGAATGAAACAGTTAGAAATGTCTGTCAGTAACACAAAGTTACTGTGTACAACAGATGTACAATGTAAGGAGCTGGTTTGATGATGACTCCCAAGGACTTCCATTCAATCATTGAATAACACAAGGTAATTCTATGAATGTTCTTACAGAAAAACAGATTTTCTGTGTGCTCGTGCTTGTGTATGAAAGAATTAGCACAATGATTGTGTTTCATAAAGTCTCAATATATGTAAATCACTGAGACAGCAATGATAATACACGGACTCAATGTGCATGAGAAAGGGTGCGAAGGTGGGGCAACTTTCCTTCTTTTTCAGTATCAGTATCTTCCAAGAGAAGATCCGATAGATTATATGTTGTTTCCCCAGAAAATGTGAAACATTCTCTTTTTAAGAAAAGAATGAGTAGCTGGTGGGGTTGTATACAAGAGATGGCATGGGCTATTTGCCTATTTCAATGATGGTCACCAAAGAAATGTGAACCAATCAGTAATGTGGCTGCCCGGCTCAGAAAGATGTTTGGTGCAGAGTTCTGATATTCTTTTAACTCTGTTTTCACACCCTCTTTCTTTTAAACATATAAGCTCACATCTAACCAATATCTCATTTCCATTTTACCTCTGCTCATTCCCACACTCAATTCTTTTAGATCCTTCTCCCCTCAATCACTCAAAGGATTTCTTCCAGGGTAGGAAACACTGGTTATCGTGAATTCATGGAAGATCTATTAAGCACTCACACTGAATCCCATGTTCCTAAAAGTACATGCTTATCAATGATTTTCTTGACATGTAAAGCACAAGAAATCATATGTCAGTGTATGTATTCTCATCAAAAATCATATATGAAATTTGAGCATTTGAACTTTGAAGATTTCTCAAAACAAGAATATTGAATGAATGAAATGAAGTCAAGAGAATTGTTTTGAGAATCTGACAATGAATTAAATAGATCAAATCAAATGGTTCGGGTATCAAAGAATTGGATATTTGTTTATATGAACAAATATAAACAATTTATCAATGAAATCACAAATATGTAAAAGATGAATGATGCTCAACAACTTTGAATTTCAAACGGGGGTATTACCATCGAAAAATTGTTTGAATTTGAAACATGGTAATAACAATTTCAAATAAAATACCGAACCGGTGTGTATGAATACTTGACAGTATATGGACAAGATAATACACAAGTATTGATCTTTGGAAACACACGGTCAGTTAAACAATAAGCTCAAAATTGAAAAACATTTAAAAGCACACATCTAAATTCATGAAATCTTTTGAGAATAAGAAGTGGTTTGAACATTTCAGAAATTGTTTTTCATGTTCGAAAGTTGTTCTTCTTTCAAACAATCAGAGATCTAGGATCAGAAGATTTTTACCTTTTCAGCTCCCTCTCAAATCATGATAATATGATTTATGTCTTTTTAGCTCCCCCTGGATATTAGCATAATATCCTTCTTTGATCATTGATGAACGGGTCCTGATCTGTCATGTGATCAGAAGCCACTTTATTCATATTATTTATTTAAAAAATAAAAGACAGAAAGCAGTAAAACGGTTTTCTAGAATGAGTTCTGATCTGAAATAATCAGAAGTCATCACCTTTACTCCCCCTTAAATTAAGCATCTGAAATATGTCAGTTAAAACAGGATAGAGATCAAACACTCCCTTTGAATTGTTAGACCATCAATATCAGAAAAGTCTAGCAAAGAAAAAGTTTAGGATAGAGATCAGATCAATTCACTCGGGATGAAGACCATCAATATCCATCGGATGCAAGCATACAGGAGTAAGGTCTTTTTGATCTATGAGGTACGGGTCCTAAGTTGTTTTGCTTAGAAGCCATATTATTGACATTGAGGTGCGGGTCTTGAACTGTGTTATTCAAGAGCCATTTTGACATTGAAGTCCGGGTCTTGAGCTGATTTACTCAAGAGCCATTATCTTTCTTACTCCCCCTTGGATTGAGGTGCCTGCAACACAGATTCAGGTTTCGATTTTGGTACCCACTGGTATTTGGGTCCAGAAATGTTAGTTGCAGTGCGTGTGGGGGATATAGAGTAAGATCCATACCAGTAATGATCATTTGTTTTATGAAAATGATCATGTGTACAACAAATAGAACAATAAAATTTCTTACCGTTAGGTGCTTTATTCTTCTTTGCTTTGTGTACATGTACACATGATTTCTTCTCTTTCAGCTCATTTTCCTTATCATCTTTGACTGGTTTCTTTTGCCAAACCAGTTTCTCTTTCTTGAAACTTTTCTTAGGATAAGTATCTGAACCATCTAAAAATTCATCATAGAAAAGGTTAATGCGATGAATCTGATTAAAGAATTTGACTGACCTTTGTGAAGAGATAAAATTCTGACTTGAACTTGAAACAGATTTTTCAAGTTCTTTGATCTTTGATGCAAAGTTATCTTTTTCTATCACCAGCTAGTCAATCTTCTTTGAAAGTTCAGATTTCGTCTTTTGCTCTTTTAGCGCAGAAGCAGACAGTTCAGACAACTTTGAGGTCAGCTTCTTAATTTCATTTTCAAAAATAGATCTTTCTTCCTCAAATCCTTTTTCTGACTCATTTCTCTGGCCGGATAACTCATTGAAGACTCCTAAATTCTTGTTTTTTATGGCCTTCTTCTCTTTTTCAAACTTCTCTCTTTCTAAAATCAGTACTTTCTCGAAATCGGAGATTTGTTGAGAAAGTTTTAAGCCTTTAAGATCCAACGACTTTTTCTCTTCAAAGCACTTCTTTGAGAAATCTGAGAACTTCTTTGAAAAACCTTTCTTTTCGCTCTCAAAATTAGCTTTATCTTCAGTAAACTTTTGCTTCAAATCAGATATAGTCTTTCTAAGCTCAGCATTCTCAGATTCCAATTTCTTAACTTTCAGCTCATTGCTCTCAACAGAGATTGTCTGCTTAATTTTATTTTCCAACTCAGAAATCTTTCCTTTTAGATCTGACACAGCTGTTGGCCCTATCATCATCCATTCAAGATAGTCCCATATCTCCTTTCCTGTTGATTTGTACAAATCTTTTCCTGTCAACTGATATGTATCTATGTGACCTTTAATCTCATGACGAATACTATTCAACAGTAAAGTTCGAGCCATATTATCAACATTCTTTCTTTTCTCTCGATCCTCAGTACAATCTTCTGTTGGAGTATGAGGTGTCATCTCTCCTTCAGTCAATGACAATCTGATATAACAACTCAGCTCATTTGTATCTACAAATTTGAGAAAATCAGCTTTCCACTGCTCGTATCTTCCTCTGAGCAAAATTGGTGAACTCATCTCTCTCTCAGAAAATATTGAATGAGAAAGCAGCTTGATGAGAATGATCGTTCCCAAACTGTATATCAGAAAATCAAAAATCAGATCAAATTGAAATCTTAAAAAAAATATTTCGTGAAAATTGAAATTTGAACAATACTTGATAGTTCGCAATGTAAAAAAAAATATTTCCAAAGATGACAAAAAAAAAAATCAGACTTTTTTTTTAGAGAAAAGAGGTTTGCGTGTGTTGACCAAAACACAAAGCTAGGTGTGCGGGTCCTTGGTGAAACGCATAGCTAAGAATGCGGGTTGTTGAGGAAATGCATAGTGAGGTATGCGGGTCCTTGAGGAAACGCATAGTAGACTTTGTGGGTTGAACTTGATGCGCGAAGAAGAGCTTTGCGGTTCCAACTTGAACCGAAAACCTGAAATTTATGAATGACCCGCAAAATAACATGTATGACACGCAAAGTTTTATGAAGGACACGCAAAGTTTTATGAAGGACACGCAAACCGTGATGAATGAAACGCAAAGTCGAGTTCTTGACAGATTCAAACTTAAATCAATCGAAACCTGCACAATTGATCTCAAGAACCTGTTAGCATCATCGAAAAACAGTTCTAAACACACAAACACAATCAATTTTCGATTAAAACAACAAATCAAAGGAATTCGATCAAAAACAGAGTTCGAACTCGATATTTCCAAAAAACTCAAATTTCGAAAATTGATATCGAAATTGATAGAATTATGAAATGTAATCAGAACAAGAATCAATCCTACATATAAAACGAATCTAATGAATCCATTTTCTTGCATCAAAAACGATTTTTCACATGAAATTCAGATGAACAGTACCCAAACTCGTGTTCTTGAAAAATTTCGAAAATTTCAAATTTTCGATTTTAAAACTTCAGATTTCAATTCAAATCATGATCAATCTTTCCTGAAAAGTTTGGTTCAGCTCTGATACCAATTGTTAAACATAAAATCCAATCACAACAAGCTAATTACTCAAAAATATGACATTAAAGCTCAAGAACTAGAGAGAGAGAATCTAGAGAGAGAAAGTAGATCTTGTATTTCACACACTCTAGATTATTACAAAACAATGCATTCTCTAGAACTCGCCTCTTGTTCGTTACTACAAGATTACAAACACAAACCCTTATATATACTACCAAATCTAACAAAGCCTTAACTACTAAGGAAAGTAAAACATACTTTGACTAACTATTACAAGGTCAATATTGACTTTTACACATTTGACTTTCCTATTAAATCTTGGATACAATATTTAGACTTAACAATCTCCCCCTTTGTATTCAAGATTTAATAAAAATTTGATGCAGATCTTCAACTCTTGATTCTTCATCTTTTGTCTCTTGAATCTTCCAAAAACTTTGCTCTTTTGCAGCTTTTGAAGAATCTTGGAAAGTCTTTTTAATCTTTGAAGCTTTGGAAAGTCAACATGCCTTGAACAAGAATCGAAAAACTTTGAAACTTCTTTGAAACATGAATCTTCATCTCTGAAAAATCTTTCGTCTTCAAACAAAATTGTATCTTCATCACTTTGATCACTGAATCGTCTTCGGAAGAACAAACCTTCTTGAAACTTGAAATTCTTTATCAGAAACTTTTGACTTTGAATCAGTCTTTGAAACAGCAGCGGAAACATTTTGAATTTAAGACTTGAACTTTGAACTCGAACTCGAACTCTGAAATTGAATCTTTATATCGTTCTCCCCCTTTTTGATGATGTGAGCATCAGATCATCAAAATTTCTTCAATTTCAGCTCAGACTTTGATAACCCCTTTGAAACAACCTCCCCTTTGATAAAGTAGATCTCAAAAACAATGCATTCTCTAGAACTCGCCTCTTGTTCGTTACTACAAGATTACAAACACAAACCCTTATATATGCTACCAAATCTAACAAAGCCTTAACTACTAAGGAAAGTAAAACATACTTTGACTAACTATTACAAGGTCAATATTGACTTTTACACATTTGACTTTCCTATTAAATCTTGGATACAATATTTAGACTTAACAAAATCAAATATCCGCAAAATCAATGTTTGACTTGGAGAGAAAATCAACACGGTTTGACCTAGGAAAAAGTCAATTGTATCAATTTGAGGAATAAAATACATTTTTTTTCAATTGGAATCGACTTTCATCTTTAAATTAAGTATATGTTTCCTTGAAAATGAGATAAAAAAAACAACAAATTTTAAGATGAATTGACATTGTAAAGGGAAATCAATCATGAGGAATAAAAAAAATGGGAGAAAACTTGATAAAACCCGACATTGTAGGACTTGAGTTAATGCTCTAGGCGGGGGGTCAGGAGCTTGAAATTAAAAGATAAAAAATAAAATTTCACTTGGAATACGATTCAACCCCATGATTTTTGCATGTAAAGTGTTAATCCAATCATCTCACTCGTGTTTAATTTATATTATTGACTTGGTTTCAAAGGATTTTAGGGCACCCTTAAAAATCAAGCTAGAGTGTTCCTTTCATATGACTAACTTTTTTCCTCTTACAATTATTGAGTGAACTAAAAAATAAGAGCATACTCAGCTCTTAATAGGTTTGTCCCTGCTCGATTGTGTTAAAAAAATAAGAGGAAATTTTGTTAAAATTGAATGTATATTATTTTTGAATTCCTATTTAAAATAATGTATTTTTAAAAGTTGTATTATAATAAATATATTGCGTATTTGATGTAACTAAAATATGCATTACCTTTTTGATATAAGTAAAGGTAATATACTATGACATTGTTTGACAAACTTGCTTATAAGCTAGGTGGTAACTGATAAACTAACTTTTCAAAACGCTACTATGAGTAGCTTATAAGTTAGCTTATGATCATTCAAACATGTACCAGAAAAAAAAAATCTAGCAGCTAGCTTTTTTTTTTAATAAAACATAGCCTATATCTTCGGAAAAAATGGGGGGAGGCATTATACTTTGTAAACAACTTTGTTTTTGGAAAAAAAATATATTATTTTTTTATTTGAAATATCTTGTTATAGACGTTAAAATAAGACATTGGAAAATAGAGTTTTTAAAATAAAAACCAAAACAAAATAAGTATAATTATGAGACTTAAAATCATGTGACGGTACTAGACAGGACAGGACAAGAGGCTAGGACTGGATTGGACAAGACAAATGTATGTCTTGTGTTTCGTACGACTAGGATTGGATAGGAAAGAACTGAACAATGGTTGTAGAGGAAGTTGTTGTAGTGGAGGAAGAGGTCGAAGTGGTCGACAATGGCTGGCGCCTGGCGTTGGCTACCTGGTGGCCGTCAATAGTGGTGGTGGCCATGGTTGGTGGTGATCGATGTTAGTGGAGGTGGTCGAAGATGGTAGTGGTGATGACAATGGTCGATGGTTGTGGAGGTGAGGGAAGAGGTTGTTATAGTGATGGAATCGGTAGAGGTGGCCGACGGTGGTTGGCGGTGGCTACTGGTGGCCGCCGATGGTGGTGATAGTGGTGATGGGTAGTGGTGACCCTTAAGACTAATACCATATTATAATTATATATCAAATTGCGATAGATCAGAAACTTTTAGTTTCTGACACACTTTTGTCCCATGTTGTTCTACCTATTTTGGTAGAACAAGAAAAGACCATTTTTTGTCCCATGTTATCTCACTCTGTCCAGTCATTGTCCCTGTCCCATGTCGCGCCAAACGTGAGACAGAGAATTTTTGTCCTGTCCCATGCCACGTGCAAACGTGAGACAGTGAGTTTTGTCTCGTCATGTTCTGTCCTATCCCCATATACCACATGCAGCCGTAAAACCTTCACAGTTTTTTGTTGTGAATGTTTGGTGTTTTTCGTATATTCACAATGTTTTATTGTGAAATTTCAGTGTTATTTTATGATTTCACTGTCCCACAAAAACAAGTTAATCTCACATGAATCCAACCCTTAATTTTGATGTAATTTTACATGAAACAAATATAACATCTAATCTTAAAGCACACAAACTATCACTCTAGTTGTTCAATGAATTTTATTATAATATGGTTTAAAATTTATTTAGTAAATCTCTCTTCTTCTTTTTTACAAATTTTGTGATATCACTGTTTTCGGTTTTTGAAAAAGTAAAATAGCTAAATGATGTTTTTTATTTTGAGCGATTTAGTCTTTAATAAATAAATCACTCAAATGTAGGGGTGTTCATCGGTTACATTCAATGGATGTGAGGGAAACTGAACTGATCAAATTATTCATTGGATGTTGGATTTTTCCAACTGAACCGATCCAATCATCCATTGGATGTTGGATTTTTTTTATATCCAATGGATGATTGGATCGGTTCGGTTCCATCCATTAGATGTTCTTATTGGATATCCATTGGATCGGATTGGATTAATCTGACATCCAATGGATGATCGGATCAGGTCCATCCAATGTGTTAATTTAATCCAATTTTCTAACAATGAAACAAATTGATTAATCACTTTTAGTTTGTGTTAAAACCAACACAAGTGAGACTAAGAATTCAAAACCAACACAAAACAAATTTAGATTTAAACAAATTGCAAAAAAAAATAATTGGATGATAGTTAGATGGAAAACCGGATGGTAATCGGATTGTTAATTGGATGGGTAAGTGTTGGTCCCGAAGGTGCTTAACAAATTTGTAGAAGGGGGAGGGGGTTGAATACAAATACAGAATTTTAAAGTTTAATAAATTGTTTATTGATAAATCAAATCACAATTTATAAGTTTGTTGCGGAATAAGATTAAGTAAAACCTAATCTAAACAAACTTAAGAATCACTAAGAAGGTTGCACTAGAAATAGAGAATAGAGGATTGGGAGGATATAGAAAACAAAGGTTTCTATATATTTAGAAAGATGAGGGCAACACTCAGATGGAGTGTTGATCTTTCTATTTATACCCTATGCATTAAATGCATGGCAGAGTACTTTACACGTGTACTTCATTGGTTGGTTGCATGAGTCTGACTTTAGGAGACATGTTTTTGGCTGCATGATGAACAATGTAGTTGACAGAGTTGTTGTACAAACTGCTGCAGAGGTATGTCTATTCTGACAATCATACTATGTGTGCAAGGATAAGATAAAAGAGACTTGAGGCATAAGCTAAGTGATCATCAATCGTTGAATATCTCTTCCTTCAGAGATATAAAGAAGTTCAGCTATCGCTGAAGCTTTTCCTCAGGTTTCTTCGCGTGTGTAGACTTGTCTTGGCTTCACTGATATTTGCATCAGATCATGAGTAGACTTGTCTTTGTTCAACAGCTTTGTCTTCGATTCGGCAGTGAACATCTTTTGTCACGAAACTTGTCTTCAGGGATTACGTCTAACTGTTTACATCAGAAATCATCAGCAATACTGAACATACTCGGTATTAAATCATTGATGGTAAAACAAGAATACATATGAATGTTTACAAGAGAGATCATCAATAATAACTGAACAAACTCAGTATTATCGTTGATGGTGAAACACTAATACATAAGATTGAACGTAATTTTCACTAAGTATAGAAAATGGTCATTATCAAATCACTGAGAGAGTATGGATCAATAATCTCCCCCCTATTTGATTATGACAAAGTAACTATGAAGAAAATTACTTTAAAGTCAAAATAACGGATAATCATGACTCATAACATACGCGTCTTAATTACTATTTTGAGGGATCTTTTAAAGTACTGATAGAGTTAAGTACTTCACTGAATTTTCATTAATTCAAAGAAAGAATTACAAGAGAAATGAAAATTATAAGTACAAGTGAAGAACTAACTACTATAAGTCTAACTAACAGATTACAAGAAAAATAATCAATTAGCTATCTAGATAGGATTTCAGGATCTTGATCATGTAATCAGGTACTTCTTCTCCTTTTTACCTTCGATCAGCTGATTCTTGTCTAATGATTGTCTTGATCGGTTCAGCTAAATGGGAGTAGGTACACCATAAGCACAGAAGATCCTTGAGATGAATCAGAGGACAGATAGGGATCTCAGAGACTCTTTGGAATCTGAGCTGACCTTCATCATCGTTGAAGAAGATTCTAAAAGGATTTTTCAAAACTTGTCCTGGAATGAATGGTCCACCAGGAGGCAGGGATAGATCAAGAACTGATAGATCAGGAGGAGGCCCGAAAAGTGCTTCTTTTAAGAATTTGATGGAGGTGTTGTTCTTGATTGCAGCGACATTATCAGAGGAGGAGGAGGAGGAGGCAGGCTTTCTTTTGGTTTGCCTTGTCTTTGGAGGAAGAGCAGAAGGCACCTTTAATACAGCAGTGACTCTGTTGATGAGGAATCCAACGATACCTTCAACATAACCCTTGTAGGTTGATTTCGATTTCTTCAGTGCTTCCTTGAACTCTAACCATTCAACGTAGCCAAAGCTTTCAAGTCTTGATACAAACATGGCCTTTGATCTTCAATCCTCTCTGGTTATCTCCATTGTCACTGAGGTTCGGTCCTTCTTCTTTCTCCCAGAGATGATGACAACTATGATCTTCATTGGGTCAGAACGATAATCAATCTTCTGTTTGCACCATTCAAGTGTTTTATCGTTGACCTCTTTTTCTTTTAAGCGCTCCTCTTCAATCTCTTTTAGCAAGGCAGATTGAACCTTCCCTGGATTTTTCTTCATCTTGTCATCTTTGAAAAGAGATGAATGAACCTCAAGATCTAGATTAGCGTCTTTTTGGCATTCAGCAATCAGCTTCTCAGCTCTGACAGATTCTTCGATTTCAGCTTGGGTCAGGAAGTCAAGCTCTTTAGATGAGGATTGAAGAGGGATCTTTAGCCGCTAACTCTCTAGGTGAGAGATCATCTCTGTTCTTTTGTTGAGTTCATCCTTTGACCATTGAGCTGGTCTAGAGGGCCTTCCTGGATGGAGCAGGGCTTCATCTTTTTCTTCTTCTAGTTCATCAACCTCATTAAAGGAGGTTGGGATTATTTGTTCTTCAGCTAATTGAGTTGGGATTATTTGAAGTGAAGTCCCCTTAAGCACGGGAGAGAATAGTCTGATCAGAAAGAAAAAGAAGTTAGTGTATATATATGAGGAAGAGGGAGATAAAGGATAGTAAAAGATAGGGGTTTGGTAGGAAAATAAGGAGAGAGGGATAATGGATAGACATACCTGAGAAGAATGCTCCCCCTCGGGTGGTGACAGTAGCTTCAGGTTTCCTTCGGCAACGATCCCTTTTTGCTTGCCTTTAGATGAGGAATCTGAGCACTGTCCTTTTGTTGTCTCCCCCCTGCTTCATTTATAGCAATGCCTTTTTGGGTTGTTGATGAGACGTTTGGGGCTGAGAACCAAAGAGAATGATCTTATTCATCATCATCGTCATCGTCATCAGCAACATTGCTATTCCCTTGATCAGCGAGATCAAGTTCTTCTTAATCTTCTTCTTCCTCCTCGTCATCTTCTTCTTCATTATATACAACAAAGGAAGAAGAGGGAGGAGCTTGATCCTTTGTCGTTGAATCCTCAGCGATCTCCCCCTCAACTTGAGATGGAGATTCCTCTGTTTCCTGAACCTCAGTTGCATTTAAATTGTTTGATCTATCCCCCTCTTTGTCATTATCAGCATGGGGGAGTTCAACAACGTCAGTTACAGCCTCAGCAGCAGGCTTAGAACGGGCATCAGCCTCCAATCTTTCCAGACGACCTTCAATATCTGGGATCTCTAAAGTGGCCTAATGAATAAATTCAACGGCGATATTGAGCGAAGTACGATCATTTTCAGTAAAGGAAGGCGTCGGAGTAAGAGTTGGTTCATTCATCCTTGTCAGCGCCTGAGTCAGCAAGTCCGTAAATGAGTCAATCTTGGAAGAAAGACCCCTAACTTCAGTTGTGAGAGTTCCAATGCATCCTTGCAAGACCTGAATCTGTTTGTGATTTGCCACCAAGTACTCCTTGATTTTTGTAGCCTCTTCTTGAAGAGCAGTTACTTGAGAAGCTTCAACCTTGGAGGTAGAAGCAGCGGTGAGTCTTTGCAGCTCCTCACCAGCGTGGTTGACAGCTCTGGTGGTGATGTTGACGGAGGTGGAGAGAGAGTCCACCTTGTCAGTGAGTTTATTGACGTTGGCGTCAACAGTTCCCAAAGTAGGACCTGAAACAAAAGTTAGTGGTTGAGCAAAAGGATGCTCAGGCTTATATGAAGAGGTGGGAGAAGTGTATATGGGTTTAGGAATACCTGATAGATCAAACATATTAAAAAATTGCATGTCTCCTTCAAAGTTTGGAGGAGTTGTTTGAGTACCAGGTCCTATGGACGCAGCGGTATGAGGTTGCTACGAAATGTTGAGAGGGTTAATGACCAAAAAAATAGTAGAAGGAGTAATGGGGATAGAAGTAGAGAGAACACTTGTGATAGTGGAAATTACCTCAGTTGGTGGGTCTTGAGGAACTAAGAAAAATGGGGTTGTCACCGGTGTGGTGGCAGCGATTGGCATCACTGACACGGTTGAAGTGGTAGCTGACGTGGAGGAGCGACCCACAAATTCATCCAAAGTAGTTTGTTAAGAAACTACTTCAGGTAAGTTTCCAGAGGGGGTTGACTCCTTGGTCTTTTTGGCCTTTTTAGCAGGGCCAGAGAGAACAGTAGATTGTCACTTAGAAGTGGTTGTAGCGGCAGGGGTAGCAGAAGAAGTAACCTCCTGCGTGGCCGTTGAAGTCAAAGAGTAGAGGGAGAGACGAGAGTGTAGAGTAGAGAGACTTACCTCGTTTTCTGCGGGTTTGATTTCCAGCGCTCATTGGCCAACCCTTGAGAAAGTACCATCATTTGAGGTGGGTACTTCTCAGCTAGGAGAAAATGAAGATAGGCACAGATGAAACGAACGTAGGGAATCTTGGGATCCCTTTCAGACTTCTCGATCTTTGACAGGAGATCGTCAAAGATCGCTCCGGCATAATCAAAGTGCTTTCCAGCAAGCACTGAATATCCCATATGTAGCTGCATTTTGCTGACCTGGTCCAGCGATCCTATCTTGCCACTCATACTCTGAATGATATGAGTGAACATGTAGTTGATTTGTGAAGGCATGTTTGCCTTCTGAATCTTAGTCAGCTTCTTGTTGGGAATCTGGGAGCGAGGCTTGTTGTCCCATGTGTATTCCATGTCATCCAGAAAGCGGATGAGTTCATCATCAGTGGGAAGAGAGTCGAAACCAGCGGTGGTCTTGGCAGGGAATCGAAGAGCCTTGTGTATACCAAATGCAGTAAGATTTCCGGTGCCATGTTCAGTCTTGAAGGAGATGGCAGGGACCACTTCACCTTTCTTGTTGGTCACGGAGCTCTTATCCGCAGTAAACCAGAATTGCTGAAGTAATGTTTTAGATGGCTTGGGGTCAACAGTGAGAGCATATGATATGCAGGATTGTTTCAGAAATGCAGCAGCTTCCACCAGATGTGGGTATTTGTCAGCTTCAAAGTCCAAGCGAGCCAGGTGGTTGTTCTTGGGGATTTCAGAGTCAGTAATTGCGAACTTGACATTCTTGGAAGCAATAAGTGTAGCTTTGGCCATTTCTGAGAGTAGAGAAAAGTATAATAGAGGAAAGGGTTTAGAGTCTAAAAACAAAGAAAATATTTTACCAGTTTCCCTTTTTAGAAGGAAATATAGAAAAATGAAGTGTTTTTAGAGAATAACAGTGTTCTTTATGAAAAGAAATAACAGTCTAAAAAACCAAATGTTTTAGATCAAGTTAAAATCAAAAGAAATGATTTTAACGCAAGAAACACTTTTAAATCCAGAATAAGAGGATATTTAGGACTTAAGAGTGTTTGTAAGAGTAAAGAATGGGAAGAACAAAAACCTGATGATCTTGAAGATTTGAAGATTTGTGAGTTTTTGTCTGCTTGAATGCCTTGAATTCTTTTTCTTGCCTTAGAAGTTTTTGTGAGCGTAAAAGATAAGAATTGAAAAGGGCATTCCTTATATATGAGGAGAAAGAAAGGAATGAGGTGGGAAAACAAATGCTCATCATGACATGGACACGTCCCACGAAGTTAATTTGATAGAAGTGCAA
Source organism: Arctium lappa (assembly GCA_023525745.1). NCBI lineage: Eukaryota > Viridiplantae > Streptophyta > Magnoliopsida > Asterales > Asteraceae > Arctium > Arctium lappa. The sequence goes on along the minus strand of CM042048.1, from coordinate 20,092,139 downwards.
CGGACGAACGTGTCAGGAAAAAGGTATGTCATGGATTGTCGGTTCAAATGACGTCATAGGAGAGAGAGAAAAAATTGTTTCATTTTCCTTTTTGAAAGTATCTTTGAAGAAAATTCAGAGATAAAAAATCGTTTCATTTTCCTTTTAAAAAAATCATTGATAAGAATTTGTCAGTGATAAGTTTTATTTTCAAAAAGTTTTTAACCACTTGAGGAGAGTGAGTGATTTGGATTTGATTTTTGAAAAACTTACTGAATATCATTCAGTGATAGAGAATGAGGGAACATACCTAAGAGTCAGAGATATTTAGGCAGAGAGCAGATTGTTAGAACATATTTTATGTTCTATTTAGAAGTTTTATAAAGTAATCAACATTATTGTATTGGGCCTTGTATTGGGTTTGGGCTTAATTGTATACAAGGGAGTATGGGGTATAAATAGGAATCATGTAATAGATTTTAGGCTAACTTTTCATTTTGTGTAATTCTCAATCAGTAACCATGTAGACATACGACTAGAGTTTTCTCTCTAGTGTAGTTTACATTTTCATTGAATAATACTACTGATTTCTATCCCTAATCTCCTTGTTTATCTTCTCAATCAATACCAATCATGATCTCAAATGGACCTATCAAGTGGTATCAGAGCTAAACAGAAATATCTTTTTCTGCACGATCGAGACTGATTGGTTTTTGTAGAACAGTCATTAAAATTTCGATTTATGTGATTTGTAGTGAAATTGATTGTTCTTTGTCGTTTAATTGACTCAGTGGTTATAGTATACCATTATTGAGTCATTTTCTTGTATCAATTTCATTCCAGAAAATCGAATCTATCGATTTTGAGTTTTTGTTGTTCGAATTTTTTTTACTGTGGTTGAATCGATTTGGAGATTAGAGTCAAAATTAGACTTGGTGATCAACTACAAAGGTGCTCAATAGTTATTTTCGAACTTATGGATAAAAGAACAACTCAAGAATCGAAGTTTTGAAGATTTTGTTGAAATATATGTGAAAAATCGTTCTAGATCTACAGATTTCGCAAGATTTGATGAAGAACTCGCAGAAGTTAAAGGTTTCGCAGAAAGAAGAGTTTTTGTTGAAGAATTCTCAAAGAACATTGGACACAACAAAATTACAAGTGTGGATTTCGCAAGTAGCTCTGTGCGAAAGTCAAAGAATTCGCAAGCTACTATGCATCTGTTGTGTGCGAATTCTAAAGGATTCACAGGCCACTAGTTATGAATTGTCAAAGTTTTTGCAGGTGATATGTATGCGAAAAGTGGCTTCCATACTTGAAAAATGTTCTACGTATAGATTTCGCAGGAGAGTGTATTGCGAAAGGTGAGAATTCGTAGGATAGTACATTGCGAATTCTTAAGAATTCGTGAATGTATGATCTGCGAAAGGCGAGGATTCACACATATGAGGCTTGCGAAAGTTGGGAATTCGCAATGCAGGCCTCTGCGAATTGTGGTTCAGGCTTATGCCATCTTGCGAATTGTGCTCAAATGCTACAATGATCTGCGAATTTTGATGATTTTATGAGAATTCTGACTTATCTGAACCCAGTTTCATACAAGTTTGCCCTGTTCCTGAGCTTTATGCGCGAAATGCATATGTGACATCACTCCTATCTTCTGTTGGTCACATATCATTAGCAACTGATATATTCTTACACGAGTGCTCATGCCTTTCAAGATTTTCAGATTCTGGATTTTCAGATTTGGTCTCTGCTTGGATTGAGTTAGCTGCCTGAGCATCTGCAATCATTAGTCTAGAGAACTTCTTTTGTGGTTAGACCGTTGAGAGGACTTTATCATTCTTCTGACTTGATCACTCGGTAGTATGAGCGACTGCAATCATTGTTCTGCTATTTGAGTTGTGATTCAGAATCCTGAGCGCTTATAATCATCCAGTTGATTCATGAAGAAAGGAGTTCTGAATTTGATTATTTAGTATTATGGAAAGAAGTCATTATGAGTATCTTCTATCAGTTGTTGAACAATTGCTTGCCTTCTAACCCTTGCCTTGTAGTGTTTCAACCGGATGCTACCGCCCGTATGCTTATCAGATGAAGTTCTTAAGCTGAATTCTTATTTCAACTCATGGTTCACAGACAAATCAGATGTTATAAACTGAAGATGCACCTGGATGTCACTCTATAATCCACACATATCATTCTTGTGGGCGTTAAGGAATGTGTTGGGTTTACTAAAGTCAAAAGTTGTCTTTATGTGCACTCAGTCGAGGTTATGGTCTACATCAGATCTGATATTTCAGTTGATACTTCAAGGATAAGAGCTACTTTCTAGGGGGAGCAAAGGGAGCTTTGAAGTTTATGCAACACTAAGTTTTATAAAGAAATCAAGGGGGAGAAGAGCTGAAGCTGGAGCTGATCAGAGAATTATTACTTTACAAAACTTAGGGGGATAATGTTAGAACATATTTTATGTTCTATTTAGAAGTTTTATAAGGTAATCAACATTATTGTATTGGGCCTTGTATTGGGTTTGGGCTTAATTGTATACAAGGGAGTATGGGGTATAAATAGGAATCATGTAATAGATTTTAGGTTAACTTTCATTTTGTGTAATTCTCAATCAGTAACCATGTAGACTGATATGCATTGAGAATTCAATGCATACGTGCGTTTTTTCCTTCTTTTTAGATAGATCATTTTGTTTAATCCCAACTTTGAGTCCATTTTTCTTATCTTATTTTCTCTTTTCTGTTATATGGAGCTAAGTTTGTGGTTTACTTGCTTTTACTTATTAGGTAGGCTAATTTTGTCTAAAAAAATGTGTAGGCTGCAATGCTGAAATCTGATGCCACAGCATTCGATCGCAGATTTAGATTCGGGCTTTTTGCGTGCTTAAAAGAGAAAATCAGCCAAGACTCACAAGTGGATGCCAACTAAGCTACTCAAGTTGAGGATCAATTGCTCTTTTGTTTAAAATCATATTGTAACTAAGGGTTATGTATTTCTAGTTAGGTTTTTGATTTATTAGTATTATAATAAGTTGCTTTTGTACTTTCTACTATTTGCTTTAGTCCTTTTTGTCCCCTCTTTGAACCTATAAAAAGGGGGAGTCGGTTGTGGTTGATGGTAAGTAATTTCAGATCTAACATAGGATTGAAAAGCTTGTGGTTGAAGATTCATATTTTAATATTAGTTTTCAATTTCTTTTTGGAATTCTTGTTCTTACACATTGGTTGCTACAACATTGCATGATAGATTCTTCTAGTTTTCTCAATTGCTTCATATCATTTACTTTATGCTCTTTACTTTCGGTCAATTATATTTAGTAATTTAAATTCAGTCATTTATTTTCCGTCATTTACTTTCCGTCATTTATATTCCGTCATTTACTTTCCGTAATTTATATTCCGTCATTTATTTTCCGTAATTTATATTCCGTCATTTACATTATGTCTTTACTTTATGTCATTTACATTTCTTGCAATTTATTTTTACGTAATGAGTAGCTAATTTTATAGTTTGGGTGTGAGACAAAAAGGGAGGTTGTAAACCAAAAACTAGTGGACTTTGTTCTTCAATAACATTGTTCCACTATGTCATTTTAAGTTTTATAAATCCAAACGCACTTCTTGACGAATTGATCACTTCTTAAAGTGTGAAAGTGCCATTGACTTAGGAATAAGCCATGAAAAAGCACGTCAGTTTGAATGATATGGGAAGTATACTTGGAAGAGTTGCTAGCAAGGGAACTTGCTATCTTTGTTTTTCAAACCGATTGATTCTTGACGGGTTGATCACTAGTCAAAGTGTTAAAGTGTAGTGGACTCAGGAATGAGCCACTAAGAACACGTCAACTTGAATGATATGGGAATCGACTCGGAAGGGTGATTTTTAAACAAATGCATTTGTTTTTCCATATACTTTAAAGAAACCATTTGACACTCACACTGGTCCGGACATTTGCATAGGCATATGTTGATTGAAGGCTAAACAACAGTGCAATGGTAGATATCCGGAAGGATACTCTTTAAAGTACATGGTGGAACTTGTTGTTGAGCTAATACTAATGCTATAGCATCCCTATAGCATTGGCCTCCAGAATTTGTGTTTACTCCTCACTTCAAGTCTTGCACCCATTCTATCTTTATATATCTTGTTAATCATCTAATTTTTAACCAACTCAAACCAAGCAAAGTCTTCAAATCGCCATCTGAAATCTCTTCTTTTAGTTCACTTTTATTGCACTTTTACACCAATCTTTGTGGGACGATATCTGGTATCCTACCATCTTATTACTTGAAAGACGATATTGGATCCTATTGTATACTTGCTTTAGAATTCAATTATCACATGTCGTAGAGGTGTGCAAACATTTTGTATCATAGACATACGGCTAGAGTTTTCTCTCTAGTGTAGTTTACATTTTCATTGAACAATACTACTGATTTATATCCCTAATCTCCTTGTTTATCTTCTCAATCAATACCAATCATGATCTCAAATGGACCTATCACAGATGATGAAGGGGAACTCTGTATCACTGACATAATGCTTGAAAGGTGAAGAGTCAATCTTCAAGATTCAGCATTCCAAGCTCACTGATGAGAAAGTTGAATCTAGTCTCATCAAGAGGTTTGGTAAAAAGATCAGTAAGTTGATAGTCAGCAGGGATAAAGTGGAGTTCAATATCACCATTCATCACATGATCTCTGATAAAATGATATCTAATCTCGATGTGTTTTGTCTTTGAGTGTAGTACTGGATTGTTTGCTATAGCGATGGCACTAGTGTTGTCGCAATAGATTGGAATCTTTGATAGCTGAAGGTCATAGCCTAATAGTTGATTTCTCATCCATAAGACTTGAGCACAACAACTTCCAGCAGCTACGTACTCAGATTCAGCTGTGGAAGTGGACACTGAATTTTGCTTTTTACTTCTAACTTACCAGCTTTCCTCCTAGAAGTTGACATCCACCAGTGGTGCTTTTTCTATCAAGTTTGCAACCTGCAAAATCACTATCTGAATATCCAGTTAGATCGAACTCTGATTCTTTGGGATACCAAAGACCGAGGTTAGGAGTTCCCTTAAGATATCTGAAGATTCGCTTTACAACGATCAGATGGGATTCCTTGGGTTTTGATTGATAGCGTGCACAAAGACATGTAGAGTACATGATGTCAGGTCTGCTCGCTATGAAATACAGCAGATATCCAATCATTACTCTATAGGCAGTGACATTAACAGGTTTTCCAGATGGATCCTTGTTTAATGTCAAAGGATGTGCCATAGGGGTTTTCATCGCTGAAGTTTGAGTAAGATCAAACTTCTTCAGCATATCTTTAACATACTTACCTTGGTTGATAAAAGTATCTTTTTCAGTTTGCTTGATCTAAAGTCTAAGGAAGTAAGTTAGTTCACCCATAATACTCATTTTATATTCTTTCTGCATTCTTTCAGCGAAACGAGTACACATAGATGGGTTTGTAGAACCAAATATGATGTCATCAACATATATTTGCACAACAATAATGTGACCATTTATCTTTCTAAAAAACAAGGTATTATCAATTTTACCTCGTTCAAATTTTTTAGAGATAAGAAAAGAGGAGAGAGTGTCATACCAAGCACGAGGGGCATGTTTTAGACCATAGAGAGCCTTATCCAATTTATATACATAATTTGGATGCTTAGGGTCAGAGAACCCTGGGGGTTGTTCAACATAGACTTCCTCATTCAGCTTTCCATTTAGAAATGATGATTTTACATCCATTTGATATACTTTGAAGTCTTTGTAAACGGCATAAGCTAAAAAGAGTCGAATTGCTTTGAGCCTAGCCACAGGGGTAAAGGTTTCATCATAGTCTATGTCTTCTTCTTTCCTGTATCCCTGAGCAACAAGTCTAGCCTTGTTGCGGGTTACAGTCCCATGTTCATCTAATTTGTTTCTAAACACCTATTTAGTGCCTATAACAGTCTTATTAGATGGTCTGGGAATGAGATTCCAAACTTTGTTTCGAGCAAACTCAGTCAGCTCTTCTTGCATAGCGCTGACCCAGTTTGGATCTCTGGGGGCATCACCAGTCTTCTTTGGCTCTATTAAAGAAATAAAGTTGACAAAGAGACAGATATTACCTGAACTTCGTCGAGTCTGAATACCTGCATCTGGATCACCAAGGATTTGATGTATGGGGTGATCTTTAGTCCATCGTTGAGCAGAAGCATGATCGCTCACTTCAGGATTTGGATCAACAATAGGAATGTTCACTGATGAAGAAGCTTGAGGTTCATCGGCTATTAATTGTTGAGTACCAGACAGACCATTGTTCACTGAGAGGTTTTCAGACAAGGAAAGATCTGATGGAGGGAGTATGTTTAGAGGCTCAGCTGAAACCCATAAGGTGGATTCAACATTTGGTGGTATGATGTTTGGATCATCATCAGCGACTGAATGATCTGTGTGCTAATTATTTGTGAAGAAGGGTTTTGTTTCTCTATAATGAGAGAACATCCAAGCATTTAGTTCTTTATTGTCAACGATAGGTTTAGAGTTCGCTGAACGGGATTCATCAAATATGACATGAATTGTTTCTTCTACATTTTGTCTTATCTTATTGAAGACTCTGTAGGCCTTAGAGATAGAGGAATATCCAAGAAATATTCCATTATCAGCTTTTGGGTCGAACTTTCCAAGAGAGTCTTTGTTGTTTAGGATGAAGCATTGACAACCAAAGATATGAAGAAAACTGATAGAGGGTTTTCTTCCATGAAATAGTTCATAAGTTGTCTTTCCAAATCGCTTTACTACCAGAGATCTATTTTGAGTAAAGCATGCAGTGTTGACAGCTTCAGCCCAGAATTGAGTAGGGAAATGAGAATCGTTGAGCATTGGTCTGGCAGCTTCAATGATCATTCTATTTCTTCTTTCAGTGACAACGTTCTGCTGAGGAGTTCTTACAGAGGAGAAGTTGTGAGAAATTCCCTTACTCTCAAAGAAGTTGTTCAGGGAACTATTTTTGAATTCAGTTCCATGATCACTTCTTATTGAGCGAACAGTAAGATTATTCATCACTTCCATCTTTCTAACAAAAGATATCAGTTCTTCTGGAGTATCACTTTTGCAGCGAAGAAAGATAACTCGGGTGTAGCGAGAGTATTCATCAACAATGACAAGAGTGTATTTCTTTCCAGCTATGGATTAAATATTGACAGGGCCAAATAAATCCATATGCAAGAGTTAAAGAGGATTTGTCACTGATGAAACTTGTTTTGACTTGAAACTAGCTTTAGTCTGTTTTCCTTTCTTACATGTTGAACATAGAGATTCCTTGGCATATGAGTGTTGAGGAAGACCAGAGACCGGTTCCTTAGTAGAGAGAGAATTCAGGGTTTTGAAACTGAGATGAGAAAGCCTTTTATGCTATAGCCAGTTGACATCAGAGGAGGCTTTAGAGAGAAAACAAACATTTTCAGTGGTGTTAGAGTCCATGTCTATTACATAGACATTTTCCATACGGTAACCACTAAGAGCAAGTTTTCCATTTTCACTCATCACTGAACATGCTTTCTTATGGAAGCGAACTTCGTAGTCTTTGTCACATAGCTGACTTATGCTTAGAAGGTTATGCTTCAGTTCATCTACGTAAGAGACTCTTCTGAAGGTAGTTGTCCCATTCCTGAGGACACCAAACCCTCGGGTATATGCTTTTCCATTTCCACCAAAGGTCACTGATGGACCTTTCTTTTCCTTGTATTCAGTAAGCAGGTCTTTGTGTTCAGTCATGTGTTGAGAGCATCCGCTATCTAGATACCAGATACCCTTCGATCCCTGCAAACATAAGGAAGATTAAGTTTTGATTGGTACCCACTTTTCAATGGGTCCAGTAGGGTTAGTGGAGATGGAAGGTTCAACAATCTTCACAACAGTTGAAGATTCAGCTTCAGTGGTAACCTTCACTTTGGTTAATTGTTTAACCTTAGTGGTATTTTTCACCTTGGTAGATTTCTCAGCTTTGGTGACCTTCTCAGCCTTGGGGGCATTCATCTTCACTTTAGTTATCTTATCAGCTTTTGTGGCAGTAGGACATTTACTAGCAATATGGTCAGTGAGTCCACAATGATAGCATTTTCTATATTTAAAGGTGGCTTTAGGACCATGAGCAGTAAGATTAGAAAATTTGATATGAGCATGGCCAACTCCAAGAATACCTTTAGCATAAGATCTGGGAGGAACTTTCAGTTCTTCAGATTTCTTAGGCTTAAGATCAATCTTCAGGCGTGGAGGACAGATATCAAATATTTCTGTTTCAGAGCTAGAAGATTGATTTACTGAAGGTTTGAAAGGAACTTTCAGTTTTGCTTTCTTGGTAGCCTTTTGAGGATGATGAGAAACGGATTTCTCTTTATCAGCGAGCTTAGAGCCTTTTGATAAGTCCTCAGGAATAGGATTAGAAGAGTAGGGATACTGAGTGGAGGAAGTGTCAGGGATAGAAGAGACAAACATTCCAAACTTAAGCATGGAACAATCTCTGCTAGGTTCATCCTTTTCATGATGATAACCGAGACTGGTTTTGTCATGACCAGGGATTTGAGCACTTATGATCTCAATGATCTTGGTTGAGGATTTACACCATCCTTCAACTGTTGCCTTTTCTGCTTTTAAAGCAGCGATGGCTTGTTCGCGTTCAATGCTGATAATTTCATTTACAATGACTTGATCTTTTAAACTTTCCTCTAGAAGAGTTAGTTCTCTGATCCTTTCATGACATTTTTCTAGCTGTTCGGTTAAATCGATATTTTTGTTTTTAGCTAGAGTTTTGCCATTCAGTGCATTGTACAGATCAATTGTCAGCACATCTACAGTGCGACTTCTCTCAGCTTCAGAGAAAGAGGGATTAGTAGAGATTGATACCTGAGAGGAGATATAGCTCATGGAGGTTCCTGTTGGTTCTTCCACTTCTTTTTTAATCTCATCCATAAGATAGAGATTAACAACTTCCTCTTCATCAGAACTTGATTCTTCTTATTCAGCCCAGTCATGCTCTTCAGCGATAAGACATTTACCTTTTCTTTTAAAGTTTTTCAGCTTTTAATATTTCTCTTTCAGCTTAAGGTATTTGCTATTGCTGGTTTTTCTAGAGGTAGAAGGTTTGAAGACTTTCTTTGACCTACACTCACTTGCAAAATGTCCAATCTTTTCACAGTTAGAGCAGGTAGCAGTAGCCTTATCAACAGGGGTTGATTTTGGCTTGTCAGTTATAGAGAGAGGCTTATTTATTCTGAAATTGTTCTTTCTTGCAAATATTTTAAAAGAGTTTGTCAAGAGTGTTAAGGATCCATCAAACTCTGAAATATCAGTGTCTGATAATTCCTCAGAGTCAGAATCTAACTCAGTGATAATGAGAGTAGATCGTTGAGATGGAATGATCTCTGAAGAGACTAAAGCAACAGGAGTGCTTTTGAAGTCTTTAGACTCTTTTACAAGATTATTCTTCAGGAGATTTGACTGCTCATAGTTGAGCAATATTCCATATAAGGTGCTAAGAGAGAGAGAATTTAAGTCTTTTGTCAACTTAAGACACATTGAGTAACTGTCCCAGCTTTCAGGAATACATTCTAGGAATTTAGTTAAGACATCAGAGTTAGAATAGGTCCTACCAGCAGTTCTTAGATCAATGATTAGACAGTTAAATATCTGGTGAACGTCATATAGGGATTCATTCTTACCAGCGATAAAACTTTCATATTGTCTTACCAAGTTAATCTTTCGAGTTTCTTGGATTTTAGTGGTGCCTTCATATTGAACACATATAGTGTCCCACATTTCTTTAGCAATTTTAAGATGCATGATGGAATGGAGGGCTTCATCAGGCAGATCCATAGAGATAATGGTCTTTGCCTTTGCATCTAAACCAACCTTCTTTTTATCTTCATCACTCCATTGTCTTATTTTCTTAATAACATAACGTTCAGGAACAACAAGAGTGGTGGCAGTAGCTGGAACGACAGCTATGATTGTGAAAGGTTCATAAGGGTCATTTGCTACATAATCGGGTATAGTGGGATCTACACCTTCAAAAAATAGCATCATTCGATTTTTCCAGAGAGCAAAGTTATCTCTGCTAAATTGAGGAGGTTTTGAGAGAGAACCATTATCATAGTAGTTTATGTTTGTGTTGAGTGCCATATTGAGAATAGCAAGGAAGAGAATAAAGCAAGATCTTGTTTATGAGATTAAACAATCCGCTCTGATACCATTTTTTGGTCCCGAAGGTGCTTAACAAATTTGTAGAAGGGGGGGATTGAATACAAACACAGAATTTTAAAGTTTAATAAATTGTTTATTGATAAATCAAATCACAATTTACAAGTTTGTTGCGGAATAAGATTAAGTAAAACCTAATCTAAACAAACTTAAGAATCACTAAGAAGGTTGCACTAGAAATAGAGAATAGGGGATTGGGAGGATATAGAAAACAAGGGTTTCTATATATTTAGAAAGATGAAGGCAACACTCAGATGGAGTGTTGATCTTTCTATTTATACCCTATGCATTAAATGCATGGCAGAGTACTTTACACGTGTCCTTCATTGGTTGGTTGCATGAGTCTGACTTTAGGAGACATGTTTTTGGCCGCATGATGAACAGTGTGGTTGACAGAGTTGTTGTATGAATTGCTGCAGAGGTATGTCTATTCTGACAATCATACTATATGTGCAAGGATAAGACAAAAGAGACTTGAGGCATAAGCTATGTGATCATCAATCGCTGAATATCTCTTCCTTCAGAGATATAAAGAAGTTCAGCTATCGTTGAAGCTTTTCCTCAGGTTTCTTCGCGTGTGTAGACTTGTCTTGGCTTCACTGATATCCTCATCAGGTCATGAGTATAATTATCTTTGTTCAACAGCTTTGTCTTCGATTCAGCAGTGAACATCTTTTGTCGCGAAACTTGTCTTTAGGGATTACGTCTAATTGTTTACATTAGAAATCATCAACAATACTGAACATACTCGGTATTAAATCGCTGATGGTAAAACAAGAATACATATGAATGTTTACAAGAGAGATCATCAATAATAACTGAACAGACTCAGTATTATCGTTGATGGTGAAACACTAATACATAAGATTGAACGTAATTTTCACTAAGTATAGAAAATGGTCATTATCAAATCACTGAGAGAGTATGGATCAACAGTAATTGAATATTGGTCGATTCGGTTCGGTCGTTTTGGTCAGTTCTGGACTGCCATCCAAGAACCGACCGATCCAAATTGGATGTTGATATTTTCAATCCGATCCGATCCAATTACAATCAGATATTCAATTATGGTCGGTCGGTTCTTATTGGATCTGTTGACTTTCTGCACATCCCTACTCAAACGAAACAAATGAATTCTTAAACTTACCGAAATAGAAAAAAAACCCAACAGACTTTCATATTTTAAGCGTTTACGTCCTTGCACATTGTTTTGAACGAATAAATCCTTACATTTATAAAAACAAAAAGAATACACAATTTCTCTCTCGATATATCAACATATCAGTAACCAAAAAATGATAAGTAAAAAAAACTCATTTCTATTAGACATTTTTTATTTTTTAGATTCAAGTGACAATCGCAAAATATGACCATTTTTCGGATTCAAACGACAATTACAAAATCATAAAACATGTGATTGTCATTTGAATGTGAAAATAATCATCAATAGTTTCTTTTATGATTGTTATTTGATTTGGAAAATAAACAATAATTAATAGAGATGATATATTTATTTTATTTTATTAATTTATTGTATTTTTGTTATTAATCTGTTGATAATTTAAAAAAGAAATGATATATATATATAGTGTTTGGTTCATTTGAGAAATGGTAAATATATGAGAAATAGAGAAGTAATCCTAGCCATTCATATGGTCAAGATCGGATTTGACTAGTCAAATATTGCGGCTTTGTCCGGTCAAAAGTTGCGGCTATCCCAAAAATAGAAGAACAATTTCGTAAATTTTACAAAACACACGGGTTGTGTTCATATATGAACATGTATAATTCACATATGAACTATATGTTCATATATGAACCAGTGCAATTCACAACTGAACTCTTTTAACTGACTCATATATGAACTTTTCTGATTCATATATGAATCAGTTGAACTAACTAACAGATTCATATATGAACCTTTGTGATTCATATATGAATCTGTATGAATCACAAAGATTCATATATGAACCTTTGTGAATCACAAAGATTTATATATGAATCTGTATGAATCAAAAAGATTCATATATGAATCAGTTGAACTAATTAACAGATTCATATATGAATCTTTGTGATTCATACAGATTCATATATGAACTCATCCTGTGTATTTTACGAAATTACCCCTCTACCTTCTATAGACCATACAAGGAATTATCCGGTGCTTCGCGGTCAAAGCCGCAAATGTTGACCAGATGAATGACTAAGATTACTTCTCTATTTCTCATATATTTACCATTTCTCAAATGAACCTCTCCATATATATATATATATAGAGAGAGAGAGATAGGTTCATACGAGAATGATAACGATTTAAAGGAATAAAGGGACAATTCTGGACCAATCATAATTATTAAACAAATAATTAATTTTTTAAATAAAGAAATTTATAAAAGGGTATTTTGGTCTTTTTTTACTCTTGATTATTTTAGGATAATCTTCAACTTTCCTAATTATTAGATCTCTTTCTCTCTATATCTCTCTCTCTCTCGATTTAATCATCATTCAATTTTCATATGGGTAATCTTCAACAGTTTCATATGGTTCCTTCAAATCTTTGACCGCCAAAAGATTTTGGCCGGAAAACGCATCCACTCCACCAAACGCCTCCCTCCTTCCACCCTAAGTTATTCATTTTACATTTTATCTGCACAATGTCGAGTCGAGCCGGAGTCGATACGAAAGCCGGAGTTTTTTGGAGAGCTACGAAAGGCGGAACCACCGCAACACGTGGTGGAAATGCCGGAAAGTCTAGAAAGTTCTCAGTCATCTCCGCGGAGAATGACACCGGACATCCGATAACAACGCCGACGAAATCTACGCCATTGATTCCGGTGACTGAGATAAAAGACGGAACGCAAAAGAGTAAACCGTCGGTTATTGAGGGCGATGACAACAAGCAACGGCGATCCCCAGCGTCATTGCGAAACTCATGGGACTCGAGCCATTATCGCCATCGTCGCCACCGTCGACATTGTCATATTCCGATCAAAAAAGTCCAAAAACCACCGCCGAAAACCAGCGATAAAGAGATATGCTTCAGAATCCAGAGTTTCAAGATATATGTTTCACTCGAAATACATCGACGACAACAATTTCCAAGTGAAACAACCGAAGCAAACCGTGGAACATATTGTTGGAGATGAAGGAAGAGATTTAAGCAACAAAGGGTTTGCAAATGGTAGAACCTTGAAATCGATGAGATACGGATCAGAAAATTAATCATGGTCATTTGTTTTTTAGTTTTGATTATTTATGATATTATTTGGATGAGCACATATGATTTAAAGTTGTAAACCTAATAGAAACATTTTATCTAAGTATTTAGAACAAAATCACATATGATTTTGGTGTTAAGTATTATAGTCAAGTTATTTAGTACAAAATCACATATGATTTTTGGTGTTAGTATGAATTTGGTGTTAAGTATTTAGTACAAAATCATATATGATTTTGGTGCAAGTATGATTTTGGTGTTAAGGATTAAGAACAAAATCACATGTGATTTTGGTGTTAAGTATTATAGCCAAGTTATTTAGTACGAAATCATATATGATTTTGGTGTTAATTATTAATTTGGTGTTAAGTATTTAGAACAAAATCACATGTGATTTTGGTGTCAAATATTATATCCAAATTATTTAGTACGAAATCACTTGTGATTAACATGATAAACCAATTTTGATTTCATTATAGCAGCGAATCACTTATGATTACCATGATAAACGAAGTTTGAATTTTATAGCAGCAGATCAATTGTGATTAACATGATAAACCAAATTTGAATTCATTATAGCAGCGAATCACTTGTGCTTACCATGATAAACGAATTTTGAATTTATTTTCAGAAAAAATTGGGAGAGATTGAGACGTGTTGAGATAAATTAGGAAGATATTTCTTTTTTTATTTGAATTAAATATTATAATCCCTTTTTTTTTTGAAGTTAATAATGTCCTAAATTATCCATAACGTAATATGACTTTATTGCCCTTTTACTCTTAATTTTAGAAACTATTATTTTTGGAATTAATTTAAAAAATGATTGGCTGAGAATTGTCCCTTTATTCTTTTAAACACACTATATTCTCGTTTGAACCCACCCCTATATATATATATATATATATATATATATAATTGAAACCATCTCTATATAGGGGAGCGATCAAATGGAAACCACTCTAATTTTGAAAAACGTGGAAATCCTCGATTTCATTGGTCAAGTTAATGAAATTGTTTCATGAAATTGTTTAATTTGATAAAATTGTTTCATATAATTCTTTTATTGATGAAATCGTTGCATATATTTATGTTTTTTTATATAAAAATGAAAAAGTTTCATCAGTCTGCGAAAATACATGAAACAATTTCATCAGAATGAGAAAAATATATGAAACTACTTAAAAAACATAAATATATGAAACGATTTCATTAACAAAAAAATTATATGAAACAACTTGACCATATTAAACAACTTTATGAACCAATTTCATTAATTTAACCAATGAAATTGACGGTTTCAAAGTTTCCAATCTAATGTGGTTTTCAATTGAAAACCACTTCTCTCTCTCTCTCTCTCTCTCTCTCTCTCTATATATATATATATATATATATATATATATATATATAGGGAGGGGTTCATTTGAGAAATGGTAAATGTATGAGAAATAGAGAAGTAATCTTAGCCATTCATCTGGTCAACATTTGCGGCTTTGACCGCGAAGCACCGGATAATTCCTTGCATGGTCTATAGAAGGTAGAGGGGTAGTTTCGTAAAATACGCGGGGTGAGTTCATATATGAACCTATATGATTCACATATGAACTACAGTTAATTAGTTCATATAAGAATCAGTTAATTAGGTCATATATGAATCTGTTAATTAGTTCAACTGATTCATATATGAGCTTACAGTTAATTAGTTCATATGTGAATCAGTTAATTAGTTCATATATGAATCAGTTAAAAGAGTTCAGATGTGAATTACACTGATTCACATATGAACATATAGTTCATATGTGAATTATACAGATTCATATATGAACATAACCCGTGTATTTTGTAAAAATTATGAAAGTGTTATTCTATTTTTGGAATAGTCGTAACTTTTGATCAGTCAAAGCCGTAACTTTTGACCAGTCAAAGCCGAAATATTTGACCAGCCAAATCCGATCTTGACCGTATGAATGGCTAGGATTACTTCTTTATTTCTCATTTATTTATCATTTCTCAAATGAACCTAAGACTATATATATATATATATATATATATATATATATATATATATATATATATATATAATTAAAGATTTCTTTGATTTCATAACTTCAATAATTTATTTTTTTGGTTTTAGTAAATACAAAGATTTATGTATTAATAAATACTTAAAAACTTAATCCCTTTAAAAAGAAGAGGAGGCTAATGGCACCCTATACTTTGCTAATGACATCCTTATAAATGATTTTCTCCTCACACACATCAACATCAAAACTGGTTTTTACATTACCGATGCATGAATTGATCTGATTTTGACCCTTACAAGGGGGGAGTGCTATTTGCACCAAAATTATGTCAAAATCAGGTCAATTGATGCATTGGGAATGTAATTCATGCATTAAAAATGTAAAAAACAGATTTTGATGTTGATGTGTGTGAGGAGAAAATTAATCATATGTGTATATTTAGCAAAGTTAAAGGTGCAATTAGTCTTCCCCTTACCATGATGCAAAAAGAATTCCATTGGGTTTTTTTGGATTTACCCCCACCTAGTTTTTTACAAAAGGAATGTTTTTTATTTTAAAAAAAGTGGTTCAAAATGGTTGTCTTTTTGTTGTTCATTTCCATATAAATCAAAGAAGAAGAACAGGTGCCAACAAACCCATTTCATCTTTCTCCTCAGCCTCTGTTGCTGTAACTGTGCTGTGAAATGTTGTACCTTTTGCTAATCTATTGGTACCCATCTCAGGTTTTTGGCTTCCATTAAAACAACCAAGTGCCTTCATCTTCTTACTTGAAACCTTGAAGAACAGGGGTTTTGACTTTTTTGGTCAACGAAAGAAAATCTTGGCCCAATGTTCCATTATTTCCAGAATTTCTCACCAGATGATCAATGCTTTGATGATTTCTGCTGTTACTCACACAACTCCAATGCTTTCCTGGTAATCTCATTTTTTGGAAATCTTTGATTCAAAATGTTGGTGATTTTAGTGTAATCAACCATTTTGGTGTAATTGTGATTTACTTGAGATCGTTTGAGGTAACGAGCCAAACATACATACGTGAGTTAGGAAGTGAGAAGTGCAATCACAAATGTTGCTCCTATCACCTTAGATCGACATAATGCGGGGTCGTAGGGGCAACGCCCTAGTGGCGGATCCAGGATTTTTACCTACCGGGGCCACCTTAAAGGTACATTGAAGGCCCGCAAAGTTGATTGATGTTTTTTTAGCCTAATTCCACTTTTTTGATATATTTTTAAAGTTTTTTGTTTGATTTCGAAAGACATTTTTGGTTTTTTATTGATTTCCACGTAATTTTTTTTATTGGTGGCGGTACAGGTAAAAAATTACTGGGAGACAAATGGTAGAAAGTAAAAATAAAATTGTTTTTAACCTGTAAAAAAGAGAATACTTTTTTTAAAGGGGGCCATCCCCCACCATTTACCTTATACATCCGCCCCTGAGCGCCCCTATCAGGGTTCTAAGGGGTAGAGCTCCGGACATGTGTCCTGCCTTGTATTTTCAGACTTAGGGGTTGTTTGTTTTTTTTTAAAACATGGTAATGACTCTTAAGTCCGAATCGTTCAGACCTTTTTACACATAACCTCTTATTAATCATAACTAAAATAAGAATTCAGACTTTAGATTTCTTAAAAAACAAACGACACCTTAGTAAAATTGGATGAGTCCAAGCTCTTATCGTATTTGTCATCTCTAGTTGGTCTATGTGCCATCTATGGTTGGTCTTTGGCCATCTCTGGTCGTATATATCCAGAGCTCTAGACTGCTTGTTTAAGAATTCGGTTGTAATTGCCCCTTGATCTTATCCATTATCGGTTATAACCAGGGAACTTTTTTATACGGTGACACCATATTTTTTCATACGGTTTACCGACGTTTAATATCGCTCAATGTGTTTTTATCCTAACTCCACCGTTTCGAGGGATTTTTAAAGTTTTTTTTGCTTGATTTCAAGGATTTTTAAGTTTTTTTTATCGGTTTCGAAAGACTTTTTCGGTTGATTTCAATAGTTTTGTTTTTGTTTTTTGGTTGATTACGATTTACGAGTACGGTTGCACTTTAAAAATAATATGGTTGCACATTTTAAAACAATACGGTTGCATCTTTTACAAACATAACTTTTTTTACCTTATGGATAAACAATACGGTGGCACGTGCCACCGTCGGCACCAGTGTAGGTCAGTCCATGATTATAACCATTTAACCGTCCATAACTGTCGATCTCTATTATAAATACGTAATTCGTGATCTGGTTTATATATATACAAAATTGGTGCCTTATTTCGTGTATGAAAAATCTAGATCATCACAATATTGATTTTGTGAAATATAGTATTTGGACAGTGATTATTCGTTCACGATCCAGACTTTTATCCAAGAATTTTTAACCACAATCCAGATTCTCCAACAAAAAATTAGCACTTCTTTGACTTCTGGGTTTGACCTTTAGAAATGTGATTTGGTAATTAGGGTTCTTGACATTAGGGGGTGGTTTTTATGTGTTATGTAAGCAATTTGATTAGAGTTATCACCCTCACTTACCTTATCGGTAATATTTTTCGTCATTAAAATGGATTGTCGGTGAGCCTCTCTTGCTCGGTAAACGCTAATCGGGTAAGAGACTTCTTTGTCACTTACCGGATAAGATTCTCGGTCATTGCTATGTTTCTTACTGGGTAAGAATTTTGGTTTTTGTCATGCTCACTGATAAAAGCAAGTGACATCCAGTAAACTCTTATCTGATAATCATTTGATAAACGAGTCCTTAATCTTTTAAAATTTACATTCTTGTTTGTATTTTGGTTAAATCCATTATCTTTGTTACGATGTAAAATGAAAAAGAAAAAAAAAAGTTTAGGGACCGTTTACCCAAACACTTGCCCGGTAAGCACTTATCGGTTAAATTCGACGTTATCACTTACCTTATCGGGTAAGATTTTGGTACATTAAAACGGTATCATAGGCAAAAATTTATCCGATAAGCACTAACGAGGTAACAGCCGTATACCCACTTACCGGGTAAGGCTATTGACCATTACTTTCGCTCTTACTGGGTAATTATTGGTCATTGTTATATTCTCGGTTAATGTAATATAACTTGATAAGCATTTACCCAGGTAAGTGTTTGGTAAATGACCCCTTAGTTCCGTCCCAAAATAACATTTCAATTGTTTAATCGCTCTGAAAGATCCCAAGTTCAAGTGGTTTGAACCCACTATTTACAAAGTCGAGTTCATGGTGCACCATGGTCCATGGACAAGGGCACATGGGCAAGTCTTGGATAGGCGGCTGGTTCAACTACAACAAAATCAGTTTTATAAACTGCTTTACAAAGATTAGGTTCATGAAAAATGTTAAATAAATGAAAAACTGAAAATCATAAAAAAAACATATTAATATGGATATCAAGTTAACGAGAAAAATATGGTTGTTTTTTTTTTGTGTAATTATTTTGCTCGAATTTTGTTTATATTCTTTTTTTTTAATGAAAAATGAGGGAGTGGTTTAATTTAAAAAATATTGTTGTAACTGCTCATTTAATCAAAGTGATAACATAATCTTTTTGTTGATGGAGGTGTTTTTTGGTTGTTATGTTTTAGTGTGTCTCCCCAAAGTCGCACTTACAATGCTTAGGGGCCGTTTACGTAACACTTACCTAGTAAGTGGTTACCAAGTCACACTACCTTATCGATGAACATTGCAAAAACCACGAATCTTACCCGGTAAAAGCAATGGTAAGAACCAAGAGTCTTACCCGGTAAGTGATGGTGACAACTCTTACCCCAGTTAGCGTTAACTGGATAAAGTATTGGTTACGATATCGTTTTTCATGGACTAAAATCTTAATGGGTAAGGTAAATGATAGTGTTGAATTTACCAATAAACACTTACCGAGTAAGAGATCGGGTAAACGGCCCCTTATTTTTACAGGGCTAAACAATTGTGTTATTCTTAAGTTGTAAGATGATTTTGTGAGTCATAACAAGTCTTTTATGACATTCTTGAAATCAAGCGTTGCATTAGCCTTTTTATATGACATTATCTGAAAAGTGTCTTATATATGTTTTCTCGAAAGTGACATATAAAAGAACTAATTGTAACACCTTCTACATAAGACGTACAACTATTTGGTCTTATAACGTAAGTCATATAAAGCAGTGCATTACAACATTTATAAAAAAAAAACAGACATATTTGACTGTCCTATAAAGCCATTTTGTTGTAGTGCAAATACGCAAGCGGAAGACTATATACGAATAGATCCCTCGCGACTCTTGCACGCAAAGGAGGTGCACCGAGGTCACCCTTTTTGCCAAGTTTCACGGACAACAAATATCGCGCTTGATGAACATTCGCTGCCCGTTTTCTTGAAATCGATTATGTGCTTACTTTCTTCGGATGATTGCTCTAGTTGCACATTTGTTTGATCATACGATATATTTCTAGCGATCTTCATTCGGTTTGCTTGGTTCAGATCTCCACCATATCGGATTATGACCTTGGGGGTGTAGGGGATCTTTTCAAAGCGCCGGAACCAATAATCGAACAACCGTTGGTGACCCTTGATCATATGACACCTGCCATGTCGGTGATCTTGTGCGAAGAAGAAGCCGTTTCACAAGAAATCAAGGTAACAGATCCCGAATCACTTCAAAATGGGGATTTCCCGAGCAATCTCTTTTTCAAATATAAAGATATCTTGGCAAAAGAATCATCATTTCCATCGGAGGTTCTGAAGTTCGAGCTCCCAACAACAAAAGACGACATCGAAGAAAATTTGCATTCTCCGGAAAAGATCACAAAAAGTGCGAGCTCCATCAGTTTAAGCTCGGTGGATGGGGATCAAATTAGGCCGAGTGGCGTGAATTCTAATGAAATCGAGTTGAAGAAGGTTCATGGTATGCGAAGGGTGTTCAGTGAAGGATACATAAAGGTTCGATTTTTATTTAGTTTTCGTGTTTACATACGAGTCTAGGCCCGTTAACTAGAAGTAGACGAGGATAGGGCAGGCTCTCGTTTTTTATGATGCTCATGCTAATGGTAACGTGAGATTTGGGATTCGGCAGCCACAACTTATCGATCACACCACTGAAACCCGCATGCAGAAGCTCTCGAGATACAGGGATAAGAAGACAAAGAGGAATTTCGGAAGAAAAATCAAGGTACAAAATCTTTTCTTTATCGTTCCCGTAAGCGCAATGTCCATGTTTGGCATATACTATAACAAAATCCGCTTATCTAACTGTCCTAATAGACTGTTTTATTGGACTTAAATTCACACGACGAAACAATTGTGTGTTCTATGTAAACGTGTTATAATAATCTCCACCCCAAAATAAACGTCCACAATGAAAAAAGGCACAAGATTTTAGAAATGTGTAATTATTACATTTTATTTAATTAAGAGCATCTCCAACAGCTTCCCCAAAATTTCTCCAAAATGGAGAACCAAATGTCAAAATCTCCAAAAAAAAAATACATTCATCTACAACAGATTCTCTATTTTGGAGAATCAAACATTAATTATAATATTAAAATATTACATTGATATATTAAAATATTATTTCTCTCTCCTAAATATCTACTTTCCAAGGTTTCTATTGGTGCTCCTAACTAGTAATCATTTTTGGGTTATCTCCATATTTGGAGAAAAACTTCTTCTCTCTCCTACTTTCTCCATTTGGGGGATAGTTATGGAGAAGCTGTTGGAGCAAAAATATAGCTTAAAATCTCCATTTTCCCTATTTTCTCCATTTTGGAGAAGTTGTTGGAGATGCTCTAACTAGATATGAATTTTACCTTTAATAATAATATAGAGACTATGAATTTCTCGATTTCATAAGTTGATAAGACTTTTTTGGGCAACTTAACAAGTGTTTTAGGAAACATTTGTAGGAAACTTATGAAATGCAACATCTAATAATTAGTATTTTATATGACATTATTTAAAATAAATTATTACAATATAAAAATACTAATATAACACTTTATTTCAAAAGTCATGAGACTGAAGAAGTTGTTTGTTGTTAGTATGCTTGTAGGAAGGTGTTGGCAGATGGTCAGCCACGAATCAGAGGAAGGTTTGCCAAGACAGAAGAAACCGATATCTTGACGAGAAAGTAATCTTTTGATTATCAGGAATCAGCGGCCATCGGAAATCTTGAAGCTAAACAAAAACACATCAATTTATCGGACAAATTGCATGGAAATGCAAAGTACTTTCGAAACCATCACTTAGATGATATCTCAAACATTTAGACCAAAATAGGTTGCGTTTTCATGAATGTAACCATGTACCTGCTAATTGTTTGATAAAATGACGATTTGAAAGTACGTTACATAAAATATGAATCGAAAGTTGTCTGTTTATTCATTTGGTTGATGTTATCTGAAATCTTGGATTTTTTATTTTATTTTTATTTATTTATTTATGATGATGAGCTTGCTTATCTGCACTTTGAACAGAACTGGTTTTTGTTGATGAAAGTTGGGTGGTCTAGTCCGGGTTCTTTTGGGCTGGGCTGGATCTGCCAAATTGGGTTGTTCTGAAAACTGGACTGGACTTGCTGAATATATTTATATCTATATTACATCATAAAATACGGATAAAAAACTTTTAAATACAAATTATTAGACATAAGATATCATCATTTTATGCAAGATTTTAAAAATCTCTTAATTTACAAGTATCAAAGCACAATATACATATTACTAATGCAGGCTTCTAACACCCATCAATTTGGTATGTGCAGAGTCTTTCTTTTATGCAGACATTTCCATGTATCACTATTAATTAATATATTATATTACTATAAATTTGTTTTAATTATATCATTAAACATGTAATTGGTTATTTTTTTTAGATGTCATTAAAATATATTAAGATAATCATTGAATTTTAACAAAATACTTATTTTTTTATATATAAAAAACATTATATTATTAAGCTTAAATTAAACAAATTTATAAAAAAAAACATTATCACTTTTTCAAAACCATCCAAAATCGTACTGTAAATCGACAAAAAAACAAAACATAAAATGAAACGTTAAAATCGTGATGTATTTCGCTGCATTGCACGAGTACGTTTCTAGTTTAAAATGAAATATTATAAATAAAAACTTAAATTTCCTCACAAATCGTTGACTTTTCTCTGTTTTTTTCAATACAACATAGAAGTTGACTTAGATCAATAAAACTATAAATTTTCATATACTCTCCCACTACGTACAAGAACAAGTATCGCTTTGGTTATGCAAGAACAAGTAATGTTTAAAACGTTTGTTTTGTAATAATCAATTGATAAAAAATAATTTATTTTTTTTATAATTTTTTTTATAATTATACATATAAAATGAACTTGATTGCATTTTAAATCTTACAAACTAAACACACCAAATATTCCAAATTTCTTTAACTTCAAAACCTTTTACGAAACCCGAACCCCTTAAAACATTCGTACATAACTTTTTAAAAAACTATTTTAACCCGTGTTACAATAAACTCCACGGGCATTTTTTTTTCCTGTTTTTTTATATAATTAATTTTAGATCATTTTAAAATCGACTTCTAAGTTACCGAGTAATTACCAACAATTCTTTTTAATCAAAATCATGACTTTATTAAGGGACTGTTTATCAAATGCTTACCCCGGTAAGCGTTTACCGGTAAAATTCAACACTATCACTTACTTACTGGATAAAATTTTAGTCCACTAAAACGGTATTATATGCAACAATTTCTCTAGTAAACGCTAACTGTGGTAAAAGTCTTTACCTTTACTTACTGGAAAAGACTCTCGGTCATTATCTTACTTCTTATTGGATAAGACTCTTGATTCTTACCATATCCAATCGATAAAGTACTATGACTTGATAAACGCTTACCCAACTAAGCCGTTTGATAAACTCGATCTTTAAAAAAAACTCGAATACACACACTTCACTAAAATAGTGTGGGATACCATACCACCATACACCCTTGACTCTACTTACTTACACAATTAACCTCACTCACTTACCATATATAGAACCAACACACTTCACACCTTCTAAGCCTCCGGCGACCTTCCGGCAAACCTCCGGTGGCCTTTTTCCCACCGGAAATTTCCTAAAAATGTCTCAAAAAGTTGATAAACTATATATGGACAACATCACATCATTTGTGCAACCATTTATCATCCACCAAAAAGACAAAAAAATTATCTCGACTCAACACAAAAAGCTTTCACAAAACCACCGGTCAGTTGAAAGCTTTTATCTCCGGCAGCCATAATCGTTGGTTTTCTGCTTCATCTCTCAACATCATCTCTTTTATGATCAAAATTCCTAGAATTTTTGCCATCGTCATATTTTTGGTTTTCTTTTTTAAAAATAAAGTAAAATATAAATTATATTTTAAATTAAAAAATAAAAATCAGAGTAACAAAACTTGGCGGGACTATGTACCAAAATTATACCTTTTTCTTGAAATTTCACAAATGAAGAACAAGGCCTTAAAAAAACCCATTACAAATGTGTTGTCTTTTTAATATGAACAGAAAGTAACTGGTTTTTATTTATTTATTTATTATAAATCATCACAAAAGTTAATTTATTTTGCATGTTTCTTGAAGAACAAAGCACAATGATGAATGAATGAAGAAGAAGAGAAGATTATGTGAAAGAATTTTGTGGGCTTTCTTTGAAATTGAAACCCAATTCGGCGCAAGATAGCATTGAACTTACTTTCTCTCTCCTCTTCCTTCCAGTCTATGTATACATTACATACACATTGTTGTATCTATATATTTTGAAAAGAAAAGGAAATATTACAGTAAATTAAAAACCTTTCTTCCCTATTTTATATAATCCTCTTTCTTCTCTCTCACATGAATTCGGGTTTCGATTTCTTTTTTTTTTTTTCTTTTTAACGTTTGTTTCACGAAATATATAGATTGTGATTGTGTGTGTATATATATATATATATATATAGAGAGAGAGAGAGAGTAATGTTAATTTAAACAACTCATCGACTTATATTTTTTTATCAGTAGCTTCGTCGAACAGAGAGAAACAGATCCCCTAAATTCACACAAACTTCTTTCTATCAAATTCATCAAATTTCCCTCCCAAATCTCTTGGTTTTTTACAGATGCTCTGTTGTTCTGATTGATTATTGTAACAACCATTTCGAAATTTCTTTCGAGAAAGTGATTTGTGTTCTTCAATTTGGAAGATTAGGTTTTGTGAATTGAGGTTTGTTGGTGGTTAGGGTTTCGGGAATTTGGGTATTTTGGAGTTTGGGGGGGATGATAATCAAGCGGAAGTTGAAATCGGCAATGCCGAGTTTGAAGCGGTGTCGAGTTAGTGAGTCCGGCGCCGGCGGAGACGACGAAGAGTGGTCGGGGAAATCTCGGAAGAAACGGAAGAGTAACAACAACGGAAAAAACCATGGATATTATCCTCTGCATCTGCTCGGAGAGGTTGCCGCCGGGATCATTACGCTGAGCGAATTAGGATTTCACTTCGCCGCCGGCGTTATCCCTAGCTTCTGCAGCGACACCGGTGAGGTGGTGGTCGTTGACTCGAAATCGAATGCACCAAAAACGGAGTTGGAGGATAATACCGGTAATGCTATTAATAATAACGATTCCGTCCGACCACCGTCAAGGCCGCCGTTAGTGAGGACTTCACGGGGACGTGTTCAGGTACTCCCTTCTCGGTTCAATGATTCAATTCTTGATAACTGGAAGAAAGAAAAAACTAAACTTGATGATGTTAATCAAGATTTGTGCTTTGACCCTGAATTTGCTCCTCATAAGGACAAATCAAGCGTTAAAATCCCGAAAACCCGAGATCAAATTCAGAACAAGAAACATAATGGGGATAAAGTTAGTTATAAATGTCGTAAATCTTTAACCCCGCCGTTGAAGTTTGAAGAATTCGAAGATGAGGAGTATAAGGATTCGAGGTGTAGTGAACAGTATGATGATGTTAAGATGGTCTTGATTGGGGAGAAAAAGGATGGTTTTTCGAATGGTATGCGTAAGGAGAAAGTGGAGAAGGCGACTGGAAATATTAGAGAACCGGATGAATTTTCTCCGGGTGATATAGTTTGGGCCAAGTCTGGAAAGCATGATCCGGCTTGGCCAGCTATCGTTCTTGATCCAGCAATGCATGCTCCCCAACAAGTTCTTGGCTTTCGGGTTGATGATGCTTATTGTGTCATGTTCTTTGGGTACTCGGGAAATGGTACACAGAGGGTAAGATTATTTAAACATTTTAGTTAAAACTACTTAAATCGTCCTATTGTGGCGACTGATGTAATTTTACGATATAGAATATAATGAGAATTATGATATTTGACGAGCAGGACTATGCATGGATTAGAAGCGGAATGATATTTTCGTTTGTAGAAAATGTTGACAGGTTCGCTATAGTTCAGTTTCTTTGTTACATTTTGAAGTTTCATTCGAAAGCAGGATAGATATGATGAAAAATTGGTTATCTTCAGGTTTCAGGGCCAGACCGACTTGAATGATAACGAGCCAAGTGTGCTTAAATCAGCAATAGAGGAGGCGTTTCTAGCAGAACACGGGTTTACAGAAATGCTAATGGTTGAAATTAATGCAGCGGCT
Source organism: Arctium lappa (assembly GCA_023525745.1). Lineage (NCBI taxonomy): Eukaryota > Viridiplantae > Streptophyta > Magnoliopsida > Asterales > Asteraceae > Arctium > Arctium lappa. The sequence continues at coordinate 20,066,039 of CM042048.1, read as the reverse complement.
GGTAACTTGGATTATCTTGATTCTATCCCTAGAGGTGTTCATGAGGCCAGAGGCACAAATCAGGAACATGAACATGTCTCTCGAAAGCAGGCAAGTTTGTCTCTAAAAACAGCTACTGTACTTTTTTGGAGTAGAGGTCCGGTCGTACTTCAAACCCCACCCACCCTACTTTCGAGTGGGATTTACGCGGGTCCGTTTGGTTTTTGATTTATTGCTCTAGTGGATGAAAGTTGGACCTTTATTGATGTTTTGCATGTTCTTTTTGCAGGAAATATCTAAAAGGCGGCACACACAATCATGTGAAGGCTGTGGCTCGACTATCTCGCTTAGAATGTTACAAAAAATGAACGATACGTCTCCTAGTAGCCGCCTTCTTTGTAATACATGTGCTAGGGTTCGTATAACATGCCTGGTTTCATGCCATTCGCATTCTTGTTGGTAATTATTTACTGCTGATGATGGCATGCTTTCTTATTGCAGTTGACAAAATTAAAACACTATTGTGGCATATGCAAAAAGATATGGAATCGTGCCGATACTGTTAGTTGGGTGAGTAACCGACTGATTAGACTCATCTATACTACTCTCTCCGTTCCAAAATAAGTGTCCACATTTCAATTGCATTTCTCCCAAAATAAGTGTCCAATTTTAAAAGGGCCTATTTTCCAATTTTTACCCTCGATTATGACAGTGAGAAATTGATTACATCAGGTACGTTGTGATGGTTGTAAAGTGTGGGTGCATGCGGAATGTGATAAAATCTCTGGTCATCACTTCAAGGTATTTCATAATCTTGATCTTCTGGTGGTTTCATCATCATTACGACATTTCTTGCAGTCTTATATGTCAAAATCATTCTGTAGGATCTTGGGACAACCGAATACTACTGCCCAGATTGCAAAGCAAAGTTCAATTTTGAGTTATCAGATTCAGAAACTTGTCAGCCTAAACACAGGTAAGTTTCTGATATATACATTTGATCGCTGTCTCATCGGGTCTAAAAACAGTGTGTACCTTATAAAGATGACGGGTTTGTATTCCAGATATACAAAAAAGCAGGAGGAAATGGTGCTGCCCGATAAGGTCACTGTTGTCTGCACGGGCGTGGAAGGCATATACTTTCCAAGCCTGCATTTGTAAGCATATACATCCCTTTTAAGTCATTGATGAGTTATCCATGTTTTATTCAGAATAGACACGATTCGTAAGTTTTAAGGTCAAATTCCCTCCTTAAATTCCATACCATTTTAATCCGGCAAATCTATGGCAACAATGTGTGTTAATGCACAATCTCTCTCCTAACAACTACACACACACAGTCCCTCTCTCTACCCCTTCAAAAAGGAAAACTGGTGAGTTTGATGATACCTTTACTTGTTGCCAAAGAGCTACTCTCTCCATCTCAAAATAACTGTCCACATTTTTATTTTAGTTTGTCTGAAAATAAGTGTCCACTTAGTGTCTACTTTCCAATTCTACTCTTAATCACGAGATGGAGAAATGCATTTCTCCCTCTATTATTAAGGGTAAAATTGTCATTTAATTAATTAGAAAGTGTAATAATTATATATATATATATATGTATCTAAAATTGTGTGCTTTTTTCATTGTGGGAATTTATTTTGGTTGTTTGTGTGGTTTGGGCTTGTGATATATGATGACTAGGGTTCATGTAACCTTATGATCTTTATTAAATGAAACTGATGTCATTTGTTGGCATTCAACTACTTCTTCCTCCATGTGTTGTGTTTTTAATATTAGTTCATCGGCTAGTGGTACATGGTCCGATGCCTAGTAATTTGTTTTAAGTATGTACGTTGTGGAAATAGTGCCATCGTAATTGTTTGGCAGTGCACAAGAATTTGAAGTCTTAGCAAGTAAAATGAAGAAACTTGAACATGTTGAATTACTGTAAATGTCTGTACACACTAATGCATTTGGCTTTCACTTTTGCCTATATTTACATAGAGTAGTTGCATCGCCACCCCTGTTTCAGCTATTAACTTGAGGAGCATGCTATAAATTTCAAGTTTCGGAGTTGCAGTTTTATATTACTCCCCCGTCCCAAAATAAGTGTCCACAATTCTATTTTAGCTTGTCCAAAAATAAGTATCCACTTTCAAAAGAAAGTGTCTACTTTCCAATTCTACCCTTAATTGTGAGATGATGAAATTAATTACTCTCTCTAGTAGTATTAAGGGTAAAATTGTCATTTAGTTAATTAAAAAGTGTAAACACATTTCTAAAACCGTTGCTTTTTTCAGTGTGGACATTTATTTTAGGACGGAGGGAGTAAACCTGAGATAGGCAAGGGAATAGGTAGGAGGTACCAGCAGGACAATAAATGCATACTTTTGAGGTTTTGTTTTTTAAGTAGTCCAGTTTATGCCTTTCTTAATTATGAGGCTAAACAACTATAGTTTGCTGACATCATCATATCGATAGTTCATTGTTAACCCAAAGTTTCAAACCCGTCATCCTTTTAGAGTTTTGCTTGGCTTGTTATGGCTAAAAGTAGTGCTTCTCGTTCTTCATCAACCATCCACCTGGAATTCCATATTCAATACTACCTTTTGGGCTGAGGAGTGCCCACATCTGAATAAAGTATGAAAAAGATTTAAAAAAAATTATCTTCATCGGTAGTTTGGGGATGCATCCATCTCAAAAACGATTTATAGCATTAATCACCGCCTATCCTTGTTTCTATAGGATGTCAGTCCGCTAGTACATTACTTATCTATAACCATATTAAAACTATTATTCTAGATTAAATTGTTATTACTTATTTGTATTCGTGTCTTTTTAGAGATTATTTCTTATAAATGCCATTATAGAGTATCTTTGTGGGTGGCTCTTAAAATGGCAACAAGTGTGCCACACTCTGTGAGTAAAGTAGTCGTTGGATTCAAAACTATGGGGTACTTGGGCATCTCCAACAAATTCTCCAAAGTGTATTGATTTTAATAATATAATTAATGTTGAAATCTCCAAAATTGAGAAACTGTTGGAGTTAAATGTATTTGTTTTCGTTTTTGGAGATTTTAACTTTTGCTTCTCCATTTTTGGAGAAATTATGGAGGATTTGTTGGAGATACCCTTACCTTTATCTAGGAGCTATTTGTCACCTATGTACACAAAACGAACTCTTGTATAATACTCCCTCCGTCCCAAAATAAGATGTCAACAATGAAAAAGGCACACAGTTTTAGAAATGTGTATTACACCTTTTGGTTAACTAAATGACAATTTTACTCTTAATAATGGAGGGAGTAATGAATTTGTCTATCTCATATATATATATATATATATGGAATGAAGCCCGTATTCTAACATTAGTTTTTTTTTGTCCTTTTTTTTGTTGGAGGGTTGTGTGCAAGTGCGGGTATTGCGGGTCGGAAAAGCTGGCACTTAGTGAATGGGAGCGGCATACAGGTTCAAAAGTGAAAAACTGGAAAACGAGCATAAAGGTGAAGGGTTCCTTGCTGCCGCTCGAACAATGGGTCTGTAAACAGAACCGGTTATTTCCTTTTCTGATTTCTAAATTAATGTTCTATTTTTTCGTTAGGTCGTTTAGAATTGATTACACATTACCAAATTCTGTTTTTAGTAACTGTTTGCAGATTTTGATAGATTTGTCCAAAAAATTGTTATCTTGCAGATGCTGCAGGTGGCTGAGTATCATGCTCGTACTGTTGTTTCTGTCAATTCTCTTAAACGCCCTTCTTTAAAAGCACGAAAGCAGAAATTGCTTAGTTTTCTACAAGGTATGTGTCAGTTTATAGAAACTGCTGGATATTTTCCGCATACTTGCTGATAAATCTGATTTGATAGAAAAATACGAGCCCGTATATGCTAAGTGGACAACTGAACGTTGTGCTGTATGTCGTTGGATTGAAGATTGGGACTACAACAAAATCATTATATGCATCAGGTCTAATCAATAACCTATCCGTTTTGGTCGTTTTAACATTTTCACATCTGTGTCCATTTTCACTTCTTTTGGTCGTTTAACATTCATATATCTAACCACAAGGGTTGTGGCGTAGTGGTTAAGGCCCTGGGGGATGTGGTGGAATATCCCATCTGCCCAGGATTCGAATCCAGGTGTACACAACAATTGTGGCCACTGAGTTTATCAGGGCTGATTTCTTGTAGTCATAATTTGCCGGGATTAGTCTAGGCATAGCCTAGGACACCCTTCCAAAAAGAAAAACATTCATATATCATTAAAAGAAGTGAATATGTGATTCTGTGTCCATTTACTTGATGACCCACAAAAGAAGAGAGAAAAATGATGTAAACGAATGAATATTTTTGTTAAATTGTTGGGGAAAATCTTGCTGATGTTCTATTCTTCACGGCAGATGTCAAATAGCTGTGCATCAAGAATGCTATGGTGCAAGAAATGTTCAGGATTTTACTTCATGGGTTTGCCGGTCCTGCGAGACACCAGATATTGAGCGAGAATGCTGCCTCTGTCCTGTAAAAGGCATGAACTTTTCAAATCTTTATCATTTCTGATGTGCCCTCTTTTTCACATTTTTTCACTAGCCTGAGGGTGTTCATTGAAACAATCACTTTACTCTTCGGGGTAGAGGTCATATTTGCGTACATCTTACCCTCCCTAAACCCCACCTCTTGGTGGGATATACTGGGTTCGTTTGTAAGTAGAATATCGGGATCTTTTTTATTCTTCTCATGTTTCATAAGAAAGAGATCGGAAAGATGGTATTTGTGAATTTTAGTTTTTTTGAGTATTGAACGAAACCTTGCCACTTGTAATTTTTTTCCGGATTTTTTTATTTTGTAATTTCTCATTTCAGGAGGTGCTATGAAGCCTACTGATGTTGAGCCCCTCTGGGTCCATGTAACCTGCGCATGGTTTCGGCCTGAAGTTTGCTTTGCAAGTGATGAGAAGATGGAGCCTGCGCTTGGAATTTTGAGTATCCCGTCAAACTCTTTTGTAAAGGTACTACATTTTTATTTTATTTGTACCACACGGAGAAAATAATACAGTCAAATGTCTGAATACATAGTTTTAGAAGACTGCTTGATTGTTGGTCAAATAGCTAAAATGAGGGGGTGCTTGATTGGGTAATAAAGGGTCGGGAATGGGAATGGAAATCATTAATGTTGTCTAGTTTGATATAATGGAATTGGCCATTACCAAATACTGGGTAATGAAGCATTCCTCAACAAATTAGGGGGAATGATTCTCATTCCCATTTCCATTTCCCTGAAAGGAACGAGCCCCCCCCCCCCCCCCCTAACATTGAATAATGACTGAAAAGGGGAATTTTGTGGACCAAATCAATATCACCATCTTTTCGTAATATTGAAAAATGTACAAACAAGTAATGCTATTGATTTTTTGGTCAAGAATATCCCTTTACTTTTGTCTTTTCTAGGGGTTTTTATTTTTTTTAATATATTTGACAAATAGTCAGAAATTTTTCTTCAATTTACGCTTCAAATAGGCATTGCTTTTCATCTCTTTTTCTAGTATGAAACATAGAGCAGGATTTCTATGACCAAGTTCTTTTATGTTCAGCCATCTTCGACGATAATAAGTTATTTTTAGTACCCATACGTACGCTGGCCTAAGTTGAGTTGACGAACTCACGGCTTGTTTCAGATTTGTGTCGTTTGTAAGCAAATTCATGGATCGTGTACACAATGCTCCAAGTGTTCAACTTATTACCATGCAACATGTGCATCGAGAGCTGGCTATCGCATGGAGGTGAGCCTACTGTTTTCCGATGTTCACAAACCTTGTGGAAACACGGTTTCTTTGTTAACTCTAACAGATCAGTCTTTTGTTGACACGATTCTAAGATGTGATTTTTTTCCGCAGTTGCATTCCCTGGAGAAGAACGGGAAGCAGATCACAAGGATGGTGTCCTATTGCGCTTATCACAGGTACTAGCATCTAAGGGCGTAAGCCATATCGTCCTGTTGTTCGGTTTAGAAAAATTGGAGTCGAGTAAGAACAGTTCAGTCAGCGTGCTTTTGGTACTCCGACGGGTGAGAGAGAGGTAGCATTGTGAAAGAATTGTGGAACGTTTTAGGTTTTAATATGACATGGGTAGTTTAGTAATTTACCTGTCCCATCTCCCTGATATTTGAAACATGGGACAAGAAGTTTTTGTACTGTCCACTCCATCCCTTCTGGCTGTAATTATAAGTGTTCATAGATCTCGTAAGGAGTATATCGTGGGGCATTGTATATTAAGTTCTGGTTCTTAATCTTCGTGTTTTCTTTCAGGGCTCCCAATCCAGATACCGTCCTAATAATACAGACGCCAGGAGGGGTAATCTCGGCTAAAAGCCTACTTCTGAACAATAACAAGAGCGGTTCGAGATTGATCTCATCTAGAAGATTACAAATTCAAGAGGCTCCGATCTCCGAGATTTCCACAGAGACCGAGCCGTTTTCTGCAGCAAGGTGCAGGGTGCACCAGAGATCGCACACCAAGGTAGTCTAAGCAACACGTTTGACGTTTTTAACCACGAGATGAAGACACAAATGTATGACTCATGCCCTTCTCGTTTTGAAATTCGTGTTTTTCAGAAACCAGGAGATGGGCTGATTATGCACCGAGTCACAAGACCGTGTCATCACTCTTTAACTACAATACAACGATTGAACAGCCTCAGAGTAATAATTTCTTTTAATGAAGTTTTGCTTTTATTAGCTTCGGTTTCTGCAAGAGCCTCATAGATCACATACCTGATGCCTTTTCTCTACAGGAGATGCAAGAACCTCGAAGTTTTTCTACTTTCAGAGAAAGATTGCGTCATTTACAGGCAAAGTTTCACCTTTCTAAACACGTGTGTGTTTGATAGAATTTTTTTTTCTGTAAAAGCTACTCAAATGCTGCATGAAATAGTTGCAAACAAGTTCTGACTTTTGATTGCAAATGCAGAGAACAGAAAATGATCGGGTTTGCTTTGGTAGATCGGGAATACATGGATGGGGCCTCTTTGCACGTCGAAAAATCTTGGAAGGAGAAATGGTAATACCGAATTCTAATTCCGTTTCTGATACAGTTTCCAAGTTCTTATGGTTGAAACTCGTCTAAAGAAATGCAATGTTTCCCTAGCAGACGAACACTTGCGGTAAAACCAAAACAACTAAATGACAATTTTACCCTCAATAACAAAGAGACTAATAAATTTTTCCATCTGGTATAGACTAAAATAGAAATGTGGACACGGGTGGTATTATTTATTTTGTGGCAGATCCATTTATGTGCATATGCTATGCAGGTTTTGGAATATCGTGGTGAGCAGGTTAGGCGCAGTGTTGCTGATCTAAGGGAAGCACAGTATCGCAGAGAAGGCAAAGACTGCTATGTAAGTTTTCTTGATTCTTTTTCATAAACCAAATCAAACAAACCCAATATGTCCCAAAAGAGTAGAAGTTTTTCTCATATATATATATATATATGTATATACATATCGATTAACATCTGTTCAAAATCTTGGTTTTGTTTTGTTATGTGCAGCTGTTTAAAATCAGCGAAGAAGTGGTTGTAGATGCAACAGACAAAGGAAACGTAGCACGTCTAATCAACCATTCCGTACTTCCCTACCTACCCTTTTACGTACATATAAGAATCTATTTTTGTAACACGATTCTGACTCGTGGAATGATGTGGTTTGTTTCTAGTGTATGCCAAACTGCTATGCAAGGATCATGAGCGTTGGTGGGGACGAAAGCCGGATCGTACTTATTGCAAGAACTAACGTGGCAACGGGTGACGAACTAACGTGAGTTATAATGATGATAATAATTCATCATAAGTAGTAAAGGAAGAAGATATCTGGGTTTTTGATATTTGATATTGATTTGCAGGTATGATTACTTGTTTGATCCGGATGAGAGCGATGAATGCAAAGTGCCGTGTTTATGTAAAGCGCAGAATTGCAGGAAATTTATGAATTAGAGTAAGTAGGAAAAAAAAGAAAAAAAAAACAGAGTATAGAAATGGAAATGATGTCACTCACGAAGACAAAGGAAGGAAGCAAAGGAGGAGTAGGTTTTTGTTTTTGTTTTTGTTTTTGTTTATTGGAAAAAGAAAAAAAAAAGAAAAAAGAAAATATAATAAAGAATGGTAGATATGAGTAGGGAGGGGAGGGAGGGAATGCTTACCTCATTTATGAATGAACACCTCATAGTTTTGGTTTGCATTCAAACTTTGTTTATAATGTGGAGGACTATTAGTATTATGGATGGAGGGTAAACAGGTAATTTTACGGCTATGTTTTCTTGGAAAAATTAGAGTATATCATTATCTAAAATAACTTTATCTTTTAACCAAATTAGAATTTATATTCATGCAAATTCAACACGATACATTTTCATTATTTTATTTTTAGTCTTTGTCGATTTTGTAATACGGTTTTGTGTGGTTTTAAAAAAATGATAATGTTTAGTTTATAAAATTATTTAATTTAGTTTTTTATTTTAATTTAATCTAGGTTTAGTAATGATGTAATTTATTTTAGGTTTTAAAATATATTGTTTTTATACATCAAAAAATATATTGATTTTAAAAAATAATGGTCAAGTATTATGTTAATTATATTTTATTATGTTTATCAGTTAGTCATTAATTCAAACAATTAACTTTAAAAAGTTGTATTTATGCATCATTTACTTATAATATTGAATTTTAAGTAATATGTATCAATAAAAAGTACTTAATGTATAAAAATTTGTTTTTAAGTGTTACTTAAATGCTTTATAATACAAAAATATTCGTTTATTACTTATTGATTCAAGGGTAGGTCGGTAAATCTCATGAATCCAATCCGAATCTTATACGACCCAACCACAAACAATTCACAAGTATATTTTAGGCTTTTGTATAAATTGTTGTTGATTTGCTATATTGATTTTACCCATATATATATATATTTTTTTAATTCATCAAGCTTCAAATGGAGAACTGCAACTAACTGATTAAGTCCAATTAAGCTATACATGCAATTAAACCCATTAAGTTAAAACAAACAACCCCTAAATATAATTGCAACATAGTCAGTTCACTAGTCTCTAGTGTTTGGTTATTAACACCAGAAAATATGCCCGTTTAAAACAGATTACAATTTTTTTTTTCATTTTCTAAAAGAAATAGGCAGAGCATTAATCACACTGCAAAAAGATGTCAATGGTGATGGAGCGAAGGGTTTGCTCATATGTGACAAATTTAAAGACTAATTAGCATCAAGATTACAATACAACGACAATGGAGGAAGTTAACACTCATACAAAACCATACGAATATTGGCATCATTGTAAACTTTTCGACCAAAAATAATTTGCTTCCTGCTTGTGATTCCAGCATGGATTCGATATAAATTTCACACAGAATGTCCCACCCAAAAAAACATGATCGATATGCCGTTGGAACATTCACCCTCATTTTCTGACGACCGCTGCAAATAATAGTAAGTAGGCATTAGAAGAGCAGAAACATGAAGACTATAAAAGATATTTAGATATATAACCTTAAATCCATGCCATTTTTCTTAATAGGTCAAGAAGTCATGGATTTAATTAAAATCTCATTTAGAGTTATATGATCGATTGAGCAAATGATAGGGGCTTACTTGCAGGGAAAGACAACATCTATATCAAGCCTTGGCGTTGAAGATCGGTGTATGTTTTTTTGTTGTAAATGTTACCCTCTCGGTCTTCATATTCTTCCTCCAGTTCTGGTCGCCACTTGTTCACCCCTTGCTTCTCTTTGATTCTCTCCCACAGTTGCTGTGCTTCCTGCAAGTACGTGCCTCTACTAACTTAGCATCGTCTATTTTTCACAAACTAATTACTTGTTTCCTCAATACTTACTTTTTAATCAGAACCCTTTTTAAAGAATCATCTTCTGTTCATTACTAACTAGATTTATGAAGTGATTTTGCAGCAAGTTAATAGAAGCTGAACTACTCAAGCGTTGTTTTTTTCAACTTTTTGAGCAATATTTACATCTTTTGGAAGAAATAAAGAAAGCAATAAAAAAAACAGGTGGGAAAAGAACATCCATACGGAAGAAACAGAATTGTAACAGATAGAGAGAGAGAGAGAGAGAGAAATAAGTACCACAAAAATAAGAAAATGATTAAAATGCATGCATACCTCAATTGACGTGATCTCATTGAAGTTCTTGGTATTTGGAATACCAAGTCGACGCATACCATATTGATGTCGGAATTCCTTGAAATGACGCTCATAAGCCCTCCGTCCCCAGTAACTATAGTTTCCACATATCTCACACTTGAACTCCTGAAGGATAATTAAACAATTGCTGCAGTTGAATATGCAAACCATTTGGTAGTCCAACTCTCAACATCCAAAATAAGACATTGTTTGTATATTTATCCACATAATTGCTTCCAGATGAATAGTTATTTCCATGTTATCCAAAGGCACAAGGAAAAGTACCAGAACACTAAAAGCAGGTCAAGATTAGAAACAGTACCTGGCCGAGGCCATGAAGCTTATACAGCCAGTATGGTATAGGTTTTCCGTCCCAACCCATTGGCAACTTCAATGGATTATATATTTGCTGGTCTTCGTCATCACTCTCGATGTCAGGTACTTCCTCCTGAAAATTATGTTAAGAGAATAAAAAGGTGAACCATGATCGACATACAGAAAAAATAATAAAGCAAAACCCAACACCGAGTGAAAGATAATAATACATTATATCGTCACATCTAAGTTACTTCTAATTATTCATCTACTTTAACAGCCATGAAACTGTGTGAAAAGATTTGTGAGTATCTCAATTCCATGTTTTCTGCACACAAGATCTACACCGATGATGAAGCCACTCTACATGTTTTTCTTCCATTTTTTTTTGTTTCTTTTCAGCCTTAGTAAATAAGCATTAGTATCTTCTTTTTGGTGGGTGGGAGGGGGAAGAGAAGCACAAAACATATCTTACATCCTCCCTTTCAGCTTCCATTTCCTCATATGTCAGAGCCTGTTTCTTCTCAACATTCTCTTTCGTTCGCATGATTGTCTGCACATACAAAAAGCAAAAGGTTCATATCAACATCAACGATAGCCTATCTTTGACATACTCACATGCATATTACGTGAGTGATATATTACTTACGTCATTTGTTATTTGACATACTTGCACGCATACTATGCGAATGATACATTACTTTCATCATTTGTTATTCATAAGGAATATATATATATATATATATATATATATACATAGGGGGTGAAACAATATAACAAACTTACCTCTGACAATAGTTCACATAGCTTCTCTATCTTGGCCTCCATCAGGGCAATCTCTTGTGAATCATCATTCTGATGTGAAGCAGCAACCACACCATTTTGCTTGGGCTTTTGTGCACCTTTTGCAAAATGCTTTTTATCTAGCTTTTCAAGAGGTGTGTGCTGCAGAATTACAAGTACATAGAAAGTGACCATGAGATTTTATATTCAACGACTAACAAATGACACAAGAATAAAAGTGCCTGGAATAACTCACAGTGAGATCACATCTGCCACAGAACCTGAAAGTAAGGTCTCAATGTAAATGGAAATGACTTTCGACATTCTTGTTCATTGTGAAATTATGGCAAGTAATTTCACCATTGCAAACTCATACCAATTCTTTTGAAATACATAATCGACAACAGTGCCAGTTTATCATTTGTCCATAAGTAAATATATATCGTATATCAAAATCAATCAATAAATTGGGAGGATCACTTAAAGTACATGTCCAGGACTGTCATACGTACAGGTAACTAGTGACCCTTCTACACAAGTCACGGATTATCTTTCTAAAGTTAAACAGGCAATACTCCGCTATGGGAAAAAAAAAAATAAAGGTGCACTTGCAGCTTATACGAAATATCATTTTACACAGCCTACCGCATGCTCTCTTAAATAAGATGATACAAGCACATCTAAAGCAAAAAATGCAACAAGATTACGAAATTCCCATGCTCATCTACCATAAAAACGAGATACTAACAAGGTATGCAATTCTTATAATCCTGCAATGGGGATATCCACAGCCCTCCTAAATGGCAATCATCACCAAACTAGCTACTCTTTAAATTACAGTTAAAAATCTACAAAGAGTAAAATGTTATTACTTGACGCATTTGTCACATGACTCACATCCTTGTCCATAGTCATAATCAACTCACACACAAACCACAACACAAAACAGTGTATGATACAAGCATGATTCGTGTAACCACCACCAGATAAGACATTATAATATATTTATCAATCATCAACTATCACAAGAAAACAAGGCCACAGATAGTTTTCTAAAGACGGTTGGACATCATTTTAGGGAGAGAAATCATGGTTCCCTAGACAGAGAAAGAAGGATAAGAAATAGCAGGCATCATATCTATGAGATCACGAAGAAAAATGCTTCCATCTAAGCCTCGTTAAAGTAATAGATAAACGAGACCAGCAACATGTTTATCAAAAGTGAATCATAAATGAAAGAGACATAATGCAAATACCTTTGTAAGAAAAAGCCTTTCTGCACGCTGTTGAACAGTACCTCCTGTCTTTAATCCCAGTGCAGCCAATGCCTACCAAACAAGATAGAAAATTAGCAACAAAGAGAGGCAATAAAAAGGAACTTCTTAAAGGAACTTCTTACTGGAACTCACTAAGCATAATAAGGAACTTCTTACTGGATCTTACTAAGCATAAACTCAAAAAGTAATCTTGAAAACATAGGACCCACTTCAGAAATGACGAGATCAAAGCTCCACAACTGATTATGCACAGAAATCCCACCCTTATAACTAATAACACCCATCTCTCAAACTCAATTTAAACTTGACAAAGCATTCATTCAAATTGAGCTACATGCTAATCCAAAGAAACAGTGGCAGAAATGGATAGTTTCTAAGCAGGCAAGTAATTCAACCCAGCAATGATGTTATCACAAAAGATAGAAATTAAGAAAGAAAAATAATGAAAAACCATAGCATATTGTTTGTAATCACTCGGTAAGAAGTAAACTTATGTTGACCTTGACCCTTGGCATTTTAACATACTCTCTTGGAGTTACCTACCTAGTCACTTCAATTTAATAGATTTCCTAGGACTTCCTAACCTGAGGTGTTTGGGAGCGGAAGAGATCATATAGATCAGACTTCTTTCTGCCCCTTTAACAAGCAACATCCCATACAGTGGCAAAGCTACCAAATAAAATTGTGTGATATGCCTCTTACCTCCTTCAACTTCTCAGGACCAAGTTCAACCAGTTCCTCGACAGTACTATAGTAGTCCAGATCAATGGAAGTATGCTCATTAGGAATATGTCCATTTTCTTGAGCCTCGTCCTTCCATCCGTCTACTTTGCCATTAGCCCACTGCTCTTCAAACTCTGCAGACACCTGTTTCAAATAAAGCAATTAGATATAGCTCATAATAAATTTCCTCAAGTTCTCTGCATTTGTTTTTTTTTCGCTTATCAGTACATGCATAAATTTCAAAAGATAACAAGAAAATTTTGAACTCACTACCTTAATTTATATCAACCCCTAATAAAAAGCTTGATGAGACCAAAATTGAGCTGTTCCTGTTTTCTTTAAATTTCAGTTATATCAGGTTTTAACCAATAATATCGCAGACAACCTACTCAAACTTGCTTTTTGAATATCAGTTTTAAAAAAGAATCAGACTGTTTTTAAAAATCTAATATCTCAAATGAGATGCCAAGACGCTCTGAAAAGGTAGAACTGATTAGTGTAACCTTCAATGTGAAAAATCTATAAATCCCATTTGGAGCCACTTAAGCAGCTGCCTAGACATTACTATTGTTGGTTGTAGGTGTGTTTAATGTTAAGGTGGGTCCTGACGAACATGGCAACACAATGCATACCATGTCCTCCATACAACAATAACAACTATAAGGTCTCCTACCAAGAATCTAGATTTATTGTCACAATAAATTTAGCACTATATTTTCAAATTCAAAGCGATGTTGCATTGATGACTTGCACATCATGCATAAATAATGTACATTTCCTTGGAATAGTAATTTTAGCTTTGCAAAATAAAATATAAAATGTAATAGCAAAAGGTGTACTTATATTACTCTACTAAATACAAAGAGAAGGCAGAAATAAGAATATACAAGAACTATACAATGAAGAAGGAAGAACAACAAAAACAGGAGTTGCAGGTGCTAAACTAAATGGAGAGTACTAGAGTAGAGATCCTATTTGGATGATGAGAGGGCAGATGATGTTCCACTATACTGATGCAACTTTTGAGTTTCCTGAGTTGTATCAAGCACACACTCATCTTCTAATTTGTCTCACCGACCCACTCTCTCATACATGATTATTAAGACTTCAAGCTGGATTTTGAAATTGACTTGGACAAGCAGGATTTATTTTCTCCATATAACTTTTTATTGGAGTACATTTGGCCATACAACCACCTTAGGCAACCACCACTTTGACCTACTTCAGACACGGCATTGCTAAGAATTACAAAGTCATCGCGAGTAAATCCCACATCATGTTGAGGGAGTCCCTGTCGGGCAAGGATGCCAAGACGATGGCATGACAACTATGATGTGCGTTATCAGCTATCCCTTCATCAGCATGATAAATTGCAACTCTTCAAGCTCTCTTCAACAAAATAAATGTATACAAATATACTTTACATTACAAACACCAAGAGACGATACGGTACTATCAAAGAGTATTACAATAAATCCTTGATCATTGCATGGATTTCACTGCATACTACTATAGCCTACCCAAATACTTTACAAAATAAGAACACCACAACAAGTTGGCTCATTCCTCTTTATCTTGATTCCTACAGGCCTCCTGAATCCTCTCTTCCCTATTTCTTTTATTTGTTATTGTATATAATGTTTATTATTTGTTTTCTTTATTACTGATAGAAATTCTCTTGTTAAGACCTTATGAATAGACTAAAACCCAGATTCATACTAGAATGATGATGATTCGGTAACAATACTAAGTTAAGCCCAAAGATTCACCGAACAAGAACCATCGGATCATCTCTCATATAAAATCTCTGTAAACTATATTAGATAGGTTTCAAGCATGGATTTTATATTTATTTGTTATACAAGCATCGAGAAACAACCAAGTTAGGAAGGGGAACCTAACGATTATCATCCAATTAAAGAAATAAAAGAGGAGAGAGATAATTTACAAGTCAGAACCTTTGAGAATAATCTATCGAGATCTTGCAGAGGCTCTGTGCGCTCAAAGAAATACACTAGATATTCCAGCATTTTGCTCAAATACCCCCTGTACTGCCTGGAGAAACAAAATAAAATTTGTTATGCTTGAATAACTAAGAGATAACACAAACAAATCATGAAATCAAGAATGGGTATTCCATTTTGCTTTTGGCCAGAACATTTAGCAGAAAATCATAGTAAACACCACATTAATATATAATCACTGCTAAGTTCGTAATTATATATAGGGCCACACAGATTACACATAACATGTAAGAAGATCAATACAAATACTTGAGAAGAGGGCTCTGATGAAAGAAAGAACATATTGCAAGTACTGATATGGATGATACAAACAAACACAGATAGGAGAAGAGAGATGGAACTTGAAATGGTCATTACTACCTCGTCAATTTCAGTTTCCGGGGGATGGTATGCGGTTGTGAGAACACTTCAAGGTAAGAAGAATAATCGATTTGCTTGCCAAACTTGGAATTGATGTATTCATTGTACAACTCATGCATATCCAGGTAGCGTCCATAGGCTTCCTGCAAAGAGTGAACCTCGTGAAAAAAAAAATACCACAAGAAAACAAGCATGAGGTTATGCAACAAATTGAATGGGCCACTAATGTTGATACAGAATTAACGAGAAAATTATTACAAGAAATTCTTGCTTCAAATACAAGCTCTACATGTAAAAACCATATCATCAAACTAAAATGATGAAGATCAATTATTTGACAAATTACAATCCAACAGCTCTACACCAGAACCCTCTTACAGGCATAAACTCTTGGGTCCATGGGAAGTTTCGACCTACCATCAAATGAGAAAACCCTTGTCTCTTCGACATAGGTTAAAGATAGACCTTCTTCCAGATTTCTTAACAGGCCTAGGCATAGGAGCCTGTGCGGTTGCTGAAGTGGCTAACAATCACATGGTAGAAGAGATATTCCATATTGATACTTTGCTCTTCTTTATATGTTTCCATCCCAACTCTTAGGCTTTTGCAGAGACGCCCTAAATTTTGAAATCCTTGCCTCAAATATTTATATTGTATTTCATCTATCAAAGCAAATTGAAGTGAGATCACGGTGGTTCTCCCATATGTTGACAAATACTCCATTGCAGTCTTATATTTCAACACACAACATTGCCTTGAAAGATCATTCAACCCTCATTTGTATAAAGTGAAGATGAAAAATGAATTAATTGACAAAGCATGATGATAAGATCCAATGATAGTGCTAAGCATGACTACTTCAATCCAAAAAAGAAAATGTATCAAGTGTACTAACCTCTCCACTGAACTCAATTTGCGGTTCCTCTTGGAGTAATTGCTCGTATTCATCAGTGGTGTCGATAACTCGTGCTGATGGATGACGCCTATGATACTCCCGAATCTGTATAAGAAATTATTTCTTGAAGGATATGCAGTGACAACTAAATTGTAATGACCAAGCTATTTTACCCCACATCTCCAACTGTTACCACAATGCAATTGCGACGTTGTCAAAATATGTTTTCTTTATCCCCAAATGCTTCGAATGGGGAGCACACATGTAATACAATTGGAAAAGTCCAAAGAAGACTTTAGCCCCTGTAAGCTAAACTGGGAATAGTCAAGCTTCGAAGCCCCTATTGGGATGGGAATTGGGATATTTGAAGAAACGCAGGTTTTGGAACCTATAAAGACCTTTCCAACTAAAGAGATGCTAAAGCTATTGTTACTTGGTCTTTCTAAGTCGGATGACATTTCATTTAGCTACTTAATAAGATAAGAAGGTCCATAAATTGAAAGGCCCAAATTGCTGACAACATTAGTCCCCTGAGGAACGACTTAGTGCATATACTAGCAGGGAATTGGCTGTATGGCTAAACAGATTAAAACTAAAAGCCAAAAAAAATGATTTCTCCAATAAAGATCCAAAGAAACAACAAAAAGATGAAACACTTACCTCTTTTAATCGGTCATAAAATGCGCTAAAAACATTAGTCCCAGTTGCAGTTTGTCCACCAAGGGCTGCAATTTCATCCTTCCTGGCTTGGTCTTTGTCTTCATATATATCGACCTAAAACCAATACGACCCGTAACTGAAGTCAATGATCTTACTCTCTATGTTAAAAAGAAAGACGAGATAAACAGAACTGCCCTATCATTTTCACTTCAAACTACTACTTATCCAATGCAAGATTGCGAAGAACCCTAGTGCAAATTCAATACCTACATTGTTAGATTTTCAACGAGTATTATAGCGCTTTATTAGTTTATAAAAATTTCAAGAAAAACAACAAATATGTTCAATTTCAAAACCTACACCTTACACAAAAGTTTCCCACTTAAATGCCAATTCTTTTCAACCTAAGGGAGTATAACATACTATCACAACCAAAACAAGCATAAAAACAAAAAGAACAAGAAATCTTACAAGTTTATAAGTAGTGGAGGTGATTTGGTCGATCATATGCCGCACACGATGGCTTTGAGAGAGGCGGTCCTTGTTCGAAGCCGGTTCATTCTGCAGATCCTTCACAATCAGTCTCTCAAACCGCTCAGTCTCCTCGTGGGCCGCCCGCGTCAGCTCTAACAGCGTCGACGACATCTTTCCTTCTCTCTATCCACTCTGGTTCAATCTAGGGTTCTCAAAATCAAGAGGGTTTTAGAAGGAGGGGGGGCAAATCGAACGGATTTGGAATCGAGTTTTATTTATTGTTATTTTCAGTTTACTACCCTCGTCTATGGGTATAACTGCTAAATACACCCTTCTACAATAGAACTTTTCCATATTTGACCTTTCATTCAGTTTTACTTTTACCTTGTTGTATGCCTTGATTTTCAATTTTGGTCTTGATGGGAATTCTTGAAAAATCTCATCAAAGTCACATGGTGTTTTAGTTCACCAGGTTGTCTCAATTTATGGCCCGGTTGTAGCATTAGCACTTTTTTTTTATAAATCGATTTTTAATGTTAGATCTTGAATTTTGAATAATTATCATAAATAATTTTTATTACTTCAAAATTAAGATTGATTTACAAATTTTATCACCATAATCAACTTACACATATGTCATTGCTCAATCTAACGACATATGTTCGTTCAGCAAATTGCAGACCAATCCTTCTGATACTTTTGTAACCAAGGGTGTTCACATCTTTGTTGGGCTAAGTAAGCCAATTAAACCAAATTAATTTGGCCCATTTAGTCGGTTGGTCATCATGTTTACAACCCATCAGTTTGAGAAACCAAGGGGTCGTTTATCCAAACACTTATCCGGTAAACACTTATCAATTAAATTCAATACCTTATCGGGTAAGATTATAGTCCATTAAAACGGTATCGTAGGAAAAAGTTTACCCGGTAAGCGCTAATCGGGTAAGAGTCATCACCCTCACTTATCGGGTAAGACTCTCAACCATTATTTTTGCTCTTACCGGGTAAGATTATTGACTATTGTCATAAATAATATAACTTCGTAAACTTAGGAAGCGCTTACCCGAGTAAGTTGTTTACCCTAAGTTGAGAAATTTTGATTTCATTACTTGGTTGTAATGCCAAAGCATCCATATACGATAGTATAAACATAGGTGAAGAATATGAGGAGTATTATTGATCCAATTATTACTTTGTAGAATTTACACACAACCCCCTGATCTTTCAAAAGTAACAACTTCGCCATCAGTAATTACAGTTGGGAAAGTTGTTTAAGAAATAAAGTAGCCATTGATGAATGATCTAGGTTTGAAAAATGTGGAAGCAGGCACAATCTCTGTTCGCTGAAGAAGAATATGAAGAAGATTCACAAGAGAACTTGTTGGAGGAAGCCGAAGGTCTATGTTCTTTATCTCCCAAACAGGTATTACTCCATCCAATTGCCCTAATAGTTCGTGATTTCCACCAAAAATTAAGATCTTCTGTGATGAACCCTAAAAGGTTCTACAACCTCATTATCTTCTTCATTTGTCGATACAGAGATTATACGGCTTCGCTGCGTGTGTGTTAGCTGGACTCGTTTGTATGTTCCTGGTACTCCACTTTACAATTTTTCTGTATACGATTTCGTTTCACACACACACACTCATGCTAATTTCCTTTGTTAAATTTCATTCATGAAACTCTCTTTTCACTACTCTACTGTTAATCTTCTGCTGAACTCTTCACCGGAAATAATTTCCGATGATCTTGCTCAACTATTCCCAATACCTTCTCAGTTTGTGAACAATAACATGGATATAATCGAAGCCTCACTACAGTTTATAGTGATAGGGTCAGTTTCAGGGTAAAATCGCAAAAAAATGAAAAACTGAGGAACGCACCGTTCTTCTGGACGGTATGCACATGCGCATACAAGTAATTTGTAACATGCACGCGTGCATAATGCACACGCGCATAAAAACCAAAAAACTACTTCAATATACCGTCCGGATGAACTGTTACTAGGGTGTTCCTTAGTTTTTCATTTTTCCAGGGTTTTCCCCTGGATATACATAACAAGAGACTCTGCTGGTTATCCACTGTTTCAAGAGTATTTCTGTTTTCCTCCTTCAAGGAGTTCCCTTTTTGGGATCAAAAGATAAGTTCCAACCATAAATCCTAAAGTGTTGGCATAAGTTCAAAAGAGAGTGAATTCAACATGGCCACTGTTCTAGTTTCAATCTCAGATATCCTATAGTGATCTTTCTTTAACTTTTAAAGAAAGAGTGAACCTTGGAGGCTGGAGCTACTAGTAAAGATTACTTCTCTACGACTAAAAAGGATCATCGATCAAAGTCATGGATACATCCTCTTTGCAAATGCAAGGAAATTTTGCACAAAAAGATGTATCTCCCAATCCTTAGAAAGCCAAGGAGCCTAGGTGCACTATACTCATCATAGTCGTTGTTGGCATAATGGAAGTTACTACCATGCATCGAGCTATAATAGGAAAACCAAATGTAAGCTAAATAACACTAAAAACTAAGTATCTTGTTCCATAATGATTATGAGAATTTTGACATGCCTATTGCCTTATTTGATTAATAGTTAGTATGATATGTTGAGGATATTCTTTTCAGGGATCTTCTCCCAATGAACATGAACAAGAACTCTTTTGCTTATTTGTCCTTATCTTAGAACACGCTTTTAGAAACGATTTGTTAATTCCTTGAAATCAAGTTATTTGTTGTTTGATGCCCTTAACCAATCTTCAGTTGCATATTGATATCATTAGATCACTTTTGACGTTATCTATACCAATGTCATTTTGCAGTCAACGATTGTGTTTGCCATACCGATTAAGTTTGCTGTATTATTCACGTTTGGCAACTTGTTGGCTGTTGGAAGGTGGGTTGTATTTTGTCAAGTCAGTAACAATAAAGTTATCTATCGGATCTCTAATTTCAATTATGTGACTTGGAATTGGAATTAAATGAAACCCGTGTAGAATTTTAACTTAACATGCTTCAATTCTGAACGGCAGATCATGCAAAATGGTGTTTTATGCAGTGAATTTTAGATCGCATTGATGGGCTTATAGGGCTGTAAACGAACCGAACGAACACGAACGGATGCTTGTTCATGTTCATTCGTTTAACTTAACCGAACAAACGAACGAACACGAACGGTAAACAAACGAAAATCTGTGTTCGTGTCCGTTCGTTTAAAAATTAGGTGTGTTTGTGTTCGTTTATGTTCGTTCGTTTACATGCTAAACGAACGTAAACGAACGAACATAAACGAACATGCCTAAACGAACATAAACTAACGAACATTATATATTAAACTATGTATAAGACTAAAGGTGAAAGACTAATTAGGTAAAAAAGTAAAAAGGTAAAAAGTTCAAATAAGACAAAATGATGATAAAATTTAAATCTAAATAAATTCTAAAAAGTTAAAACTTAAATAAATATTATTTGAATTCAAACTAAATAAATAAAAGATCTTATATTAAATTATATAAAATTTAATATATAAACGAACGGACATAAACGAACGAACGTTCACGAACATAAATGAATGAACGATACCCTTGTTCATATTCGTTCGTTTAACTAAACGAACAAAAAAATATGTTCATGTTCGTTCATTTATTAAATAAACGAACTTTCCACCGAATGGTTCGTTGCACGTTCGGTTCGTTACAGCCTTAGACTTATTTTCTTGTAAATGTTTATATACTCCATCTCATTAAAACATGCACTTTTTTTTGACTTTACACGAGCTTAATAAGTGTTTTAACCAATAATCAAGTGTCTAAAGCACCCTTTAACAACAACAAAATAGAGAAATCTTGTGGACCAAAATAAAAGGAACATTATCACAAAAGTTAGCCAAAAAAGGAAATATGGACATCCCAAAATGTAATTTTTTTTTTGAAATTTTCATATGATGAAAGGAACTCTTGTTTCTAAGCTGACCCTTTAATCAACTGTTTGATCTATTCACTTCCGCTGAACTTCTTTTTGTCATTTCACAGCACAGGCTTCCTTATGGGAGCTACACGGCAACTTCAAATGATGTTTGATTCAGTTCGTATATATGCCACAGCTATTTATATTGGGTTCGTTGTTCTAGCTCTCATTTGTGCTCTTTGGGTAAGAAACTCAACTTAACTTGACAAGATAACCTCCTTCGGTGCTACAACATGAACATCGTTAAGACCTTAACCATAATCTACACTGATCCATTTTGAGATTTGACTTTGATTTAACCTTTTCCCGTTCATTTGCAGATTCACAGTAAGCTGTTAACCATCCTCGCTATATTATGTGAGATATGTGCGCTTATCTGGTGAGCTTGTCATCTTCCATGCAACCTTGTTCCCTGATTAGGGTGCTTTTGGTACACAAACAATACTAGATGGGACAGGACTGGATGGGCGAAGTGAGATAGGCGGGTAAAGAATTTTGTTTTAGGGTCATAATTTGACATGGGTAATCTAGTAATTTAGCAATCTTGTCCTCTCTTCCTGATTTATTTTGGTGGGCATTTTGTCCCACTTAGAATATGTCCTGTTCCGGTCTATTGTTGCACCAAACGTGACACAATGGGTTTTTGTCCTGTCCTGTCCCGCATTACCAAAAGCATCCTGAATGCCATAAATGTGGACACAGTGAGTCTTAGAATGAAAAAAATATAACCAGTATAGAAACTCTTTCAGGTACAGTTTGAGCTACATACCTTTTGCTCGTACAGTTGTTTCAAAAGTGACGATCCGTCTCTTTGACACCGAGATTTGTTAGGCGAAGGATTTCTATGATTCCCTTTGATTTTGGAAAACTCAGTGAGTCATGATTCTCATCTTCGACCACCTTTTTTTTGATCTTGGTGTCATTGGCTATGCATGCTAGTGTTTTTTTCGTGTGCCGTCATCGTAGTTTGGTTGCCATTTGATTTCTTGAATAATTTTGTATTGAAATTTCACTTATCATTGTTTTGTTGTTATTTTGTAAGTGACTTCCTTTTGTCAAACTGAGATTTAGAGGAATTTTTTATGGGATCATAATGAAAAATGATTGTTTGATAAGTGTTCTGATTGAAAATCCATCATTTTAACTATTTGAAATACTTTTAAGAGGTATAAACAACCACAGCCCAAAAATACTGAGAGATGCAGAACCTAAACACAACCCAGACATGACCAAAATGCGAGGAGCCCATGCTCCAACGGACCCACACGAGACCCACGATTCAGATGAAATTGAGCTGAATCAGGACCATCCAAAACTCGAGCAGAAAACACACAATTTAGACGATTTAGAGCAGAAATAGAACCGACCAAAACGAACAAAATCAGCCTCCTGGACTGCAACACCAAGGTGTTAAAACCTATTGAATGGTTAATTATACATTGATATGACAATAATCAAATATCGAAAACCAAGTTGCAGTATGGAGGGACCCAATCAGAAGACACCGTTTTTTAGTCAAGATAAAGATGTACGTCAATCTAATTTCAGTTTTGAAATAGACATATTGCCTTTCATTCAATCGCAATTGTAGCTTGAGTTTTGGATTTCTTCGACATCCTTATCAATACAAATCATCACCAAGACACACACCCACACCATATAAGAGTTATATGGTGAGAACGTGTACAATCATTGATGTATATAAAAATAATGTATTCTCTCTGTTAGTATAATCATCAATGCAATA
Organism: Arctium lappa; assembly: GCA_023525745.1. Lineage (NCBI taxonomy): Eukaryota > Viridiplantae > Streptophyta > Magnoliopsida > Asterales > Asteraceae > Arctium > Arctium lappa. The sequence continues at coordinate 20,042,657 of CM042048.1, read as the reverse complement.
TATAGAGAGAGAGAGTGAGGTGGTTTCAATTGGAAACCATATTAGATTGGAAACTTTGGAAACCGTCAATTTCATTGGTTAAATTAATGAAATTGGTTCATAAAGTTGTTTCATATACTTCTTTTGTTAAAAAAATTGTTTCATATATTTGTGTTTTTTATGTAGTTTCATCTATTTTTCTCATTCTGATTAAATTGTTTCATGTATTTTCGCAGTTTGATGAAACTTTTTTATTTTTACATAAAAAACACAAATAGATGCACCAATTTCATCAAATTAAACAATTTCATGAAACCATTTCATTAACTTAACCAATGAAATAGAGGGTTTCCACGGTTTTCAAAATTAGCTTGGTTTCCATTTGATCGCTCCCCTATATATATATATATGTATAGTGTTTGGTTCATTTGAGAAATGGTAAATATATAAGAAATAGAGAAGTAATCCTAGTCATTCATATGGTCAAGATCGAATTTGACTAGTCAAATATTGCGGCTTTGACCGGTCAAAAGTTGCGGCTTTGACTGGTCAAAAGTTGCGGCTATCCCAAAAATAGAAGGACAATTTCGTAAATTTTACAAAACACATGGGTTGTGTTCATATATGAACATGTATAATTCACATATGAACTATATGTTCATATATGAACCAGTGCAATTCACAACTGAACTCTTTTAACTGATTCATATATGAATCTGTATGAACCACAAAGATTCATATATGAACCTTTGTGAATCACAAAGATTCATATATGAATCAGTTGATTTGTGATTCATATGTGAATCGGTTGAACTAATTAACAGATTCATATATGAATCTTTGTGATTCATACATATTCATATATGAACTCATCCCGTGTATTTTACGAAATTACCCCTCTACCTTCTATAGACCACACAAGGAATTATCCGGTGCTTCGCGGTCAAAGCCGCAAATGTTGAGAAATGGAGAGGTTCATTTGAGAAATGGTAAATATATGAGAAATAGAGAAGTAATCTTAGCCATTCATCTGGTCAACATTTGCGGCTTTGACCGTGAAGCACCGGATAATTCCTTGTGTAGTCTATAGAAGGTAGAGGGCTAATTTCGTAAAATACACGGGATGAGTTCATATATGAATCTGTTAATTAGTTCAACTGATTCATATATAAATCTTTGTGATTCATACAGATTCATATATGAATCTTTGTGATTCACAAAGGTTCATATATGAATCTTTGTGATTCATACAGATTCATATATGAATTTGTTAGTTAGTTCAACTGATTCATATATGAATCACAAAAGGTTCATATATGAATCAGTTAAAAGAGTTCAGTTGTGAATTGCACTGGTTCATATATGAACATATAGTTCATATGTGAATTATACATGTTCATATATGAACATAGTCTGTGTGTTTTGTAAAATTTACGAAATTGTTCTTCTATTTTTGGGATAACCGCAACTTTTGACCGGTCAAAGCCGCAATATTTGACTAGTCAAATCCGATCTTGATCATATGAATGGCTAGGATTACTTCTCTATTTCTCATATATTTATCATTTCTCAAATGAACCAAACACTATGTATATATATATGTATGTATATATATATGTATGTATATATATATATGTATGTATATATATATATGTATATATATATATATATATATATATATATATGTAGCCATAGGTTCAAATGAGAAATGATAAGTGTGAGAAATTGAGAAATAATCCTAGTCATTCATACGGTCAATAACGGATTTGACTAGTCAAATATTGCATCTTTGACTGGTCAAAAGTTGCGGCTATTCCAAAAATAGGGTAGTTTCGTAATTTTTACAAATACACAGAATGATTCACATGTGAACTATATGTGAACCAGTGATTCATATATGAACTCTTTTAATTGGTTTATATATGAACTTTTGTGATTCATATATGTACTAGTTAACTGTAGTTTCATATGTGAATCAGTTGAACTAATTAACAAATTCATATATGAACCTTTGTGATTCACATATGAACTAATTAACTGATTCATATATGAATCATTATATGAATCACAAAGGTTCATATATGAATCAGTTAAAAGAGTTCATATGTGAATTACACTGGTTCGTATATGAACATATAATTCATATATGAACGCGTCCCGCGTATTTTACGAAACTACCTCTCTATCTTCCACAGACCACACAAGGAATTATTAGGTGTTTTACGATCAAAACCGCAAATGTTCACCAAATAAAATGCTAGGATCATTTTTTTATTTCTCATAGTTTTAACATTTTCTCAAATGAATCTAATCCTATATATATATATATATATATATATATATATATACATACATAGACGGAGGTTCAGGGGAAAACCTCAAAAAACGGAAAACTGAATAACACTCTGGTAGTCTTTCATCTGGATGGTATGCACATGTGCATACAAGTAAATTATGTTGTTTTTTGGTTTTTACATATGCACAAATACATGTTACAAATTACCTGTATGCACAAGTGCATACCGTCCAGATGAAGGGCTATCAGGGTGTTCCTCAGTTTTTCGTTTTTTTGAGGTTTTCCTTTGAACCGGACCCTATATATATATATATATATATATATATATATATATATAGCTTGATATAAACATATATAGGGACAAAAAATGGTGTTATTTAATGTCAATTCCTCTCAAAACTTTTTCGTTGGTGTTTATTTTCAATCTTTCTTTATGATGCTTCATTTATTAGACAATTGCGTATGTAAACAAATGGTAAACATAGTGATTAGTAAATATAATACTTTTTATATCTATATCTAAATTTAAAATTAATCAGTATTTATATCTGCATATAAAAACATAGAAGGCTGTAACACTCGTGATCAAATCCAACCAATATTATTGCTATATGAAATCCAAACTAAATAAGAAACGAAAAGTTAACAACCCAAAATAGTGCTTAGGTTATTTGATGTTGTAATAATCAATTTTCATGGTATTTAGTATTTGACAAATTATGGTTTTAAAGCAATTAATTCATAAAAATAAGAGTATACCTGTAATTTAACCCTATCATTTGATAATAAGTTTTGTTGCAGCTATTTTGAAGCTAATTATTGACCTCAAAATAATCAGATAAGAATAGAAGTATTAACCGAAAATCAAAGATTAATTATTGTTATTATAGTTCTAATAATCAAATAACCACTTTCAAAACGAACATCCAAATACCCAGTAAACTCAGGCATTGTTTGGCAAAAATAAGCTAGCTTATTTTCTTGGTACATGTTTGGATGACCATAAGTTAGCTTATCAACTAGTTTTTTGATAAACTACTTAGAGTAGCTTATGAGGAGTTTTTTGTGATTATTTCAATTATGCCCCGCATTAATATTCATAATTATATATTAACTTTTAATTATAAATAAATAATTAATGTCTTTTTTGGTAATTTAAATGTTTGTAAGCTAGTTTTTGTCAAACGTGACTTTTCATCAGCTAACTTATCAGTCATAAGCTAGCTTTTCAGCTTAGTTTGCTAAAAATGTTATAGGATGTGAATATTCATCAACAAAGAATAAAATATTTAAAAATCTTTTTGTAGTTGCAGATAAATAATACTTACTATTTATGTATATAGGTTATGTATATAGGTGCAAAATATGTTTATAATTGATTAGATCTAAGATGATACTATATGTTTTTTTAATATATACAATGCAGACATATTATACTCCAGATATTTTACATATCATTCTATTAACTTTTCTATTAAGATTCTGTCGATAAAAACATGATTTAACATATACAATAATTTATGATTCGATAATAATAATAATAATAATAATAATAATAATAATAATAATAATAATAATAATAATAATGCATTGGAGAATCCAATTTGATTTTGTGAACTAAATTATTAAAATATATATTTAATTTTATTTGTAATCTATAATTATGTGGTTTTGTTTGGCTTTTGACTAAATTAAATTTTAATTAAAAAGTAGCAACATTTAATCATTGTTAATTAATAAATAAGTTTATTAATTATGTGGGGGTGGTTGGTGGCTATTTTCTAAACCTACACCTACCCTCACATTGACCATTTGGGATTTTCTATGCATCCACCTACCACCTCTTTCTTTTTTTCAAATCTAAAAATCATATTAACCATTTTTTTTTTGTCAATTTACGATACGATTTTGGATAATTTTAAGAGAGTGATAATGACTTTTTTTAATAAATTTGTTTAATTTAGCGAAATACATTAAGTATTTTGTTAAAATTTAATGATTATCTTATATATATTTTAAATTCTTTATATTTAAATTGAGATGTTTATTCTGTTTTGATTATGTTTATTAGTTAGTTATGAATTTACACATATAGCTTTAGAAATTTGTACTCGTGCATCATTACTTGTAATCTTGAATTTTACGTAATGTGTATCAATAAACAGTACTTAATGCATAAAAACTTGTTTTTAAGAGTTTATTCGATAGTTTAATAATAATATGATATATTTTAGATTTAATAATATAATGGTTTTTTAAATAAACATTAAATATTGTGTTAGATTTTCTTAATTATATTTTAGATATTTTATATTTAAAATTTGATTTTTATCGTATATTTAATTATGCAGATGAGTGATTTTAGAAAAGTTAATTAAAATAGTTAGAGATAAAGATTGAAAGTTAATAAATAACATTAAATGTAGTACATAAAGCTTTAATGGTTGTTTTTAAGAGATTTTAAGTAATTAACATTAAGGGGTTGTTTGTTTTTTTCAAAAAACCTCTTAATGACTCTTAAGTCTAATTCGTTCAGATCTTTCTACACACCACCTCTTATTAATCATAACTAAAATAAGAGTTCAGACTTTAGACCTCTTAAAAAACAAACGGCACCTAAATAAAGGTACATTAAGTTTTAACAATTGTATTTAAGAGTTTTTTTATCCGTGCTTTATAATATAGTATAGATTAATTGTTGGTTTTATTATTTAATCATTTAAATACAATTTATTCGAATCACATGTCTTTTAAGTTATTCTGTAGGAATCACGACTAACTTTGACAAACTTGATGACCACCTACCATTTGCCATGGTGTATTCAGAATTTTTTTTATGTGGTATAATACGATATATATATATATATATAGGGTTGAGTTTCGATGAGAAGTGTCAAATTTGATGAGAAATGTGAGAAGTGGTTTAAACTGTTGGATGAGAAATGGATGAATATCAGAATGAGATGCACCAGATCAATTCCTTTTAAAGCCGTAATTTATGGGAGAGTATTTATACTATATTATAAAGATGACATAAAAAACTCTTAAAAACAAGTTTTAAAGCTTAATGTACCGCTATTTAATGTTAATTACTTAAAAAACAACCATAAAAGCTGTATGTACTACATTTAATACTATTCATTAATTTTCAATCATTATCTTTAACCATTTTAACTCCCCTAAAATCATTTCTCACTTTAACCCCACTAAAATAACTCTCAACATATTTTAGATATAAAAAATCTAAAATATAATTAAAACTGTATGTACTACATTTAATGTTATTCATTAATTTTCAATCATTATCTCTAACCATTTTAACTCTCCTAAAATAACTCTCAGCATATTTTAGATATAAAAAATCTAAAATATAATTAAAAAATCTTACAGAATATTTTATAAAAAAATTTATGTTATTAAACCAAAATAAATTACATTATTTTATTAAGTCTAAATTAAACAAATTTATATAAAAAAAATTATTATCACTATCTCATAATCATCCAAAATTGTAATTTAAATCGACAAAAAACAGAAAATAAAATGAAACATTAAAACCGTGATGTATCTAGCTGCATTACGCGGATACACTTCTAGTTTGATTAAAAGTGATCAACGGTTTAAAAGCACTTCTCACATGATCCCATGCCAATATATATATATATATATATATATATATATTTTTTTTTTTGATCCAGCAAAACTTATGCATATTTAAGGATCTAAAAAATTATAATTTTTTGGTTTCACAGGCAAACCATACCTTTAAGGAGTTAAAGGTAGGTACGCCATTGTGAGTGACACCACCAAGTTTCGTGAGATTCATGAAACAACTGTGAAAGTTTTGTGTGTTTAATATATAGTAAAGGTATATATATGATGGTTCATTATATTTTTCTTGTAAAGGTTCTGCAAGTTCAACTCATTTAATTAAGAGCTCCAAGTTGCCCTCATAAAACTAATTAAGTGGTCTCATATATAATAAATCACCTTAACAAACATGAATGTAACTTAAATATCACACATAAAAATTTGAACTTTAAAAAAGATGCACACACTTTTGAACTTTGGGTCCTCTAAAAAAGCATGGGTTGTTTGTTTAAAGTTTAATGTACTTGATGGTATGAAAGCTTATTTCTTAAGTCATGTCGGTTGTTTACAATGTAACTAGTATTTGGCATCGCACGTTGTGTCGTGATCAAAATTTATGTTAAATATGTTTTCATTGATTATTTTCATAAATATGATTTTTTCCCCTTGTTTAAATGGACCATATATTGTAAGTTAATATTGAATGATGAAGTCAGGTGTATGCAAGAAAACTGCTTTACATATCTATTATATAATACACGATTTTGTTAACCCAGATTAGTTGATAAACAATAATCACAACACAATAAAAATCAAGAGATAAATAAATCAGATTAACATACCAACGATCTCTTGAATAATCAGTTAAACCGTGTGTGTATTCTTGGTGAATACAGATAATACCTTATGCGTATAATTCAGAGAATACAACTTTCTCTCTTTTTAGCTTATGCGATTCACTCAAGCTTAACCTAAAACTAGAGAATTTAGGTTCTCGAGATTCTTAATCGCTTTTTTTAGTGGGGAGGAATAGTGCGTGAATGACGATTCTCAGACGAGGGAATCGTTCCATTTATACTTAGGTTAACATTACATAATTAGTATTACCTAATAGCTAAAATACCCTCTACAGTATTAAACACTATTACAAATTAGACCCCTTATTTAACTTAATCTTGAATACAATTACTGATCCAACAATCTCCCCCTTTGGATTCAAGATTAAATTTTTTTTGGCAATAGTCTTCGGGTCTTCTCTTCTCTTGAAAACTTTAAATGAAGTGTCCTTCTGACGATCATCTTCAGTTAGAATCTGACGATCATTCTGATAAATCAAATAAGTTCAGACACTTTGTTATCTTTGAATTCTTCAGCAGTCTTCATCAATCTTCAGCAGAAATTAAAAAATTCTTTGTATTCTCCCCCTTTTTGATGAATGGTGAGAATCATCATCATCAAAACATAGCAAAAACAATCTCCCCCTTGTTTATATAGTCATCAATTAAGCGCTGTCTTCATGTATAGATCCCTGTGTGGAAATAAGAGCAGTCTCTCCGAATGGAGAAAGTGATTATTTCAATCTTTTCAGATTTAAATAAAATAAATTTGGTAACCCTGAATCAACAAATGACTTAGTTTGGAATGCCTGTCAGTAACACATAGTCACTGAGTAACACAAAGTTACTATAGAAGGAGCTGGTTTTGATGTTGGCTCCCCAGGACTTCCATTCAATCATCGAATAACACATGGTTATCTATGAACGTTCTGATAGAAAACAAATTTTTGTGTGCTCGTGCATGTATATGAAAGAAATTAAGCACCGATGATTGCTTTTCATTTTAGGCTCAAAGTATGTAAACTTGTTGAGACAGCAACAAATTATACAAAGACTCAATGTGCATGATAAAAGGGTTCGAAGGTGGGGCAACTTTCCTTCTTTTTCAATATTAGTATCTTCCAAGTGAATAACCAATAGCATATGTGTTGCGTCCCCAGAAAATGTGAAACATTCTCCTTTTGAGAAAAGAATGAGTAGCTGGTGGGGTTGTATGCAAGAGATGACATGGGCTATGTGCCTTTTTCAATGATGGTCACCAAAGAATGTGAACCAATCAGATTATGTGGCTGCCCGACTCAGAAAGAAGTTTGGTGCAGAGTTTAATATTCTTTTACTCTATTCTCTCACTCTCTTTCTTTTAATCTTTTAAATCTCACTTCTAACCAATATCTCTTTTCCATTTTACCTCTTCACACACCAACACTCAATCTTTTGACCCCTTTCCCCTCAATCACTCAGGGAATACTTCCTGGGTAGGAAACACTGGTTATCATGAATCCATGGAAGTTCTATTAAGCTTTCACACGGAATCCCATGTATTTTCCTAAAATAACATGATGTTCAACAACCTTTTGTACATGTAAGCACAAAGGAATACAAATAAACATGAAGAATAAAATTTTGGAGAAGTCAAAACATTTGTGTGTTTGACGATGCAATTCTCCCCCTTGAACCAAAAGGTTGGCAATGAAGCTCTTTGACAATTAAGCTCAGATCAGTTTGTCATGAAGAATAATATTTTGGAGAATCAAAAACGAATGTTGTTTATATGAACAATATATAAACATATTTTCAATGAAAACACTTTTAAAGTAGAAATGATGTTTGATTCAAGTAACAGTGAATACAAAGAACGTGAGTATTACCATAGAAAGATTTAACTTTTGATACATGGTAATAACAAAGTCAAATAGAATGTTCTGAACCGTTATATGTATGAATACTTGACAAAGTATATTGACAAGATAATACACAAGTATTTATCTTTTGGAACACACGGTCAGATAAGCATTTAAGTATCCAAAAATCATTTAAAAACACACTTCTCAATTCATGAAAACATTTAAAGAATATGGAGTGGTTTGAACATTTAAAACCATTTTTCACAAGTGAAAGTTGTTCTTCTTTCAACAAGTGATAGAGTGTAAGGATTAGAAATATATACCTGTAAATTAGAATCCTTAACTCCCCCTGGAATGAATATTTTCATTTAAGTATCTTTAACAAAAACTCAGATATCCTCCCCCTTGATACCTGTAAAAAGTCAATTTAATCAGAAAAAATATGACAATGATGGTAAAAATCATATTTATCTCCTCTTCTTAAAAGATATAAAGTTAGCTCCCCCTCAAATCAAAAACTTCTATAAAAGATGTTATCATTTAAGCATCCTATCAGAAGAAAACATTTGAAAACGGGTTCTGAACTCTAGTATTCAGAAGACATGATGACATATTCTTCGGTGAGAATAGTATCATTCAATTTTACCAATGAAGAACGAGTCCTAAGCTGTTATACATAGAAGTCATCCTTTTGACAATGAGGCAAGAGTCCTGATCTGTAGTAATCATAAGTCATTGTTCTTTCTCCCCCTTAAACTTTGGGTGCCTGCAACACAGACTTGGCTTTTGGTACCCACTGGTAATTGGGTCCTAATGGGTTAGTTGTAGTTCTAGTGGGAGATATAAAGTAAGAACCATACCAGTTATTCACATAATCTTTTCTTACAAAATCATTTGAGCCACAGTAGGAACAACTAATTTTCTTTTGTGCTAACATGATCAATTGATTGATTGTGTAAACCAGATCAGGTTTGCCAAAAGTTTTACCTTTTGAGGCATAGTTCCATTTAGCATTTGATGTATGCACAAATGATTTATCTTTATTCTTTTCCTCTGAAGATCCTTTAACTCTCCAGATCCAATTTTCTCTATCTTTTTCTTCATCTTCCCTTCTCCAGAACATTTTCTTCCGAGACTTATTCTTCTTGAAGTTACCTGAACCATCAACATTTTTGTCATAGAAAAGGTTAGAAGGATGAATCTGATCTGTATGTTCAGAAGTATGATTATCAATTATTTCAAACAAAGGATTATTAGAAACATTAGTAAAAGTTGAACTTGCTGCTGAATTGAATGAGCATTCGAATGCAGTTAGATCATCTCTCGGTGATTGAGCTATTGAGTCTGGCGTCTTGTGCTCAGTCAGCTTCACTTTGAATACGATCTCTTCAAGTTCCTTTATCTTTGACGACAAGCTGTTTCTTTCCTTTACAATCAGATCAAACTTCTTATGCAACTCAGATTTGACATTCTTCTCCTTTAAGATGTTTGTTGACAACTCAGATAGCTTTCTTGTCAGCTTAGCTATCTCAGTCTCTAGAGCTTTCTTTTCTTTAGAAAAGTCTTTATTTACATCATTCTGCTCAGCTTTCTTCTTCTCATTCTCAACCTTTTCTCTCTTCAGAATGATAACTTTCTCAAAGTCTGAAACTTGTTGAGAAAGCTTAACACATTTAAGCTCTAATGATTTCTTCTCTTCAAAGGCTTTTCTTGAGAAATCAGAGAATTTCTTAGCAAATTCTTTTCTTTCTTTCTCAATCTTCAACATCTCATCTTGGGCTTTTGTGTTGTCTCTGTCTTGGGTTGCCTTTTCTTTCAGCAAATTAATCTCAACCCCAAGACTGAAAACTTTATCTTTCAAAGAATCCCTTTCAGCAAAAATTCGAGAGTTTGTCTTTTTTAGCCCTTCAGATGTCTCACTAGAAATGTTTGCTCTTCTTCTAAGCTCATCAAGCTCTTTTTGCATTAACTCCGTCTTTGACCAGCTTGAGCTAGAATTAAGACTTTCAGACTTCTTCATCTTTGCTTGAAGATTTAAGATCTCTTTTTCTTTAGACTCAATTATTCCTGCAAAATTAATCTTTGAGTTAGAGATACATTCTGAGCAAACAAAGTCTTTCTTTAAGTCCTTATCATTTTTCAATTTATCAATCTGTTCTAGAAGAGATGAGTTCTGAATCTTCAAATCTTTATTCTCAGCTTCCAGTGCTGGAATCTCTGGCATGTATGCTAAAGCACAGTCTCTCTTGGTCAGCACTGTATTTCCCTTCTCGTCTATATAAGGCATGATGATGTCTGTACCACTTAAATCAACTCGTAAGATCTTAGAATCAAGAATCAGATGAAAACTACACTTAAAAATTTTCAGAAAAATAAATTTCCAAAAATTTCAAGTGCATAATTCGCAAATAGTAGAAATCACAAAGAAATTCGCAAACAATAAGAAACACAGAAAGAGATTCACAAACACAAAGTAATCCTTCCAAAATTCGCAAGTAGAAAGAATTAGAATTCGCAGATTAGAGAGTTAAGAAACCTGGAATTTCGCAAAAACACAGTCTGCGAAACTTAGAAATTCGCAACCAATTAGCCTACGAAACCTTAAGAATTCGAAAGGTAGCACCTAGCGAATCCTGTCCTTAGAGAAAAGTTGAATACAAACTTTCGCAAGTAGAATGCGCAGTATATAGATTAGCGAGTTTTAGACTTAAAGAATTTAATAGCACTCAACTTTCGCAAAACAAAGAATTCGTAAGGAAGAATTCGCAAACAATCAATTCACGAATCCTAGACTTAGAATGTTTTGAACTTTTCTTTCAACTTTCGCAAACAACTTTCGCAACCTGAGTGAAAGATCACTTTCGTAAACCCGCGAATTCAATACTTGGTGAAAATTTTTAAATTAAAGATTGACAAGGATTCTCAAACACTACTCACGAAACTTAGGGAATTCGCAAGCCAAAGATCTGCGAGTTGTTCAGAATTCGCAGACAAGAATTCTGCGAAACTTACACTTAGTCAAAAGTTTCAACAATTACGAATCCTGCGAATCCAGAACTTTCGTAAACAGCAACCTAGCGAGTTTTGAGGTTTGCGCTAGCCAAACACTTGCGGAACTTGGCATTCGTAAACAGGGAAGTAGCGAATCCTATAGTTTTCGCTACACAAGTACCTGCGAAACTTATACTTAAAGAAGATAACACCCTGCGAGACTTTATGGTACTTTGCGAGTTCTTCACAGAACTTGCGAGTTCTTGACCTGTTCGACCCTCAACTCGATTTTCAGTCCAGAAACACTTAAAACGATTAAAGCACAGTGTAAAACTCATGCAAATCGACCACAAACATATTAGCAACAAAACCCAATCATAATCAATGCTCAAAATCAACTTTTCAGCTTGTAGATCGATGGAACAGTGACTTCGATAAATCAAAAAAGACAATCGATTTGTGATTTTAATAGTGAATAGGCAATCTAATGATGTTTAAAAACAATTTATGCACCTATTCGAATGATTTTTAACTTCAAAAATACACAAATCTTTGAAATCGATTTTTGTACAGTGAAGTCTTCGAAAACACTGTTTTATCAACAAAAAAAAATGATTCTCAAGCTCTAATACCACTTGTTAACCCATATTAGTTGATAAACAATAATCACAACAAAATAAAGATCAAGAGATAAATAAATCAGATTAGCATACCAACGATCTCTTGAATAATCAGTTAAACCGTGTGTGTGTTCTTGGTGAATACAGATAATACCTTATGCGTATAATTCAGAGAATACGACTTTCTCTCTTTTTAGCTTATGCGATTCACTCAAGCTTAACCTAAAACTAGAGAATAAATCCTATTTATACTTAGGTTAACATTACCTAATCAGTATTACCTAATAGCTAAAATACCCCCTAGAGTATTAAACACTATTACAAACTAGACCCCTTATTTAACTTAATCATGAATACAATTACTGATCCAACAGATTTAATGATATCTTTTAAAATAAAATAATACAAAAAATGGCATAAAATTGACAAATGAATCAAAAGCACCCACATGGTATGATAGCATAAGGGTACTTAACTAACATTACAATGATCTATCATTACAACACATATGTATATGGTCAAACTATTAAGAATTCTTTTTCGAATGTATGTATAACAATATAGAATGGGCAAAAGGAGGGTCGGCCGAAATGAGTCAATCCTATAGGTTGCCACATATTATGTCAGTCTATGCCTTAATATGCATTGAACACTTGGGCATTGTTCTGTAGTTTTTCATCAAGTCGTGTATGGATGAAGCTGTCTGTAGCGATTTAGTTGCCTGTGTAAATTAGGCTAAATTGTTGTTCAGTTGTTGTATTGAACAATGAGTATGAATGATAGAAATGACTACTTTACCCCTTAGTGTAAGGATTTGATTCTTAACAAGAATAATAAAACTCAGAAACAATATTAAAGAAGTTGCGGAAAAACACTTTAATATTCAAACTATCAATGTAACAGTAAAATATGAATCACAACTTGTAAACTTTATTGAATGATTAAAGTTACAAACTTTCAAACAAAACCTCAATCTTGATGAACAGGCTCACCAAGACGAATTCTACTTCTCTAGAATTAGGATTGTAAACCTTGAGGTTAATTCTCTCTCAAAAACAAAAACTTAGAAATCTCGTGTATCAAAACTATTCTGAATACATCTATACATATACTGAAAATAAAAGATAATTACAAAACTTAAAAGATCTTCAGTATATTCTTCCATAATTATCTTCAACCTTCCATGATTATCTTTAAGCCTTGATCTACGCATACCTTAACTATCAAATAAGCAGTATTAATTCATAGCAACATTAATACTCTAAGCAGTACTAATCTTCACCAGAAGCATTAATCCTTTGAGAAATATTAATCTCCAGCAGTACTAACTACTAGCATTACTAACTCTCCAAGCAGTACTAACTATTCAAGTATCAGCACTAACTCTTTAAGCAGTATTAATTCTACTAGCAGTAGTAATCTTGAACACCTGGCAGTAGTAATCACTTAGACAAATCTTCAGTTCCCAACAATCTCCCCCTAACTTGACTTTTAGAGAAGAGAAGTCAAGTTCTTCAGATGCTCCCAAAACTCCATTTTCATACACCTATATTAGGATTCAGCCCCAAACTTTGATTGATAATTCTCTGAATCAAATTCCTTGCCATTTCAGAATTTGGTGCACAACCAAGCTTCTTCTTTAACATAGCATGCAACTTTAGTCTGCTATGATTGTAAACTTTATCCACCAAGAAGTATTCAAAATGACTTGTATCCATAGCCAGTGCATATACTCCACTTCTTTCATATAGAGTCCAGTTGTTGATGGTTTTGAACACATTTATGATAACACGCTGAACTTCCTCTGGCTTGAATAACATACACAGATATTCCATCAAAAGTTTTGTAACTGGTATCCCTGGAGCTTTCAGCTTGTCAGCATATAGTTTCATCGTCACTTCAAACATTTCCTCTAAGTCAGATCTGAAGCATACTCTTATAATCTTGGCCCAAGTAGGGGATACACTTCAAACTTTTCATCCTTCCTTTTAAGCCTGATGTACTCTTTCCCATCTACTTCCATGACATCCCAGTGAATAATCTCAGGAGGCTTAACACCAACTGGTTCAACAGTTATAGGCTCAGGCACTTTCTCCATCACCACCATGTACATATTTACATCATAAGTACTTGATTGTTCTTCCTGAGATTGAGCTTTCTTTTCTTCAGATTTAGGTGCCCCTTCTTCTTCAGCTACCTTTTGTTCAGCTGCTTTCTCATCCACTCTAGGTTTCTTAACAAGTTTTCTTCTTGCCATCATTTTAGTTCTTTTCAAAGTTTTCAAACTTTCACCTAGAGTAGCTTCCTTCTTTGGAGTTTCTTGATCATCAGGAAAAGGTTTTTCTATTAGAAAGTCATTACTCTCTTTCATCCTCTTTTCCATTTCAACTCTGGCTTTGTCATTCCTTTGAAGCTTAGTCATCTCTGTATCATACAACCCTTTGATTTGTTCAAAAGACATCTTTGAGAACATATCCTTTTTGACTCCCACAGCACCTTTGAGAAAAGTGATCATCTTATTTCTCTCTTGAGTGCCAAGGTAGGTCTTTGAAGGTTGCCTCTTCTTAGTAGCCACTTTGATCATCACAGGCTTCTTTAGAGTTGCAGCTTTCTTCTGTGCTATCTCTGTTGCCAAACTCTGTTGATATACTTCATTAAGCTCTACAGCTAGAGCTCTTGCCATTTCTCTATCTTTCTCAACTTGAACTATTTCTGCTTGCTCAAGTTTAGCTTGAATCTTCTTAGCTAAAGCTTCATCTGACTCAATCAACTTTTGCTTTTTAAGTGGTTGGTCAGATTCCACTATCTTAGCTTTTCCTTTATCCTTGCTTGCTACCTTCTCAACCCTTGCTTTCTTGATAACCTCATCCTTTTCTTTGATGACAACTCCTTTGGCCTTTGAAGTGACCTTGGGAGTATCATGTTTAGCTTTGATTAGAGCTTCAGCTATCTCAAATTCTTCCAGATTTCTGTTAATGAGGTCAGATAATACCTCTTGAACAATTTCTGCAGCTTCATTTGTTTCAGCAGCATTAACTGTTTCTGTTGCTTTCTCTGTTACTGCTGCTTCTTCAAACACTAAAACTTTTTCTGTTGCTTGTACATCAAACTCCCCCTTAACTTCATGTATCTCCCTTTCCAAGTTGATCTCAGCTTCTGACTCCCCCTTTTTGGGAGCATCATTCACTGGGTTTCTTCTTCTGAGCACAAACCTTTGTTTCTTCTTCTTTTGAACCACCTTCTGAACCAACTTCTTTAAGCTGCTGATCTCTTCTTGTTGGTTGATGATGACTTTCTTGAGTTCATTGACAACCTGCTTTTGAGCATCCAGTTCAGTGGCCATTTTGGACATGGCAGAAATCAATTCATGGTAGTCATATCTATCCTCACCTTCTCCAGGAGTGTTAACCCCTTTTGATGGATCATTGGAACATTTAGTAGTAGAGGTCTTCTGCCTAGAAGAAGCACCATCCACCCCCTTGGTTTCTTGGCACCAGGGACCTTTGGATGATTTCTCACCCAAAGTTGCCATGGGGAAGGTCTTAGTGATGTTACCACTGGCCTCCTCTGTGCTAGCAGGAGTAGTGGCAGCCTTCTCACCCATATGCTCATACATCTCCTCAGTGAGAACCTCCTTGGGGTTGGGAGACACCCCAATGGTTTCCCTATTGATATTCTCTAATGGAGAATGCTCCATTAGAGGGCTTTGAGGTTCTGGGTTTGTAAGAGGTACAACAAGGGAAGGAGTCTTGTGTACCTTTCTCTTAACATAAGTTTTGGTTAAAACTGGCGTTGGATTATGAACAAGGGACTGAGGAAGAGATATAGTGGTTGAAGGTTGGGTTTGGCTCTCAGTGGAATGGTCTAGTGAGGGCCTTGACCCTGATGCCATACCTTCTTGGTTGTGGGACACCACCATCATTGTAGAGAACAATGGGGTGTCAACTCCTTCCGAGTCCTTGGCAGATCTTTTCATATTTGAAAAGACCTTGCCCTTAGGGATTTTAGGTACATATACCTCATTAAACTGAGGTATATCCGTCAATTCATTGGTGATAACTGCCTGGACAAATCTTGGATACATATAGAAACTCTTTTTATTATCCAAGTTTGACACAAGGTCATTTAAAATCATTTTGGAGAAATTGTACTTTCTGGTAGTGGACAAGCAGACCAAAGCATAAGCAATGGTACTGCTGAACTGACTCCATCCAGTAGTTTTTCTAGAGATACAGTGCATAAGGGCATGAACAAAGAACCGCCATTAGGGAGAAAAGTGAGCTTTGAAAAATTTGAAAACACCCTGTTGGCCTTCATACCCCATTCTGTTGAGGTTAGAAAACAAATCCTCATTAGAGAGAGAAGTAATACCTGAGGCATCGTCTAGTCGTAGACAGATGCGAATGACTTCTTCAGTGACTATCAAGGGTTTGTCACACACCCTTGTCTTGATGAACTGCACACCGTTTTCAGTAACAGCGGTGACATTGGCCCAAAATTGCTTCTGGTGCTCGATGAAAATTGGTGGTAACACAGTAAGAGCATAGGCTATGTGACTGGACTTGAGAAAATCGACGATTTGATGGAATCCATCAGCTTGCTTCGGCTTTTGAAGCATTGCGATCTCATTGTGTTCATCAATAAACACCATGGATGCCATCGTTCTTGAGGATACTGGACTGAAACACACTTGTTGCTTGAGAGAAAAGAGTGAGAGAGAAGATGAACAATATTCAAAGAGTCGTTGTGAGCTTTTAGGCGGGCAAAGAGGGTATTTATATGATTCGGGAAAGAAGCAGTATTAACCCTATTTTCCGTTAATAAAACTCAGAAACAAGAATAATAAAACTCAGAAACAATATTAAAGAAGTTGCGGAAAAACACTATTTGCAAGGAATAGGATTCACAACTGTGGTCTGCTTGTAATGGACCTTTTTAGACTTTCCCTCAGTCTTCTCAACACCCTCAGATTTGACCCAATCCCTTCCACCACCCTCATTGGTAAGAATGTTATTTTCTAAGGGAATCTCACCACTCACAGTGTTATCCTTACTCTTACCAGCTTCTTTCTCAGTCTTTTCCTCAACAACTACTTCATCTACATGATCTATCTTAGTGGCTCCCTCATGCAAGTCCTTCTTATCCTTGGTCTCTAGCAAGTCTGATTTAGGAGGGATGTAGTTGTTGTTGTATGGTGGTGGTGTGGTATTGTACCCAATTCCTGGTTTAAGCTTATCATGGATTTGGACCTTTAGAATTGAATCCATGGATTTAGAAGCATATGAAAACTTTTCCACATCCAGCTTAACCTTGGCTAGCTCTCCTCTCAACTTTTCATTCTCCTCTCTAGACTTTGTCAGTTGGATTTCTAAATCATTCTTCTCCCGCTTCCAGTAATTTGTATCATATGTGTGTTGAAGTTCATTGGCTTGGAACTCTTTAATTTGTTCCTCAAACCTTTCAACAATTTTCACATAGTCTTTTCTATCCTTTTCTAACCTCTTAAGGTCATCACTCATACTCTGGTTGTGATCCCTGTACCTTTTAACAGTGTCTATGCAAGTTTGAGAACAGAGATTAGAAAGTACCTCAGTTGGGAGATCAGATACCTCTGCCATGAGAGCTTGATTTTGAATGGCTTCTTCTGCTTGATCACTCCAGTCAAACCCCATTCCTTGTTGAGAAACAAGAGCTTGAGCAGAGTTTCTGTTCTGATTGAAGCTTCCAGTCTGACCTTGTTGGTGGTTGTTTTGAGACATTCCACTTCTGCATTCCCTAGCAAAGTGTCCCTTCATGTGACACTTGTAGCACTCCACCTTTGACTTATCAAAGCCTGGTCCATCTTCTCTTCTTTGGGAGAAGTTGTTCCTCCCAGTCCTCTTGATGAACTTTTTCACCCTCATGGAAAGCATGGCCATCTGCCATTTAATATCCATCTCTTCAAGATCATCAGGATGAAGCTGTTCCAAGTCATCATTGATTAAAGAAGAGTTACCATGGCTATAAAGAAAGGCTTCAAACACAGATTCATTGTCTTTTTCTTGATTTACTCCACTGGCAGCATTAACTGATTCAGGGTTAGCAGTAGAATCAATTGATGCTGATAGGAGTGCAGGATTATGAACATATCCAGTAGGCTTCTTCTTTGCTTCCACCTCAGATTCAAACACTCTCAGATCATTATACAGATCATCCAGTTCCTTTTCTTCCAACATGTCATTCTGTCTGAATGAGACAGTGTACATGGTCCATTCATCTCCAAGAGATCTAAGAAACTTTCGATTGACATCATCTTGTTCCATATGAACTCCAACAGTAGCCAACTCACCAATTAACTTATTGAATCTGTCAAAAGTTTGAGTCATAGACTCATTCTTTGAAGATGTAAAATTATCATATTGCTGCTTGAGAATATCCCTTTGATTCCTCTTAGTGCTCTTGGTGCCAGCAAATCTCTTCTCTAAAGCATTCCATAGAATCTGAGCATCAGTGCAGTGGTGAAACTGATGTTGATATTCATTAGGGATGGCCAAAAGCAGAGTGCTTAAGGCTTTCATCTCCAATTGTCTCACTTTCTTCTCAACATCAGTTTTTGGAGGTGGTCTTCTTCCATCTTGCCCAATTTTACCTTCAGCAGAGGGACCATTCTCAACAATGTCCCACATAGAAAAGTCTGTAAGGAGGATGTACTGCTCGATCCTAATTTTTCACATGTCAAACTCATTGGGTTTGAGCATGGGAACCTTTGAAACAAGAGTACTGGTAGATTCAATTGAGTTGTCCATGATGAATGAAGGTTTCTAAGAATACTAGCTCTGATACCACTTGTCAGGATCTGATTCTTAACAAGAATAATAAAACTCAGAAACAATATTAAAGAAGTTGCGGAAAAACACTTTAATATTCAAACTATCAATGTAACAGTAAAATATGAATCACAAATTGTAAACTTTATTGAATGATTAAAGTTACAAGCTTTCAAACAAAACCTCAATCTTGATGAACAGGCTCACCAAGACGAATTCTACTTCTCTAGAATTAGGATTGTAAACCTTGAGGTTAATTCTCTCTCAAAAACAAAAACTTAGAAATTTGTGTATCAAAACTATTCTGAATACATCTATACATATACTGAAAATAAAAGATAATTACAAAACTTAAAAGATCTTCAGTATATTATTCCATAATTATCTTCAACCTTCCATGATTATCTTTAAGCCTTGATCTGCGCATATCTTAACTATCAAATAAGCAGTATTAATTCATAGCAACATTAATACTCTAAGCAGTACTAATCTTCACCAGCAGCATTAATCCTTTGAGCAATATTAATCTCCAGCAGTACTAACTACTAGCAGTACTAACTCTCCAAGCAGTACTAACTATTCAAGTAGCAACACTAACTCTTTAAGCAATATTAATTCTACTAGCAGTAGTAATCTTGAACACCTGGCAGTAGTAATCACTTAGACAAATCTTCAGTTCCCAACACTTAGTCTAAAATTGCTATAACCCATTGTGTTCCTCAACAATCAATAACAAATCAAGTGGTTCATCAACGATTTTTACAACTTGTTTCTCAACAAAGAAAAATTGTATTTTTATAGCAAAGAACAAATAACAAGGAACATTTCTACTTGTAATCACCAAACAAAAAGAAAAAAGGAAGCAAGCGCAACCCAAACTCTTTTTCATAAACAAGTTAAAATGTATTGAAAAAAACTCTTTTTCATAAACAAGTTAATATGTATTGAAAAACTCATTGAAATACCTTGTAGAATGAGGATTCAAAGACAAGTTAACTCTAGGGGCTTATGGACGTGAAGGTAGGTTAATGATTTCTTCGTGAAGGGTTTTGAAATTGTAGTCAATCTTCAATTTTTCTTCCCATTTTAAGCTAAACGGGGACAAAGCGATTGGTTTCGGCAATCTTTTCTTTGCTCTATGGATGTATAAACTTCTTGAGTACGTGTTCTTGAATCTCTTATTGGAAGCTTAGATATAAGCTCAGCAAATATTATGGAGCAAAGAAACTTATCTTACATATAAGCTCGATCATACCCGGAGAAGTAGCAAGCTACGAGGAAGGTGACATGGTGTAACACCTGTAATTTCCTAAATAACGGTCAATGATCAACCAAGGAAACGGTTAGCGGTCGGCCGAGAGAAATGGCCGGGGAACGGTTTAACACGAGACGCAAGAAGGCACAAGAAGCGACACGCGCGACTTGGTCCGCGGCTAGGCCCGTGCAAGTCGTTGTGGTTCGCGGCTTAGGGACACACACGGCTTGGCCCGCGACTTGAGGCCGCGACCAAGGCCGCGGGGACGGTCTGGACGATTTAAACCTCATTTTAGGGGTTTCTCTCATTTTGCTCCCACACTCCATTTCTCTCCTCCTTGGTGCGATTTTTGGGAGTTATGGTTTCAGATTTGGAGCAACCATGAGGGATTTATCCTAAGGAAACACAAAGGTTTGGTATTTGGGAGCTTGGATTTGAAGAGTTGGAGGGCTTCCTTGGATGGTTTTGGATGGAGGGTCTCATTGTCTTAAAGTGGTAAGTCTCCTTGATTATTCCAAGCTTTAGTATAAAAATCTTTGTATATCTAAAGGTTTACTTGATGTTGGTTCATTTCTAGAATTGAGGAAATGGGTTATTTGGAAACCTTAGCTCATTGTTGAAAATGACTTGGAAAGGGTGAAATCTACACTATTGGAGGCTAATGATTGAGTTTGGAACCTAGGTTTAACTTAACATAGCAAGGCGAGTTCAAAATTATTTGTGAAAACGTTGTACATGCCAAAATGTCAATTTTAAAGTATTTATGTGTTTTACATGAAATTATCAATTGTTGAGTTATTTGGTGACTTTTGATTATTTGAAGTGTTTGGCTTTATAAACTTCGTAAAACACCCACATTTGGGATTTTTAGGCATTTTGATAAATAATTCATAAATGAAAGGGTTTTGATGATTTATTGCATAAATGGAGATTATTTGGTTAAAATGCACTTTTAACGTTTGTTTTGGAGAAATGCTTAATTTTGTCTTATGAGATGTTTTTGAAAGAATAAATGGTATAAATTCATTTGGAAAGTAATTTGTCCAAATCTAAACTATGTTGGAGTTTATTCATGTATTTTGGAGCGTGTGTTTGCATGACGCGAGTCGATTGCGTTTTATTATTTGGGCACCGTTATTGTTGGTCAAAAAGGGGTTTGATCACTTTAGCTCAGTGTTGACTTAAAAGAGTCTTGGGGACAATTGTCCGGTTTTAATGGCTCAGTGTAGAGCCCAGTTATGATTTACATACTAATGCACCTTGTTGCATATTGATGTTAATTACACGCTCGAGTGCGTTGGTCATTCCTGTGTAGTCATGTAATGTTAGACTGTGTTGCATTGGATCCATAAGCACGTAAGTCAGTCTGTTTTGGTGGTCAATTGGGTATTGCAGGGTTAGACTCCGGAACCCATGTTTTACGACCAGAAACTTTTCAAGTAGGCACTAGGAGGGTTGAGTCTGGAAGTGCTACCGGGGAGGTAGGCACTAGGACCTCTGCCGCTTAAAGTAACACCTTAGAGGTAGTCTTTAAGTATGTCGGACCTTCGGGTGGAATTCATTGTAATGTTCACCAAGGCCAACTGACTATTGAGGTGAAACTTATTAAGAAGTCGTAGGGACACTTGGGCTTTTATGTCGTGAGGTGTCATGCGATTAACGTTGCAAGAGTGACATACTTTTGTGTTCCTCCACTCTCAACAGATACGGGTCTCTCCTGTCGTCGGCCAATAACATTGTAATTATTAACGCCTTACTTTAGTACCGTTGGGTTTGTGTGGTTGGCTATAAATTATGACTTTAATATTGGATTTTCCTCCAGTATATTAATGTTTGAATAAAATATGTCATTCCCATGTTTTGATATTTGTATTCCTTCCATTTTATGGTCGCATGAGTAATGGGCCTAGTGTTCATGTTTTTGGTGACGTATTGCATATGTGGGTTTTTAACCATGAGTTATGTGTAACACCCTCAAATCTGGAAATAGCAACTAATTTAAAATTTTCTAAATACAACGATAATTGTTCATCTACAATCACAATTTAAGATTTAACCTCAATACTCGCAATCTATAATAAAGACGGGTGCTACTAAAACCCAATAACAATTACTATCTCCAACCTGCGGAAGACTTCATCAACAACTTACTCTTGTATAAAGCTAAGGCTCAACTCTTCATGAGGCTACTAGAGTCCGAACCCCCAACTGGAACCTGATGCACATGCCGACAAATAAAAATGTTAGGCTTAACGCCTAGTTAGGCTTAAAAGAAAGGAATTCAGTTCAAATCAAGATCCTTAGAAATGGTTTACTTTAAAATGGAAACGACACATTTTCCCCATAATATGCATTTTTAAAGACAATGCTCCTAAACACACATTCTTTATAAAACGATGCAACCCATAACTCACCCAAAACGGGATTATAATTCGACACCCAAATTGGTAAAAACGTGAATGACACTTCATATCCCAAAACACCCAAAACCCGGGCGGGGTATAATACCTGACCCATAATAAAGGAAAACAAACCATATAGGTACGATACGTCATGGAACTAAAACTTAATACTCACACGACCATAAAATGGAATGAAATCCAAACATTTAAGTAAGGACAATTAAATATCCAAAATGTTACGGGCCGACAGCGGGGGATACCCGCATCCGTTGAGAGTGGAGGAACACAAAAGTATACACTCATACACCGTTAATCGTATGACACTTCACGACACACAAGCCCAAGTGTCCCTACGACTTCCTTTAAGCTACACCAAAAGAGACAACTGACCTTAGCGAATATTATCAAGAATATCACCAAAGGCTCGGCAGGGGGATACAACCATGGCATTGCCCCGACGTGGCGGAGGCCCTAAACGCCCATCATGACCTACCCATTGTCACAATAGCACAACCGGACTCATCCCTCCTAGTGTACACTTGAAAGGACAAGGTCATAAGACATGAGTCCCGGAGTCCAACCCCGTACCACCCACTTGACCATCAAATAAGACTGACTTACGTGCCTATGGATCCAATGCAACACAGTCTAAACATTACATGACTACACATGAATGACTAAAGCACTCGAGTCTGTAATTATCATGAATATGTAATAAGATGCATTAAGATGTATATCGAATCTGGGCTCTTCAAAGAGCCATTAAAACTGGTACACATGTCCACAATACTCTTTTAAGTCAAAACCGAGTTTAAATGCTCAAAACCCATTTGACCAACAAATAACTTTTCCCCAAAATCTTTATTTCTCAAATCATCAATGGCCTTCGGCCCAAAACCCAAAAAGGTTATTATTTCCAAAATGTTCCCAAGGTCGGGAATAACTCATCCCAAGGACTCACGTACTCTTATTTTCAAATTGCCCATTTATATGAATGATGCATAAAAACCCAACAAGCACTAAAATACATTTGTGACCAAAAATCCATTTACACAATAAATCATTAAAACACTATCGTTTATGACTTATTTATCAAAATGCCCAAAAATCCCAAATGTGGTATTTTACAAGGTTTAATAAGCCAAATACTTCAAATAACCAAAAGTTATCAAATAACTCAACAGTTGATAATTTCATGTAAAACACATAAATGCTTTAAAATAAACATTTTGGCATGTACAACGTTTTCACAAATCAACTTGAACTCACCTTGCTAGATTTAGCCTAAATCTAGATTTTACCCCACTTAGAGCTTCCTTGAAGAAACTTGAATCCACAAGCATGATTCTTCCAAAACCTAGATCCACACATACCAACCATAAATATACTTATCCCACCATAAATAATTGTTCCCCAAACATTTACACAAAGATCTCATCATATATCCAAAACCCTAATTTCCATAAATGAAGAAATGGATGATTACCTCAACCACAACTTGAATCCATCAATCAAACACTTCTAGGTCACCAATATAAGCCACAAACTCCAAATCTTCAAAATGGGGGAGAGTTGGATGAAACCCTAGAAAGCTTGGGTGAAGAAGGTGAAGATGAAAGGATAATAAATCTAGCCTCCATAACATCGTTAGGAGATGAAGGAACACTTGGTTTTATGACAAAAACACCCAAAAACGAGTTGGGGTTCTTGGGAGAGAAGAGTGAAGTCGGTGAAGATAACAAATGAAAAGGCTGAAAATTCGGGATTTAAAACAACCAGAGGCCGACGGCGATAATGCCCCGCGAAAGTGACATATGTCACTTTCGCTTGGCACTCTCGCTGAGATTGTACCGCGGGCAACAATGCCCTCCGTGAGAGTGACACGCGATTGTGACACATGTCACTTTCGCTGTCACTTTTGCCCAGACTCCCTGAAGCCCGAAAATCCGATATTTTCGACACTAAGGCCCTCGACACTCTTTGGGACTTTTAGAAGTGTTTTCCCAACCTGAATCCCACCAAACACGAGGTACAGAAACGCCTGGTGGCTCTATACTTACCGAAAATTACGGGTGTTACATTATGGGTTGAGTATTTTGCCCCACCCGTGCTTGGGTGTTTTGATATACAACGTTCTATCCACGTTTCTTAAATTGGGAGTCAATTCCTATTCTCGTTGCACGTGAGTTTTAGGGTGCACCATTTATAAATAATGCTTTGTAATGAGGTGTTCATCTTTGAAAATGCATGATATTGAAAAGGAGTCATCTTCAAGTTTAAAGTAAACCACTTGAAAGATCATGATTTTAAGTGGAGTTCATTCATTTTAAAGATATATCTATTCATGTAAAACTTTTGAACTCATTAGGCGTTAGCCTAACCTTTTATTTGTCGGTATGTGCAACAGGTCCCGGTTGGAAATAGTTCTAGTGACACTGTGAAGAGATGAGTGCTAGTTGTGTGCTCGAGAAGTGAATAGCTTGGTACGACTGGAGTTTATAATTGACGAGGTTGATTATAGAATTTGATTTTGGAAGTGTATCAAGTCTTGATTTATAGGAAGATGATTTATCTTTTGCTTGATGTAATATCGAAAATTTTAATTAGTTGCTTTTACCAAATTTGAGGGTGTTACACATGGAGAAGACTGGCGACCAGGAGGGTAGTGTGGAGATGGCCGGCGATGACTATAATAACTGGTTTGAGGCTCTAGAAGAAGTGACACTCGACTGAGTTGTTGGATTGAGAGGGTTTTTCTTGTGGAGAAATGTTTAATATGACAAGGGTATTTGCGAAATAATCATGGTTGAATGCGTATGACACATATATCTTGGCTAACTGAATAATCAGTCGATTGGATGATTTAACCGCAATCGAATAGACCTGTATGGCTTACCAAAGAAGACATTCAACCTATCCAGCCCATTAAGCCACAACCGAACAACTTTTATCAATATGTGGCGAGCATGATATATTTAACCAATCAATCCTTCTAATTTTCAAATGCATTTTTCCTCCTTTCACATACCTCCCTCCCTCTTTGAATATAAAACATTCTTATGTTGTAATGTCAATACCTCAACATATTGCTTCGTTATTTATAGATAAAGCAAATTTTATTTTATTTATAATCATATATTCAATTTTGGTGGTAATAAACAAAGATTGTTCATAATATTATTTTAGGAGTTTTATTTCAACTTTATAATATAAAATATCTTTGTCATTTTAAAGTTTACTGAGTAAAAATGATTTCTTATATAAATAGATCTTTTGTAATAATAGGGTCAACTAAAATAAGTCAACAATGTTAGTTAATAAAATGACATTTTTATAATTTATTATATAAATACTATATTCTTTCAAAAAAATGTCCATTAAATGAGCCAACCAAATGTGTTAGAAAAAGAAATCCACTCTTTTTGTATGTCCACTTCTTTCTTTCAATTCTTCATCTTCTCATCAATGTGGGATAATTAAACTCAACCATATTTCAAGATTTGAACTTAATTCTCAAGTAGCCAAGGCACATCGTTGGTTTCTTTTTATCATATACATATTGATGTTTATATATTGATTAATATATAGATGTAATATGATTTCTTATATAAATATAACTTTTGAAAAATTAGGGTAAAAAAAAGTAGTTAACCCAATTAGTTAACAAATTTTTTTTTATAATTTATTATATAAATGGACCTTTTTTTTCAAAAATATGATAGACTAATTGAGCCAACCTAATGAGTTTACAAAAAGGCTTCCAGTCCTCCTTTCATATATTCATGTAACGACCCGAAATCTAAATACCTCAAATAAACGAT
Organism: Arctium lappa; assembly: GCA_023525745.1. Classification (NCBI taxonomy): domain Eukaryota; kingdom Viridiplantae; phylum Streptophyta; class Magnoliopsida; order Asterales; family Asteraceae; genus Arctium; species Arctium lappa. The sequence goes on along the minus strand of CM042048.1, from coordinate 20,016,216 downwards.
CAACGTCCCAATATTTCAAGACGAATCTCAAATGAAAGCAGCCAATCTAACCACCAACGGGTTACTTACAAGAAATTTCTGCTAAAGTTGTATACATAATACTAACAACTAAATCAAACCAACTACTTGATTGGCTTATATGCATCCCTGAAGTTACATTTTGCCCTTGCTAATGCTCTCAACACAGTAACTATATGAAAAGTTTTAGTTTTGAAAACATGGTTTTGACTAAAAGGTCTAGTGAATTTATTTGTAACACCCCTATTCTTGACAAAGGAGAAGAGTGAGGTGGACAGTGTCCCGCGCGGATAGCCGCACGAGTGGAGCCACACCACGAACCGTGCGAAACATTGTTCTCTCTCGACTCTAGAGGCCGACGCGCCTCCCCGCGCGAGTCCAAGCGCGCCACAACTAGCGCGCGACCCCTGTGCGACTTAAAAAGGGGAAACCAGCCAATTCTTTCATTTATTCCTCATCTACTCTTTTACAAAACTCTCTCTCTTCACTAAATACTCTTCAAGATCAGACCTAGGAGCCTCTAAGCTACCTTCTCCACATTCATTGCAAGAATCAAGACTCACCAACCAAAGATTTTAGCCAATGATTCCAAGTCTCAAGATCATCTTCCTTCTCCATTATCACTTCTAAGGTTTTGCAAGCCACGATTACCAAAAAAAAAAAGTTTCTAGAGTTTTTCTATAAAACCTAGATTGTGAGTTTTCTAACTATTTTAAAATGAGATACATGTCTTTATATGTTTTCTATTGTCATATCTTGTTCCTTCTCATCATGTTAATCACCTGATAAAATAGACCAAATTTTGCTATATTGGGAAATGTTGGGGTATTGAGTTCTAAATGTTTTATGATGATCTTGATGGAGTTATTTGTTGGCAAATGTTGGGATATATTCATGGATGTGCGCATTTGGTGAATGATATATGTGAAATTTACATGATTTAGGATGATGACCTAAAATGAGGCTTGGAGCTATGTGGAGACTTTTATAATTTTGCTTGAAGTAAAATGTATATAATGTGAGATTAGATATTGGATGAACCTCGAGTAGGCACTAGGAGGATGTAGTCTTGGACGCCACCTTATTGGTATGTGTCTAGATCTCCGCCACTTGGAGTAATAATGCCTTGGAGGTAGTCTTCAAATGTGTCGAGCCTTCGGGATGTTGCTCATGAGAGTGAACATCAATGTACATCGACTCTTGAGGTGAAACTCGTTGGTATTTTGGGTCTCCCCCATTGATTCCTCTATGGACCTTTATGTTTACTAATCCCCCTTTAAATGAATATACCATGCTATTGTTCAACTCACTAGGCTCTTTTAGCCTAACACTTGTTTGGTGTTGATATGTATCTCAGATTCTAGCGGCGCGACCGCCAAGAAGGTTTAACGACCTTTAGATGAGAGCTTGGGAGCATTTTTGGGACGCCAATTATAAAAGATGATTATTTTGGAACTTAGATAACAACTGTTTGTAATATCATTTCTTGTTAGGAGTTAGATTAAGAGGTTGTTATCCCTCATTGCTTCATTATTACAAACTTGTAATTATACAAGCGTATATTGTTCCGTTTTTGGGAAAGCTCATGCTTTGGCATTTTATATACCACATTTCCGTTTTCGGAATTTTTTATTGTCCCAATTTTTGGGGTGTTACATTATTGGAAACAACGTTTGTATAAACAACAATTTCAACCACAAGGTTTGTGGTGTAGTGGTAATCACCTGGGGAGTTCATAGCGCTCAACCCAGATTCGATTCCCTGCATTCGCCTTGTGGCCACTGGGTTTAATCTCAGGGTTGTATGCTTTCGTAGTCGGTTGCTTTGCCAGGGATTAGTCTGGACCATAGGCCCATGATACCCTTTCAAAAAAAAAAACAGTTTCTTCATCAAACAAGGTAACCCAAACTCAAGAAGAATGTTGTAACAACCCACAAACTAGCAAACACGCTGAAGCATATAATATAAAGAAAATATTAAACTGTCTCCAAGTTAAGAGTCAAACAAACGAATACTTTTCAAATTTAAACATCTTAAAAAAATGGAATACAATTGAGAAAGTAATTATAACTAGACGGGACGTCTACCTCCAAGACCAACGGGAATCCTCTCAAGAAAAATTTCTACTTCAGAGCTTGCCCTTTCCTCTATTAGAGCCTCCCTCTAACTGCTTACCTGAAAGGGATTTTTGTTTGGAGAGCGAGGGTTAGACCACATGGTCTAGTGAGGACCCTCTACAACACTACTTCACCAACAACAGATATTTATAATAAAATTATAAAAGCATGTTACGCAAAGAATTTCATCATTTCACGCTTATTCTAACAGGTTGTGGCACATACCCGCCCATCAATGAGAATACATGAAACAAATTCATGTATTCATTATTAGGTCACACTCCCTATTCATCCATGATTTAGTTAGTGTTTACATGCCTCTTTATTTTCCCCTTTATATAAACACACTGTCAATGATACACGCAGTAAATACAAAAAACAAGATATCAATACCATAGCAACATGACATACATTATTTAGGGTAAAGGGAACTCACCTGACGTCCGTGCTAAAACCCGACTAGTTATTCTTCAACCGCACCTACAACGAATTACATACAAATTTAGGTCATGAACCTAACTTGCTTAAACCGACCCTTTTCCTTTCCCTCACTCTCAGAAATTCCTACTCAGACTCAAAGAATACTCGCATTTAACACGAGCTAAAAGGCTCAGCTCTTTGGGTCCATAAATAGGCCCAATCGCAACCGGACCTTGGCTTTGATCCCACTCACTCGTGTCGTGGCCTCGGCCCCTCTCTTTTTTGACTTTTGATGGGGGCTCGGCCTCCCCGGGTCCCGCTTCCCTCTTCTACACCCGACTCACCTAGGTTTGACTCCCGGGTCCCAACTCCGGTCTCGCCGGTTGTTGGCCCGGGTCTCAACTCCGGTCTCGTCGGTTGTTGTCCCGAGTCCCGGCCTCCCCGGTTCTTAAACTAAATCCCGGGTAACCCCGGGTCTCTTGCAACCCTCGGTTGCCCTGGGTCGACTCCTGACTCGATATCGGGTCCTCGACTCCCGAGTTCATGGGAACCGGGTTGTAACACCCTAAAAACCAGAGTGGATTTAAAATGCGGAAACTGGACAAATAAACATCAACGCCTGGTATAAACCTCCCAAAAAGGGGAATGTACTAAGCCTTTACAAAAATCTGAATACGGATATGGAATTCAACAACAAACTAATCTAAACATAACTATCTAGATTACATCGGTTGTTAATCCAAAAATCACCAAAGGAATGGGACATAAACAATTGTCCAACATCAAATACTAGTCATCTCAAAATCCCCCGAGACCAAGCTCGTCACTCAAGCCCTTGGCAACCGACCGCTAATGGGAACCTGTTATACATATCATTTGAGAAAAAGTGTTAGGCTTAAAGCCTAGTGAGAACATACAGTTTATAATTTCAATAGATATAAACAGTTGTATCAAAGGGAAATCTTTTCAATAAGTTTCGGTTTACAAAAGAAATCTTTTCCACATAAGGACTGATCGGTCCAAAAATTCATCTTGCGATGACGGGGAAAACTCGATTTTCCAAAGATTGCGTCAGAACACAAAAGTAGGCCACAATCCGAGTTGTGAGCTAAATACATGAAATCCATGTCCACGAACAACGAAGGTCCGTACTAAGATGTGAGGGAGGGCCCTCGAGGAAACCAGTCATACTCGTTCACTCGGACTACATTATGATCCATAGCTAGTAACCGGTCTCACATAACCGTACCAAATGGCCCCCGAGGATCAAATGTATCCATAGCTACAGAAAGGGGAATAGACATCCCAATAATAAAAGCCGACTTAAAACCTAGGGATCCACTAGTAATGGTACAGACTTGTCACAATAACATATGTGACCTACCATAGATAGTCATATGGTATAAAAACATTTTATAAACAAAATGCTTTCCTTCAAGTTTAACTGCTGGTAAGAATGAAAATCATAAAAAATGAGTTTATATACATTCTTTCAAATAATCCACATAAATGTGCAAGTAAAACCTCCTTTTACTTCAAATAAGATGGAACCCATCATTTTAATCGAAAATGATCGGGAACCCTAAAATCTCCCAAAACTCAAGTTATAACAAAATGTAGTAAACTTAGATCTGAAACCATGGAGATATATAGAAGTTCAAAATGTAAGTTTTGACATGTATAAAATTAGAAAAAGGTAGTATGAACTCACCAAATAGGTTTTAGACGAAAACCCGAAAAACCAGATATCGATCACCGAGAGAAGACGAAACCTTCTATACCGAACCCTTGCTAGATGCACTTAATACTAGCAACATACGAGGTATAAACGAGATCTAGGAAGAGAGAGAGAGAGAGAGAGAAACTTGAGAAAGAAAAAGAGATTGAGATATTTTAAGAAATATCAACCAAATGAGATATTTTGGGGCTGACCACCCCTAAGTCGGCCAGGGGATCTCGCGGGTTAAAAGTCGCCCGCTAACACAAAACCTAACACAAACAGGGGGTTTCGCGGGTTGTGCCGCGACCTCAAGTCGCGGTGCAACTCGCGCAGTTCACTGTGGGTTGCTCAAAACCACCAAAATCCAAACTCAAGCTTCAAACCAAACGCGGTGCTAACGACAACGCTTAAACACAAGAATACCAAGATTACATAACGAAAATCCGGGGTGTTACACGGGTCTTCGTCCCCAAATGGAGACTTCCCCGGTGCGACGGCAGGACGAACGAAAACCCCCAAAACCCATTTTTCTTGATTCTAATCGAATCTTCCAACCCAAAATCAGACATATGACGAAATACAACATTTCGATATTATAATAATAACACCAATAATACCCTAATTCCACCCTTCTAACATGAATCCTAAAATGAAACCAAATTCAAAACAAAACATTCTACTAACCCTTCCACTTACAACCTCATCTCCAATAACTATGAGGAGGGATGGAAAAAAATACATACCTCAAGGAGATGGAATCCACACAAGCTCTTTCCCTAGCTCACTTCCTTCATTGATTTCTTGTCCAAACTTCAAAATCGCCTCTTCTTCCTCTTAGCCGACACCTCACTCTCTATCAGATGACAAAAATGAGGATTTTAGGGTATTAAATCCCCTTTTTCTTTAATTTAGAAATGAGGCCCCCAAATTATTTCTCAATTTCTACTCTACACCCCCAACTTCACAATTTAATTACAAAAGGGCAAGGTTATTACAAACGCAGACTCTGTTTGGACTACATTTCATCTTAAAACTGGGTGACCAAATACTTTAAATGAATGCACACTCTACTTTGGACTACGTTCCATCTTAAGCATAATCAAAACCTCATATTTGTCCTCTAAAATGAATGCATAATCTACTTGGTCTACATTCCATCTTAAGCACAATCAAGACCTGGTAACTTGTTTAATAGCTAACGATTTTGCATGATCGCATGGAAATCCCATATATTATGGGAGTATTAGTTATATATAAGACTTATCTTCCATGTTTATCCATTGAATTGGTACTAGGTTACATGGTTTGAAGGCAGAGGAGAATACCAAATATCATTGTTATTCAAAATGTATGCAAACTCTACATGGACTACATTTCATTTTAAGCATGCATTTGTACCACTCAAAAGATTTCATGCACATACAAGCACCAATGTAAAACAATAAACATATATGCTTAGCAGACAATCATTTCCCATATTCAACATTTACTGTTAGACATTTCTCGCATTTTAGTAAAAAAAAAAAGGTACAATAAACTCACTTGCAGTCCAAGCCCAAAATGATGTCGAACACGCTAAGCCAACCCTACAAAATTAACACTTGAAATGGAGAAACAAATCAACAATCCAATCTTCTTTCTTCTTCAAACCTACTGCTTTTCTCTTCTCACTTCTTTTCCCCAAAATACGCGTGACTTCAAAAGTTATCCCACAATTCTTTAAATTAAAAGGAGGCTAGGGTATGGGTTACGAATCCAAAGATTACATAACAATCCCTTAATGAACCAAAGTTCCTCCACTTCTACACTCTTACTTTCATAAATGACAAAAAAAGTTTGGTTATTACACAAACTTCCTTATTCCAATATTCAATCTTCTAACCAATATGGGATAATCAAGCTCATCCATATTTCAAAATTTAAGAATACTCAAATCTCATGTTTCCAAATGACCATCTTTAGCATTTACTATATATATTGATGATTACTATACCATTAACAGATTTGGCTTAATTTGTTCAACCATGAACTATCCCCTCTATATTCAGCCATGTCTTTTTATGGCATTTTCCTGTTTCTATCTTGTAAACCCGTCAATATCTCTACTATAAAATTTTATTCTATAAAGGTTAAAAAGACCAAAATGGCCTCACATGATGGTCATATGTGGGGTGTTTAACGAAAGCCATTAACGATCGTTAGGGTTAGGGATGAAATCCATAATAAAATGGAAATTACAGGGTATCTGGTGTGATTTCGAAACTTTATTGATGAAAACCAAAGTGTTGATAACCACATGAAAGATTTTTGTAATTTACTCTAAATATATTATCATCATTTTTATAATATTCAGGGGTTGTTTACGAAATGCTTACCGGGCAACCGGTTATCGGCAAGAGTCACTATTCTTATTTACCTTTTGGGTTAACATTCTCGACCATCAAAATGGATTGATGGTACACGTTTATAACACGGTACGTGTTTACTGGGTAAGAGTCTATTGAAAGGTAAGGTTTAAACTAACTGATCAATCTTGTCATTTTTACAAACTTATTCTGGTTGTTTTGTGTTAATTAGGAGTTCAGGGGCTGAAAGTGATCAAAGCTGATATTTGAGGACATAAGGGTAGCGGTGCAATTTTAAGTTGATCAAGGAGTTAAATGCAAGGACTGATTTGTATTTTGGAAGAAATATAAAAAGGGTATCTCACCCTTGTTACGTATTCATTCAGATCATTTTCTTTTGTTATACATTTGGTAGAGTTTCTCTCTTCTCTTAAACAATTAGGGTTTGTATTTTATCTTTCTATCATCTTCAAATCCTTTGAAGATGTATCTGTGTAACAAAGTAAATTTAGATTTGTAATAATTCTTCTGTTGAGAATTTTAAGATGGTATCAAAGCTATGGATCCACATCGTTGCTACTGAGTTTTTCGTTCACGACATCTAATGGTAATACTTCTCTCTTCCTTTTGTTTAAAAGTTATATAGACTGTTTGATGTTCATATCTCTCTTCGTTGTCTCTGAGATCTCTTTCTTCACGTTTTTTTAATATTTCGTTTCTGGATCTAGTTCATTTCAGATCTAGATCTGAGTTTTTTTTCCGATTCTTTGTTCTCTGAATCTGTTACTGTTATAGATCTGGTTCAGAGATCTGTTGTATCTTCTTTTATCGATTGATACTCTTTAAGAGATCTCTGTTTTCTCTGAATCTGATGCTGTTATAGATCTGGTTCAAAGATCTGTTGTATTTTTTATCGATTAATGTTCTTCAAAAGATCTCTATTCTCTGTTTGTCATATCATTTTTTTGTAGACTTTGAATCCTTGGATTTGATCTGTTTAGATCTAGTCCGAAGGTTTGCTTGTCAAACATTTTGTTCTTCATTTGTTAGCACATATCGTTTTTAGATCTAGTCTTTCGACTTGATATGTTCTTCATTTGGATTTAATCTGTTTAGATCTAGTCCGATAACATTATGTCTTTCATTTGTTAGCACGTATCGTGTGGGATCCTACCTTGTTAGGTTTGATTCCATCGTATCTTGCTTACATTTTGTTTTCCTTTGCACTCTATGAATCAGATCTGTTATAGATCTAGGTTTACGAAATACTTTAAAGCTGTTTGTTTTCAGTTTTTTTCTTCTCATCTCTTGTTTCGAGCTAGATCTTACCTTTTTTTTAGGTCTGATTCTCTCGTTGTCTTGTGCTTCCACTTAGTTCCTTACTCACTATGAGTTATATCTTCTATAGATACATATTCTAGGTGAGGTTTATAGTGTCTCTTGTTGATAAAAAATCATATTCTGTTCCAGCCTTATTCACACTCTCTAGGAGTGATTCTAGTGGCGGTTCTTGGATCCGGTCTCTTGACCGTTCCAGTTTTTCTTTCGATCCACCAAAGAATCATTTATTTTTTTAAAGTGTGATCTTATTGTTGTTATTGTTATTCCTTTCGTTTCCTTTGTTTTTTTTTGTGTTCAGGTTTTTTTGGAACAACCTGTGGCTGTTTTTCCTTTTTTGTTCTTATTCAAGATCTCCTATTGAGGTTCTAGATCTGCTCTCCTTTTCCGCTGCAATCTCTGCTAAGGATCGCACTGTAAGCCTATTTTTTCTTGTTGCTCTACTCATCATTGTAAGTTCCTTCTTCTCTTTCTTTTGGTGTGTTCTTTGTTTTGGACATCTGTATAGTTGGCTTGACCTACCACCTATCGAGTGGCAAGGAATCCTGTCTCTAAGCTATTCAGAGTTTGTCTTGGGTGTGTTTTTTTTGTCTTCTGCTGTTTTATCACTATGACTAGAGCAGAATCTTCCAAAGAACCAGAACAACGATCGTTGATTGCTAAACTACAAGGTTTGGTCGTGTGCTATGATTCTTGCTTTAGAGACTAAGAACAAACTTGGTTTCATAGATGGTTTTATTGTTCGTTCCACTGATAATGACGTGTTAGGAAAACAATGGGATAGGTGTAACTCTGTTGTTTTATCTTGGATTCTTAACTCTATATCTGATGATCTGTTTGTTAGTCATGTTTTTTCTCGTGTTGCTTCTGAAGTGTGGGCTGAGTTAAAAGAAACGTATGATAAAATAGATGGGTCTGTTACTTTTAACTTGCATCAAAAAATAAACTCTCTCTCACAAAGTGGTGCTTCTGTTTCTAACAACTACCACAAGCTTAATGCTCTGTGGAAGCAGTTTGATGCCTTGATTAAGTTGCCTTCATGCACTTGCAATGTTGCTCGTGACTTTTCCAAACATAATCAATTGATAAAACTTATGCAGTTTTTGATGGGTTTGGATGACAATTATACTCACATACGTAGTAACATTTTAACCACTGATCCTCTTCCTAGTGTCAAAACTGCTTTTTCTTTAGTATCTAGAGAAGAATCACATCGTGGGATGTCTTGACCTTCAGATACAAAAGGTCAACATACTGCATTTTTGGAAAAACTAATGATAATAAAAAAGGGGTTTTGGGGGAGTGACTGGGCATACTATAGAGAGATGCTACAAATTAATTGGCTTTCCAAAAGTTTTTCAGTTCACAAAGTCAAAAAACCGTCAAACTTTTAAGCCATCTTCAAGTAATGCATGTTCCACCGATACCTCCAGTTGTGGCCAGAAAACCTCAGCATCTCTCACCGAGGATCAAATCAACAAGTTACTCTCTCTTCTTGATAAAAAAACAATCTGAGAATATTTCTGTTAATATGGCAGGTATGTTCACTGTCAATATGGTAAATATGGCTAATTCCTCCTCTATTTTCTCTTACCCTGGTTGGATAATTGACTCTGGAGCAAATCAACATATGACTTCCTCCACTTCTCAACTTGAAAATATTGTTGACATTTCTGACCTAAATCTTAAAGTTACCCAGCCTAATGGAGATGAAGCTAAGATTAATCAAATTGGAAATTATAGACTTAATAATGGAGTTGTTTTATTTGATGTTCTTGTTATTGATGACTTCCATGTTAATCTTTTATCTGTTCATAAAATTGCTAGAGATAGCAAAATTTTTGTTGGGTTTAATGAGTACAAATGTTATCTTATTCAGGGTTCTCTACACAAGAGAATTGTGGGGAGTGGTAGCGAGCAAGGAGGTTTATATTTTTTTGATCAAATATATAAGAGTGATCCCTCTGTTTCACATATCTTTACGGTTCCTTCTAATAAGTCTAATATGTCCATTGTGTGTTATGTCTCATGTCAGTTGTGGCATAGCAGACTGGGTCATCCAGCTGATCAAGTACTTGGGGTCCTGAAGGACACCCTTGATCTTGGCAGTGATCATGTATCTCCCCCTTGTGATATATGCCATAAGGCAAAACAAACCAGAGACAAATTCAACTTAAGCAATCATACCTCTAAAGTTCTTGGAGAATTGGTTTATTTAGACTTATGGGGACCCTATCGTGTCCAAAGTAGAGAGGGCTATAGGTTTTTCTTGACTGTTGTAGATGATTACACTAGGTCTGTTTGGGTATACTTGTTGAAAAACAAGGATGAAGTTTTTTATAACATTGTTGCATTTCACAGTTTACTGTTAACTCAATTTGGGAAACGTGTTAAAATGTTCAGAAGTGATAATGGTACCGAGTTCATTAATAATAAGCTAGGTGAGTTTTTTAAATCCAATGGTATAATTAATCAAACTACTTGTGTTTATACTCCTCAACAAAATGGGGTAGTTGAACGCAAGCATAGACACCTGTTGAATGTGGCTAGAGCCTTAATGTTTCAAGGAAATGTTCCATTAAACATGTGGAATGAGTGCGTTTTAACAGCTACTTATCTTATTAATCAAACTCCTTCTTCTGTGTTAAATGGAAAGAGTCCTTATGAGCTTGTGTTTGGTTTTGCACCTGTTTTATCTCATCTTAGAAATTTTGGGTGTTTATGCTTTGCTGTAAAACCCAATGTGTCTGATAAATTTACCTCTCGGTCTAAAAATTGTGTTCATCTTGGTTATTCTAACTCCAAGAAGGGTTACAGACTTTATAGTTTAGATTCGAAGCAAATTATTGTTACTTGAGACGTGAAGTTTTATGAAAAAAAAAATCCTTTTAAAATGAGTGCAAATCAACAAAATCATGACTCTAGTGAAATAAACTCATTAAATTTCTTTGATTCTATTATTTTTCAAACTAATGATTTGCTCTCTGAATTACCCGATGATGAGATCAGGGTGAATCCTCAAAATGGAAATTGAATCAACACTTCTGTTGACACTTCTGATAACACTTGCAATCGTGACCATTTTGGTAGCCAAAGTAGAGTTGTCGAGTCCGTGGACCCTGGTAGTACTACTGAACATGGTATTTTAAATGGAGTTTCCGGATCAAATGATCCTGGTAGTACCGAGGTTGCCAGTGGCTCACAATCTGCAGATTTTCGATATTTAAATGTTCATCCTGAAAATGATGGTCATTTGAGGTTCCATTCTGAGGGTGTATCTTCTGTTCGAAAATCTAGTGGTCCTTCTAATTTGCCACGTCGGTTTAATGATTATGTTGTAGAAGGCAAAGTGAAATATGGTCTAGAAAAGGTTGTCAATTATTCATATCTTAATTCAAACAGTTTTTGTTTTGTTTCTACATTAAACAAGTCTTTTGAACCTGAAAGCTTTTTTGAAGCTAATAGAGATCAGAATTGGGTTAATGCTATGAATGATGAAATGGAGGCCCTTTATAGAAATGGTACTTGGGTTTTAACTGATTTACCCCCTGGTTGAAAGCCAATAGGCTGTCACTGGATTTATAAAATCAAATATAAATCCACTGGGAAATAGAAAGATATAAGGCTCGTCTTGTAGCTAAAAGGTATAGTCAACGGGAACATATAGATTATGAAGAAACTTTTTCACCTGTTGTAAAAATGGTTACTGTCAGATGTGTTCTTGCCTTAGCCGTTCAAAATAGGTGGCCATTGTGCCAACTTGATGTGAATAACGCTTTTCTTTATGGTGATTTAGTAGAAGATGTATATATGACCTTACCTCCTGGATATTTTTCTGTTAATGATAAGCGTGTATGCAAGCTTGTGAAGTCTTTGTATGGACTTAAGCAAGCACCACGAAAATGGTATGAGAAACTTTCTAACTGTCTTCTTGATCATGGGTTTATTCAAAGTACTAGTGATTATTCACTGTTTACTAAATGCACCGGTGATGTATTTCTTGTTCTTCTTGTATATGTTGATGACATCGTTCTTACAGGTAATTCTAGTTCTGAAATTCAAAAGGTTAAAAGTCATTTGCAGTCAAAATTTTAAAATAAAAGATCTTGGTTTGTTAAAGTTTTTTTAGGTATTGAAATATTAGAAACTGAAAATGGAGTGTGCATGTCACAAAGAAAGTATTGTCTTGAACTATTAAGTGATTTCGGATATTTGGGATGTAAACCTATTAACACGCCTATGGATATGAATTTAATCGTTACTGAATTTGTTGGGTCTGAATCAAAGGATCTTCCTTTGAAAGATTTTACTGGATATCAGAAGTTGATTGGTAGACTTATCTATCTGTTAGCTACTAGGCCTGATATAGCTTTTGCAGTTCATTGCTTGAGTCAATTTATGCACTCTCCTCGGCAGTCCCATTTGAAACTAGCCTTTCGTGTTCTAAGGTACTTAAACGCCTCTCCAGGTAAGGGTGTTAATTTTTCTGCTTGTTCTAATTCTGATTTTAAACTTTCTGCATTTGTTGATGCTGACTGCGGAAAATGTTTATCAACAAGACAGTCTGTCACTGGGTACTGTCTTTTCCTTGGAAATTGTATGGTCTCGTGGAGAAGCAAGAAACAGTCTACTGTTTCACGCTCCTCTGCTGAGACTGATGTAACACCCTCGATTTCGGTATGCTATTATTTTGATCATAAATTATCCATTGAACCCTTACGTTTGGTCGTGCACTTTACGGGTCAAAATCGGCTGAAAATCGGGCTCGGTACGCCTGGGGTGATAGTGCCTACGATTGTGACAGAGGTCACTCTCGCGGGAGTTGTACTGTAAGTCCATGGCACGACGCGATAGTAACCAGCGATTGTGACAAGTGTCACTATCGCGTGGCACTGTCGCGGGGTTTGTACCGAGAGACCATTACTTCGGGCGATTGTGACACGCGATTGTGACAGTGTCACTATCGCGATCGGGACCTAGTGCCTTAAATGCTTAGGTCCAAATTATTTAAGTCATTTGGTCATTTGGGGAGCTTTGAAGGGCGATTTTGGAGAGTAAAAAGGTAGGGTTTTCATCCTCCTTCCTTAAATGCTCCAAGTAAAGATTCTTATGGTTGGTTTGTGGATTTGATTTAGGTTCTTGATTTTGATTAAGAAGCTCAAGTGCTATTCCTTCTTTCCCACAAGTATCACATCTAGGGTTTGGTGTATAACCCTTACAAGGTGAGCTTTCTTAACCATTTCTCTATTATAAATACTAGGGTTTATGTATTTATGAACTCATCTTTATCTTTTAATCACATTTGGGTTTTGTTGGGCTTTGACCTAACTATGGATTTTGGAGATGTTAAGATTATTGGTTTAAACAAGGTTTTCAAGGGTTTGTGTTTTAAAGAAAGTTATGATTTCAATGCTTACTAACCCTTTTGACAACTAAAACTTGTCCTTGGGGTTTTGAGGAGACTCGAGGTGAAAACTAGGGTTTTGGTGAGATTATATGTATTGAACTAATTAATGGGTTTGTTGACTTTATAAACGGGATTTACTGTATTATCATTTATGAAGTATGGTTGTAAAGTTTCCCTTAATCAATGTAAGATAAGTCTCATGTTGGTAATTTACCTATTTGGGAATTGGCTTTAAGAATTGCATGCATGTTCAATAATGATTGTATTAGCATGTCTTGGTATTTTGTTTTAGTGCAATGGATCCATAGGCATGGTATTCCAATGTCTTGTTCGGACATTTGGTTACCCTTGGCACGGGATAGGCATCAGGCTCCATGGTAAGTAGGGTGTGGGCCTATACGGTCGGGCAACGTCCCATGGACAGTAAGGTGTAATCCCATTGTGCTCGAGTTGCCCTGTTTTGGGAACTCTCAAGAATAGACCTGGAGTGGTTGACTTGATGTTTTTTAGCAATAGACTTGGAGTAGTTGAGCTCGCTATATGGTTTTGAACTGTTGTCAGTCTTTACTGGATGCTAATGGTTTATTGGTTTTGTTTTGATTTAGCTCACGGCTAGATCGGCTACAAGACTTTAAACGGGTTTAATGTTCAATTTAATTTCCGTTTAATTGTTCTCGCTAGGCTTTAGTCTAACACTTGTTCTTGGTTGTCATGTATGGCAGGTCATCCTAACGGTGGGTTGACATACTTTGGTCCGTTTGGTCGAATTCTTTATTACAGGTTGTTAGATCTCCCTTTTTGGGTAGATTGGTTTATACCATTTATAAACGTCATATAGCCGAATTTTCAATTTTTAAATTTACCCCAAATTTTAGGATGTTACATCTGAATATAGAGCGACGACTTCTGTCCTATGTGAAATAATATGGGTTCTTAATATCTTAGCTGATTTAAAATTAGAAAATTTGCTTCCTGTAAATTTAAACTGTGACAATAAATCAGCCATCCAAATAGCTAATAACCCTGTATTTCATGAAAGGACTAAACACATTGAGATAGATATACATCAAGTGACAGATAAGATTGCGTCTGGAATGCTAAAAACTGTAAAAGTTTTATCTTTAGAAAATCCAGCTGATATTTTTACAAAATCACTTGGTATAAATCAACACAACTATTTCATTTCTAAATTAAATATGATAGATCTTTTTCGATGTCAAGATTGAGGGCGGGTGTTGAAAGGTAAGGTTTAAACTAACTGATCAATCTTGTCATTTTTACAAACTTATTCTGGTTGTTTTGTGTTAATTAGGAGTTCAGGGGCTGAAAGTGATCAAAGCTGATATTTGAGGACATAAGGGTAGCGGTGCAATTTTAAGTTGATCAAGGAGTTAAATGCAAGGACTAATTTGTATTTTGGAAGAAATATAAAAAGGGTATATCACCCTTGTTACGTATTCATTCAGATCATTTTCTTTTGTTTTACATTTGGTAGAGTTTCTCTCTTTTCTTAAACAATTAGGGTTTGTATTTTAGCTTTCTATCATCTTCAAATCCTTTGAAGATGTATCTGTGTAACAAAGTAAATTTAGATTTGTAATAATTCTTCTGTTGAGAATTTTAAGAGAGTCATCAAAAACAAACTTAACACACGCAACTACAATGCGTCTGTCCCCCCAAAAACAAACTTAACACACGTTTATAACACGGTACGTGCTTTCTTGGAACTAATTCATATCACCTATCTGCACCCAAGATGCCAGCACTACAATTCCATTTTTGTCTAAATTTCGGAGTAAATGGGCTTCTAAATACGGTATTTCATTAGTGACCCTTTTGGGGCCTTGGTTAATCTGAATTTCATATTTACGTATGTGAAAAGAAGTATAAATATCTTCATATACTAAGCACTCGCTAATGAGTATTTGTCGGTCCACAATACTACTTAACAAGTTTAGAAAAACAACAACACAATGATTACCAACCTGTATTGATATATAACAACGATTACAAGGTTGATCAGATTAAGCTTTTCTTTGTGTTCTCAAAGTTTTCTCTCTTTTACACCTTCTTGTGTGTGTTTGTGTGTTAAGTTATGATCGATGTGAGAGAGATTGAGATACATCTTAATCTACTAAGTGTGTCTAACACACTATCTACATAATATCTAGATATTAATTCTAGATATTAAATCTAGAAACTAGAAACTAACTAAAACTAACTTAGTTACCTAATATCTAACAAATAGATATTAAGTTAACTTTTACAAAACTAAACAAATACATTATATTGAAATACATTGACATTTATTACAAACGACATAGACTTTATTATCGAGAGTCGACGTTCCGGCTTTAGCTTCAGATTACGATCTTCATATTGGATGATCTTGAATCCAATGAGACTGTGGTCTAACAATCTCCCCCTTTGGATCAAGATCATTTAATAAAAAGATTTATCCAATTCAGTCTTCTTGTTCAGCTCAGAAGATGCAATCTCTTTCTCTGAAATCAACATGTCTTCAATCTACTTTCTTTAGAAGAATTAAGTCTTTGACGTGATTCTTGAAACATGTGATCTTTGCCATTTCTTGTGTAGTCATTCTCCCCCTTTTTGATGTTAAGTGCAACGACTTCATCAAAATTTGTTGTAAGAAATGTCAATCTTGCGATTAGAGCCCCTGATTCGTTAATTCATAAGAGATTCATCTAGATCTTTGCAAATCCAGACAAATGTGTCGTGTAACACCTGAAATCAACTAATGAATCAGTTAGAATGCCTGTCAGTAACACTAAGTTACTGTGTGTAACGAATACACATGGGAAAGGAGTTGTTTGATGTTGACTCCCCCAGGGCTTCCATTTAATCATCGAAACACCACAAAGGTAATTTCTATAAACGTTATGACAAAGAAACTAATTCCTTGTGTGTTCGTGCTTGTGTTTGAAAGAATTAAGCACTGATGATTGCTTAATTGGCTCAAAATTTGTGTAAACCACTGAGACAATAGTAAGTTAAACACAGACTCAATGTGCATGATTGAAGTGCGAAGGTAGGGCAAACTTCCTTCTTTTCAATATCCAGATTTTCCAAATGAAAATCAGATAGCAAATGTGCTGCATCCCCTTTGAAAATGTGAAACACTTTCTTGTTGAGAAGAAAATGAGTAGATGGTGAGGTTTGATCAAGAGGTGGCATGGGTTAGTTGCTTGTTTTAATAATGATCACCAAAGAATTGTGAATCACTAGAATGGTGGCTACCCGGCTCAGAAAAAGTTGGTGCAGAGCTGTGATATTCTTTTAACTCTGTTCTCACACGCTCTTTCTTTTAAACTTTTTGCTTTCTCTAATCACACTCATTTCTTTTCTCTTTGCACACTCAATCACTAAGGATTAACTTCGTGGGTAGAAATCACTGGTTAAGGTGTTTTCATTGAAGTTGTGTTAAGTCCTAGGATAATGATTCTTGTTTTCCTATGATGCACGTGATGCTCAGATTGGTTTAACTATTTCAGTTAAAGCACAATATTGATCTTTGAAAACATTTAAAATACACTCCTAAAATATAAAATGTGATGAACAATCGGGAAGTGGTTTGAACATTAAAAACAATGTTTTCTTATGATTGAAAGTTGTCCTTCTTTCAACCATATGTGAGATGAAGATATAGAATTATACCTTAACGAGTGATCTTTCATCTCATGAGGCTAAGCGTAAAGTCATAAACATATGAACTTGTAAGCTTCTCTCAAAAATTCTGCAAAAGTCTAATGTCAAGTCAAAGTAATAATTTATTCACTTATATTGAAAAGACAAAAAGCAGTAAAACTTTTTAAAGTATGAGTCCTGATCTGAAATAATCAGAAGTCATGTCCGAACTCCTTTGACGTGAAGAGCTCCCCCTAAAATCTTGCATTACAAAAATTTGTCATAAAACGTAAGTGCAGAAATCTTATGACCTCCCCTTCAAATTAATATTGACCAAGTATGAGTTTCTTCTCATACTCCCCCTAGAATCATGAACATTATCATATGAAATACAGATATCATTCACAACTAAGCATAAAGATATGAGGAAAAAGTAAACAATAGTGAACTTTTATAAGTAACTACTGATTATGTCTTGAGATTTAGCATACCAAGCTTAGAGATAAGAAAGTTGAATCTCTTTTCATCTAACGCCTTGGTAAACAAATCTGCAAGTTGATAATCTGTTTTTACAAAGAAAAGTTCTATGTTTCCTTTTTCTACATGATCTTTGATAAAGTGATACCTGACGTCGATATGTTTGGTTTTTGTGTGTTGAACATGATTCGCTGTTATTGCGATGGCGCTCTTGGAGTCGCAGTAGATCGGGATCTTGTTGAAGTGGAAACCGTAGTCGCGAAGTTGTGTTTGCATCCACAAAACCTGAGAACAGCAGCTAGCAGCAGCTACATATTCTGCTTCGGCCGTGGAAGTTGAAACACAAAGTTGCTTCTTCGATCCCCAACTTACTAGTTTGTCACCGAGGAACTGTACGTGTCCTGACGTGCTCTTCCTGTCTAACATACAACCTGCATGATCTGCATTTGTGTAGGCTGTTATTTCAAAAGTAGTATCTTTGGGATACCACAGACCAAGATCTGCAGTGCCCTTCAGATACCTGAATATACGCTTGACAGCAGTCAAATGGATTTCTTTTGGATTCGCTTGATATCGGGCACAAAGACATGTTGAAAACATTATGTCTGGTCTACTACTAGTAACATACATTAAAGAACCTATCATTCCTCTGTAGGTCCTAATATCAACAGCCTTTCCCGAAGGATCGGTGCCAATCTTAGTTCCTGGTGCCATTGGGGTACCAATCGGTTTTGTATTTTCCATTTGGAATTTCCGGAGAATTTCCCTAATGTACTTAGATTGATTGATAAAGATACCCGTAGAAAATTGTTTTACTTGAAGCCCGAGAAAGAAGTTCATCTCTCCCATCAAGTTCATTTGAAATCTAGACACCATAAGGTTTGCAAAATTCTTACAGTACTTAGTATTAGTTGAACCAAAAATAATATCGGCGACATAGATTTGTATTAAAACGATATCGGCTTTTTCTTTCTTTATGAACAAGGTGGTATCCACCGTACCTTTTGAAAACCCCGACTTGACTAGAAAAGTGGAAAGGACATCATACCAGGCTCGAGGGGCTTGTTTCAGACCGTAGAGTGCTTTGTCAAGAATGTAGACATGATTTGGCTTCTCTTGATTGACAAAACCCTTTGGCTGAGAGACGTATACTTCCTCTTTTAGAATTCCGTTCAGGAATGCTGTCTTCACGTCCATTTGAAAGACCGTGAAGTTCTTGTGGGCAGCGTAGGCTAAGAACATTCTGATTGCCTCTAAACGCGCCACAGGAGCGTATGTCTCGTCATAGTCTAATCCTTCCTCTTGTCTGTATCCTTTGGCTACTAGTCTCGCCTTGTTTCTGATGACGGTACCAGCTTCGTCCTTTTTAATCTTGAAGATCCACTTCGTACCGATGATTGTTTTACCTTTAGGCTTTGGTACGAGTCTCCAGACTTGCAGTGCGTCGAACTGGTTCAATTCTTCTTGCATAGAGACTACCCAATCTGGATCTGCAAGA
Source organism: Arctium lappa (assembly GCA_023525745.1). Lineage (NCBI taxonomy): Eukaryota > Viridiplantae > Streptophyta > Magnoliopsida > Asterales > Asteraceae > Arctium > Arctium lappa. The sequence goes on along the minus strand of CM042048.1, from coordinate 19,997,228 downwards.
GCCTCTGATACTCGAGTTGGCTCAATCTTGCTTAGAAAGGAGTCGTGCATGCACCAGTTGATTGACGCTGACCTAGTTTGCACCGAATTGGATGGATCACCTATGATCTGACTTGCAGGGTGCGCTTTGGTCCATTTACGTTCATGAGGCAGTGGATTATAGGAATGAATGTCAGTTGTGTCATCTATAAATCCACTTGCACCTTCTTCAGTTTGATTGGGAGGAGTTATGATAGTTGCTGCAGTTGAAGTTGTTGGTTCAGAAGACTCAGCAGGTACAGCTTGGTCCGTCTGTAGTTGGATCTGTACGGTACATCCTGCTGGTTCAACTTCTTCTGATTTTGCATGACTTGGCACTTCTTGAACTGTAGGAGTTGGTATTTGAATTGTGATGTCTTGATGAATCGGGGTACTTGATTCATTTGGAATGTCTGAACTGGTTGGATGAGTAGGCGTTGGCTCTTCTATCCTGTCAACCAGAATAGATTTCTTTATGTTAGTTCCAAGAAATTCGTCATAAAACAATTCAAATAATAAATCTAAATCAGATAAATGGTTAGTTGATGTTGAAGCTTCATCTGATTTGTTCTGTTGAGACGCAGGTTCTGGACTGAGTTGCCCAGAAGCTAGTACTCCGGTTAAAACGGGTTCTGAACAGTATTGTTCGGAAGCCATCTCTTCATCAAAGGTGACGTTGACGCTTTCAATCACCGTCTTTGACTTCTTGAAGTAGATTCTGAATGCAGTTGATGATGAGGAGTATCCAATGAAGATTCCTTCATCTGCCTTGGCGCTGAACTTGTTGAGATTCTCCCTATCGTTTAGAACGAAACACTTACATCCAAAGATATGGAAGTATTTGATTGTAGGTGTTCGGTTGTTGATCAACGCATAAGGAGTCTTCTTGAATCGTCTGTGAATCATGGACCGGTTCTGCGTATAGCATGCGGTAGATATAGCTTCTGCCCATAAGAATAGAGGTAGGTCGGAATGACTTAGCATAGTGCGAGCTGCCTCGACTAGCGTCCGATTCCTTCTTTCCACCACTCCATTTTGTTGAGGCGTACGTGCAGCAGAGTACTGATGAGTTATCCCTTTAGATTCGAGATATTCTTGAACAGTTTTGTTCTTGAACTCTGTGTCGTTGTCTGTTCTTAGAAGCTTTATCGGTTTCTGCAGATTCACCTGGGTCGTTTTCAGGAAAGTGATGAGCACATCAGGTGTCTCATCCTTTGATCGTAGGAACTTGACCCAAGTGTATCGTGAGTAGTCGTCAACGATCACTAGAATGTACTTCTTGCCTCCTAGACTTTGAGTTCTCATTGGACCACAGAGATCCATATGCAATAGCTCTAGCGGAGCGCTTGTACTTGGCTCAGGCTTCGGTTTATGCGGAGCCCTCTTCATCTTGCCCTTCTCACAGGCTGCACACAGATGATCTTTGTCATATTTGAGCTCTGGAAGTCCTTTGACTAAGTTGCCACTGACCAGTTTGTTGATGTAGCGAAAGTTGCGATGAGAGAGTCGTCGATGCCATAGCCAGCTTTGCTGCATCGATGCTTTAGATAGTAGAAAAATCTGCTTGTCAGTCTGGACGTCTGATAAATTGATCGTATAGAGGTCTGACTTTCGAGTGCCGACCAAGAGTTCTTCGCCTTCTTCTGTGCGAACAGAACACCTCTTGGCTTTGAAGTTGACCTCTAGGTCTTTGTCACAGAACTGACCTATGCTGAACAGGTTGTGTCCTAACCCTTCTACGTAGCTCACCTTCTTGATCGTTATATTTTCCCGTTGTATATCACCGTAGCCTAATATTGGTGAAAACTGATCATTTCCGTATCTGACTGTTCCGCAGTATTTCTCTGTAAAGTTTGTCAGCATATCTTTCTGTCCTGCCATGTGTTTGGAGCAACCGCTGTCCAAATACCACATATGACGGATCTGCATAGGAGAAATAACGAAACACAGATTTAGATATTAAGCATTATAAATGAGTAAGACGTTGGAGCGTTAATATTATAGTGCGGGTTTTGAATTGATGAATTCAAAAGCCTATTTTTCTTAAGCACGGGTTCTGAACAGACGTGTTCAGAAACCATCGTCTTGTCTTTGAAGTCCGAGTCTTGAGCTGTCTAACTCAAGAATCATTTTCTCTATTGAGGTACGGGTTCTGATCTGTTGTAATCAGAAGCCACATGTTTTGCTAAACATTGGGTGCCTGCAACACAGATTTAGATTTTGGTACCCACTTGAATTTGGGTCCTGCTGTGTTAGCACAGGGTTTTGATTTTGGTACCCATTTCAAATTGGGTCCTCTTTTCTTTTGAAATAGGTATGAAGTAGGATACTGATAAGAATGCACATGAGATGATTCAAACCGCATAGCAGAATCTTGACAGAAATTAGAAGCATGTTTATCATAAAAGGAAGACTGTCTAGCAGTTTTAGATAACAGGAATAGTTGCTTAAAAGAGTATTTCAGTTTTGGAGCAACATTCATATTCAAAGTATCTGAACTAGACATATTCTTATTACAATAAACGGTATCAAAAGATTTAAAAGTCTTGTCAATCTTCCGTTTGGGTTGCCATTTCTTGGTCATATCTGAAACAGTTGAAACTTTTGAGTTAGACAATAGAGAAACAACTGAATGCATTTTCTTTGGGTTACCAGTATTGATCGGCTTCTGTGAATGCTTCTTGCCTTTAGCATTTTTAGCTTTCACAGAGACTGAGTTATCAACTCGCGTTGATTTTGCACTGTTAACAGGCTTACTGGTGGATCCAACAGATTTATTAAGAAAGGATGAATGGTTTGGAAGTTTGGCATTAAAGTCAAATTGTTCAAGACAATCATCTAAACCACCGTTAGAGTTCAGAAAATCAAACCCTTGATTTGATGAACTAACCATATTCTCAGAGTTTGAAGCCTTAGAAAGAACAGAATTTGTAAACACAGTTGTAAAAACATTCTGTTCAACGTTTATCAAAAGTCTTTCATCTGATAAGGAGTTCTCGAGTTCAGAAATTTTACTTTCTAAAACGAGAGGAGGGACATATAGTTTACCTTGAGTAGGTTTCGCCTCCATTTCCTTTTCAGAATAACTTAGAAAGAAGTCATCTGAAAGAGTTTTCTTCTTTTCAGGTTTCTTATCATAGCTATTATTCAGCTTCGCATAATAAAATGGAAGATGAACTTTAGATGATATTAAATGTTTTTCAGTTTCTTTGGCTTCATCCTCTTCAGATAGTTTAGTCCAATAAACTTTAAGTTCAGGGATTCTTCTAGCTAACTTCATAGAAAGAATATCATAAAGTGCAGGCACTTCAGACATTCCCTTTTGAAGATAATGAGGATTCTTATATCCGATTCCCCATCTTTCTTTGTTCTCTATTGGTTTGTTAAGATGAATGGTTTGCTCAGTTTGACCTAATGAGTACAACTTCTTTTCCAAAGCATCCATTTTTGCAATTAAAGATTTGTTTTCTTCGATAGACGAAGAATGCATTTGTGTAACCTCGTATAAGTCAATCTCACGTTTTAGCAGTTTAGACTTGAGTTCAGAATTCTCACTAAGAATTATTGTCTTCTCCGTTGCGTTGGTGTCATTGTTTTTATGTAAAACCTCAACCAGTACTTTCTTCTCAGCAATTTCATTGCTAAGTTTCTGTATTGATTGGTTTTTGTCAGTTATGACACCCTTTTCACGCTTTAGGTTCGACTCTAACTCTTTGAGTTTATCATTCATGGCATGCAATTGATTTATGAATTCAGCATACGATAAGTTGCATACCTCTTCTTCATTCTCTGAATCAGCTTCATCATCTGATTCATGCTTTCCCATCAAGCACAGGTTGACAACTTCATCTTTCTCTTCATCTTCTTCATCATCATCAGAATGATCGAGCCAGAAAACGTCTTCAGCCATCAATGCCTTCCCAGCCTCTTGTTGCTTTGCAAGCAACATTTTGTTCTTGTCGTAGTTCTTGACTTTTGGCTTTCGGCAATCTCTGGCGTAATGACCGGTTTTGCCACAGTTGTAGCACGTTATAGGTTCTGTCTGACCTGATCCTTCTGCTTGAAACCTTCTCTCTTCAGGTTTCCTGTCCTCTATTCTCTTTCCTTCAGCAAGATCTCTTCTATCTTCTGGTTTCCTCTCCTCCATTCTCCTTCCTTCAAACCTTCTTCCTTCAAATCTACTTCCTTCGACCCTTTCTCTATGAGCGTAGTTGTTTAGACCAGACGAATACCTCTGACTGTTTGAGCTTGGCTTTGTGTAGAATTTCTTCTGGAAAGCCTTAGTCAACAAAAGCAATGCTTGCTTTAGTTGTTCACATTCATCTTCGTCAGAGTCTGCTTCAGCTTTATCTTCATCTGATTCATACACAGTCACTTTGTTCTTCTTCTTCTTGACAACAAGAGCAACTGTGTCTTCAACCTTCTTTCCTCTCTGCTTTTTCTCTTCTAGAATTTCATCCACTTCGTCTTCATTTTGTTTGAGGGTCTCATACACCTCATGAAGTGGAATCTCATTCAGATCTTTAATCTGCTTCATCTGCCTCGCAAATCTCTTCCATTCTGGCTGTAGAACGCTTAGAAATTTGACGTTTAGCTCAATTTGAGATTTGTGGACCTTGTTCTTGCTTAGCTCATTTAGCAAGGTCACAAACCTGTCATGTACTTCTTCTAAGGTTTCTCCGGCTTTGCCTCTAAATTCTTCATAGTTATTTAGGCAGTTGGAGATCTTTAGTTGATTTCCCACCTTAGAACCCAACATCATCTTCTCCAGTTGATCCCACATTTCCTTAGCTGAGGCCTTGTAGTTGTCAATCTTTATGTAGATTTCATTGGGGATTCCTTGAAGAATGTATGACATAGCTAGCTTATCACCTTTAGCTCTGTTTAGGTTGTCACCGTCAAGCTCATGGTACTTTAGTTCAACTTGTGTTGGCACTGTTTCAACCAGACGAGTTGTCTTTATTGGTTGCATATTTCCTTCTGCAAATGACTGTCTGATGAACTCACAAAGCTCATGTCTGTCTATGAAGTTTAGAAACCGATCCTTCCACTGTTCGTATTCTCCTTTGAAGAGAACTGGTGGCTTGGTGTCAGTTCCTATGGCAAGAGCTTCTCTGGAAGTCATAATTGAACAAGATTTAATGATGCGAGAGGCTTTGAGATATGAGAGGGTTTGCGTTTCAAGTTAGGAACGCAAAGTTGAGGTTTGCGTTTCTAATGGGACGCGCAAATGGAGGTTTGCGGGTCACGATGGAAGCGAGAAGTAGAGGTTTGCGGGTGTATTGAGAAGCGCAAACTGAGGTTTGCGTGTCTAGAGAGGAGCGTTTGTTGACTTGAGCTTGAGGTTTGCGATTGCTCTTTGAAACGAGAAGTGTGTTTTGCGTTTGGCTTGAGAGGCGCAAAGTAGAGGTTTGCGGGTCACTTGAGACGCGCAAAGTTGGACTTTGCGTTTGATGAAGGACGCGCAAAGTAGGACTTTGCGTTTGCTTTGAGGAGCGCAAAGTAGGACTTTGCGTTTTCTTTGAGGAGCGCAAAGTAGGACTTTGCGTTTTCTTTGAGGAGCGCAAAGTAGGACTTTGCGTGTTATTCTTCCTCTGGATTGCGTGTGTTCGTCCTGAACTTCTGAAAATCGTCTAAATCTTTGTTCCTGCAAAGATTAGCACAACCAAACACTTCCAAAGTGTCTAGAATCACTTCTAGAACTGAATTTAAGCACTCGATCTCACTAAAACACTCTTTTTGAAGAAAAGATCGATGGCACAGTAAGTTACCCACTTCGATTGTTTTTCACTTAAAATCACCAAATTGGAACTCGATTTTAAGCTTTAAAGTGAAATTAAACACTCACAAATCTATCTAGCAGGTATTTCGAACACACCCTGATCGATTCTAATACCTAAAACACTCAAAATCACAAACTCGAATTTTGTTCAAGAACACAGAGTCGTTTTTCTCTTAAACTTGTTTTTGATCTTAATCAGGCTCTGATACCAATTGTCGGTCCACAATACTACTTAACAAGTTTAGAAAAACAACAACACAATGATTACCAACCTGTATTGATATATAACAACGATTACAAGGTTGATCAGATTAAGCTTTTCTTTGTGTTCTCAAAGTTTTCTCTCTTTTACACCTTCTTGTGTGTGTTTGTGTGTTAAGTTATGATCGATGTGAGAGAGATTGAGATACATCTTAATCTACTAAGTGTGTCTAACACACTATCTACATAATATCTAGATATTAATTCTAGATATTAAATCTAGAAACTAGAAACTAACTAAAACTAACTTAGTTACCTAATATCTAACAAATAGATATTAAGTTAACTTTTACAAAACTAAACAAATACATTATATTGAAATACATTGACATTTATTACAAACGACATAGACTTTATTATCGAGAGTCGACGTTCCGGCTTTAGCTTCAGATTACGATCTTCATATTGGATGATCTTGAATCCAATGAGACTGTGGTCTAACAGTATTGCATCTTCAAAATTGTAACCTTTCCATGGCACATATGCTACTAATACGTTTTTCTCCAAAGCGAGTTCGTCACCCTCACTTACCAAGTAAGATTCTCGATTCTTGTATTGATTCTTGTCTTATTGGGAATAAAATATTTTCCATAATATTTTCCCCTTAATTACCTCCCTTACCTCCCTCCCTTTTGCATTTTTTTTGTTTAGCTAACATTACCTTGTTTAGTTCCTTTTCTTGCTCTATATATTCTCTTTGTATGTTCGGTTTTCATATATAATTTATACAAAAATCCCTTTGAGATCATCGTATTTTAGATGGTATCAGAGCAGGATCAACCGAGAAAATCCTAACCCGAATCAGTCATGCCCGGAGAGAATGATGCCGACAAGAAGAAAACCGAGGGAGAATCCTTGGATTCAAACTCGCCATTCTACATTCATCCATCAGATTATCCCAAACAAATGCAGGTAAACGATGCGTTGAATGATGACAATTACAACGATTGGGCACAAGAAATGGAGAATTTTCTCTTTGCAAAAAATAAAATTGGGTTCGTAGACGGATCGATTGAAAAGCCAGAGAAGACATCACAGACTTATATGCCATGGTTACGTTGAGACGCCATGATAAAGGGGTGGTTGACGACTGCTATGGAGAAGGAGATTAGAAGTAGCGTGAAGTACGCTAATACGGCAGCTGAGATATGGTCAGATCTGAAGGAACTGTTTGGAAAATAAAGCGCCCCTCGGGCGTACGAATTGAAGCAGACACTCTCGGCCATCATTCAAGGTAATACTTCTGTTTCGGCCTACTTCACCAAACTCAGAAGCATCTGGGATGAGATGCAGTCTGCACTTCCTATTCCTCGTTGCAACTGTAACGGATGTTCCTGTGATATGGGAAGAAAGTTGGTTGAACACAAAGAAAAGGAAAGGCTTTATGAGTTTCTCATGGGCTTGAACAGCGAATTTTCAGTCATCAGAACGCAGATCCTTGCGATGAATCCGACACTAACGTTAGGCAATGCCTACCATCTTGTCGCTGAAGACGAAAGACAAAGGGCCATGCCGATAAGCGACCTCCTGCTGATGTTGTCGCGTTCAAGGCGTTCGTCCCAGGACAACGGGAAAACGGCCCCAGTCAACGACGCGACAAACCTCCTTCGAGGGATGTGAAGCGCAGAGATGTCATTGATCACTGCACCTTCTGTGGGAAGGATGGACACGTCCGCGATGGCTGCTTCAAGCGGATAGGATACCTCGAGTGGTGGCCAGGCAACCGGAAGCGTGAGGAAACGAAGCCCAAGGCCGCATGCGTTGAAGCAGGTTCATGCCCTATTCCAGGTTTGACAAGTGAATAATATGAAACGTTTTTAAAGCACTTTGCAGATATGGAAAACACCAACAAAGGAGGTACCACACCGATGGCATGCATGACAGGTAAAAATGATGATGATGACTGGGTGATAGACTCGGGCTCAACCGAACACATCACCCACAGCAGCCACATACTTCAAAACATGACCCACAATCGATTTGAAACCCTTGTGGTTATTCCAAACGGAGATGCCATATCCGTTGAAGGGAGGGGTGAATGTACCTTACCAGGGGGAACAAAAATAAATGGTGTTTTACACGTTCCAAGGTTCACTTGTAATCTGTTATCTGTGAACTGACTGAGTAAAGATTTACAGTCTGCCATAACCTTTTTCCCTGAATTTTGTGTCATGCAGAAACTTCACACGAGGAGCTTGATTGGTGCGGGTGAGTGCAAAGGGGGTCTGTACCGGATGGGCTTATTCGAAGACGGAAGAAGGGCGATGATGACATCCGGGGGGATACTTGGCATAAGAGATTAGGTCACGCATCTAACGAATGGCTTGCTTACATTGATTTCCTTAATAAGGTTTCCTTCGGTAAATCGTGTGATTCTTGATCAAAGGCAAAACACACTAGACTTCCCTTTTCGAACAGTGATATTAAAACAAATGATTGCTTTGAATTATTGCATTGTGATATTTGGGGAAAGTATCACACCCTCTCTTTTTCGGGAGCTAGTTATTTTTTTGACTATCGTTGATGATTTTAGTAGAGCGGTTTGGGTCTTTCTACTAAAATTTAAATATGAAGCAAGTAGATGCATGATAAATTTCCATAATATGGTAAAAACCCAATTTGGAAAGACGATCAAGAGAATTAGATGTGATAACGGGGGAGAGTTCACGCCCAATGAAATGACAAAATTCTATGATGAACAAGGAATTATTCTTGAGACGACCTGTCCTCACACTCCACAACAAAACGGAGTGGTGGAGCGGAAGCATAGGCACCTTTTAGAGGTTGCATGTGCCCTCAGATTTGAGTCCAACACTCCGAAACGGTTTTGGGGAGAATGTGTGTTAACCGCCACGTATGTCATAAACCGATTGCCCTCTAAAGTCCTTGGAAATAAAACTCCCTATGAGATTGTATTCTATCCCAAACCGGACTATCATCACATGCGAATCTTTGGGTGTCTCGCGTACTATAGGAGCACAGAAACAAAGGGAGATAAGTTTGAAATGAGGGGGAGACCAGGGTTTTTTTTTGGGATATCCACAAGGGACTAAGGGGTACAAATTATATGATATTGAAAACAAAAAAATGGTAACTTCCAGGGATGTCAGATTTCATGAATCAATTTTTCCTTTTGGAAAAATGAATATTAATCAAGAAGAGTGGGAGTTACCTTTTAGACCCACCTACGAAAAGGAACCGTACCCTCAAGAAGTCGTTGCCAATGAGGAAGAAATTGACACTCAAAGTGAGAATCTTGACATTAATTTTGAGCCTCACGATGAAAGCCCAAGTGATGGACCTTGTGATCCACCCCCTCAACAAACATTGGAAAACGAACCATGTGATACTCAACATTCCTCACATGCTCAAATTGATGAATGTGAGACTGTTCGCGATGAGCATGCTGAACCAGTTCAAACAAGGAGGACTAGAACACAGCCGAGACATCTAAAGGACTTTGTGGTTCAACTTCCCCCATCGGTCGACCATGCACAAACCCCACCAAGTCAAGACTCCTCGACGGTACACCCTTTATCTAATTATGTATCCTATGAAAATTTTCTACGTCTCACAAAGCTTTTTTAGCGGCTATCGATTCGAACAATGAGCCTAAATTTTTTCATCAACCCGTTAAAGATGAGAGATGGAAAGAGGCCATGAAGAAAGAAATTCGGGCCCTTGAAGAAAATGGCACATGGACTCTTGAAGAATTACCTAAAGGTAAACATGTCATTGATTCCAAATGGGTGTACAAGGTGAAGTACAAGCCGAATGGAGAAGTTGAAAGGTATAAGGCTCGTCTGGTGGCAAAGGGTTTTACTCAAATGGAAGGAGTCGACTACCACGATACATTCGCACCGGTAGCCAAATTGGTTACCATTAGAACTTTGTTGGTTGTTGCAGTTAAAAGAGAATGGACTATCCATCAACTCGATGTCAACAATGCTTTCCTACACGGGATTTGCATGAAGAAGTGTATATGAAGATTCACCAAGGATTTGCTAAGGAAGGAGAAACAAGAGTTTGTCGGTTACGAAAATCTCTTTACGGCTTGAAGCAAGCGTCAAGGAATTGGTACCACAAATTCACAAGCGCCTTACTTAACCTCGACTTTACTCAATCTAAGGCCGACCATTCCCTTTTTATTCAACAAAATGGAAGTGATTTTATGGCTGCCCTCATATACGTGGATGACGTAAATGGTCGGCAATAACCTCACCAAGATTCAAAACGTCAAAGACAAGCTTGACAAGCTCTTCAGCATAAAAGACCTCGGTAACCTCAAATATTTTTTTGGAATTGAAGTGTCTCGCACCTTGGAGGGATTAGTTCTCAGCCAAAGAAAGTATACCCTGGACGTTCTTAAGGATTGTGGTCTTCAAGGATGTAAACCGAGCTTATTCCCGATTGAACAAAGTCACAAGCTTGACAGGTGTGAAAACGAACCAAAAGTTGATTCTGAGGAAATTCACCTCACCAACCCCATTGTTTTGTGACAACCAGGCTGCGCGCCACATTGCTAACAACCCAGTTTTCCACGAACGTACTAAGCATGTGGAAATAGATTGTTATTTCGTTCTGGAACATGTTGATTCTGAGGAAATTCAGCCACATCGCATAGATACTACAATGCAAATAGCAGACCTCCTCACGAAGGGATTGGGAACTCAGCAGCCTAGATTCCTACTCGACAAGTTGGGCACTCGAGACTTACATGCTCCAACTTGAGGGGGAGTATTGGGAATAAAATTTTTATCCATAATATTTTCCCCTTAATTACCTCCCTTTCCTCCCTCTCTTTTGCATTTCGTTGTTTAGCTAGCATTACCTTGTTTAGTTCCTTTTCTTGCTCTATATATTCTCATTGTATGTTCGGTTTTCATATATAATTTATACACAAAATCCCTTTGAGATCATCGTATTTTAGATGTCTTCTCTTTTATCAGGTAAGATTCTCGATTCTTGTTAATCTGAATTTCACCTATTTCCACCCAAGATCATCGTGATATCACCTGTTTCCACCCAAGATCCCAGCACTACAATTCCATTTTTGTCTAAATTTCGGAATAAATGGGCTTCTAAATACGGTATTTCATTAGTGACCCTTTTGGGGCCTTGGTTAATCTGAATTTCATATTTACGTATGTGAAAAGAAGTATAAATATCTTCATATACTAATCACTCGCTAATGAGTATTGCATCTTCAAAATTGTAACCTTTCCATGGCACATATGCTACTAATACGTTTTTCCCCAAAGCGAGTTCGTCATCCTCACTTACCAAGTAAGATTCTCGATTCTTGTATTGATTCTTGTCTTCTCTTTTATCAGGTAAGATTCTCGATTCTTATTATATTCACCCAGTAAGCGTTTATCAAAGTAATTATTTAATAAACGGCCTTAATCGAATTTAATATGAATAAATATTGTTCCCATTTGATAATTTTATTGATATGAGGCTTTAGTTATAACTTTATACTATAATTCATAGATTAAAATATTCCGAATAAAAGTATAGGAATTAAATAGTGTTGGTGACCCTGCAGATTGATTTGGGGCAGTAATCTCCTCAGTCAAGCCAACGGCCAACTACCTTTTTTTTTTCTTAATTATTATATATATATTTTTGTATCATTGACTTCCTATATTTTTATTTAATTAAAAACAGATCAATAATTTTTATATAAAAGGTTAATAAAGAGTGGGCATATTTTGTCTTGGATTACTTAACAAGTACTGTGTATAATGATAAAAACGTCGACGTGAAATAAAATAATAATTTAATCTTAATTATAAAAAGGTTTTATTTCAATTTAAAATTTGAAAATTTAATATTTTATACATATGACAACACTTTTACAAAAACAGTTATATTTTTATAAATATAACATGTTTATAAATATGGTATATATACATATGGGAGCGATCAATTAGAAAGAAATATTACATTGGAAACTTTGGAAATCGAAATCAACCAATCAGTGAATTTTTTTTTTATTTTTTTTTAATTAAAAAGGTTATTTTTGTCTTTTACATTATTTCATAATATATATGGTAATTGTTATTATTATTATATTAATAATTTTAATTATTTAATTTTAATTTAGCTTATATATGCTAATAATAATCATTGATTAATTTAAAAATGAGATATTTAATTTAGGTAAATTATTTAATTTTAATTTAGCTTATATATGGTAATAATGAAACAATAATGCTAACACGATGAAACTGATGAATCGATTTTCATTATGAAACAATAATACTAACACGATGAAACTGATGAATCAATTTTCATTATGAAACAATAATGCTAACACGATGAACCTGATGAATCTATTTTCATATACGGATATGCAACTGAACAGGTAATGAAACAAAAATGGGAAGTTAACAAAAATGACACAAATTCATCATGTTTCATTACGAAACAATAATGCTAACACGATGAATCTATTTTCATTATGAAACAATAATGCTAACACGATGAACCTGATGAAATATGTAATCCAATGAAATCTGTAATCCACAAATTCATTATATTTCATCACAATATTAGATTGCGTGGGAAATTTTATAATAAAATGAAATTAAAAAAAATATTTTCTTACATTTTAAAAGAAAAATAATTTTTTTGATGAAAAGACAAATGCTCCTCGTTTTCATAGTAAAAAATAACAAAATTTATATTGCGTGGGAAATTTTATTTTGGTTTCAAGTAATCTAAATAAAATAAACCTTTCTTGCCATATTTGAGATAGGGATGGAAATGAGACCCGCCCCGACGGGGACGGGGCTTCCCCGCAAAATTGGGGATCGGGGATCCCCGAATTCTAAAAACCGGGGATGGGGACGGGGACGGGTAACGTGATCCCCGCCCCACCCCGTCCCCGTATATTAAATATATTATATAATTATTACTAAATATTATGTATATTTATTACTACATACATTGTATATCTGTTTTTAAATATATTATTTATAAAGATTTAGACGTAACATCTTTTAAATTTAGAAATGGTATTTTTGATCTTTCTTATTACATTTTTGTATTTGTCTTAATTTTTTAGATAAAAACCACGGAGAGTCGAAAGCGTTTGATCAAACAATTACGTATGATGTTGTGATCTTGTTCACATGAATATTTAATAGTCCGTAAAAACAAATTTTGGAAATATGTGAGATTTAGACATGGACCATTATCGAACGAGTATATTCAACACATTTCATTTAAAAAATATCACATAAATGGGGAAATTCCCCGATTACCCGTTGGGGATCCCCGTTCACCGTTGGGGACGGGAATGGGGATGTGATCATATTCCCCAGCGGGGATGGGGATGGAAATTGGGATCGGGGACGGGGATGGGGATTAGGGTCCCCGCCCCATTACCATCCCTAATTTGAGACACAAAATCAAAAGACATATTTACCCTTTTCATCTATTATTTTTATTTATTATTAATAAATTAATTAATTTACTACTATATATAATTCAAATGAATCTTAACCATTGATTATAAAGATCAATGGCTGAAATTTAGTTTCCAAAATTTCCAATGAAACTTGGTTTCCAATTGATACCACCCATATATATAAATATAATTATTTACAAACCTAATAATTGTCCGAACTTGCATACATTTTTATATGTTGCTTTTTATATGGAATAACACGTGTGAAAATACAGTGTTTATATAATTTTATTTCATATGTGAAACTTTCAAGACTATTTTATATGTGAAAAAACACTCTTAAATATTTCACATATAAAACAATACATTGTCACTCATATTGTTTCATATAAATAAAAATTGATTTATAATTTTGTAATAATTATTGGATTTGTAAAAAATAAGACTATGAATAAATAGTTAAACATAATATTTTGAATTGACCCATAAATATAATATATCTATACTATATTATAAATATGGCATAAAAAACTCTTAAAAACAAATCTTAAAGCTTAATGTATCGTTATTTAATGCTAATTACTTAAAAAACAGCCATAAAGGTTGTATGTACTACATTTAATGTTATTCATTAATTTTCAATTATTATCTCTAACAATTTTAACGTCCATAAAATCATTACCCACTTTAACTCTCCTAAAATAACTCTCAGCATATTTTAGATATAAAAAATCTAAAATATAATTAAAAAATCTTACATAATATTTTATAAAAAAAATTATATTATTAAACCAAAATAAATTACATTATATTATTAAGTCTAAATTAAACAAATTTATATAAAAAAAAAACCATTATCACTCTCTCACAACCATCCAAAATCGTAATGTAAATCGACAAAAAACAGAAAATAAAATGAAACATTAAAATCATGATGTATCTAGCTGTATTGCGCGAGTACACTTCTAGTTATTTTTTAAATAAATACATGTTATATATTCGATCAATAATTATTATAGGTAAGAACAAATGTACGAATTACTATTTGTAATATAAATTATTTTAAAATGAAATCATGCGAATTATGCGGCAAAACTACATGGTGGAGTCGCTGGTTGCCTTGTCCACATTAAAATAAATGCACCTTCCCAATCCCCAAAAACTGATTTAAATTTAATTTTAATTATTCAAGCTATTTTATTGAATTTTTTAAAAATAAAATTAACAAACATTGATATATTTTTAAATAAATATAAACTTATTATAACCTACAACTATATAAATGTTCTCATATTATTGAAATCATCAAATAATTTTTGAGATTCAGTTTAGCTCAAAAACCAGTCTTTATATATCCTACATACAAAGATACACACACATATATATATATATATAGAGAGAGAGAGTTATGAGAACCATTATATTAATGTATTGGTTCACATCAATTTTTTCTTTTAACACAAGGATTTAAGTTATTGATTAACATATATTTGTTTCATAATGTGAATTTATATATATATATATATATATATATATATATTTTTTTTTTTTTTTTTTGGTTTACAAACACATAAAAGAGTTTTACATAGTGAAACAAGTATATTCGAAACACATACATTGTGAAAAATAAATGTATATTAATCAATACCTTAATTCCTATTATTAAATAAAAAAATCATGTAAAATGACATATAATGAACTGGTTCTTGCGGTTTCTAACATTTTTGTGATTATCGGATATATATATATATATATAATAGGAAATAAAAGATTAAGTAAATATCAATGATATTAATTTTCTCTAATGAAAACTCTTGAACAAATACATGTGAAAAAACACGAAATAAATTATTATATCGATGACCATTTGCAACAAAACCGACGAATAAATAGCCATGTCGAAAATGTACTAGAGATAATAAATATATATTATTAAAAAATTTAAAATATAAATATACTTGTTTTATTTTAACAAAAATATACTCTATTGACTACTTTTTAGACTAGCCAATACATGAAAGGTTTATGTGAATTATTTATTTGTAGTGACAAGAGATATTTAATAGCATTTAAAAATCCCTTCAACATGAGGAATATAATCTTAAAAAAACTACCATGCAGCTATTTTATATATATATTTTTTTGAAAGACATCATAAAATTTGAAGTTGTAAATTAGTGGATAAAAGTTTTATGTCTATCTTTATTTGATCAAACAAAATTAATTTTAATTAAAATAGTTATTTTTTTAAAAGGGGAATTTAATTAAAATGCCCTCCATTGAAAAATCAGTACCCAATATGCCACAAATCTTGTTATTTTTGCCAAAATACCCCCTAGGTCCGCGTTTTTCACTGTTACACGCGGACTTGGTCCGCGTTTTGTCCGCGTTCTACTATTACACGCGGACTTGGTACGCGTTTGGCTTCAATGCACGGGGACGAGTGTTTGGGCGACGTTTTTCACTGTTACACGCGGACTTGGTCCGCGTTTTGTCCGTGTTTCACCCTATAAACGAGTATTTGGTCCGCGTTTGGCTTCCATTAACCGAGAAACGGCATTCACTGTTCAACGCGGATCTGGGCCGTGTTTTTTACTGTTCAACGCGTACTTGGGGGCCGGTCCATAACATTGTTTAGGGTTTAGTAACAGATCAACGGTGTGGATTCATTAATTTATTAGGGTTTTATATGATACCTCCTATAAATAAGTGAGGTCCCCCCCCCATAACCCCACCACCATCACTCTCAAAGGGATCCCATCTCTTTCACTCTCTTAAATATATCGTGTATTACACACGCTCGGATCTCGGCTCGGTTGGTTAGCATTTATAAAAGTCGGATATGGGTCGACCACTTTCTTCGGTAAGTTTTCTTTAACCGCGTTTTAATTTTATATTTATTTTAGTGATTATGTGTTAATTTTAGAGTGTTGCGTTTATGTTGATAATATGTTAGAGGTTGCGTTAATTTTAGTTTTACATATTACGTTGATTTTAGAGATTGCGTTAATTTTAGGATTGCGTTAATTTTATAAAAATATTGTAGAGATTGCGTTAATCTTAGAGATTGCGTTTTTTTTTTTGTATAAAAAAACTGTAGAGATTGGGTTTGTTTTAGAGATTGCGTTTTTTTTGTATAAAAACTGTAGAGATTGGGTTTGTTTTAGGGATTGCGCTCATTTTATAAAATAATTGTAGAGATTGCGTTAATTTTAGAGATTGCGTTTTTTTTTTTGTATAAAAACTGTAGAGATTGGGTTTGTTTTAGGGATTGCGTTCATTTTATAAAATTAATGTATTGATTGCGTTAATTTTAGAGATTGCGTTTTTTTAATAAAAAAATTGTAGATTATGCGTCAATTTTAGAGATTGGGCTTGTTTTAGGGATTGCGTTCATTTTATAAAATTATTGTAGAGATTGCGTTAATTTTAGAGATTGCGTTTTTTTTTGTATAAAAACTGTAGAGATTGGGTTTGTTTTAGGGATTGCGTTCATTTTATAAAATTAATGTAGAGATTGCGTTAATTTTAGAGATTGCGTTTTTTTTAAATTGTAGATTATGCGTCAATTTTAGAGATTGCGTTAATTTTATAAAAATATAGTAGAGATTGCGTTAATCTTAGACATTGCGTTTTTTTTATAAAAATATTGTAGAGATTGCGTTTTTTTAGGGGTTGCGTTTATTGTATAAAATTATTGTAGAGATTGCGTTAATTTTAGTTGCCTAAAACCGAAATAATAAAAACCGCAACATATCGATTTGGATTTTGTCAAACGGGTGTAAATAGCCCTAAGGTTTTTAGGGATTTAAGAAATCCACGTGATTCCCCTACTACCTGGAAATCCAATAGATTCAGTGGTTTATTTTTCATAAAAATAACCAATAGACGAAATAAACAAAATGTACATCGTTAGTTATAAGTTAGGTGCGTTGACAACATCCTTGCATTACTATGTAGGATGATTTTGATAACGTCGATTTTTCGTTCAAATGCCCCATCGCCATGGTAAAGGAAATTAGAGATGCTTTTGAAGCGTGTCCACCTGAACGGGCACAACGTTTACACGAAATGTTTAGCCGCACATCTTTCGGGCCATGGCTCGAGCTTACCAATATTGGACAGGACCCCCTTCTAGTACACATGTTTTTACAGATGAAGGTCGAGGTTGCGAGACCAAGCCGGAGGAATTGTATTTCCACGTGTGTGGGACTCGCATGCACTTTCGTCGTCGTGAGTTATGTATTGTAACAGGACTCCTTTTCGGACAAATACCCGACCTTCCTACCTTGACAGATGAGTCCTTCGTTAGTAGGGTTTGGCCCGGCCTTGCACCAGGTATCTTGACGCTGAGAACCGTCCTCCAGACGATGAGAACTGGTCTGGGTGCGATATCCGATGAGGATGCTGTGCGTGTTTGCTTGGTGGTGATGGCGGAGTTGATGTTCATGGGTTGTGATCCAAGGCTGCCGGTTTCCTCTACTGTACTTATCGTTGTCGATGACTTGGAGAGGTTTAACCGCTATCCGTGGGGTAGCTACATCTGGAGTCACTCATACAAAGGACTCCACGGTGCCATTGCCAGACGCAAGCAGGCGAACCAGCAAAACAACAAGATGACGTTGAATGGGTTTGCACACGCCCTAAAGGTTAGATAAGTACAATAACATAAATATCAATTCATTAACTAATTTTGCTAATTTTGGATTTATTCTAACATACTTGTTCAATTTATGTAATTTCATATATGGATCTTGGAGATGTTTCCTGCCTGCCGGCAAAATTTCACCAAGCGCTCCGACAGGTTGATTAGGGGAACCAAATGGGATCGAGATGTTGTCCTTAGTAAGTCTGCATGCATTGGGATCTTCAACTCAGCTTTGAGCGTACGCCCTCTTACTATATTTTTAATTGTAGTAATTAAAAAACTATTTGTGATTTATATGTCTTATAATTTTTTTAGGCTGGAAATGCGCCATATGCAGAACTGAGGCCTACTCAGACTGAGCAGCAGTCGAGTTGGTTTCGACGGAGCGTCGCCTTTCTTGAAAGTTCGGCGGACAGGCGACCGACAAAGAGTTCCGACGTAGAGATCCTGATCCCGATGACAATGATGACGATGATGACGATGATGATGAAGATGACGATGATGGCACGCGACGTCAGGCTCCCCCTAGCTCTAGCTATCAGGCTCCTCCTAGCCCCACCTATCAAGCTCCCCCTAGCCCCACCCATCATAGGATGCCTGATATAGACCCATACCAAGATAAGTGGGAGTACATGACCTCCGTGGACAGACGCGTAAGAGACCTCGAGGCCCTCGATATGGACAGACGCATAAGAGATCTCGAGGCCCTCACCGCACACCTTCGCCACACTCACGTTAGTGTTTAACTTAATTTGGGGATATTACGCCCAATACTTTAATATTGGTTTGTGCATTGATATTACGTTCCATGATTGTATTAGGTGTCGACGAACATGGCGCCCACTTACATGTCACCTGGGCAAATGCATGGGTACACGGGTGCGGCATATGCGACCACATCATCCCAGCAAAATGTAGGTTATTTTTTTGTTATTACGTTTGAAAGTAATTATTAAGAGTGCTCATTATAATCCATGTCACCAGGTTGGGATGACAAGTATGACGCCATCCTACACGTCACCGGGGTACACACAGGTGGCAGCAGGAGGAAACTACCCTTTTTCGACCCCATCATTCCAGCAAAATGTAAGTTACGACGAGTGCTCATTATTGTTCTTTTTTTGTTATTACGTTTGAAGATTTTTATTAAGAGTGCTCATTATAATCCATGTCACCAGTTTGGGATGACAAGTACGAGGCCAGCCTACACGTCGCCGGGGTACACACAGGCGGCAACCGGAGGAAACTACCCTTTCTCGACCCCATCATTCCAGCAAAATGTAAGTTACGATGAGTGCTCATTGTTGTTCTTTTTTTGTTATTACGTTTGAAGATTCTTATAATGACCTACGTCACCAGTTTGGGATGCTAGCGGGGGACTATTACAGACCCCAGATGATGGAGCCGGGGTCGGGGCTGTCCGTCATAAGCGGGTTGGTGGAAGATTTTTTGGGAACTTCCATCCCTTATTCGATGGGGTCGGAGTCGGGGGTTGACACCACCCAGGCGCGGGTGAGTACTCCGATGGCTGATAATATCATCGATGACCACTTCGAGGATGATGACATGGCCATACATGAGCCAGATCAGGCAGCACATGAGAGGGCGAGACGGGTCGCTATTGTGGGGCCAGCCCTTTGTTCCCCATATGTCCAACAACCTTCGACCACAACAGTACCTAAGAAAAAAACCAAGGCAAGGGTGAAGGCAAAGGGCAAGGGAAAGGTTGGGGGAGACACTACGATTACTGACGCGGGGCAATCGGTGTTTGTTTCGGCGATACAGATCAGGGAATTATGTATCAGTGATCAGCTCCCCCACCTGATGTGTCCATTTTACGGCGGCCTTCAAATGAATGCCGGTTTTTTCATGCTACTGTTGGGTGTAGGTGGTAGTGGGGATTTCGAGGATCTGGTTAGTATTTAAATATAGTCATATAAACAACTACATTTCTAATGACAGGTCTAACAATCTATGTTTTGTGTATAGCAAATTGACGCTTGGGTTAGAATGATCCAAGAATCCCGTTCTCCACATGCCAGATGGACGGTCATGGACTCCAACTTCTTTGAGTGGCTTACACGGCCGGGCCAAGGATACAGGTTTGTGTTCGAAACATGCAATGGACTGGGCCATAGAACTCATCCAGCTTGGATGGACATCGACGAGGTATGGAAATCGATTTACATAATTTTTGTTCAACTTGTTTGTTACTAACTGTTATTGTGTTATTGTAAAATCTCAGGTATACATCCCCATATGCGTCGTGGACAAACATTGGGTGCTCGGTGTTTTGTACCTCCGTGAAATGAGGTTGATCTTATTTGACAGTTTACGAGCAAGAAGGTACACTTTGCCCTTGGAAGAACGCCTTGGGATCTTCAAAAAACAATTGCCGAAGTTGTTAAAAAAGATACACGACACGCCGGATCGTATCAAGGCCAGCAAGAAATTAGAGGTTATCTATGATTCTGATGCACCTCAACAGACAGAGGGCCTTGGGGATTGCGGTGTGTGGGTGTGTCGTAACATATACAAGTTTATTGAAGGTCTGCACCCAACAGTTGCACCAGATGCAACTGAGCATGTGGCAAGGGAATGGCGTAATTACATGGCGGAGACCCTTTTCTCGTTGGCTGTCCAAATAAACGATTAGGTTGGGGATACTTTTTATGTTACTTGTGAGTTGTGATGGGCCTCTTGAAATAGCAAATATGATTCTTTTTTTTAAAGTCATTTTAAATATTAAAACCCTTTTTTACTTAGATAACTATATTGGATCGGATGTTTTATTTTATATAAAAATAGAATTCGTTAACTCCCAAGATCACAAATTGATATGAAAAGGGTAGTACATGAAAAAAGTTCTTTTGGTAAATAAAAAACAAAATATTATTTAAACTTACCAATTATTAATGACAAACTGGTAGGGTTCGGAAACAACTGGTACAAGTTCATCTAAACAAACATTGAAACGACGTCATTAAATGAAGTGAGTAGGTAACATTGTCGGTCATTGAAATGTCAAACTATGGCTACACGACACTTGGTTTTTCTGGAATCCCCAACGACTTCTTATATGCTCTGGTGATACAATTTTGGAAGTGTTAAGCTCAACTTTCTTGCTGTACACTTCAATTACGGTATAATTTTGTAGTATAAAAATATAAACGCATCAAACCACAAAATAAATTGGACGATTTTATTAATGAAACAAAACCATAGAAAGTAAAAGTACAAACCGACAACACATAAAACTCCGGGTACAAACTTGTTCGTTGTCGTAGCGAATACGGTCTTCTTTATCCTTGATCTCCCTCTTCAACCTTTTTACCTCCTCCTTGTCCGCGTCGATCCTTCTCAAGTGTCCATCCTTCTTCGCCATCATTTCCGTCCACTCTTTAGTGTTGTGAATTTCACAGTTACTATAACACGGGTATTTATAGCCACAAGGAACAATTGTTAAAAAAATGAATCGTTTCAGTATTTGCAGAGGAATCATTTCAGTATTTGCAGAGGAATCATTTCAGGCTTTCCAGAAGAATCATTTCAGTATTTGCAGAGGAATCATTTCAGGCTTTGCAGAAGAATCATTTCAGTCTTTGCAGAAGAATCGTTTGACCATGTGCACAAACCTATCTCCGCATATGGTAACAAAACGCGGGGTTAGTCCGCGTTTTAGTGGTGTAACGCGGGGTTAGTCCACGTTTTAGTGGTAAAACGCGGGGTTAGTCCGCGTTTTAGTAACAAAATGCGGGGTTAGTCCGCGTTTTAGTGGTGTAACGCGGGGTTAGTCCGCGTTTTAGTGGTGTAACGCGGGGCTAGTCCGCGTTTCAGGCTTTGCAGGGGAATCGTTTGACCATGGCACAAAAAACAAATCATTTCAGGCTTTGCAGAGGAATCGTTTGACCATGCCTTTGAAACTATCATGAACCGATCTTCGCATGGACTATAAGTAGATGCTCCGGTGAAGTACTATTTCACAACTTCATATCTATCCTTTCTACCCTCACTTTCATTTACAAATATTATCTACATTCTTTACATTATCTACATTTTCATTACTTGATGGCTGGAGGTTCACGCGGTAGGGGGAAAAGGTCAACGAATGGGGCTGGCACTTCACGCTCCGTGGACATCGACCAATTAAATGATGGAGCTTCAAGGATTGACTGGAATGCACCAGATACAACGGAGGATTTGGCGCAGTTTGGGTTAACTGCTTACGATGAACCGATAACGCCTCAGGAGTGGGAGCAGTTTAACAATGCCCAAGCCGCATACTACGCTGCTTATGGAGGAATGCCCCCACCTACGTATCAATCTAACCAGGGTCCAGGTCTACCAATGTCTCAGGTACTGCCTACCAGGTTGAAAAGGTCATGTGATGAGGCAAATGAAGAGATACGAAATACAGGCAGGACGTGGCTACAAAACATGGAACTTCAGAAGGAGAAAGAAGCAACTATTGCGGAGCAGAAGGAGCTCCTGGAGAATATGAAGCGCGATGTCAGGGAGAAACAAAAGGAGATTAGAAAGTTAGAAGATGAACTGGTAGACATAAAAGAAAACTACACCGTCATGGAGGAGCATATGAAGGCAAAGGCTGGTTGGGTTACGAAGTGCCGGGAAATCTACCCGTAGTAGGTTTCTCAAAGGGTGGTTGTTGTATGGATGCATTTTAACGTTTAACCTAAGTTTTATTTTATGCATTAATTTTTACTTTATCGATGCTTGAATGTTGTATGGATGCACCATTTCGTTTTCTTTAATTTCAATAAAACGATGCTTTTATGTTTTAACTTTTATTTACACATAATATAATTTCACAACCACGATAAGGTAGATAAAATCAACAATTAACATAATAACAATATCACTTAGCATAGAAGATGAGGTGGTTACAATCAAGGGAAGTCAATGTTAAGGTCAATGCTATCATGCCTTAAAGTTCCATGTGGTTCTAGGTTCGATGACCCTTGAGAGCGAAATCTTTGGCTAGTAGAAGCTCTCCTGGGCACGGTTGAAGGGGCAGGAGTTGGACATTCACCACGAGTATGTCCTACTGCTCCACACCTAGTACACGTTCTCTGTATCGGATCCTCACCACGAGATGGACGCCGATCGTTCTTTCTTGGTCTCCCCGCACGTCTCTTGGTTATTAACGGTGGATAGCATGGCGGAAGGGGGACGTGTGGCAAAACCCATGATTGAGGGGGTCTAAAAGGATAGATCAGCTCATGATATGTTGATCGGTAAGTACTGGACGTGTAGTAAGATATAGCCAGATCGCTGCAATCTCTACGATTCATTGACCTTGCAGCAGCGATGGCATGACCGCACGGTAAACCAGAATATTCCCATTGGTTACATTCACAAACACCGTTGACCATATCGACAGTCGCGTGATAACGGATATCCCGAACGTTGAACTTACCATGTCCAATCTGACTTACCCTCCATGTCGCAGACATTCCCGACCTTCTGCTAATTATCTCCTCCGCCATTGGTGTGAGATGATTATGCATTTCATCTACAAATATGTGTTAATTGTGTTACGATTTATACGGAAGACGAAAAATGCAACAAACATATAAGTTAAAGATTTTAGAGTTTATCAACCTCCCTTTCGTCGTCGAAGTTGGTACCACTCTTGTTGAAAATCTCGGAAGTACTCTATAAGGCCGACAATGGGTAACCTGCGTGCAAAACGGGACAGTACATTCACCGACTCTACACTATTAGAGGTCATTATGTTATACCGTTATGCAGGGAAATGGGCCCTTGACCACCTCTCTTTACCAGCCTCGTCCATAACTTGTGCTCCACGAGGTACTTCATAGCGTAGTACATTCATGTAGGTCTCGAACTCCCTAATAGTATATGCTTTGCACGCCTTCCAGTAGGTGGTCTTGTTTGTTGTGATACGTTTGTCCGCGCTTTTCACGTTCATCTCCAAATGTCGACAACATAGGGCGTGAGGGGTGGAGGGGTACACGGCAGAAATTGTCGCGCTTATGGAAGGAGCCCTGTCGGACATAAACATCAACCCTTCCGGGGCTCCGATACATTCCCGCAACATATTCAGAAACCAACCCCACTCCTCCCCCGTCTCGGACTTGCCTACTCCGAAAGCCAAGGGCACAATGTTGTTATTTCCGTCCATGGCAACTGCCAAGAACATCATACCCAGGTAATGCCCCTTTAAATGGGCAGCGTCTATTACAAGGACAGGACGCAGATTTGTCAAAAACGTCCGGATCTGCAATAAACGTACGTGGTTATTATTTGTAAATGTTAAAATTCATAATATGTAAAGCTACGACGATTTAATATACTTACCGCACATCCAAGTGCAGCGAAACACAATTCGAAACGTCCGTTTGAATCCGTCCTTATTCTGGTGCATGTACCCGGATTCTTCAGCTCCAAGTTATATAAATACGCAGGGAGTCGTTCGTACGACTCCTCGGGAGTGCCTCTCACCATTAGTAGTGCCTTGCATCGCGCACGCCATCCTTGGTGGTAACCAATGTTGATCCCGTACTGCTGATTTATATCGTTGACGATGTCCTTCGGCCGAAATGACCTGCTAGCGTCAAGACACTTGTCTTTCAGTATGTGGCCCAAAGTCCTTTTGTTGGCCTGCCGGTGGCTGGCATTTAGTTGTGTCCTCGAACATGTGTGTACGTCGTTCAGCTTTCTAACGACAAACAACCCTCCTTTAGGGCCCACGGACTTCGCGGACATACTCCATTCACAATTTTGTTGGTCACAGACAGCCTTGTATCTGTGTTTGTCGGATTTCTTCGCTCTAAACACGAAACCCTCTCGCAAGAACTTCATTCCCAACTGTACGGTCATTTCCTCCTTCGTATGAAATATTTGACCTTCATGTATAGTTGTACTACGATTGTAAGGTGCGGGTTGGTAGGCTGGTATATGGGTCTCCGGGTTAGGAAGGGAAGGGGGCATATCAAAATAATCGTTTAACGCACCAAATGATTTATTGCTAGGGGTATATGTTTCTTCGTCCTCGTCATTATCGGTATCTGATCTGTCCAGATCAGATATACCAGTTGTGAAAACATGTGTTTCGTCATCAGCAACTCCAACAAACCGTCTTTTTGGGTCTTCTGCTTCTTCTTCTTCTTCTTCTTCTTCTTCTTCTTCTTCTTCTAGTTGCGTCTCCGGAACAACTTCGGGATAAGATTCGTTAGGACGATATGCATGATCAGAATAAAGTGTGGTGTCGTAGGATGCCTGAAATTGAGAGTCAGGCTCCAGTTGACTACCACCGACATGGATTTCGTCATCACCTTCGTCATCATCTTCGTCATCGCCCATCAATGGTGCGACATACACAAAAAGTTGTGGAGGTATTTCTGAATCGACTGCAAGTAGCATAAAACCAAGGATTTCGTCATCGTTGGTTATCTCCATCAGTGAGCCATCTGCACGTCTGAACACCAACTTGCAAGCAGAAGAATCTCCGATTCCACACTTTCCCACGACGTAATCGATAAACGTCTTATACGAAACCATTATTGGAATATATACACCACGCTTTGTGTAGCCAATATAATCCCACCCATTGTTGTTTTGCACCCATTGACCATCGAAACATAATAAGACTCTAGTTTTTTGAACAGATGAACTCATTTTTTCAGTAGTATGAAAAATGAAGCAATTCAAGTGGATGTGATGAACGATTTTGCATCTACTCTTACTAATCTTTATAGGAAAAATTGAATGGAGAAAATGAATGTGAACCACATATTCAATGACAATGGTACACTTATTGTATGAGAATCAGACTAAAATGTGGAAAAAAACAGTAAAATCATTCAAAAAATACGTCACAAACAGTTGACCACACATGAAATCATAGGCCTGAAACCCTAATTTTCCAAAGCCTAATACGCTTTACACTATTAAACGCGGACCTAACCCTCGTTTTTTAACAAAAAAACGCGGCCCCAACCCGCATGTAACAGTGAAAAACGCGGGGTCAACCCTCGTCCCCGTGCAATGAAGCCAAACGCAGTCCAAGTCCGCGTGTAACTCTCGAACGTGGCCAAAACGCGACCCAAGTCCGCGTGTAATAGTGAACGCGGACAAAACGCGGACCAGGTCCGCGTGTAACAGTGAAAAACGCGGACCTAGGGGGTATTTTGGCAAAAATAACGATTTGGGGCATATTGGGTACTGATTTTTCAATAGAGGGTATTTTAATTAAATTCCCTTTTTAAAAGACCAACAATATATTAAGGAGAACAAAAGGTACAGACGAAGGGCAAACAAAGTTTCTGCAAGGTACAAAACCAACCCAAAAACGCAGCCCCTCCAAACAAAATCCAATGTGAAACAACCACAAAAGCTAGAAACAAGCAGCAAATATCATACTACATAACCCGCACGACCCAAACTAGCACAACAGACTAACTAAAAAATAACAACACCACCAAGCTAAGGCCAGTCATGAGAAACCAAAGAGACAAAAAAAAACGCAGTTCTTAGCTGTTTGGAAATCAAAGGAAAATAGCGAGAATAAAACCAGCAGCACCCATGGATGACTCTCTTGGAACAACCGTACGCCATGTCTGGCTCTCTTCAAACCCAAACACCCACAATGAGAGGAAAAGCCACATACGATAAGAGTAAACCATCAACCATAAAAGTCGCATTCGATAATTTATGTGAACTACGCATCTAGTAGAAAATGAAACCAAAGACGAACCACATGCCATTAAGAAATTGAGTTACACCAATCAGACCACGAATATCCAAAACGTTTTAAGTGATTCGAGATCCAGAAAAACGAGAGCAATTACACCTCAAATCTGAGGTCTCGACTAATGTCGGAAGAATCTGCAAAAACTAATTTATTTCTCGATATCCAAATGACATAAAGGGTTGTCCAGACAATTGTTGTCCTTGTTAGAATTTTCATTTCTCTACCTTAAATTCTACTTGAAAGAGATAAAATTTCCTCTAAAGAATTTAAGGGGAGGGGTTCACAACCCCACCACTGCCATAAGCTTCCCCAAACCAACAAACTTGAAGGGTAGCAAAGAAAACAGTGATCGAGCGACTCGATATCCGACCTACATCTAGGACATAAAACTGAATGCATATCAATACCCATTTTATTCAGGACCTCTCGCACTGGCACTCTTTTACAGCTAATCCTCCAAATTAATATATTAACTTTAATAGGAACAATTCCTCACCAACGAGATTCCTCAATCTGAGTTACTCCACTAAGGGTTGTAACATCCCAAAATTTTGAATACTTCAATATCTCAAAAATAGTACCCCCAAGATCAAACACTTACATTGCAACTGAAAAAAGATATAGTTTTGCCCAATGTATCAGTGCCTTGAACTGCACATATCCTTCTTATGTTGTCACACTTAGCCGATCTAGGGTTTATCCCACTTTTCTTTCCAATCTAGTAGTCGCCTGGGTTGCAACAATTTTAAAAGAGTTTGAGTGAGCCTAAGGCCCAGTGAATCTACGATTTTCATATATGAGCAATAACTTTATATTTTTCACAAAGCTTCAACAATTCGCATGCATTTGACAATATTAACACATTTCACAAGATAATGACATTATAGTGGGTGTCTACATCACACAACGTTACCTAACGAACTCACACAACATGTCCGTTGTTTTGGCTGAAACTCGGCAACCAGACAAACTCACATTCGTAGACATGTACTATTTCTCCATTCGTAGCCTGAAATTGTATCCACTTTTTTGACATAAGCAATATGGGTATGATTTCCATATAGTCGATATATGTTTCAAAATAGATCGAATTTGCCTAAACACATAGGAATCAACTTAACCAGTAATTCGTTTCTGGCCATATCAATCATGCAATCATTGCTAATTTCATCTGCCTTTAGCTGACTGTAACTGTACTGTCATGAATCAATATATCTCTATCATCGACTATTTCAACTAGTCTTATGACATCACCATCACTTCATCTTTACATCTTATCAATTTTCTAGTACTCCAATTGTAATAAGAACATGGTATATCAAGGTTTTCACTTTAGGTTGGAGGGAACTCATACATGGCAAATCAATTCTTATTTCCCTTTCATTGAACCACTTCATGAAAACTATCGGTCCTTCATTTTCCATATGCTCATACAGTTGAACATTTTATACAAATACCCTGTAGTTTTATCACAAGAATCCTTTTTGATATTGTTTTCGATTTATCGATAACTTCATCTTTTTAACTTGCTTTATTTCGCAAGTACTACCGCCAGAAGTCCACCATATCTAATTAGGCAGACATTTCATTCAACAACTGACCATGATATCAACTTGCTCTAGTTTAATACTTATCAAATCACATTCTCGTTATTAATTACAGATACTAAGATGAGTATGGAGTCTATGATGTACTTGCTTATCTTTTCATCTTATATCCTTTCACACATTTTATCCATTCAACTATCACTACTTTTGGTTTTAGCTCCGACATCATTCATTTATTACGTGATGCAAATTCTGTTTGATTCCAATATAAATGTACTGGATTGGTTATAACCCCAAAAGGCTATAGCAATTTGCAAATTGTATACATGGCTCACTAGTATCATCCAAAGCAAGTAATAATGGTAACTAATACCAGATATCATACCTCAGGGATTTTCAAAGCAAGAAGAGTAACCAAAGTCAACTTTAAAACAAGATTTCAAGAGTAAAAATGAAGCAATATATTTTAAGAGTTGGTAACCAAAGTACTGAAATGTAACAATAAGTAAAAGATAGTATGGGTGCAAGATCAGGTTGGATTTCAGCAAACAAAGTGTAGTGAACATTGCTACAACATCACAAGGGTGTTGCAACAATAGCTCTCTACAAACACTACTGGATTGAATGGCCTTCCAAGGAAGTGCAGATTAGACCATATGTTAGCAGTGCACATGGTGATGCATCAAGAACCAAACTAGTACAAATCTTTCCTTTCTTTCCATATAGTTTTGCAACCCATAAGGTTTTTCGCAACTCTCTGTATCCTCTATAACACACTTGATAAAAACATTTGTGTTGTCTTAATTTTAAGTCCAACTCATCTAGATAAAACCACATGTGTCAATTTGTCAAAGATTATTAGATGAAATGTTTGTACCACTTGTGAATAGTGAAGTAAATTGCTATTAACAAGCAAATATCCACTAACACTTTGGCTTAATCTCACAACCTTCCCTTACACCCACACTAAGGTGTTTAGCCTAGCATGACTAAATGTAAAAGCTCAAAAGTAAATAACATAAAAGTAGAAGACATGAATGTAAATGACTTAGAGTAAATGACTTGAAAAGTAAACTTGCAATAAAAGTAAATGAATGTTGTAAAGGTTGTTGTACCAACTGACAGTAAGTAAGAACAAATTTCCAAAAGATTGCAATATATTAAAACTACTAGAACACAAAGCTTGTAAAAAGCTTTGATTCAGCTGAGGTTATACCTAAGCATGAGGATATTTAAAAACCATTACTTTCAACTTATACTAAGCTAATGAAATAAAAAGATGTTTAAGAGTACAAAAGTAAATTGTCTATTGGTTATTAACCAAGCAAAATAAGTACAACTATCAAAAGTAAAGATGCTTAAGGAAACAAATCAAGGCATCTTTAGGGCATCTTCTATCACTCTTCCTCTGGCCTTGTACTTCCAAGATACCTCCGAAAAGGTCTTCAACAAAAGAAAATCTACCATGGATTGAGTGGGTTGCTGCCAATATCAATGTTGTAGCAGTACCTGCTGCAACAACAGTCTGTTAGCATTGTTTTCACCAATAAACATAGAACATTGCCACTTTCTACATCCTAGCTCCAATCAAACTAAAAGTGTAAACTAAGACAAAATGACTCAAGATAGGATTGGGAAAGATGTAAAATGAGGTAAAATGAAGTCCTAAATGGATGCTAAAATGTATACTTCTATACACTTATCAATAAACATCAACTTCTCTTGTTGACTTCCATTGTCTACATTTTCTTTCATCACAATTTTTTCCTAATGGTTCTAATAGAAAATCTTTACTTTTCTCATTCTCTTCTGCCCATTTTCATGAAAACATCTCATGTTTGCATTATTTCTAGTATCTTTCTAACTATGATCATGTGTATGGTCTTACTGCCCCTCTATCATCTCATCGCACATGCATTTCATTGCTTAGTCCTCGTACACATTGGATAATAATGAATATCTAACCTTACATGAATATGCAAACAACACTTTTATATATCAAAATTTTGCTTCCATATCTTGCTCGAAGAAACCTCTGCTTACTTGTCCTTCTAACCACTTTTCATACATACATGGAGGATAATCGAAACCCAACTTTCTGACTGGTCTAGACGACCATTGTCTCCCACATTTTAAGACCAACTCATACACCTCTAATGTCATTCACTTCAAGAAAATAATCCTGCAAAAATCCTTCGATATTTCTCATATTGTTTACATATGACCCTGACACTCCACTTCTGACTGTAGAATAATCATATGGTCATCATGCATGCGACCAAGATCACCGACTCTCATCGTGAATCCATTTTAGTAATTGACGACGTTACCAACCTTGTCACTTGTCTCATACCTAATCATTCTCCTTGTCAACTGACTAAGGAATGCCTTACATCATACTCAATTATAGATCGAATCAACTCATTAAGTTCATTTTATTCTTAAAGCTAAACATACTCTAAGCAAACTAGAGGGAGTTTGTCACCAAAACTTTATCTCACTCATTTACATCCATTACCTTTTTATTTCATCTTAGCAAATGTTTTGCATCAGTTATAGACCGACACGTCTCTATCAATGTCTCAATATCTAATGACCTCAAGCCATCTAACAACTTCTCCAATTTGATATGGTCTAAGACTAACCCCAAATTAAATTAAACCACTACACTCATCACTATAAATCAATATTTAGTTACATGTCTGTCAAAAATTAGAATATTGCATTCTTAGTTTAAGTCTAGGTTTACAGTAGCCTAGTTACTTAAAATTTGCTCTGATACCACTTGTAACATCCCAAAATTTTGAATATTTCAATATCTCAAAAATAGTATCCCCAAGATCAAACACTAAGGGGCGTTTGGTTCCAGGATTCCGATGGAATCTAAAAGAATTGGAATGATCAATTCCATTGACCAAATTCCATTCAGGCGTTTGGTTACCTACGGAATGGAATTGAATTCTACACATTCCACCATTCATGGATTTGGTCATTCCATCACAATTGAGAAGGAATTCAATTCCATTCCATCCCATTTTCTCAAAAAGACAAAACTACCCTCATTTTCCCTACTTGATTTACCCAAACCTATATGAACCTATGTCGACTACCGTCGATCTGAACCACCGTCGACCACCACCAATATGAACGACCACTAACCACCGTCGGCTACCACCGGTCGGAACGCCAACTGACCACCACTGTTTTGAACTACCACCGACTACCGTCGACCGCCACCGATCTGAGCCGCTGCTGACCACCACCGTTCTAAACCGCCATTGACCCTCACCGTTCTGAACCGCCGCCGACCCTCGCCGATCTGAACCGTTGCCGACCACCACCGATCTGAATCGTCGTCGACCCTCACCGTTCTGAACCGCCGCCGACCCTCACCGATCTGAACCGTCGCCGACCACCACCATTCTGAACCACCGCTGACCACCACTGATCTGAACCGCCGTCGACCACCACTGATCTGAACTGCCGCCGACCCTCACCATTTTGAACTGCCACCGACCCACACCATTTTGAACCGCCGCTAACCCTCACCGATCTGAACCGTTGTCGATCCTCACACTTTCTAGTAAAGAAAGAACCTAAGAGAGAGTACGAAAGAGGGATAAATAGTCCAGAGGGAGGCTGCCAAGAATCGATTTAATGAGAGTCAATCGTCCACTAAATGAAATAGAACGAGCTTTCTAAGAAGCCAATATAACTTTGAACTTTTCAATGACATGTTTCCAATTTTCTATCCGGTTCATAATTCTCGCAGGAGGAAGTCCATGATAAGGAAACAGAAGGCAACCCGATGTGCATCTGAGAATGTGAGCAAATAAATCTACCTCCGAAAACGGAATCCTTACGCCATATAATTTACTTTTACTCAAATTTATTATGAGACCCTAGACTGCATGGAAATAATTTAAAACAACTATCAGACCCCTTAGATTTGAGATATTCCAATCCCCAAAGAAAAGAGAGTCGTCTGCAAATTGAAAATGTGAAATCGAAACCACATTTGCCCATACGTTAATATCTTTAAAATCCCCGTGGTTCTGGGCTTCATGAATGGCCACATTCAAACCCCTCTACTCATTCTAAATTCCGAAGTTGGTGAATCGTTTACCAAAACAGAAACCGTTACAGACTCCAAACAAGCTCTCATCCAAGCTCTTCGTTTTGCTCCAAATCCCATTTGTCTCATCACATCTAATAAAAAAAACCAGTTGATACAGTCAAAATCCTTTTCAAAGTCCGTGTTAAATATGGACGATTTCATATTTGAAGATTTAATTAATTTTACCACAGCTTCTGCCGTTAAGACTCATTCCAAAATAAACCGACCCTTTATAAAGGCATTTTGGGTGTCTCCGATCAATTTCCCCACCACATTTTTTAACCTTTCCGCTAGAGTCTACTCTAATATTTTATACAAGCACCTGATTAGACTGATCGACCTAAATTTCCCTAATCCGATTGGGTCTCCGGGAGAGGAAAGAAGGATTACATCCCCAACTAATTTTCTCCTTAACTCAGAACCAATGAAGAGCGGTCATGATATCATCCTTTATTATCTGCCAACATTTTTTTACGAAGCCAAAATTAAACCTGTCTGGCTCCGGAGCTTTGAAGTCCCATAACACTTAGCAACATTCCACGCTAAAACTTTATAGAAAGGGGATTCCAGGAACCTCACATCTTCTTCAGATAGCCTACGAAACTTGTCGCTCACCAATCTTGGTCTATTTTCCATCAACTCGATGAATCTATCCTTAAAAAAATCAAAACCCGCTTGTTTGATTCTAATCGGATCCTCACACCAGTTCCCTTAAACGCTTAATCCATGCCAATTATGTTTCGACTGTCTTCTTTTCATAACCGAATGGAAAAACTTAAGAGTTTTTGTCACCTTCAGCTGTCCACTTTAGTCTACTCTTTGAAGCAACATTTTTGACTTGATCAATGTTTTACCATCCATTTGGCCTTGGAAATAATCCAGACCTCTAATTCCAATAATACTCTTTTAATGTGTTTATGGGTAAAAAAATGAAATTTATTTTAGTCATTCAGTTTTTATTTAAAAACTTTTACATACTTAATTTTTAAACTAAATTATCTTAAAAATTAATAATATTTTAATCAAACAAATTACATTAAAAAACATTTTATTCTATTCGATATGACATCCATCTATATGTAAATTTTCTACTTAACGTGAAATTGTGTATATAAGTAATATTAATTACGAATATTCATATATGTTCACCTTTATACAAAAGTTTGACTCCCAAAGTTCATAACTCGACGTACCTTCTTCAACATCGTAAATCTGTAACCCAAACACCTACTTCAATGTTAGGGATGGTGATTTACCCCGACCCGGTGGGAACCTGGTTCACCCGAACCGAATGGGGTCGGGGAATCCCCGCAAAAATGGGTTCGAAGGCCGGGGATCCCTGGTAGGTCCAAACTGGGGCCGGGGCCAGGTAACATGTCCCCCGACTCGACCGATACCCGGTATATATACTAGTATATATATATTGAACTGAAGAAGCATTCAAACTCAGTTTGGAGTTTGGACCATAGAAAATAGTAGCAAAACAGGGGGAAACTTCAAAACCGGGTCGAGGCTGGGTCAGGTAACCGGGTACAAACCAGCGATGGGGGATGGACCGGGTTTACCGGTGGGAGCTTAATAATAATTCTTATACCCGTCAGGGACCGGGGCCTTTTAATCTAAACCGGGGTCGGGTAATGGGAAAGCCGCCCCAAACCCGTCCTGTTACCATCCCTATTCAACTTCGTAAGTTCGTAACATGTCACCAAGTTCTTCATCACCGTAATTAACTCGACACCCATCGAGACGGATCGAGACTAATTAAGAAACCATCTATTGACTAACTTAGTGTGTGTTTGTGTGTGTAAAATCATAACATACCACATTTAATTTCCATTGAGACCAATCGTGAACCTGTCGATTGATTGATTATTGTTTCATGTGTGTAAAACAATCACCTACCACTTTCATCTGTTATTGAGACAAATCGAGACTGATCGAGAACCCAACAGGACCGATCAAGACTAATCGGGACTAATCGAGAACCGATCGAAACTAAGCGAGAACCTATCCATTGACTTGGTGTGTGTTTTAGTGTGTAAAATCATAACCTGCCACCTTCATTTTCATCGAGACTGATCGAGAACCTATCGATCATTTTATTGTGTGTTTGTATGTGTAAAACCATAAACTACTACTTTCAACTTTTATCGAGACGGATCGGGAACTCATCCAAACCGCACCGTATATACCTCAAACCGCACCGCGAAAACGCGGTTTGTACCTAACAAATTTTACACCTAGAATCTAATAATTATAATATTAAAACTTCATTTTAAAATAACGTGACTGTAGTCCAAAAAATAAAAATATTCAACACGTTCGATTCCTGAATACATATTACATCAATATTGCAATTATTCTATATATACATATATGTGTGTAATATATAAAACTAAAATATATATATATATATATATATATATATATATATATATAATGTGCGGTGTGGTTTGAACCGCGATTTGATAATTCAAAACCCGTACCACATAGTGTGGTTTGATAAAAATGCAAACCGCATCGTAGAAGTTCTAAAACCGTACTTTACAGTGCAGTGTGGACGGTTTGTATGATTTAACGGTTTAAATAAACACCCTATAACGAATGTAGGAAGTAAATTGGAGATACTCTTAATATGATAACAGGATATTTGTATTATTCAAATAAAATATATCCAAGAAAATAAATATTATAAGGTTTCAAATAATAACGAAGTGGCGCACAACCTCTTGTTTCGGATTATTCATGGGTAAAAGTATAATATAATATGTCATAAAAAAATAATACAAACAATAATATTGTTGAACGATGAGCCTGACTATTATTTATCGATAAAGACAAACGAAATAAAATATTGGAAAATGATTATACTTAATTTATTAATTTTTGGATTATTTCTCCATGAAAAGAAGACAAAATAAAATATAAGAAAATTAGTGAAAAATTAAAACCATTAAATATAAAACAAATATCTATACTATTATATTAAAATTAGATGGTTTTTTGGAAAACTTATTTCTCTCATATTAATTATATTTATCACCCTTATAATTAATTATTTAATTTATTTTATATCCCTTATTTTTTCATTTTTTATTTTACACCCTTATCATGTTAATACAAATAATCGTATATGAACAAAAATGCAATGAAAAAATACGTTTCTTTTTTTTACAAATTATATCATTATAATCGTCTCGTCAATACCTTCAAAACGAGTCTAATATTGAATATTTTTTAATTTAACCGTACTATTAAATATCATGAATATCTATAAATAAATTGTTTTTTCTATCCATACATTTTATTTTTTTCAGCGTTAGCATATTACAAAAGTACATAATCGTAGATCAACTAAAATATACTAAAAATACGTTTCATTATTATTATAAATCATATTATTATAATTTTTTCGTCAATAATTTTAATATAAACTAATTATTGAATATTTTTATGTCTACCATAAATGTGTAACATTATATATATACTTTCTATATCTATATCTATATTACGGTTATTTTCAAAATTCAATGTTACATTTAGCACCCTTACAATTAGTTATTTAATTTACTTTATATCTCTTGTTTTTTTCATTTTACACATTTGTCATATTAACACAAATAATCGTATATGAACAAAATGCAATGAAAAAATACGTTTCTTTTTTTTACAAATTATATCATTAAAATGGTCTCGTTAATACCTTCAAAACGAGTCCAATATTGAATATTTTTTAATTTAACCGCACTATTAAATATCTATGAATTAATTTGTTTTCTATCCATACGTTTTTTTTTCACCGTTAGCATATTAAAAATACATAATCGTAGATCAACTAAAATATCCCTAACTTTAGGTCTTTTTTAAAAATACGTTTCATTATTATTATAAATTATATTATTAGAATTTTTCCGTCAATAATTTTAATATAAACTAATTATTGAATATTTTTATGTCTACCATAAATGTGTAACATTATATATATATATATATATATATATACTTTCTATATCTATATCTATATCTATACTGTAATATTAAATTTGTAAAACGGTTATTTTCAAAATTCAATATTACATTTAACACCCTTAGGGGGCGTTTGGTTCACATAATTTGATGAAATCTGGTGGAATTGGAATGTTGAATTCCATTTACCAGATTTCATTCCTTTGTTTGGTTCAAGCATTTCAACGGAATGGAATATTCCAATTCCATTAAATTTCATACATAGATGATTTTAACATTTCATCCTAAAAGCCAAGCATTTCATTGGAATGGAATTTGACATTTCTTTAATTCCAAAAATACCCTTCACACCAAATAAACCCTACATTTTTTATCAGATGATTCAGATCCGACATAAGACATCAGACATGAAAATCGAAGTCTCTCTCTCGTCTTCTCCATAAACGACGTTTTCTGCATAATCGAACAAGAATCAACATAAACATCAACGTTTTCTGCATAATCGAACAAGAATCAACAGGTTCTCTCTCTCTCTCTCTCTCTCTTTCGTCTTCTCCATTTCGATTTCTGAAAATCGATTTGGTAGTCGATTTCTCCATTTCGATTTCTCAAAATCGATTTGGTAGTCGATTTACTTCAGAAGCATTCCTGTTTAATGTCTATTTCTCCATTTCGATTTCTGAAAATCGATTTCTCAAAATCGATTTGGTATACTGTTTAATGTGTTTACTGATTTATGAAAAACGATTTCTCAAAATCGATTTGGTAGTCGATTTACTTTAAGAAGCATTCCTGTTGGTGGTCTATTTCTCCATTTCGATTTCTGAAAATCGTTTTGATATACTGGTTAATGTGTTTACTGATTTCTGAAAATCGATTTCTCAATTATTCTATAAAAGTATTTTTAGTTAAAAAAATAAAGTATTTAATGACTATTTTATAAAAGCATTTTTTGTTTAAAAAATTAAAATAATGAAAAGGGGTATTTTGGTCATTTACCAAAATTTCATTTCAATTCTGAAACTACAATCTGTGAACCAAACAGACATATTCCAATTATGTCAACCAAATAGGTGGTCAAACCTGACAATATTCCATTCCAATTCTTTCAAAGTCAAATTCATTTGATAGATTCAATTTCATCCAAAAACATTTTGCGAACCAAACGTCCCCTTACAATTAGTTATTTAATTTAATTTATATATCTTGCTTTTTCATTTTTCATTTTCCACCATTATCATGTAAACTCAAATAATCGTATATGAACAAAATGCAATGAAAAAATACGTTTTTTTTATAAATTATATCATTATAATTGTCTCGTCATACATTCAAAACGTATCCAATATTGAATATTTTATAATTTAACCGTACTATTAAATATCATGAATATCTACGAATTAATTTGTTTTCTATCCATACGTTTTTTTTTCATAGAATATTAAAAAAACATAATCGTAGATTAAGTGAAATATATTAAAAATACGTTTCATTCTTGTTATAAATAATATCATTATAATTTTTTCGTCAATAATTTTATATAACCTAATTATTGAATTTTTTTTTGGTTTTATATCTACTATATTATTAAAATTATAATACCGTTAATTAGTTTTTTGGAAAGTTTTGAAAGCCAAAATTTTAGCTCCACTTTTCTTCGAAGTTACATTTAGCACCCTTATAATTAGTTATTTAATTCACTTTATATCACTTGGTTTTTTCATTTTTCATTTTTCATTTTTCATTTTTATCATGTTAACACAAATAATCGTATATGAACAAAAATACAATGAAAATATATGTTTTTTTTACAAGTTATACCATTATAATCGTCTCGTCAATACTTTTAAAACGAACTCAATATTGAATATTTTTTTAATTTAACAGTACTATTAAATATCATGAATATCTGCGAATTAATTTGTTTTCTATCCAAACGTTTTTTTTTCATTTTTAGCATATTAAAAACACATAATCATAGACCAACTAAAATATTTAAAAAATCGCGTTTCATTTTTTTTAAATTACACCACTAATATTTGTTCGTCAATATTTTTAAATTAAATTTATTTTTGAATATTTATTGATTTAATACTATTATAAAATAGAATAAAAACATATCAGTTTTACTATATACAATATATGTATATATATATATAGAAGATAGCATACCGATAAATATTTGTAACGGTTATTGTAGAAAAAAAACGAGGTATACAAATCTATATTAGGTTTTTTTATTGAATTAATTAAAATTTTATATTCAAATAAATTATAAAGATATACAACTAACATCAATATGAACAAAAATAAAATATGATTGAAAATACATAACAAATTAATTCAGAGTCAATGCATGATTCACATATAAATGCACCAAACGACTCAAACACCGTGTTTTCATAGACTAAAGTATAGATAAGGACGAAGAATACAAACTTAAAATAAAACGTTGTTGTCATTTTGATTTCGGGATATTTCGCAAACAGATACATACCTTTGTCAATTATTTTTTTGATTTCACGATTTTTTGCGTCGCATCGTGAGCGGTATATGATTAGTGAAATATGATTATGATAAATTAATTTCATTTAAATACATTATTAGAAGCACCTTTTGAAGCTGACATAGAGCCAGCTTAGCCAATATCACATGGCTTTTGTGGAAGAGGTGGCTGAAGCGGAAGCCGACAACTCCTACTTTTGGCTGTGTGGTCTATTTTGCCCTTTTTTCTCCGACAAAGCCGATACCGTTAGTTGCATCCCAACCACTCCAAATGCTTTCGATTAATTTTAAATCCAATTTTCTTTTATCATCATTATTCTCGTCTTTATATAAGAGGATCTCCAACAGTATTGCTATAATTTTTTTAAAATAGAGAACCAAAAATAAAAATCTCTAAAAAGTATTACATTCATCTCCAACAGATTTGCTATTTTAGAGATTTTAAAACAACTTATATTATTATAATATTCTATAATTTATCATCCCAATACACTTTTTAAAAAAATCTTAATATAAAATAATAAAAAGTGAATTTCATTAGTGGAATTGAATAAAATAATCATTTCTCTTTCCTACCATCAAAACCCTAAATCCTAAACCCTAATTCTCTAAACTTGTAAAATTTTCAACTTTTCTCTATTATAGCAAACAAGATAGCAAAGCTGTTGGAGAGGTTTAAAAAACAAAAACCCATTTTTTTCTATTTTAACAATGCTGTTGGAGATGCTCTAAGAATATATTTTTATTAAAATTATTTAAAAAATAATAATCAAACTAACAATTTTGGACAAAATGTAATTTTAATAAAAAATATATTCTTATAGAGAATAAATTGTCCTTTTTAAATGTACTTATACAAAATGTAATATTCTTATTCTCGACTTGCAGAATGTATTTTTTAAATAGAGATGACAAAAATTTAGGCTCCGATCGGGCTCAAATCGATCCCGATCCTTGATTTGTTTTTCGTAACCGGTCTCGGTCCCGGTTCTAACCAAAAATCCATGGCTCAGCCTTCATGTTTCGTAACCAGTCCCGGTCTCGGGTTGGACCGAAACCGGTCTCAATAATTTTTTTTTTCCAACAATCAATTTTGAATGTAATTAGATAATATCTTATTGAAATACACTTTAAAATCTCTAATTTAGTCATTCAAATATACTTTAACAATATTTTTTACACAAAAATGTTATAGATGTTTTTATAATTATGATTTTTGAGATTTAATTAGAACACTTATAAAAACTTGAAAAACGTCAAAAAGAATTTGAAAAACTTAAAAAATGAAAGATTTGGTGAAACCTTGAAAGTCTTGTAGAAATATTGAAAAATTTGATATATAATTTATAAAAACTTAATTTTTTTTATCGAGTCTATGTATAACCAGTCTCGGTCAAAGTCCCATAACGGGTCCCGGGCCAGGCCGGGAATTTTTCTAAAAATCGTAACCAAGTCGGTCTAGGTCTCAGGCCGCGTCCGGACCATTTTGGCCATCTCTTTTTTTTTTTTTATGAATAAAAAATGATCTTAATGGGACATTTCGGATGCCATGAAGGAGATTTTGTAAGCTAAAAGGACATTTCTCAAGTAGTCATACCCATTTCACAAGCCGTCATGCCAATTCGCAAGACGAACTCATCAAAATTATATTTAATTAAGGAAAAATAGATTTGTGAATTGCGAAATGGATACTTAGGGCATGTTTGTTAGCAGCTTAATGAGACTCACAGATTATTCAGTCAGCTATATATGACTGTTTGGTAGTGGCTTAATGATATAGAAAGTGACTTATTCAGTAAGATTTGAAGGGGGGCTTTATGCAGAAAGCCAAGTTTTTTTTCAAACCAGTCCCTCCCATTAAAAAACACGTTCCTTTCATCTATGAAAAAACTCTTTCAAATAAAAACCTTTTAAATCTATACAGACAGATTAATCCACACAGACAACTTTATCCATACATAACTTAATGAAAAAAACAATCAAACAGCCCCTTAGAGCATTTCCAATATCTATGCTAAAATAGAAAGAAAAAAAAATTGCAATTTTTTTGTTCCAACAGTTATGATATCTTGTATGCTAAAATAAAAAAGAGAGAAGAGAGAAGATAAAAATCTCTAAATTTGGGGAAATATCTAAAACCCACTTTTTAAGAAAAAAAATAATATTTTAATATTTTCACCAATAAGAGACATTCAAGTAAATATTTAGGAGTGAAAAATAATATTTTATTAATATATTGATTATTTTAATAATATAATCAATCTTACGATCTCTAAAATAGAATAATTGTTGAAGTTGAAAATAATTTTTTTAGAGATTTTGATTTCTAATACTTTATTTAATATATATATATATATATATATATATATATATATATATATATATATAACATAATTGTTGATGATGCTCTTATAAAATTCTGAATATTTTGGTCAAATTAAAAAAATAAATAGACTAAAAAAATTGTCCAAAATAACTCAGTTATCGAATTTAAATTATTAAGCATTAAAAAGTTTATATAAAATATTGGTTATTACAGATACAACACAGCTACACAAGTAAAGGGGAGTCTTTTGAATTTGTTTAAAATAAACAGAAAAACAAATATTTTAAATGGAATTTTTTTTGGAAAAGCGTGTCCAGACTAATTCTTGGCAACGAAACCGACTGTTAAAGCATGCAGCCCTGAGATTATACCCAGTGGCCATAAAGTTACGAATGCAAGGAATCGAACCCGGGTTGAGCGCTATGAACTCCCCAGGTGATTACCGCTACACCACAAGCCTTGTATACACCCCACCTCACCCTCATACCCACCCTATTACTCATAATTAACTCCATGTGTCTGACTTTTTTATTTTATTATAAAGTTTAAATTACTTTTTATATTCCCAAGGTAATTTACACACAAGGTTGGGTGTAAATAATAGGAACATTTTAAATTAAGTATTTAACTTAAAGAATCATGTTATATATATATTATTTATTGTTTGGTGTATGATTTCGACAAAATGATTTATATCAGACTAATATATAACTGAATTTGGAAAAAGCCAATTCGATTACGCCACGCCTCATCTCAAACACTAAAAACGACGTAAAATATTAATTAAATAAACAAATCTGTTGGCCGCATAAAACTTTATCTAGTTGGGTTTGAATTACAATACATTTCAATTATTTATATGGAAATTGATTGCGACTAAAATTATATGTTTGTTTGTTTGTTATAGTTATTTATATTTTAAAAAATAGATTTCAAAAATTATATGTAAACGTTATAGTTTTAAAAATGTTTAATTTTAAATAACATAATTTAAAAATATACATTATTGTCCTAGGATACTAAGGGGTTGTTTATCGAATATTTATCTGGTGAACATTTATCGGCAAAAGTCGTCCTTCATGTTGTAACCCAGTGGTAAGGTAACATCCTGGGGGGGTCAGTAGATGGTATCCCTGACTACCCAGGTTCGAACCCCGTGGTGAGCATCCCGTGACATCCATGATCATGGGTCTGCCACATAGTGGTACCCTTAATTGGGCTGGGTCGTGATCGACGGGGATTAGTCGGGTGACACCCTTAAGTGGGAGCCCGGATACCCTGGGAACGTGTGTGCGTGTTAACTTGCCGTTCAAAAAAAAAAATCGGCAAAAGTCATCGTCCTTATTGTGTTTAGCGTGTAACATTCTGGACCATTAAAATAAATTGTTGGTAAACATGTTTACAAGGTAAGCGATTACCGGGTAAAAAGTATTCTCTCTCACTTACCGGGTTGAATTCTCGGTTCTTGTCATGCCTCTTACCAGAGAAGGTTTTTGGTCCTTGCTAAGCTTATTCAGTAAAGTACATGACATCCAATAAGTGTTCGGTAAACTACCAGGGGTGGAACATGGACATGAATTGTAGTCTCGAGGGCCGAAATATAATATTATAAAAATTCAGAGATCCAAATGATACGCACTAGGGGTGGGCTTGGTATGATACCAATTTTTTTTCTCCAATACCGTATACCAACCAATTATAACTTATTGTGTAAAATCTTATATGGTGTACCAACCAATTATACTTGGTATCAACTATATTGGTACCAAATTTTTTCCGCAATTGGTACATGTTTTGTACCAACTTCAAGTTACATATATAAAAATTTGCTATTATGTTCAAATTTTTAGTGAGATTTTGAGTTTCTAAGAGCATCTCCAACATCTATGCTAAATTTTTTCTAAAATAGATTAAAAAATCAAAATCTCTAAAAAGTTTTGCATCCAACTCTAACTGTTATTCTATTTTAACAACTCTAATATTAATCATCTTGTTAAAATATTCAATTTATTTAATTACATTATTCAAATATACAATATATGGAAAGTTGGAAGAGAAAAGTTTGTTTTTTTTGAGATAATAATTAGTTTGGGAGTAAAACTATACATTTAGATATTTCTCTAAATTTAGAATTTTTATACAATCTCTCTCATCTTTTCTCTATTTTAGCATAGATGATAGCATAGCTGTTAAAACAACAAAAATGTTAAAATCCCAAAATTTTCCATTTTAGCATAATTGATGGAGATGCTCTTCCAACAACTTTTCCAAAATAGAGAAAATTGAGATTTTTGGAGATTTTGAACAACTTTTTACTCCAACAGCTTCTCCAAAATAGAGAAAATAGGAGAAGGGTGTAATTTTCGCCAAATTTGGATATATTCCAAAAAATGATTATCAAGAGAGGGAAATGACTTTTTGTTATACATCACTAATGAGAAACTTT
The DNA here is from genome assembly GCA_023525745.1 of Arctium lappa. Lineage (NCBI taxonomy): Eukaryota > Viridiplantae > Streptophyta > Magnoliopsida > Asterales > Asteraceae > Arctium > Arctium lappa. The sequence continues at coordinate 19,953,459 of CM042048.1, read as the reverse complement.
GAAATGAAATGTTTAGGTGAGAGAAATAATATTTTATTAAATATCTGTTGGAGATGAATGTAATTTTTTTTGGAGATTTTAACTTTTGGTTCTCAATTTTGGAGAAATTTTGGGGAAACTGTTAAAGATGAAAGCATCTCCAACAGTTTTTTTTATAATTTTTCTAAAATAGAGAACCAAAAGTAAAACTTTCTAAAATGTATTACATCCAACTCCAACATATTTGTTATTTTAGAAATTTTTAAACAACTTATATTATTATAATATTCTTTAATTTATCATCCCAATATACTTAAAAAAAACAACTTAATATAAAATGATAAAAACTGAATCTCATTGGTAGGATAAATAAAATAATATTTCTCTCTCATATTTAGAGAATTATAGACGGTTCTCTATATTTAGAGATTTTTCCATTATTCTCTATTTTAACAAACAATATAGCAATGCTGTCGGAGAAGAATAGCAAAGCAAAACCCTCTTATGCCACATAAGATTTCAATTTCAACATATGCAATAGGCTTTGCAAGCCATGTCACCATCTCCATTCCCCACCTTTTTTCTAATTGTTTAAATAAACTAATTATTTATATAAAATAACATATTTTATAAATTAATAATGATAATTTATTTTTTTAATTAAATTAATTATTCTTTTTATAAAAATATTATATGTATGTATACATATTGTTTTTTGAAATAAAATATAAGTACAATATAGTTAAACTAATTTAAACATTAAATTTTATAGTTATCTAAAATTACAATTGAAAGTGTAGATGAATTACACGTGTATAGATGGTAATTGCAAAAGCTGATGTGACACGTTTTTTTTTAACAGCAACAAAAACCCATTTATTGCCAAATAAACCAACCAACATACAACAAGCCAAAACCCAACCGCTAAAGAAAATCACCACGGCCCAACCACAGAAACCGAAAGAGCCAAAACCACAGTCCCAAAGGCAAACACTGCTCTGCCGAGCATGCGGAACAAACACGAGGTACTATAGACCACCCAAACCTTGCAGACCAACCTAGCGTATGGAGAAAATAACAATTCTTCAACCCCTATTGTCACCCAATCACACTAACTCCAAATCGGCCCTAAACATCAACTGTTTACCCCTGTAGCAGCATCACGAGACCGTCCAATCCAGGGCCGAGCAACAACTCTGAATCCCATTTTTGACAGTCATTCACGTTAAATCCAGCTCTGTCCCAACAATAGCTCGTTTCCCCTTGAGACTCTTCTCGAAACAGTCCTTACGCGTTCCAAGCACGCGTTATCCCCGATGACAGCAGCTCGATTCTTCTCCTTTTCCTTTCCTTGAGTCCCACTCGATCATTAATGAAACTTTCCCTCATCAACTGCAACCCGAACTTGTCTCTTTTTGAGCAGCCCATACGAATCCTCCCTGAAACTGTCCCTTTTCGACAGCAGCCCGATGGATCCTCCCCCTTGGTCGCAACACCTTCGATCTTCTAAAGTCAATGTCTTAGCTTAGTTAGTTTGTGTTTTGTCTTTGTAAAGCTTGTGGGTATAAAAGCTTTTGTTTTTGTTTAATGTGGTAGCACATTGAGAGATATATTCTTGTAGTGAGAGAAATATTGTATCAGAGAGCATTTGTATACATTTGATTTTAATCAGTAAGAAATGGCTTTTGGAATCGAAATATGTTGTTCATCTTGATATAAATTGCACATTAGGGACTATCAATCTCCCACTTGTTTCCCAAAGGATCACGAAAATAAAATACCTTCCTTATCAATCAGCTTCCCTATCTTAATAATATTTTCCCATACCGAATCCCCTCCCCCCTTGGCACTTCCTCATAGAGACCCACATCCCACTCGTAAATACTCTTGATAATCTTCACCCAAAGCGACCCTCTTTCATTATGGAACATCAACCACCATTTACCAAGTAGCCCCCAATTAGCCTCCTTTAACCCACCAATATTCAGCCACCCCCCTCCCTTCCAAAAGAGCCCAAAACCCATTCCCAATTAACCCACGCACGACCTTTCCCTAAGGATCAACCTCACAGTTGAAAGCATAAATGAATTGTAAGGATGTGGATCGTCTAAGTAACCCATGTGATTTTTATGGGTTTTTAATTGCAAGGAATAAAAATCGTTAACATTCAAATTCTCAAACAAAATAATTAAAGTTATGAAGTTCAATATTATCAATACATAAAAAGTTCAAAAACTAATAAATAATTAAATTGTTGTATGTCGAAATTTTGCATAATGTAATGTGTCTTGTTTCGATGATTTCCCTAATAAGGTGATATCGTTAGAGTACGTGTTTGAGGTGGGATATTGGTTTCTTATATTGTTTTTGCATTGTTTTTGTCACGGTACAACTGAATAGGATTATTGATGCTTGGAACTACCCCAAGTTGTGTTATGGATTTATTCATCCAAACTGCATCTTTTTGTTGCACCCGATGTTGTAATATATTTGGCTTTTATCGTAGAGTCAACTATTGTCTCTTGCTTTGAACCCTTTCAACTCACAACACCATTATTTAATGAAACACATAATCTGATTCCGATATAAACCCATTTATGTTGGTTTAGAAGCTAGCATCAGTGTAACTAGGGGTGTAAACGAGTCGAGTAGTAAGTTATTTGAATTGGACTCGAAAAGGCAATACCAGGCTCGAGCTCAACTTGAATATTTTTTGAATTATCGCATTTGATGCTCATTTATGGGCTTGAACTCGTGCTCAATTAACTCGTTTAATGGCTTGAGTTCAATAATTTTTGTATTATTATTATACAATTTGTGAACATATGAGCATGTTTGGCTCGAAAAAAATGTACGCTCGAATGGCTCGACTTAAATCGACTTGACTCGAAAAATTTAATCGAGTTTTCAAACAAGCCTAGTAAAAAAAATAGTGTTATGAATCTCAACTCGTTAAATTAAGCGAGTTTTATTTTATGTTCGAGATCGACTCGAGCTCGAGTTCAAGATAAACGAGCTCGAGTAACTCCTTAAAAGCTGAAATCGTCCACACCTGACATCATTAAGTGTAACCTTTTACAATGAGTTTTTCTTTGCCTCTAGAGATCAGGTGTAACACCCCAAAAATTGGGACAAACAAAAACCTTCCAAAAACGAAAAGTGTGGTATATAAATTTGCCAAAGTACGAGCCTCCTAAAAATGGGGAAATATTGTTACCTATTAATTACAATTTGTAATCAAAGTACTTGGAAATGACAACCTACTAATCTAACTTCACTAGAAAGAAGATTACAAATCGGGTGTCATCCATGCCTTTTCGAAAGAAAGTCTTCTATCAAGAGGTTTCCCAAAAGTTGATTCCTCAAGCTTGAACTAACCCTGGCTAATCCTTCTTAAAGTTGACACCGCTATAACCTGAGATACATGTCGACACCAACAAGTGTTAGGTAAAAAGGCCTAGTGAGTTTGAACAATTAATAATATGAAAGGGCAAGATAAAATAACATTTTGGCATATACATAACCCAAGATTGGAGTCAACGGGGGAGACCCATAACACTAATCAAGTTCCACCCAAAGAGTCGATATACCTTAGTGTCAACTTCCATGAGTGACACCAAAAGGGCCGACACATCCGAGGACTACAACCATGACATTACCCTGAATGGTGAAGATCTAGGTACATACCCACAGGTGACACCCAAAACTATATCCTCTTAGTGTTTACTTGACTTGGTTCGTCCAATAATTTCACATAGGTCACAAGGTACTTTCAAACCATATAGGACGTAATCAATACCATCATAGGTAATACGTGGTTTAGTTACCACTTATGTCAATAATAAATTCCTCATAATAAATTCATATTCCCTCCTTGACTATTAGGGGTACATACTCTCATATGAGAGACACCCAAACCATACACATATTAATTTGTGTCCAAAGGAAACCATAGCAAGTGTCAAAGACTTCATAGATACAAATGCATTTTAGGGTGCCATAATCCTATATTAGGTCAAACCCTAACAATATGGTTATTCACACCAAGGGTCAAATACCAATATTCATTGCAAATAAGATAATCATGATCACCAAGACACCAAATAATATGCTTCACACTAACACCATAATTTCTCAAAGTGATAAAACATTAACATTTGTTATATGATATAGATCTTCACCAAAGAGTATGAGATAATGATATATATTTATATATAGACATGTATCTAGTTTTACAAATGGTTTTAAACTCACCACTTAGGTCTTTTAAGAAGAAACCTACAAACTTGACAAACCCTAGAAATATTTGAGGAGATGAAACTAGACCTGGCAAACGTGTCGTGTTGTGTCGGGTTCAAAGTTAAACGGGTTGAGAATGTCTAACCCTAACCCGACCCGTTTAATAAACGGGTCAGAAAAATACCAACCCTAACCCGACCCGCCTAACCCGTTTAACATTTATAAAACTAAAAATTAAAAATCGAAAATTCACAAAAAAGTACAAATCAAAAAATTTAAATGAAAGCATTAGAAAATCCAAATTTTATAGTTCAAACTTATAAATTCTAACCAAATCTAAAACATTTAAAAATCCAAAACATTAAAAATAAAACTTATAATATATATATATATATATATATATATATATATAAACGGGTTATTCGGGTCATTTTCGAGTTGAAAATTTTGACCCTGACCTTACCCGTTTAACTTTTGTGTCGTGTCGTGTCAACCCGCTTACTTAAACGGGTTGATATGTATTACCTAAACCCACTTATTTCGTGTCGAGTTCATGTCGGGTTAACGTGTCGTGTCAGTTTTTGTTAGGTCTAGATGAAACTTGATCTAGCTTGAGACCCCACCTCCAAAGATCCAAGGAAAAGATGGTTGACCCAAATAAATGCTCTTGATGGGCACTTAATGCTTCCAACCACTTCTAGGTCAAAATAAATGAGGAATGAGGATTTGGAGAAGAAGGTTGCTAAAGAAGCTCTTAAAAATCAGTTCTAAAAACGAATTGGGAGGAAATATGGTCAAATTTGGTCAAAATCGGATTTTTATATTCCAGACACCCGCGGGCGACAATGCCCGGCAACAGTGCCAAGGGCATTGTCGCGAGGCACAGTCGCGGAGTGCCCCCCGCTCTCGGTACCAACCCAGCGAGAGTGGCTGTAACACCACAACTCTAAAGCGGAACGAGATCTCAAAACAAACTTTAATAAGTCTTAAATTAAATCAACTAACCTAGTTTTAAACAAATAAATAACTTAATGTCTTAAAGAAAACATCAAATTTCAAACAATAATCGACTCCTAAAATATTAATCTAGTTCAAGACTAAAATAACTTCAAATAAATAATTTAAAATCCACAACAGCGGTGGTCCTCTCTTCACAAAGCCCTTGGTTTCCCCCTAGCTAGATACCTGCCGGAAGAAAAACACAGCGTGAGCCAAATGCCCAGTACGGATTAAGATTACAAAATAAACGAAGCATAACGTGATTACAAAGATCAAATCTAAATGAGATAGAAAATATAGTTCAAAGTTTCTCGAGTATAGAAACACCACCAAACTCCAGAGTAATCAACGAGTTTAGGCTGAAACAACGAGGGGTTGGTTTGCACATACCGAGCTTCCTACAAGGAGCAAAATCATATCATAGGATCCAAACAAATCATAATACACTGGATTTGCAACTCCAAGTGTATCCAAAATCAGTGGCATGTATGGCACTACATCACACACCGATAACAAAGCTCCAAAATCCTAGGGCCGACCCATACGCCTCCTGAATAAAATCACCCATCACACCAGGAAACGCCGTGGACTAATCACACCGCCACGGATAGTGTCACACCATTGGCGCCACAATGGCATGCCTGTAGTACCCCTACAGGTGGTTAACTCGGTATTCCTACTCTTCAAACTATTCTAACAAAAGGGTTCTATGTATGCATGGATAAATATAAAACCAACCTCAACTCCGAGTATATTCACCATGCATCAAGATCTTATTAAATCAAAAGATTAAAACGTAACTCGCCACATAATAACAAGCCAACAAAGTAAATCGAAATAGAGGTCACAAATATCAAAGTTTTGAATAACAATGAATATTGTTATGATAATCAAAATTGCATATAGCAACTAACAAAGCGATTGAGACGAATGAGATAACAAGTAATAATCGAATGGAGTATCGCTGAAAGAAGTACGGGGATCCGTACCTGGCACAATATCCGACAATATCAAGCGTCGATAAAGTAACCGAGATCTCCTAGGCACTCCAAACAAGCCTAATATCCCAAGATCATACAAACATATCTAATTACAATCAAAACAATATAACTATAAATTCTTATCGCTAAATATAACTTAAACCAACCCATGATTGGACAACTCTAAAATACTATTTTTCCAAAAACACTATATAATAAACCCTTTAAGTTTATAAAAAAACACTCGATTTACCTCTCTCAAAAAAATTCTTTACGACAAAATATATAATCTATATCTATATAAAAGGAGAATATCAAGAAGATGACGTGGCAGACTGATGAGCCAGGAATAGCTGAAAGGAATTTTCTCAGCTTTTTACTTTTTTAAAATCTCTAATATGTTAATGACTTTTCTAACCTTCAATGGAAACTTTGTGTTTGACTATAACCCAATATTTTGGTAATTTTCCATTCATTTAAGATCTGACTACCCGTATTCTACATTTATGTTTAACCTCAATCTATCCCCGTTACGACTTCCTCCCTCTCAATTTTTATCCCTCTTATCTCTTTTCAATCTCTCTCCAATCTGTTCCGAAAATGAATACAATGACCAATGGGTTCCATGATGATGATGAAATTCTGGAAAGTAGATGGAGTCGATTCGAAATTGGAGTTGCCGCAGGTGGGTATCGTTGGCAGCCAAAGCAGCGGAAGCTTTATCGGGGTATATCATCTGGGTTCCGATATACGTACTCGCCCTCCCTTGCTTTTCCAGTTAACACGGACAGATAAAGAAGCCAACGAATACATTGAGTTTGACCACTTGCCTACAAGGAATTTCTTTGCTAACTCTTAAATTCTTGCAGAATTCAAGAATTTTTTCCCTACGCAATCATTTATTTAGGAGTCATGAATTTATGCATGTTAAACAGGTCACTTTTCATGGATCACAAGCTTTTCAATACCATAATAGGAATTAATTATGAGCAGCAACCAACAAGTATATGTATGCATATTGAAAGAGCTATATATATTTCTCTTTATGATGCACGTCTGAACTATTGATTTTTAATTTATTCTTTTGATGCTATTGTTTATCGTCATTTTTATAGTTGTGATTGTGCAATTCTTTATTTGGGAACATAGAATTTGCAAAAGGAAAGGAAATACACTGATATGTTCTCAAAGATGAAACTTTTTGATCCAACTAAGGACTGTGGGTGAGTTGTTCTAAGTTGCGAGAAGCATTTGACATGGAAACTAAGAGAACAGACTGTTCTTATGCACTTTCCACAGATTATGAACTGTTGTTTTACACTTTGCTATTTAGTTGAAGTAGAAAGCACAAGTAGATTTCCTATTAAGTCAAAAGGTTTTGATTAGGTGTTATTTGAAAGCTCTAGAGCATTAATAGTCTTTGCAAGCATGTAATTGTAACACGCGATGCGACTATCACGAAATGGTTGGATCTAGAATCATCTGCTGTCAGAAGAGATGGTTTATCAAAAGATCACATACTCGAGATTATTTGACTGATAAGTCTTAGGGGTCGTTTACTTAAACACTTAGAGCAATGAAAAGGACCAAGAGTCTTACCCGGTAAGTGCTTACCGGCTTATTTAGCATATCGGATGAACATGCCAATGATTGAGAATCTTATCCGGTAAGAGCAATGAAAAGGATCAAGAGTCTTACCCGGTAAGTGAGAGTGACGACTCTTACCCGGTAAGATCTTACCGGATAAAAATGTTGCATGAGATGTCATTTTAATGGACTAAAATCTTATCCGGTAAGTTAAATGAAAGTGTTAACAATTACGGTAAGTGCTTACTCGATAAGCATTGCATAAACGGTCGTTCCTGTTGGAGGGTTTTGTGCTGTTGAGTCAACTAGACTTAGAATGCCTTCAAATGTTTGGGAGTTGCAAGCTTAATTTTGACACTTATAGTTATGTTATCCGATTTGTATTTACAGGCTCATAGATAAGATCAATCAGAAGTTCAGGATCACTGTTTTCTTTTGTTTTAAGTGTCCTTAGAGACATGCCTTCCATTGAGTTGAGGTTAAGAAAAATAAAAAGAAGCAAATGAAGAGACGTACTGTTGGGTCATCTGAAGATTTGAAGATGACCTCCTGATCCTCCATCTTATATCATCCTACTTAGAATATGTTTAAGGTTCTTTTAGCAGCTTGGTTTCTATACAAATGTTCGGTGAAGTCGAAGATCAGCCGAAGAAGACAAAGTAGGAGTACATCTCTCAAAGCGGATTGAAGATAGTCTCCTAAGCCTAAAGCCAAGCATGCCTAAGTGATCAACACCATCAGCCAGGATGGTGTCAATCACACATCTTCGGGAAAATCCGAAGACCTCACATCTTCGGGAAAATCCGAAGACCTCACATCTTCGGGAAAATCCGAAGATCTCTCAAGCCTTCGGCAGCCGATGACCTCTCCCTAGAAGCTGAAGATGTTCTCATATCTTCAGGAGCCGAAGATGCTTGAAGATTTCCTTCTAACACATTATACTTATCTGACAAAGTATATTGTGATATCTTGCATTGACGTGGACCTCATCTGGAGATCAGATAAAGTAAGTTTTGTCTACTACACCATGTTAAGGAAAGGTCTCTACCATCCTTCTGCAGGTCAACACTTCAAGCCAAAACACCTCAAGACAAAAGGTACATCCTGTACCTTGTACCTTGCTGAAGACCTGTGTCCATCCTTGCTGAAGACCTGTGCCCATCCTTGCTGAAGACCTGTGTCCATCCTTTGCTCAACAGGTGTCCCTTGCATTTAATGCATGAGGCACTATAAATATGAAGGATGGTTCAACATGCAAGATAACCAGCTCTCTACCTTCAAGTTCTCTAAATGCCTGGCATCTTTCTCTCTACGAAGATCTTATTGTTTTCTAAGTGTTTTACAATTGTTCTTCATTCTCTATGTGTAAGATTGTTTGAACATATCTCATATGTTCTATTCCGCAACAATCAAAGTTTTCTATGTGTAATTCTTGATTTCAAATCAATAAGAATTAAATTAAGTGAAAAACTGTGTGTATTGTATTCAACCCCCCCTTCTACAATACTTTGCTTGTTTATTTACTGCTATTTGGGACCAACAAGTGGTATCAGAGCGGTTTAGTTTAACTCAATAAACTAGATCCGTAATGGCAGCCTCTTCTTCTTCTTCTTCTTTAAACAATGCTTCTTCTCAAAACACCACTGCTGTTTCATACGACAATGGCTCTATAGCCAAACCACCAAAGTTTAACCCCAATAACTTCTTCTTGTGGAAAAGTCGTATGATACTCTTCTTAGAAGGAGTTGACAGCAGATATCCTACTATCTTACATGAAGGTCCTTTTCTTCCTAGGGTTTGGGACCGGTACAACGCCAAAAAGGCAGATAAGGGAAATGTTGATGAGGACTCTTCTGAGGAAGAAAGAACTCCAGCAAATGGGAGATACATTGTAAAGGATCCCAGCAAATATAATGATGAAGACAGACGTCTTATAGCTCTTGATACTAAAGTCAGAGCCATCATTGCCCTTTCCCTGCCTGATGAGGTCTATCACTCCCTTGTTAACCTTTCTACCGCTAAAGAAATGTGGTCCACTCTGTGTGTTCTTTATGAAGGTACGTCTGAGGTGAAAAAGAGTAGAAAGATTGCTCTCGTTAGAAAGTATGAACTCTTTTCGTATGAAGAGGGGGAATCTCTCTCAGACTACTACAACCGCTTTAACGGCCTTCTCAATGATCTAAAACTTGTGGGTCGCAATTATGATAATGAGGAAGTCTTGTGCAAGTTCATGGACTGTCTTCCTGAGTTTTGGGAAAACATTTGTACTTGCATCAAGTCTACCAAGGATCTTGACTATATGCCACTCACTGCTCTTTATGGCACTCTCTTCAACCATGAGCAGACTAAACTGCTTAGGAAGTCTATCACAAAAGACATTAAAAGCTCTTCTCTAGCTCTTGTCAGTGATTCTTCCAAAAACACTGTGTGTATTCCTCGAATCACCTATCCCTCCGATTCTGACCGTGATAGTCAAGAGGACCCTAATGATCCTTCAGAAGCCTATCTTAGTGAGGCTGATGATGAAGGTGAGGAAAACTCCAGTAACCCTCATTTCTCTTCTAGAAAATCTAAGTTCTCAAGAAAATCATCTTCAACTTTTTCTAAAACCACTCCCTTTGACAAATCAAATGAGGAATGTTACAGGTGTGGGAGGAAGGGACACTTTGCTTCTGAATGCAGAAGCAGGTACTCTGATAAATCTCGACTGCCCTCCTCTAATCGTACATCCTCTAGGTTTGTCAGAACCAAGTCTGATTCTTACCAACCTTCTTTCCAAAAGACAAATATGTCTGTCTCCTCAAAGTCTGACCGGGCTGAGAAATACAAGGCAAAATATAAGAGAGAGAAGGAGAGAAATGAAACCTTGCTCAAAAAGGGAAAAGGTCAAATGACTGAAACCCATGATTGGGCAGATGAACCAACTTCCGAAAGTGACAAGGAAATGGCCAATCTCTGCTTTATGGCTAAAATAGATGATGCTGATGATGGTGAAACCTCTTCCACCTCCATGGCTCTTGTGTCTGCTGAGTGCTCCACATCATCTTCTCAGGTACATCCATTTTTCTCTCTCTCTGATGCTGAGAAAATTGAAGCCTTTGACTCTTTGACCATTGACTTCTATGAAGCCAAGGATGCAAAGAAAAAGGCAAATGCTCAGATAAAATCTCTTTCTTCTCAGCTACAAATCTGTCTTTCTCAGTTAAAACACTTTGACAAAATCAAGGCTGAGCTTGAAGATTTGAAAACCATAAATTTTACTCTTGCTAAAGAGAAAAATAACATTCTTAAAAGGTTTAAAAAGGAGCAAGAAATTGTGAAAAGGTGGACAAGTTCCTCCAAAAACTTAGAAAGGATTTTTCAGGATCAAATAACTTGTGATGACAAGTCTGGACTAGGCTTTGGAAAATCTGACCTTGAACCTCCATCTGACTCTCATGCTCCTTTCTCTCTTCCCTCATTCTATGAATCTTTTGAAGAGAACTATGACAACTCCAAACCTTTGGACTCTTCTGACCCCTCTAAAGATCTCACGTTTGGAATGTTCATCAAAGCTTAAGAGCATTGATTCACCTAATGAGAGTGAGGAAGCCCAAGACTCAAATAACCATTCTAAACCCATTGTTGAGTCTATGTCTTCCTTAAAAATAAATGAGGGCTCCTCTTCTAAACCCAAACTCTCTAAGATTCCAACCAGAGATCCTCAACCTTCTTCAAGGAAATTTTCTTCTTCTGAAAAAGGAAAATCAGTCGTTACCGATATTCCTCCCAAAAGGAAACTTCCCAAGAAAAACTCAAAGAAACCATATTCTCTTCATATCCCTAGACCTCTGATGTTGAAAGAGCTTCATTCCAAGACACCTTCTTCTATTCCTCCAGCTGACTCTCGCAAAGGTATCTTGGGTCCTAAGCCTCTTGACTATCCTCTAACCTCTAAGGCCATGAAAGTCAATGTGACCAGTCATCACAAGGAAGGTGATCAAAGCTCCAAAAAGGTTTTCATCTATAGAAAGTGTTATATCTGTGGTAATACCTTTCACCTTGCTAAGGATTGTCCTATGGAAAGATTTGATAAAAATGCTTCCAAGGATTCTTCCTCTTCTTCTAACTCAAAAGGACCCATTTCCAAATGGGTACCAAAGAAATGATTTCTCTGTGATTGCAGGTGTTTGAGCATTAACAAATCTTATGAAGGAATGTTAGTAGGATATTCTTTCTCTTCAAAGTTCTACTTGGTCTACCATCTTCAGAGGAAATGGATCTACTTATATGAAGTTTGATGATCTTAAGTCATCATCTCTTCATGTGATGATGATGGTGGATTTCATCATGTGTTGGTGAAAATTCTCAAAATCCTTCATCTGACTCAAAACCATATGTTCCTTTCTCCTCAGTCACATCTCATCAAAACCGTGACCTACCGTTCTTCTCATCTCTAATCCCTGGTCTTCAGATAATCATCTCTGAAGATCAAGATCCCTCTTATCCTAGTCTTTTCCATTTTTCATCATATCACCTCTCCTTCCTCCATCATCCATATTTGATATCTCATTCTCGTCTCAACCTCAAACTTCACCACAAATCATCCCACTTTCTCAACCATACATTCCTTCTTTACCTATTCCTGTCGATCATCCATCTCTCTCTCTCAAAGATGTTCCATCCAACTCTCACCTACAACATTCCTTTATTCCTCATCTTCAAAAAAAAAATATATATATATTTTTTTCGGCTACTGTTCATCGGCTACCGACAAAAAAAAAAAATTGCTACCGATTTTACTGTTCATCGGCTACCGACCAAAAAAAAAATTATTTTTTTCGGCTACCGACCAAAAAAAAAAATTTTATTTTTTTCGGCTACTGTTCATCGGCTACCGACCAAAAAAAAAATTATTTTTTTCGGCTACTATTTATCGGCTACCGACCAAAAAAAAAAAACAAAAAAATCGGCGGTACTGTTCATCGGCCGAATTTCAAAAAAAAAAAAATTATTTAAAAAAAAAAAAAAAAAAAACTTCGGTGGCTAGAATCCTTGTTTTGAATTTTTTTTTAAACTTCAATTTTTTTTAAACTTCAGTTTTGGTCTCTCTCTCTCCCCACCCCTAGCCGAACACCTCTCCCCTCTCCTCCCCACTTCGGCTACCAACTCCCTCCCCTCCCTTCCCTTTCGGTTTTCCCTCTCTCTCTCCACACCCCCTTAGCCGAACCCTCCCACCCCCACATTCCCCTAGCCGAAAACCACCCTTCCCTCCTCTTACCCTCTAGCCGAAACACACCATCCCCTCTCCTCTTTCTTCTCCTAGCCGACGCCCCCACCCACCCCATCGGCGGCCGACCAACTACTCCCTCCCCCCATTTTTTTTGCCTCACTACCCAACCACTCCAATTTTTTTGTTTTGTCCTTTCTCCCTTCCACACTATTTCTCAAATCTTTTCTTTCTCCTTTCCACACTCTTTCTCCCATCCTTTTCCCTCTTACCAAGACTTCCCCCTTCTCCCCATCCCATCTCTTCTTCTTTTTCTTACACCTCCTACCATCTCTCCCTTTCCTCTCCAAATCTCACCTTTTCCTTCCATAATCTTTTCCACTCTTCTCTTCTTTCCCCAATTACTAGATCTCCTCCATCACTCAATTACCTCCTACATACCTTCCTCCCATCTCTTCTCCTCCTTATTAACCATCCTCATTTTTTTTTCACTTCCAATCTCACCATGACTACCTACCTTTTTCTACCCCCCCTTCTCTTTTTCTTTTCTTTTAATTTCTTGTTAAAAAAAAACAGAAAAGAGCCCCCACAAAAAAAAAAAAAAAAAAAATGGGCCATTGAATTTCTGAGTTCTTCGTGTCTTGTATTTTTCTTGGTGTTTGTACCATTTCTTTTCTATGTGTTGGGGTCATCATCAAATAGGGGGAGAAAAATTGTTGGCTCTCTAGTTGATTTGGTGATGACTCTTCGACCAACACTTAGAAAGTCATGAAGACCCTTTGAACAATGTCTCTCTACACCGATCGCCCTCTACTGCCAGGTATGTTCTCCTCCATAAACTCTCCCGATCTACAATGGGGTGATACTAAGGACACTCCGGTGTCCAAAGGTCCCTCAACTGTAGTGGACCCTTCTTCCCCCTCCTTAGTGACGCCGGCTAGCAATAAATCCTCAACCGCTACTGGCACCGCCGCACTTGCCCAAATGGCCATACCACCGAAAGAACCTTCGGCGGTTATCCAGGTCACACCCCATACCTCAAAGCGGCAGCACTCTACCTCTTCCCCTCCCTCTCCTCTCAAGAGGTTGAGGAAGGTTTCAAGGGCCAAGCCACCTACTCCACCTACCGATTCTCTACAATCAGCAGGTGTTGAAATTCTCCCATCTAGGCCCGGGGACTCTGCTAAACCCAAAGCCATCTACTTTGTATCTTCTCAAAAGGATACAATTGTAAAATCGGGGACCCCTATTATTCCCTCATCAACCTTTTCCTTGGTTGATAAGGATAACTTGGACTCCTTCCCTATCCAAGGTGCCTCTTCTCCACCTCACAGCCTATCACCCAGGATTCTCAGTCCTGATGCTTCTGCACGATCCAAGGATGAATCTGCCCTTCCAGGAGCAGGTTCGAAGGATCCCGAAAATCTTCTAACTTCTTTCTTCCTGAACACCATGAATTAGTTGAGGGGGAGTATGAGTTGAGGGGGAGCAACTTACCACTCAAGCTTAAACTCTGCTTTTGCAAAGGACTATGTGATCAAAGCCACCTGACATTAGTTGAGGGGGAGTATGAATTGAGGGGGAGCAACCAACCACTCAAGTTCAAACAATCCCGGCTACTATCTTCTATATCTTTGTATATATTTTTTCTTTCTCATTCTTTATTCTTTATATTCATTTATTCGTATGTATAGCTATACTTTTTCATTCTCTTGTAAATGTCAAATATATACCAAAAAAAAAGGTCTATGTGAAAAGAACCCAAAAAGAGTAAAGATGGGTCAAAATGAATTTATTCAGTACACTCTTTGTTCTATTCTTTAGTATGGATGTCATCATCAAATAGGGGGAGATTGTTGGGTCATCTGAAGATTTGAAGATGACCTCCTGATCCTCCATCTTATATCATCCTACTTAGAATATGTTTAAGGTTCTTTTAGCAGCTTGGTTTCTATACAAATGTTCGGTGAAGTCGAAGATCAGCCGAAGAAGACAAAGTAGGAGTACATCTCTCAAAGCGGATTGAAGATAGTCTCCTAAGCCTAAAGCCAAGCATGCCTAAGTGATCAACACCATCAGCCAGGATGGTGTCAATCACACATCTTCGGGAAAATCCGAAGACCTCACATCTTCGGGAAAATCCGAAGACCTCACATCTTCGGGAAAATCCGAAGATCTCTCAAGCCTTCGGCAGCCGATGACCTCTCCCTAGAAGCTGAAGATGTTCTCATATCTTCAGGAGCCGAAGATGCTTGAAGATTTCCTTCTAACACATTATACTTATCTGACAAAGTATATTGTGATATCTTGCATTGACGTGGACCTCATCTGGAGATCAGATAAAGTAAGTTTTGTCTACTACACCATGTTAAGGAAAGGTCTCTACCATCCTTCTGCAGGTCAACACTTCAAGCCAAAACACCTCAAGACAAAAGGTACATCATGTACCTTGTACCTTGCTGAAGACCTGTGTCCATCCTTGCTGAAGACCTGTGCCCATCCTTGCTGAAGACCTGTGTCCATCCTTTGCTCAACAGGTGTCCCTTGCATTTAATGCATGAGGCACTATAAATATGGAGGATGGTTCAACATGCAAGATAACCAGCTCTCTACCTTCAAGTTCTCTAAGTGCCTAGCATCTTTCTCTCTACGAAGATCTTATTGTTTTCTAAGTGTTTTACAATTGTTCTTCATTCTCTATGTGTAAGATTGTTTGAACATATCTCATATGTTCTATTCCGCAACAATCAAAGTTTTCTATGTGTAATTCTTGATTTCAAATCAATAAGAATTAAATTAAGTGAAAAATTGTGTGTATTGTATTCAACCCCCCCTTCTACAATACTTTGCTTGTTTATTTACTGCTATTTGGGACCAACACGTACCATTCCATCTTTCAAAGTATTCCAAAAGACGTGCCACTCTTACATCAACTTAATTATTTTGTTTCTTCTTCTTCCCTCTTTACTTTCTCTGAGTTTCCTTCTTCATGGCCAAAAATATCCCACAGTGGTCTTCTTGCTTGCATGTATTCCAGAAATTCGATTTAAAGGCGATCATACTGTCATATGTCCGATCTCCGCTGAGATCTGAGATCCACGGACAACAACCATCATCGAGAGGCCACCGAGTTCTCCCTTCTGTAGCTTCATTTACGACAGAAGAGAAGGAACATTGAGTCAAGTTGTGAGTTTAAAAGTCATTTCGACTATATGTTGTCCTAGGATTTTTAACTTCAATCTTCTACATTTCTGGTTTTGTATACTTTTGTGTTCTCTTTTTTCCAGATCATGTCGACATTGGAGTAGCACTCATCGAGAAATCTTTGATTGAGAGGCAAAAAATGGAGATGACCTTCGTTTTTTCTACAAAAATGATTGTTCTGTTGGTTTCTTTAGTTTTGTTTTCTTTTACTTATGATATGTTTTGAGTAAGTTTTACAGGTTGGCCCCTCCCTAACTCTTCAAGTGAGGAACAATTAATGGCTTTTACATTCCGAAGATATAGCTATTTGGTACGTCGTTTGGTTTTTTTAGGCATCATTTATCTCAACCTTCATTTCTATTTGTTAGGTTTTAGTGTTCGTTTTATTTTTGAGCTTGAATCCATGATGTTAATCTAAAATAGCTTTTAGTTGTAATTATAGTTTTCTGAATTTTCTACAGTATATGTGTGTGTTTTGTTACTATCCCAACCTGTAGAATTGGGTAGAAAAACCCATTCTAATATGGTTTCTATTTAGTGATTCATAGATGACAGTTTATCTCATTTGGGAGCTTAACATCTTATTGCTCTTATGTGAAGCGTGGTTGATGCTACTTATTATATACTCATTAACCATGTTAACCCCAGTGAAATTTGGTGCAGTTGTAACATTTTCTCCTTTATATTTAGTTTTTTTTTATTTGGAGGGAACTTAAATCATGTATGAGATGATATCTTTATTGTGTTCGACCTTTAATGATTATTGGCAAATGAGGTTTGGAAAGACGTTGCAATGGAAAATCGTTTTGCCATTAGTAACATAACATGTTTTGATAATCTTATTTTGTGAATTTGATGTGATGTGATTATAATTTTGTATGTGTTCATAAAGCTTCAAGCTCGACTGCTAGATTGAGGAACCATGTGAATTGATCCTAAAACACTAGAATGCATCAGGAATATCGGTTGTTTCGATTATTAAATGACCAGAAAATAAACTTGAATGAGAGCTCATTTAGCTACAATTAGGATACAATCCATATTAATTTGTCTCATCTATATTTTCCATATTAATTTGTCTCATCTATATTTTATTGTTGTCTTCAGGAATTTTGTATTTTGCGATGATAAAATATGAATAATTCACTTGCCATAATTTAGAGATTTCGTAATCAAAGTCAATAAGAATGAATTTCTTATTTCTTGAGTAGGATGTACTCTAAGATAATATCATTTATTTACATCTTTGTGTGTATATTTTACTTGCTTTTATGATATTTTTAGTATTTTTAATTGGAACTGATTGTTTAAATAGTTTAATGTTATGATGTAAAGCATGGTCATTGCATTATTCTAAATTTAGTTGCACATTTTATTCATAATCAAGGACATGTTGGTGGGCATTTGCCTGGGTATGGCAATAGAAGGATCAAAGTCATCTAAACTTACCTTTCATTATCTACCAGCTAAAGGGGGTTATCTCTAGAGTCCAATATGTGTGATTCAAAGATCCTTGGCAACATTTATTATTTCGTGCCAATTTCACTCATGGCCAAACCCTCCCTCCATAAGACAGTGCATTACATGCTTGGTTATCTTTAGAATTTAGGTCACGTAGCTCATGACACCACAAAACAAAGAGCATTTATAAAATGGGACTAGACTGATAGCTCAAAGCTCGAACTTGCTTTGTTCTCGCTCGGCTCACTCTCACCTGTTTCTTCCGACCATAGATAACTTTCAGAAAGATCCTTCATTTCACTACATTTTGGTCACTTTTCGGGCAGATTACTCTAAGTTGGGGTCTACACCAGCTTTGCCTTTTCCTCCTAAAGTCCGTCGGGCCAATGACAATTGCTTTTTTTCAAATGTTAATCCTATTATGTTTTATTGTGAGCTATGGCTATGTATAAAGGTATAATGCATCAAGATTGGAAGAAGAATTGGAGGTTGGCGTTACAATAGTAGTCCAAGTTTGAGATCAAATCCTGTCACCTAAGGAGAGGAAATTTTGATGACCACAACTGTGCAAAATTGTACTATTATTACTACAAACAATTAATTATGGAATCGAACACAATTTATTACGAAGTTCTCTATGCTAACGGAGACTACATGAATGCAAATAATCTACATTGAAAATATATTTAATAAATTCATTAGTTTACATTGTACTTCATTAGTTATCGGTTAAGAAATTATGTTCATCATAACTTGGTTACATATTTTTTAACACCAAAATTTCATCACCGCGCAACGCGCGGTGTCACAAACTAGTTATTACTAAAAAGAAATCAAAATAAATATTGATTTGATATTAATTAAATTGTAAATGTAATAAAACATTGAATATGGTTTAAAACTGTAAAATATTCAAACGAAAACGTTATGAATTATTAATGCAAGATATTTCTGGAACAGGACCAGTATTGTCAAAAGAAATTCTTTAAATCTGAATTTGAAAAACAATTTTAATAACAGGGCCTAGACAATATTTGACTAGTCAAATCCGATCTTGACCATATGAATGACTAGCATTACTTCTCTATTTCTCATATATTTACCATTTCTCAAATGAACTAAACACTATATATATATATATATATATATATATATATATATATAGGTGTGTTTCTTTTGCAAACCAATCTTAATCGTTCATCAAGTCTAATGAATATATGATTTTATTATGTTTCCTAATTTAAAATCATGATTATAATGAATAAATTTAACATTTCCTAATTTAAAATCATGATTATAATGAATAAACTTAACATTTTTCATATATATCACAATCATTATTAATGAATCATAATCATTATCCATAAATATAACTATTGTTTCCTAATATAGTGGTTTGCATAGTTTGTACAAATTGTTATATATATATATATATATATATATATATATATATATATATTTCCAAAAATATGCAAAACAACTTAGTTTTGATATCTTTTTAAAGCAAAATTCATCGAACGCTTATTTTAGACATAATGTTAATTACTTTTATGCATCAACCGAAACAAAACGTTGCCCATTAAGATCATAAAACTAAGGTTGAGACCTTCGTAATGGTGGTCGGACAGCAGCCTTCAGGCTGTTTAAAACATGATTAAATCATGACAGAGAACTCGAAAACGATCCATAACAAGTAAAACGACATTGATACACAGATTGAAATTTAGAAAATTACCTTAAACCGTCACCCAAAAACGTAAACCGAACCCAAACTCGACTTCGGTCTTGCCTAGAATTTCTTCACGATTACGTACGGTTTGATCGAGTTCAAGAACCGCTATATTCTTATAGGATAAATATCACTAAAGGATATTTATCCCCGAAAGCTACGATTTTCCCCTGTTTATCCCAAAAAAAAAAATCTAATTTTTTTTTAAACTTAATATTATAATAATTCCTCAATTTCCGGATGTTCAAACTTATCCTAACAATAATTCTATTTTAATCACTTATCTACATCTATAATTAATACTAATTTACTCTATTTAAACAAAAATTACGAATATTACAGTGGCAGTCGACTATGCCTTGTGCCACAATCGCTGGCAAAGTCGCGCCAGATGTACCGGGACCTCTTTCCCCCATGCGATAGTGACAAGAGACTATGATACTGATGTCATCGTTGCTGGCAATCTCGCCCATAGCCTGATCAACGTCGTTTTCTCCATTTTTTCGATCCAAGTGACCAAACTAGGGGTTCAAGGTCCTATGGCAGATTCCAAGTTAAATTCCTCTCACTTACAGACGAATTACGAGCAATAAACACTTACCTGGATTTTTCGGGTGTTACATGATGAGTATATCTTTAGTCCTTCTTAAGCATTTAAGAAATATTCTTCATTGTTGTTCAATAAGGATTTGACTGAAATTAGCTCACCATGCTTACGACTTACGAGAAATCAGGACTAGTGCATATCATAATGTATATGAGAGTTCCAATGCTGAAGCGTATGGTATCTTAGGTCTATTTGGTTCATCAAGGGAATGGAAATGAGAATGAAAATGACGAGAATGAAAATGGGAATGAATTTATCCCCCGGTCCCAGGGGAATAGACTCATTTATATTATATAAAAACAAACAATTTTTTTTTAATTTCAATCATATTGATTATTGCTTAATACCTCATGTTAGAAGATGAATACGATTGAAGAACACGATGGATATGCTGAAGGTTTGAAACCTCGATATATTGATTGAGAGAAAACATACAATATGAAAGGTAAAATTATGAGAGTAATCTTAACCTAGCCTACAATATACAAAGTATTTATACATGGACAAAATGGGCTTGGGACTTATATTGACATAGGCCTGGGCTCTCTATACATATACATTAACATCCCCCTCAAACTCAATTGGGAGAAGAATGATCCAGATGGAGTTTGGAAACTAGATCACGTAACTGTCCTGGTAGATGAGCTTTAGTGAAAATGTCGGCCGGTTGATCAAGAGTTGAAATAGGAAGAAGCTGGATAGTCTTACGAGTCACATGTTGACGAACAAAGTGACAGTCAATTTCAATATGCTTCGTTCGCTCGTGAAAGACATAATTATGAGCAATCTTAATTGCACTGTTGTTGTCACACCACAATGGAGTTGGAGAGTGTTGAGGAGCCCCCATGTCTGATAGTAGCCAGCGTAACCACACAAGTTCTTGAGCTTTGATACCATGTTAGAAGATGAATACGATTGAAGAACACGATGAATATGCTGAAGGTTTGAAACCTCGATATATTGATCGAGAGAAAACGTACAATATGAAAGGTAAAATTATGAGAGTAATCTTAACCTAGCCTACAATATACAAAGTATTTATACATGGACAAAATGGGTTTGGGCCTTATATTGACACATGTCTGGGCCCTCTATACATATACATTAACACCTCAAACCAAACACCCCATTAGTCATTCTTTCCTTCTCTTTAGGCGTTATGGGACATTGTGCCTTAGAGTGGGGTATGTCATGTGACATATGCTAAAGCCCTTTACTTCTTTTCCTCCATCCTAAACATTTTTTATCACTTTGTAAATGTATGTAATATGGATTAGACCTATGAGCCTTTTAGACCTATCTCTGTAGGCCTTGTTGCCCTAAACATAAGCAACATTACTTGAGTCTTTCATAGAGAATCAGTTCTCTAAACCAATAATTAAGATGTCATCTGCATATAAAATCAAGAAAGAGATCGTATTCCTACTAAGCATCTTCTAGACGCATGGTCTGTCTCGTCTTAAAGTAAATCAAACTCTTTGAATGCCTCATTAAAGCAAAGATTCCAACTCTTATAAGATTGCTTTAAACCATAAATGGAAATCAGCCACTTGTATATCTTATGAGGTTCTCTTGGATTGACAAAACCATCAAGTTGTGTCATGTACACATCATACAACGTGAGACGTGACACGACGTGGCGGTAAAGTCAAAACTCCAGGTGACATCCCATCAAGGTCAAAGACAGAACTGCTACAACAGTTGATTATGTTGATCTAATGAGAGAGATTAATGAAATCAATACATATACTAAGTATAGATATATCATCTTTACATGTGAATCATGTTGCAATTTAACACTCATTTTAGATGTAACACTCGTAGTTGTGTAAATACCTTTGTTGAATATTCGTTGTTATTCTGGGAGCAAATGTTGTGTAATAGGAGGTTCTTAGTAAGGTTCTACATCAATGAGTGTTGGGGTTTATTGTTGCTAGAAAAATCAAGTTGGAGGCACAAACGGTGTTTTCACGGCTTGGCCCACGACCTAAGACGTAAGCTTCTGTGTGTCGCCCAGATGATTCACTCGAGCAAACACGCGACCTAAGCCGCAAAAAAATCTACATAGGTGGCATGATCTGAATGAAAGATAAGGGTTGAAGTGAGCAATTAACCTCGCGGCTTTAGCCGCGGGGAAGGACGCGGGAAAACCCATGGTGCGATTTATAACCTTTTCCACGTAGGGTTTCTTCTCATTTTTCAACATCATTAATTTCTCCATTCTCTATTCATTGAATATGTTTGGAAAGCTTATTGGGAGCATTCATTGAAGGTTCAAATTTATTTATTGTTGTTTGTGAAGTTACCATTGAAGGAGTTAAGGCTTCAAGTTCTCCTTCTACCATTTAGGGCTTTGGTTTAAACCTAGATTTTTATCAAAGTCTAGAAAGGCGAGTCAAGTCTACTTTGGAGCATGTGTTTTATTGTATTTTATGACTTTTGACAAATGGTCAATTGATTCGTGGAGCTTTTGGCTTGGTTGTGACTCAGAGGAGTCTTGGGGGCATTTTCCCATTTTTATATGCTCAATGAGGAGCTTGGGACATATGATGCATTTAATTGCATTTTGATGGAAATTACATGTTTGAGTGCATTAGTCATTCATTTAAGTCGTGTAATGTTTTAGACTGTAATGCATTGGATTCATAGGCATAGGAGTCTGTTTGTTCAACTTGGAGTTTTGAATGTCCATGGCTGAGTCTAGTGAGTGATCCCCAAGTCATGTTTTATTTAAAGCTTGTGGTGGTGCTCATGGGAGCCGTATACGGAGCTAAGTCTTGTGGTGGTGTCCATGGTGAGCTGGATACGGAGACATATGACTTTGTGGTGAGACTCATCTAGAGGTCGAGTAGACACTTGGGTCATTTGGGTATCTTGCGGTGGTTGCTCAGAGGAGCCGTATACGAGGATCCATGACCCAAGGTGAAACTCGAGAACGTTGATAAGTGACTTAACTTTGTGTGTCCGCTACATTCGATGGAATCGGGTCTCCCCCGTCGCCGAAAGGTGTCGTTTTGGGTATTGATTTCTATCCATGTTTTCGGTGACATTTTGAGTATGGACTTCTATCAACGATTTTGGGTTTTAAGTATTAAGCCTTATCCACGTTTTTGGATGTAGAGTTTATCCATGTTTCCGATATTTAAATGTTAACCTTTTTTTCACGTTGTGAGTGCGTATTGGGTTTTGAATTCATATTTGAAAGAATGTTTTGTATTAGGGTTTTCCTTTACAAAAATGGTGGGTTTTGGGAAAGATGTCGCTTCCATGTTTATTATATTTTACTTTGGAATTCATGATTTAAATAGCATTCTTTTAGTTTACCGTTTTATTTAACTGATGAAAACTCTTGAACTCACTAAGCGTCAAACCTAACCTTTTTCAATTGTCGGCATATGCATCAGTTCCTTGTTGGGGAATGATTCTAGCGACTATTTGAATATTTGAGTGCTAGTTAGACGCACGAGATGAACATAGCTAATGGGTGATGTCTTCCGCACATTTAGAGATAGCAATGGTTGATGGGTTTAGTAACACCCAACCTTTAATCAGTCTTCATATAAGACTTGATTCCTTTTAGGGTTGAGGTTAAATTTAGAATTTCATTCGAGGTATTTCAAGGATGGATTTGTAGAAAATGACTTTATCCTTCATTTGATGTATTATTGGAAATTTTAAATTAGTTACCATTTCCAAATTTGAGGGTGTTACATTTAATTATGCATATGGGTTTATAAATTGTTTGTTATGCTTGTACTCACTAGGCTTATCAGCTTAACACCTGATCTTGCTATTGCCTATGGTAGGTTCTAATGGTAGGCTTCAATTCCTAGAGAGAGCTGAGCAGATACCGGTTAATGTCACTTTCTCTTAAAACCTTCTGAGACGCCTTTAGCTTTTGGAAGTTAGTGACACCCAAATATAATCTTCTTCTTGAATGAATTAGATTAGGAGGTTGTAACCTTAGCTTGATTATTTCCCTTGTATTAACTGGCATGAATTATTCTTTTGATTGGGGTAAAATTGTGAATTGACTTGTATTTCAAAGTTTTTGAAAGTTAAATTTTCCTTTAAGTTTAAGGGTGTTACACTAGACATCCAACAATTGTTTACCACCTACGAGGTATGTATGTAGTCTTTAAAGAAAACACTAATCTCGAAGTAGTAACCATCACCGAGGGTAAAAAAAAAGACTAAGTTTATGGAATAGTTGAAATCTAACAAGAAACTTACAGATGTACACCGACTTTCTTACTCAAAGTTTCCAACTCGATGGGTTCAGAATTTGAAAGATAAGGCGTGGACTCGAAGAAAAAAGGCATAACTGGTGGGATGGTCTAATTTACCATCATTCTATGGGAGAAAGGTTTTCACATGTATATGCTTTTAAACTTTGTCAATAGATGAATTTCATTAAAGAAAACACTAATCTCGAATTGATTTCCTTTGAGGTGGGTTCTGCATATATGGACTCGGTTGGGGTTGTCAGTAATCAACTTTTTAGCCATATAGTGAACTTCATTCAATCACATTAACATACCGTATTTTTAAAGGGGCATGTTACACTTTAGGATTGCTAGATGACGACAAAGAGTGGATGGATTGTCTAGAGGAAGCGACATATTGGGCAAGTGGTCACAACTAAGAAATTTTTTTGTTACAAAAATCATGAACTTGTTGAGTATATTAACTTGCTAGTGTCATGTATCCCGGGAAAAAACCAAACAGGAGATAGCAAGGGGGAGGTGCGGGGAAGGGGATAGACCTAGTTGAATACAAGACAATTTCCTATGTTTCCCGTTGATTCTGTATTGTACTAGTTTGTTATAGGACGACTAGTAGTAGTTTCAGAATTTTAGTATTTTGTTTTACTTTGTAAGACTTCCATTGTTTAAGTTGTTTTCAGGTTCAAATGTCGTAAGGTTTGAATGTTTTGCCAAATTTTTGTCATTGAAAATTGTCATGTCTTTCATGTGGTTTAGATAAGTTTTAGCCAAGTTGTCAATATTTCATTATGAAGAAAACAAGTGCGTTAAGGTCAAGCAACATTTTTCCTCGAGTTGCACTAGCATCGATAAATTTTATACTATCCCAAATTACTTCAAATAAGAAAAGTTATAAACAACGTATTAAATAAAAAAACGTGCCAACAAAGTTCTTTAAGTCTATTCTGCTAGCGGGTTTAATTTTATACACAAATTAAGCTTCATGAGTTGAGTAAATTTCATTTCGTTTTACCTAATCACATTATCTTAATATACAATAGAAGACAAAATACCAAACAATTTTATTATTAAACGGAACACTTCATTGGTTATAGAACCCTTTTTTCCAGTTTATGAGTGAGATAACCTCTTCTAATGCAAGATGACGAGTACGTCAAAAGAATATATAACGTAATATGTATGAAACAATGACAGAGGTTCAAGAGAAAACCTCAAAAAAACAGAAAACTGAAGAACACCCTGGTAGCTTTTCATTTGGACGATATGTACTTGTGTACACGTACATATGCACAAGTGCATACCGTCCAGATAAAAGGCTATCAGAATATTATTGAGTTTTTTTTTTTTTTTTTAGATTTTCCCAAAAACGTGACCCATGAACAATATCCCTAAAAAGGGATGAAAGAAAAAAGTGTTAAATAGTCCGCTGATGAATCCACTTTTCTATATGGGTATGCATTTTCATTATAAATTTTTACACTACTGTTGTTTAGAGTATTTTAATATTAAATTTAACATTTTTAATCTTTAAATAAGTTATTAATTTGAATTTTCATTCACAAAAGAGTTGTGTAACAGAAAAAACCCAACTTATGATTGATTAATATTTGAATATGACTAGGGGTGCTTACGGGTTAGGTGAACGGGTTGAAGACATTTCAATAACCCAACTTAATGCTGGTGGTTTAAGATTTTTCAACCCAAACAAAAGTGCAACCCATCTCAACCAAACTCGTTCGGGTTGGTCGGGTTGTGTTCAAATAAGGTAAAAACAATATTGAAAACATAAAAATAAGAAATTTTTCTTTGAAATACGATCCATAATTCAAAAGAATATACGAGTTTATCAAATATTTAGATATTACATAAAGATATCTTATTAATCAATGTCGGTAATCTATACTATATTATAAAGCAGGGATAAAAAAATTATTAGACACAAGCTACCATCGTTTTATGTAAAATTTTAAAAATCTATTAATTTACAAGTATCAAAGCACAAGATACATATTATTACTGCAAGCTTCTAACACCCACCAATTTAGTATGTGCAGTCATTTACATGTATCACTATTAATTAATATATTATATTACTATAAATTTGTTTTAATTATATTATTAAGTATGTAATTGGTTGTTTTTTTTTATGTCATTAAAATATATAAGATAATCATTGAATTCTAACAAAATACTTAATTTTTTTATATAAAAAACATTATATTATTAAGCCTAAATTAAACAAATTTATAAAAAAAAACATTATCACTTTCTCAAAACCAATCAAAATCGTACTATAAATGAACAAAAAAATAAAATAAAACATTAAAATCATGATGTATCTCGCTGCATTGCACGAATACGCTTATAGTAATATATAACACTCTTATTATAAATTTTAAAGAGAGAGAGAGAATATCATGGTTCAATTATCGGTGTTGTCAATATTTTATAGACTTGTAATAGGTCGTGAAATAAACGTTACGATAGAAATTAATATATTTGCAAGCAACGAGGACGGATTAATTGGTTATATCAATACGCAAAATACTTTCTATGTGAAAAGAAATCAAATGATTTCATGTCACGGCAAGATAATCGGTTTCATACAAGTTTGAGTCCTGTAAGACCATTGGGGATTTTCTTGACTTTTCTTCAGGGTCTCTGGGATTTGTCGAGGCCCGTGGAAGCCGGCCTGAACACCCACGATTAACAAAAAATATGACTAAATATACTAATATACTATTTTATTGGACTTAAATTTATATGATCAAGCGATTATGTTTTCTATGGAAATTTGTTATAATAAGATAATAAAACGTCTTTTTGAGGGGTATAACAAGTTTTTTAGAACAATTTTGAAATAAAATGTCATATTAATAATAATTTATATTACATTATTTGAAATGTGACATAGAAAATGTATTTATAATTTTATATGATACTTCTAAAAAAAGGCAATGAGAGAGCTTATTTAAAAAATGTCTTGAAATCTTATTAGGATACCCAAATAGATTCCAACATCATATAAAGTCGATTTTGTTATAGTGTATACATTTAATATAAATATTTGATTATTTATTAACCATCCCGAAAAAAGCCTTTCAATAAGAAAATATGAATAATACTTGCCGATCAAAATCAAAGGTACACATATATTGCAATGGGTACTGATTGATATATTTTTTTTTTAAATTCAAAACACGTCCTAATATTAACGACGACTAAATGAGTGTATTATATCTGATAAAGAAACATATATCAAAATAAAAGAAACGACGAAAAATCAATACAATTTTGTCTTTTAATTATAAATGTGAAGGCGAAATCCACAAGTCAAATACCTTGATGTCCCTGGTCCGAGAGTGACAGAACACCTAAGTGCACATGGCTCGCATTTCTCTTTTGTTGACCATGTGTTGGAAATATATCTACATACAATTTATGGACAAAAGGTATCGAAAACCTAATTTTATGAGAAACTGTCACTATTTTATAACATGACAAAATAAACTTGTTTTTCCCGTACTTAACGTGACCCCTTAATTTAATTATTGTGTCGATATATGGGATACAACATTACATGACCTTTGATGCGCTCGTTGCACAGTACGACATTCAAATTATCCAAATGACGCATTTATACATCGAATTGTACTCCATAAATGGTCCATAGAGTAAGATCGATTTATATCACCATTGATTCAATTTTCATTCACAATACCTCTATTTTGATTTGGATTAAAATCTCTGGACTGATCTACTTCACAACATTGGTACCGGAAGGATGGTCGATTTTAATTGTCCACCACCTTCGATTCATTTTCGTGCAATTGTGTTATTTAGGTCCGTTTTTATATTGTTCATGTGAAACTATTAACATTATAAGAAGACACTACTATAACATATAATAAAAGTAAATGAAATTGACATATAACGATATTGATCAAGATAATCAATTTAACAGAAAAAAGTTTGGTATCAGTTAAATATAAAAAAATACTTATAAAAGATAAAAAAATTATTAGAGAATAAAAAATTAAAAAACATAATAAAAAGAACTGTATAAAAAAGAGGAGGCAACGTAAAAAGAGGTCAAGAGAAGGAGCATGTTAAAAAAGAAAATAACGATAAAAAAACTGTCGAAAAATTAGGAATGGCAACGGGCCGGTTTTTAGGGTCTCCGTCCCCGAAACCGTACCAATCCCCGTCGGGGATCTTATCGGGGATCCCAATCGGGTCCCCACGGTTTCCCCGATCTCCGTTGGAGAACCCGTTAAGAAAAAAAGTTCACCGTTACCTGTTGGTTTTCTCCCAACCCAACCCGAACCCGAAACGAAACGAAACGGAAAAAAAAAACACAAGTTTAAAATTGGGTTTGGGATTTTAATATATATACTAGGCATATACCCGCGCGATGCAGCGGAATGTGAGTAAAGAACGAACAATTAATGTTACTTCCTTATAGACATGTCATCAACAATCAACCATGACCTAAGAATCACAACTTATGAAACACTAAACCCTAAACCCATAAAGATATTTAATAATTAGTTTATATTACAATTATTGACGAAAAAAAATTATAACGATATAATTTATAATAAGAATGAAAGATATTTTACGATTATATATTTTTAATGTGCTAACGGTGGAAAAAAAATGTATGGATAGAAAACAAATTAATTCGTAGATATTCATGATATTTAATAGTACGGTTAAATTAAAAAAAACATTCAATATTGGACTCGTTTTGAAGGTATTGACGAGACGATTATTATGGTATAATTTGTAGAAAAATGAACGTATTTTTCATTGCATTTTTGTTCATATACGATTATTTGTGTTAACATGATAAGGGTGTAAAATGAAAAAATAAGGGATATAAAGTAAATTAAATAATTAATTATAAGGGTGGTAAATGTAACATTTAATTTTAACGGATTTCCAATTCCCTCTCATGGATTCCTTTATTTTATTTTTAATTCATAGTTACAGTTTTTATCCCTGAATTTTTTTGATAAATTTACTTTATATCTTTTAATTTTACATTTTATATTTCACATTTTCATTATATTAACACATATAAGCATATATTAACTAAAATACATTAAAAAATAATTTTTGATTTTAACAAGTTACACCATTATAACCGTCTCGTCGATACCTTCGAAATGAGCCCAATATTGAATATTTTTTTGATTTAATTATGTTATTATATGTCATATATTATACATTGGTTAATCGATTTTTTTTAAAAAGAGAAAATGCATTACATCAAACGTAAGTTTTAACATCAAGATAATAAACATAATAAATATATTGCATATTTTTTTTTATTTCAACAGATTCCAGCTTTGATTATTCATTTAAATCAACATATTCACGAGTACGAGTACACTCTATATATTATTCATTCACATCTAATCTACGTTTGTATGGGATAATCCACGACATTGCATCTGGAAGTGCATGATGTGTCCAATGGTGTATGAGTGTGGGCATTGGGTATTCTCCTTTTAATACCCAGTTCATCCATTAACTCTACGCGGATAGTGTCCCATGCATCTTCATGACCACCGAAACAAGTAGATATGATTCGAATTCCACAAATTTCATCGCCTAATACATATTGTACTTTGTGCGATGTATGGATGAAATAAACTCGGGATTTGATCAAGATATGGAGTTGGAGGGGGGTGTCGTTGGAAGTAGGAGCTATGTCTCGCTGATTCTTTATGACCAAAATCTTCGGAGTTGATAAATGTTGGCGCATTAGAATAACTGCGTCTACGAGAGTCTTCAATAATATTTTTATTTATTTCAAATAAATTACTTTACTTTATTTCAAATAATATATATATATATATATATATATATATATATATATATATCGAATGATTTTGTTTTCATTGATCGACATGTGATATCCCAAAAAAATCGAAATTTGTGATATCCACAATTAATCACATGTGATATCCACAAAATACAACGTAATTATGTATGTTAATGTGATATGTTAAAACGTATTTTCTAACATATTTTTAACATATAATAAAATAATTAAATCAAAAAATATTCAATATTGGACTCATTTCGAAGGTATCGAAGAGACGATTATAATGGTGTAACTTGTTAAAATTAAAAATTATTTTTTTAACGTATTTTAGTTAATATATGCTTATATGTGTTAATATAATGAAAATATAAAATGTAAAACTAAAAGGTATAAAATAAATCTATCAAAAGAGTTTAGGGACCAAAACTGTAACTACATGTATCAATAACTACTTTAAAGAACCGTTTAAGCCCTTTAATATATAGTATAGATATGTCATCAACAATCAAGCATAACCTAAGAATCACAATTTATAAAACCCTAAACCTATAAAAATATTCAATAATTAGTTTATATTACAATTATTGACGAAAAAAATTATAATGATATAATTTATAATAAGAATTAAACGTATTTTACGATTATGTATTTTAATGTGCTAATGGTGGAAAAATAAATAAAACGTATGGATAAAAAACAAATTAATTCGTAGATATTCATGATATTTAATAGTACGGTTAAATTAAAAAATATTCAATATTGGGCTCGTTTTGAAGGTCAGACGAGACGATTATAATGGTATAATTTGTAGAAAAATGAATGTATTTTTCATCGCATTTTTGTTCATATACGATTATTTGTGTTAATATGATAATGGTGTAAAATGAAAAATGAAAAAGTAAAGGATATAAAGTAAATTAAATAAGTAATTGTAAGGGTGGTAAATGTTATTGTACAAAAGATTCACAATAATCGTTTTAGTAGTATAGATAATTCGTATATATTCTGATATTTAATAGTATGGTTAAATTAAAAAATATTCAATATTAGGCTCGTTTTGAAGGTATTGACGAGACGATTATAATGATATAATTTGTAAAAAAAGGAACGTATTTTTTCATTGCATTTTTGTTCATATACGATTATTTATGTTAATATGATAACGGTGTAAAATGAAAAATGAAAAAGTAAGGGATATAAAATAAATTAAATAAGTAATTGTAAGGGTGGTAAATGTAACATTATAAGGATAGTAAATGTTATTGTACAAAAGATTAAGGGTGATAAATGTTATTGTACAAAAGATTGTACAATAACCGTATAACCGTTTTAGAATTTTCATTATATAGTATAGATATATAAGTTGTAGCCTAAAAGAAATTTACAAGTTTAAAATATGTATGTATATATATATATATATATATATATATATATATATATATATATATTTTTTATATCTATATATATCGGGTCAGTTCGGGCCGGGCCGGTGAGGATAGTCCCCGTCCCCGTTAAAATCCCCGATCTTCGTCCCTTCCCCGTTAAAAAGTCTCTAAACCCAACTAAAATGTTCGGTTTTCGGTTTTCACCGTTGGTTTAGATATTTTTACCTACGGAAAATGACATATATAAGATTTTAAAAGCATTATAAACATAAATTTATAAAAAGTGAAAAAAAAAATATATTTTTAGAAATTCAAAACAAAATAAAAACTAAAATATGTAGTAATTATTATGAAAAGTTAAAAAAAAAACTCAATTAACTTTTTCATTGATAAAGTTTTTATGGATTTGGTCCTTGTGTTTTGATATATTTTTTTAATTAGGGTTTCTGTTGTATGTTTATTGTGGATTTGGTTTTTGTGGTATTCAATTTGTTTTGACTATGATTTCTCTGATCAACGACTCCGTTAATTCCATTAAATCAATGGTTATTTTAGCTTTTTTGCTTATTCTTTGTTTTTGAAAAACAATATTTTTATACACATATATCTATATCTATATATATATAATGATATCAAAATAAATAAAATAAAATATTATTTTATGATTTGATTTGATTTGCTTAGTTACAAAATTAATTATATTAAATATAATTTAATTTTATTGTTTTAGTATTTTTACCTATTTGGGTATGAAAACATGGTTGAAGATTATATATGGATTTGTTAATTTTAAGTTACAAAGATGATAATATGTATGGATATTT
This sequence comes from Arctium lappa, assembly GCA_023525745.1. Classification (NCBI taxonomy): domain Eukaryota; kingdom Viridiplantae; phylum Streptophyta; class Magnoliopsida; order Asterales; family Asteraceae; genus Arctium; species Arctium lappa. The sequence continues at coordinate 19,921,194 of CM042048.1, read as the reverse complement.
CATTTTGTTAAAATCTAAATAGTTGATTTTAAGTTTTTGAATGAAAAACAATATGAAATCTGGAAACCCTAATTTTAGGATGATAATTTTGGAGTTAATTTCTTAGTGGTTTTCAATGATTTTGGTGTTAATATATCGATAATAAATTTGTTTATTGCAATTAGAAAAAGAACAATAAAATCAAATCGTCTTTATCATAATTAGTTTTTTTAATTTAAAAAATCAAATCATAAAATCATATTTTATTTTGTTTGCTCTAAATAAAATAAGATATGGTTTTATGATTTGATTTGTTTAAATTAAAATTTTGAGTTTGAATTACATCGTTGGTCCCTGTGGTTAGCTCAGAATATGAATATGGTCTCTATTTTGAAAATAAGTACACTAGGGTTCCTTGTGGTCTGCATTTCGTTTCAACCTGGGTCCCTGTCACTAACCCCATTAAATTCATTCTATTAAATCAATAGCAAATTGGTCAATTTACCTATTAGTTAAAAATATTGGTTAACACCATTTAGATAATGACAATTGTCCACCCCGTTACCCTCTTCACTCATTTGACATTTGACCCTTCCCCACCCACCCACCCCACCATCTCCTTCCCCCTCCAAAGAGTAAGCTATGTTGTTGCACGTCATATTGTTGCCGCTAGTGATCATCGGGTTTCGGTTTGCTCCGGACTGGTGCCAATAACTCACTCTCTGAATGGTGTTGAGGGCTCAATGGGCCAGGAGAATGTGAGATGTAGCAGGTGGTAGGCACGTAATGAGGCCCACTACAACAAACACATTATTAGGGAAATTGGACGGTGAAATGGTGGTCTTATGGACAACAATGGTAGCACGAGACTCCATCCCGTCGTCTATTCAGCACTATTGTTTCTCTAGAAAATGCCATTCGTTGGCCATATCTTTCGGGGTGGTTCAAAACGTGATTGTTATATGAATGAACTTGTGGTGCAACATTCAAGACATTTTATGGCGGTCTTGAACTTGGGGTGCAACAATCAAAACGCCATTTGCTGACCCAATCTTTCGAGTTGATCCTGCAGTTGTCGAACCATTTTCAAAGCTCCAATCTCTCCATTTTCGGTTTTCAGGGATCACAGATGAACGATGTCTCAGATTCTCATGGAACTTGTTCATGTCATGCCTCAACGGCTTGGTATTCCCATAAAACGATTGAACATCCATGAACCGGTTGGGAGGGTAATGAAGAAGGCCATTGGTGAGGAGGTGAACGGAGGAAGAAGGCTGGCAGTGGAGGAGTGAACTGAAGAAAGTCGACGATGAAGAGGTGACCGAAGGAAGAAGGTTGGTCGTGGGGAGATGAAATCAGGTGGCAGCCTCATCGTTTGATTTTATATATATATATATAGGGAGAGGTTCATTTGAGAAACGCTAAATGTATGAGAAATAGAGAAATGATCCTAGCCCTTTATCTAGTCAACATTTGCGGCTTTGACCGTGAAGCACCCGATAATTCCTTGTGTGGTCTGTAGAAGATAGAGAGATAGTTTCGTAAAATACGTGGGACAAGTTCATATATGAACCTATGTGATTCATATATGAACCTATGTGATTCATATATGAATAATGAACTATACGTTCATATGTGAATTAGTTAATTAGTTAATATGTGAATCTGTTAATTAGTTCAACTGATTCACATATGTACTACAGTTAATTAGTTCATATATAAATCAGTTAAATGAGTTCATATGTGAATTGCACTGGTTCACATATGAACATATAGTTCATATGTAGTATATTTTTAAAAATTACGAAATTGTTATTCTATTTTTGGAATAGCCGCAACTTTTGACCAGTCAAAGCCGCAATTGTTGACTAGTCAAACATGCAATATTTAACCATTCAAATCCGATCTTGACCGTATAAAAGACTATGATAACTTCTCTATTTCTCATATATTTATCATTTCTCAAATGAACCTAAGACTATATATATATATATATATATATATATATATATATATATATGAAAGATGATAAGATTCATTTATTATAATCATAACTTTAGATTAGGAAACTTAACAAAATGTTTCCTAAAATAGTGGTTTGCAAAGTTTCCACGAATTGATTGGTTTTCAAATGAAACGCACCCTATCTATACTATATTATAAAAACGGTATAAAAAACTCTTAATTACAACATTTTAAGCACAAGTTACAACTAATTAAAGCCAATTACTTAATTTACAATTTTTAATGCTTTGGTACAACTTTTCCAATCACAGTATCTCACATAATCATCTATTTGTGGAATGAATACTCATTTATAACTATTTGTTTTTTTTGTGGAGGATTTTATAAAATAGATTTTATATTAGCATAATCTATTTTAAATGTAGATTTTACATTTATATCTATATTAATGATTAACAGAGAAATTACGTTTCATTTTAACTCGGTTCAATATTCCAACAAAAAATTTATTCTCCCGTGCAATGCACGGGCCCAACACTAGTATATATATTATAAAAACTATTTAATCATTTTAATTTTTTATAAAAAATTAAATAAATTGACCTATTTGTCCTTGATTTAACGAAATGAATTTAACGGTGTTAGTGATAGGGACCCAAGTTGAAACAAAATGCAAACCGCAGAGACCCAGGGTGTATTTATTTCAACATATGGATCATATCCAAATTCTGAGATAATCGGGACCAACGGGGTAATTTACTCTAAAATTTTAATTACATTAAAATAAAATAAAAAAACTTATCGTTTTCCATCATTGCAATAAAATAATAAAATTGATTCATATTTAATATAATTAATTTTTTAAAAATTATAAACAAATTAAATCATCTAACATGTCGTTGTGTGCTTGATGTGACTCTTACATGATATTTTTTAGGGAAATTGGCTCAAATAGCCACATTACATTGGCATATTGGTCTCCTAGCCATTTCTATACCTTATTGACGAAAATAGACCTAGGTCCGCAATGGCGGACCTGCAGGTCCGCTACCTCCAGAAAAAGACAAAAAAAATTGTCGGTCCAAGCCAGGTCCGCAACGGGTAGGTCCGCCACCCGACCCAGGTCCGCCATTTCGTCACGTGTCACGATCTCACTCAACGACAACAGAGGTCGATGGCGGAGGTAAAGGACCTGCAGGTCCGCCATTGCGGACCTAGGTCTATTTTGGTAAATGTTGGAGAGAAGTGGCTAGGAGACCAATATACCTATGTAATGACAGTAATGTGGCTATTTGAGCCAATTTCCCTATTTTTTAAATGCATTAGACGACTTTGAGGTGGGTAGTTTTTATAAAAAAATATACTCTCATTGTCCTAAAATAAATGTCTACATTTTTAATTTAATTTTTCTCAAAATAAAAATCCACTTTTTAATGTAACATCTATTTTTTCATTCAACCCTTAATTATGAAATAAAAGAAAATCATCTCTCTATTATTAAAGGCACAAAATATTTAATTAATTAAAAGATATATATATATATATATATATATATATATAATTATTATATATTATCAAAACTATGTGTGCTTTTTACCTGTGATCTGACGTTTATTATGGAGGGACAAAAGAGGAAGTATTTAATATTATAATAATAAGTTGATTCTTTAATGTCAAATAGTACTAATTAATGTTTTTTTTTTTTTTTTCTGAAAACTGTTGATTAATTTGGAAAAGAAATTAAAAAAAAAAAAAAAACATGAAACATAAGGGGCGTAGGGTCGAAATCTTAGGGTAGAGGCGGCTAGTCTACGTTAACCATAAATTTTCACCGCGAATTGGTGGGTGGTCCCCCCACCATGAGGCGGTTGTTCGATGCCGCAGTGACCAACGTGGTACTTCATACTGAGCTTATGACGTGGCATGTTGCATGTATGACCATATTTTTGAAATATTTTGTTTTTAGATTTTCATGAAAGCGAAAGATTTTTAAGAGGTTTTTATGTATAATTTTATAAAATTTGTAATCAATATTTATTAATATATTTAAATAAATAATTATCGTTTGAGATCATCAGATTCTGTATCTCTCTCTCTTTATATATATTGAAAAATTATATTTTATAAAAAACATTATGATTTTCTTTTAGTATAAAAAATTATAAAAATAATAAATACATATAAGGTATATTATATATTCTCAATATATTTAAATTAATAAAAAGAAATAAATTTGTACATATATTTTTATGTTACAAAAATAAAATAAAATTGAGAGGCCAATTAATTTTTAAAATTTACTTTTTTTAAGTTTTTGTATGTACTTTCATAAAATTTTATGAATTTCTAAATAATTCAATTTTTGTACAATTTTTAAGGATTTTTTATTAAAGTATTTTAATGAAGTTTATTTATGTGATAAATATAACACATATTGATTTAAGATACTTTAATAAATAGTTTATGTAAAATAAATACATATTTGAAGAAATACTATTTTCTACATAAAGATAAATATATAATTGCACAAAGTTCAATATGTTGACTTTTATAAAGAATAATATAGAAAATTAAATTAAAAATGATGAAACCTTAAGAAGTTGAGAGCATCTCCAACCATTGCTAAAATAGAAAAAATTGGTTTTTTCTTTGTTATTTCTCTCCAACAGCTTTGCTATATGGTTTGCTAAAATAGAGAAAACTCAAAAAATCTCTAAATATAGAGAATTCTCTATAATCTCTAAATTGGAGAGAGAAAATATTATTTTATTCAATTCAACCAATAAGATTCAATATTTAACATTTTATTTTAAGTTTTTTTTAAAAAGTGTATTGAGATGATAAATTATGGAATATTATAATAATATAAATAATGATTGATTCTCTAAAATAGAAAAGCTGTTGGAGTTAGAAGAAAATGTTTTTAGAGATTTTGACTTTCCATTCTCTATTTTAGAAAAAATTTAGCAATGCTGTTGGAGATGCTCTGAGAAATGTTTTTGTTAAAGGGGGAGACTAATTGCACCTTTAACTTTGTTAAATGCACCTATATGATTAATTTTTTTCGTCACACACATCAACATCAAAATCTGCTTTTTACATTTCCAATGTATGAATTATATTCCCAATGCACGAATTAACCTGATTTTAACATAATATATGTTATAGTTTTTAAGTTGTTGACTTGATGTTCATGTGATATTATCATTATACTTTTTACTTTTATTAAATATAGTTTTTTTTTCTCTTACATTTTGTTAATATAAATAAAAATACATTTGTTAAATGTTTAATAAATAAAAATATACATTAACGTTTTTTACCTTCTATTAAATATTTTTTTTTTGTTTTTTTTTTCTTATTTTTTGTTAAGTGCTTTATAATACAAAATCATAAATAAAAAGACATATTGTTATTGAAGTAACATTTTTTTTTCTAATCATCACAAAAATACGAGATAAAAATAATTAAAGTACAATAGATTAATATTTATTACATAAAATACGATAAGTCTACAAAATCTTTTTCGGAACAACGAGGATTGAGTTGTCTATAATTTTCTAAACGTCTCATATACATGGTTTCCCATGTAACTGCAGACGAAGCTTTATGGCGCACCCAATATCGTAAAATAGGAGGCATTGGGTGGTCTCCTTCTAAAATTACCTTCACATAATGATTACCATTTACATGTGCAATTGTAATAATTGGATGTGATTGGAACTCTTTTGGACCTTTCCATAGAGGGAAGCAAGTCGAACATTATTCATTGCTTAAAAAGTTGATGGTCACACCAAACCTGTTAGCAATCAAGATGTTTGTCTCTGGCATAACCATCCAATGTTGCGGTGGTGCAGGTGAATCCCAGAAAGACAATGAAGTATGCATTTCATTGAGACCATCGGTGAAAACTTTAGTATAAACATTGTATGAAGTCAATAACTCATCTAAAAGTTGTTGCCGAATGTAAAGCCAATGGTCTTCACCAAAACCAAGACAAGCCTTTAGCCCGATCAAGTTCGTCTGATATTTTTTTTCATAGCATATTTTGAGACAGAACCCTATAAGTCTTGGAACAGTGGTACGTTAAATTCTTTCCAACGAAATATTCTACTTCTTTCAAAACTTTCTTTGATAGTTGTATGTTGTGACTGTACAATGTCCTCAATGATATAGACAAACCTGTCTAAATCACACTTTGCCGTATCCAAGTATTTTTTTAACTTTGCATGTTGACTCTCAACTCTATTTGTTGTTGAGTTCCCAAAGTTAAGATATTTGTCGGTCCAAAGAGAAACAAACCTTTCTACGTACTTGTCTAACCAAACTCTATGCAGATAATCAAGAACATCTAACAAGTGAAAAAACATAAATGTAAAATTAGAATGAATAAATTTGTTAAGCATATTAGAATTTCAAAAATTATGTAAATAATACCTATGTGTTCAACTAATAGTGCTTAAAGGTACGCATAGTTTTGCTTATATATTGTCTCTGTTGGGGATTCAACTAATTAATTCCATCTTGGTAGAAGACGACTCCAAGTTTGATGTGACTTTATACGTTGCCTGCAATGCTTGGTGATATCATTTGAAATATGCCATCTGCAGAGTAAATTCTTACTATCCGGAAAAATATTCTCGCATGCTTTCATTAAAGCTAGATCTCTATCTGTGACTATAACACGAGGGGAAAAAGACTCGTCCATAGTAATTTTCAAGCACGTCAATGCCCAAGTATAGTTGTTTGTTTTTTCTTTATGCATAAATACGAACGTTATTGAAAATGTCTTATTTGTAGAAGTAACTCCAACAATTTCGAGGAAAGGAAGGTTATACTTGTTAGTATTATACGTGACATCCATTAACACGACATGTGGAAATGCACGCCACATCTCCATTGATGTCGGCTGAGCGAAGAATAATTCTTCTAGCTCATTAGTACTATCATTTGTACGGAACTCAAAGCGATAACCTTTATCCTGCAAAATATACATAAGATTTTGTATTGGAGTTCTACCTTGTTGCTCGGACATACGATACTTACGACGTACATTGTATACGATCCTTAATGAAGATACATTATTCTCATTCTGCTCCTTCAATGTTGATAAAATATCACGTGGTTTCACATTCAACCGTGTCAAATCTGCAACTAAACGATATTCGTTATTAGAAAATCTCATTGCATATGCATGACCCTCAATATACGTTGCGGGTTCATGATTATGCTCATCACGTACGACCCATAAAGTCCAAAAATCATTCATTTTTGAATATTTTGCTACCAATTTGAATGGACAATCAGTTTTCATTGTTCCAATGTCTTTTTTAGAATCGATTTTACTTCTTGATATACCACCACGATCACACATGAGTACAACTTTAGACACATATCCACTTGGTCGAGTCTTTGATCGTTTTGTGACAATGACAAAACCAAGAGATCGTGCCACATTTTGCACCTAAGCCATCAAATCCTCTCGAGACATAAACACCTAAAATCAAAAAGTTATTTATGTTAGTGATTGAATATATAAACAAATAAAATAATTCTTGTACATAACAACAATGCTAAATACTATACTTGGTCGGTGGAAAACTTTGACGTACTCATCATCTTAAACACGATACCTGAAAACTTTTGTAAAGGATTACAAAATTAGTAAATTATCATAAAAAGAAATTTCTAACATTAACAAAGAAAGAAAGGGAAAAAATATTTCAAAACAAGTGTTGCCATAAACTTGTATTTTTTTTACCTCAATTTGGTTGATTTGGTAAATGTTAATGTGTTAATTGATAGAGTTATATAACCAAATTACTCATCAACTAACAACAAACTGCATTAATATGAATTAATTGAGTTTTTATCTATTTAATAAAAGTTACATTTTTTTATGGTTGATTTTGATACTAAAAAGAAAAAGTAATTACTTTTTTGAGAACCAAAAAAATTAATTTTAATTACACAATCTTTAAAAAAGTTATTTTTTTAAGAACCCAAAAAGTTAGCTTTTAATCACACATTCTTTAAAATAATTTACTTTTTAGAACCAAAAAAGTGAGCTTTTACTTGCACAATTTCCTAAAAAAAATTATTTTTTTGACTTTTATTAGAGGGATAGGGGGTGTCCGTAACAACACCCTAAAAAGTTTTGGAAAACGTTGAAATGAATATACCACCCATTCGTAGATGCTCGTAGAGTATATCTCTAACCGTTAAAATAGAGATTTTGGAAATTAATGGTATAATTTGAAGATGTAGTCACTCATTTGTGGATCACGATGGTCTGTATTGAATTTCAATTTTCTTCTAAAACCTTAACATATGTGGAGGAGATCCAATGTCAAGGTCATAAACCGCAACTACTTGCCCAAAACTCTAAACAAGGTTGAATCGCAAATAGTACAATATCCGAAAATATCATTCGACAAAAACAAGGATAAGTAAAATCTCAACAAAGTCTGCAATCATATGCAATAAAACAATTTTATGCACGTTTGAGCTCATGGTTTAAAATCTTGTGTGTGCTAAATCTTTTTCCCAAATTTTCGTAATTCTACTCACATTATGATTTAAAGACATGAGAAAATTTTGATGCAAACTTATTTCAGAAATAAATTTCGTGCATGAGTTGGGGCGACACTCAACACCTCGAAACCACGCTCCTCAATTTCCAAGTCACGCTATCGTCATCCGGATGTCAAACATCTTAAGGCAATCATCGAAGATTTCATCGGCTCGCCTTACAATTTCTCCTCGATTAATGTTGATTCCAAAAGTCTACGGTTCTAACCCAACCAATCATTTCGACCCGAAACGGTCTTCTTAATATAATCACCATGCTTACTGTTACTCCAAGTGACGAATGCTAAAACCATCAACCCCTTCTAACGGTTGCTCATTTAGAAACTTCTTCACTACCCCAACGGTCATCATACCAAGGCAGTTTAAGCATACACATGTAACACGTAAGTTCACCATAACACTGGCCAGATGTAATTATGAACGTACTGTACATGATCGTCCTTGCTACCTCAACGTGATTCCCGCTCCTAGATGCTCCAACGACCTCAAAACATCCAATCTTAAAGTGCCTATTGGTGCAATTTCTCTCTCAATCACTTAAAATAACGCTAGTTTGAGTCTAGGCATCCGAAATCAATACCTAATTCCCTCAAAACTGAAAATAGAAACTAATTTAAAATTTTCTAAATACATCGATAACTGAATCATCTACAACGACAAATTAAGGTTTAACTTCAATACACACAATTCAATCCTTATACACGATCTATAAAAGGTACGAATGTTACTAAAACCTAATAACAATTACTATCTCCAACTGCGGAAGACTTCACCAAACTTCTCACCCTCGTGTAAAACTAGTGCTCATCTCTTCATAGCACCGCTAGAACCACACCCCAACTGGAACCTGATGCACATGACGACAAATAAAAAGGTTGGGCTTAACGCCTAGTGAGCTCAAGAGTTTTCCTTAGATTTATATAAAACAATAACTTTAAGAATGTTATTTAAATCGTGATTTCCAAAATGAAATACGTTCAATCTGAAAGCAACCAAAATGAAATGCATTAAATCTGGGAACGATCTCTTTTTCAACATTCACCCTCTTCGTGATTAAAATCACAAAACGAAACGTTTCTTCGAATATAAATTCAAAACCCAAAACTCGTGTAATACATAACTGACACTTTAATAATCAAATACTGAAAACGTGGATAAACTCTCTCATCCAAAATATTCCAAAAAGCATGGATAAAGTTCAGTATGCAAAACCCAAGAACATGGATAACAATCCATGCCTAAAACATCATCGAAAACATGGATTATGTGACGGAACACAAAAGTAGGTCACGTAACTATGTAGGAAACCAAAACATATGGGCTATACCCATAAAACATACCGAACTCAACTCCTCTAAGTCTATTGCTCGAAAACATCAAGTCAACCCCTCTAGGTCTATTATTGAGAGTTCCAAAACAGGGGAACCCAGTTCCAAAACGGGAACTTATGCGCAAGAGAATTACACCTTACTGCCCATGGGACGTTGCCCGACCGTATAGGTCCACACCTTACTTACCATGGTGACCCGATGCCTATTCCGTGCCAAAGTGGTGAACTTGTCCAAAACGGGACAAAAGAACACCGTGCCTATGGATCCATTGCACTAACAAAAACATTACATGACTCAAAACGAATGAACTAACACATTCAAAACATATAATTCTCAAATAAGATGCAGTAAATGCATATCATGATCAAACGCTCTATATTGAGCTATCAAAACCCGGACAAGTGTCCTCAAAACCCAACAAAACCACGGTTACCAAAAAAAAAACCAACAAAACCCAAACCGATCCATAAGCTCAACAAATACAAAGACTCAACGTTGAAAATCATAAAATGAAACCAAACGTACACAATCCGCCTTTATGCAAACCCATACTCCAAATTATATAAATAACTCCAACGTAGTTTAGTTTGGGACAAATCATTTTTCCAAGTGAGTTTCCATCATTTATTCCTTCAAAAACGTCCCATGACACTAAATCAAACACTTATTTAAAACACACAATAAGATGTATTTAAACCAAAATTCTATTTCATGAAATAACTCCTTAAAATACCAACGTGTATGATTTATTTGTCAAAATGCTCAAAATCCCAAAATGGGTATTTCACGAAGTTTATAAAGCCAAACACTTCAAATAATCAAGATTCGTCAAATAACTTAACAGTTAATAATTTCATGTAAAACATATAAACACTTAAAAATAGACATTTTGGCATGTACATCGTTTTTACAAATCAACTTGAACTCACCTCGCTAGGTTAGGTTAAACCTAGATTTCAAACCCAAATCCTTAGCCTCCAAGAATGAAGCTTCCAACACCAACACACCATCTTCAACAATGGGTTAGGGTTTCCAAATAGCCCTTTTTCTCCAAATCTAAGAGAAATGAACCACCAATAAGTATAACCCTTTAGATCTACAAAGATCCTCATACAAGAGCTTGAAATAAACAAGAACTTACCTCAAACAAAACTTACCTCAAACAAAACTTAAGGTCTTCCCACCAACATTTCATCCATGACATCTTTCACCCTCATCACAACCAAGCTTCATTCACCATCTCTTTGGTATCTCTAGAGTGTGGAAGTAGAAATGGGAGAAAACCCTAGAAATCTTGGCATAAATCGACCAGACAGCCTCCCGCGGCCTTGGCCGCGACCTCAAGTCGCGGGTCATCGTGTTCATTGATGACATACTCGTGTACTCCAAGAGCGAGTTGGAGCACGAGCAACACCTTCGGGAAGTTCTAGAAGTGTTGAGGAAAGAAAGACTTTACGCCAAATTCTCTAAGTGCGATTTTTGGCTCGAAGAGGTACAATTCTTGGGTCACGTTGTCACTCGGCACGGAGTGAAAGTGGACCCCTCCAAGATTGAATCCATGATGAATTGGGAGCCTCCTAAGAGTCCGTCCGAAATCCGAAGCTTCTTGGGTTTGGCGGGTTATTACCGGAGATTTATTAAAGACTTTTCGAAAATCGCTTCTTCCTTGATGGCATTGACTCGGAAAAATGTGAAGTTCGATTGGACCGAAACGCAAGAGAAAACGTTTCGGACTTTGCAAAAGAAGTTGTGCGAAGCTCCAATCTTGTCGCTACCCGAAGGGTCGGAAGACTTCGTGGTCTATAGCGATGCTTCGAAAATGGGACTAGGATGCGTGTTGATGCAAAGAGGCAAGGTGATTGCTTACGCCTCGAGGCAACTCAAAATCCACGAGAAGAACTATCCTACCCATGATTTGGAGTTGGCAGCGGTGGTGTTCGCCTTGAAGCTTTGGCGACACTACCTCTATGGCACAAAGTGTACTTTATACACTGATCACAAGAGTTTGAAGTACGTCTTTGATCAAAAGGAGTTGAACATGAGGCAGAGGCGGTGGCTCGAGTTACTCAAAGACTACAATTGTGAATTACTTTACCATCCCGGTAAGGCAAACGTAGTAGCCGATGCGTTAAGTCGGAAGGACTATAGCAAAAGTATTCGGGCTACCCTTTCGAGAATCGAGTTAGTGTCAAGTCTTGTTGAGAAGATCAAGGCATCTCAAGTTGAGGCATTGTTGGAAGAGAATCTTAAGGATGAGGTGATGAATAAACAACGGCTGCTCTTAACGGAAGATAGTCGTGGGGTAAAACTGTTTAATGGTCGTATGTGGGTTCCTAAGATTGGGGGTAACTGTGAGCTACTTCTTGAGGAAGCCCATAAGTCCAAGTATTCCATTCATCCGGGGAGTACAAAGATGTATCGGGACTTGAAGTTGCATTATTGGTGGCCAGTAATGAAGCTTGATGTGGCGCGTTACATGGAGCGTTGTGTGACGTGCTCGCAAGTAAAGGCTGAACATCAACGACCGTATGGGAGTCTACAATCCCTAGAGATCCCCGAATGGAAGTGGGAGCATATTACCATGGACTTTGTGACGAAGTTGCCTGAAACTCTTCGAGGTCACGATACCATTTGGGTAATAGTCGATCGGTTGACCAAGAGCGCACACTTCTTGGCTATGCGCGAAACCTTACCGATGGACAAGCTAGCAAAACTCTACATCGATGAAGTGGTCTCGAGGCATGGAGTACCTTTGTCGATCGTGTCAGATCGTGACAGTCGGTTCACTTCAAACTTTTGGGATGGTCTTCAGAAGAAGCTAGGTACGCGAGTGAAGTTGAGTACGGCTTACCATCCGCAAACCGACGGTCAAAGCGACAGAATGATCCAAATACTCGAAGACATGTTGAGGTCTTATGTCATTGATTTTGGGGGTAGTTGGGACTCTTAACTACCTTTGGTGGAGTTCGCTTACAACAATAGCTACCACTCGAGCATCGGAATGGCCCCTTTTGAGGCATTGTATGGTCGGAAGTGTCGAACGCCCGTGTGTTGGCTAGAAGCGGGGGAGAAGCAATTCGCCGGACCCGAAATTGTGCAAGAGACGACCGATAAGGTTAAAGGCATTCGGGAAAGGTTGAAAGCGGCCCAAGATCGGCAAAAGAGTTATGCCGATAAGAAGAGGCGGCCGATGGAGTTTCAAGTGGGCGACCACGTGATGCTTAAGGTATCGCCATGGAAGGGCATTATCAGGTTCGAAAAACGTGGGAAGTTGAGTCCCCGTTTCCTTGGACCTTTCAAAGTGCTTAAGCGGGTGGGTTTGCAAGCCTACCAATTGGAACTACTGCCGGAGTTGAGCAGAATCCACAACACGTTCCATGTATGTTACCTTCAGAAATGTTTGGCGGATGAAGAAAACGTCATTCCTCTCTTCGAGTTAAAAGTGGACGAAGGTAACCGTTGTGTTGAAGAACCCGACGCTATCCTAGAGAGAAAGTCTAAGAAATTACGTCACAAGGAGGTCACTATGGTCAAGGTGCAGTGGAGGCATCATCGTGAGGCCAATGTGACATGGGAAGCCGATGAGGACATGAAGCGAAGATACCCTCACCTGTTCGTGTGATCAAGATTTCGAGGACGAAATCATTTCCAAGTTGGGGAGTATTGTAACACCCGGTATTTTTGCAATGTAAGAATTCGTCCTTCGTTGGTCTTTTATCTGTCTTCCATGTATCTTTTTGGGCGAAATGTGTCGTACTTTCGAACCTTAAATCGACCCATGCGAAATTCTGGGATTTTGGTGATTTTTGGGCTTTGGTACATGTGGCACGAGAGTGACTCGCGATAGTGACATGTGTCACTATCGCGGAGCACAATCGCCGGTGAGGTACCGAACTCTCGGTACAAACCGCGCGAGAGTGACTCGCGATAGTGACAATGTCACTATCGCGTGGCAAGGTCGCGAGCGGGGTGCATAGGAATTAAATGACTTCTTTTCTCATTCATTTATGATAACTCTCTTCACCAACCTCAAACTCTCTCTCATTTGGCGATTTTTAGGGCATTTATTGTTCTTCAAGATCCTTCAAGTAAATCCATCTTGGTTTCCAAGTGTTGTATCATTTCTCATCCAAGGGTTCAAGTAGGAAGTTTTGTATCATCTCCTCCATTGTTATCTTCCCCAAAGGTTTAACTAGGGTTTTGGGTTTTCTTCAAAAACCCACTTGGTGAGTTCCTACTATCTTTTCTAAACTTTATACATGTCAAAACTCATATTTTGAACTCCTATAAACCTCTTTGATATTGGATTTACAATAATCATATTTTGACATAACTTGAGTTTTTAGGAGATTTTAGGGTTCTTGTTGAGTTTTGTTAAAATGAAGGATTCCTTTTGATATATGTTAAAATAATGCATTCTTACACATTTATGGTGAAGTACTTGAAAGATTATGTATAATCTCATTTTATGATTTTTATTCTTATCAGCAGTTAAATTTGGAAAATGCATTTTGGGAAGTAAATGTTGTTGGAAGCTACATGTTTAGATTTGGTTAGTCACAAATGTAATTGTGACGAGTCTAGACTATTACTAGTGGATCCCTAGGTATTGAGTCGGCTTATATATATTTTTGGGATGTTTATCCCTATTGTAGCTATGGATGCATTTGACCCTTGGAGGCCTTTGGTACGGTTATGTGGGACCGGTTACTAGCCATGGATCATAATGTAGTCCTAGTGAACGAGTATGACTTGGTTTCCTCGGGTGCCCTCCCACACATCTTAGTACGGACCGACGTTGTTCGTGGTCATGGATTCCAAGTATTTAGCTCATAACTCGGAATTGTAGCCTACTCGGTGTTCAGCTACACTCCTTGGTAAATCGGGTATCCCCCGTCATCGCAAGATGAATTTTGGACCGAACGGTCCTTATATGACAAAGATTTAAATTATAAACTCAATTCTCTTGCAAAGATTTCCTTTTTGTTACAATTGTTTGTATTTCTTTAAATTATAAACTGTATGTTCTCACTAGGCTTTAAGCCTAACACTTTTTCTCAAATGATGTGTATAACAGGTTCCTTTAGCAGTGGGTTGCCAAGGGCTTGAGAGACGAGTATATCCGTGAAGCATTTTTGTGTTGGCTAGTATTTGGTGTTTGAGGCATTTGATTTAGTTCCATCTTTTGGTGATATTTGGGTTGACAACCGATGTAATCTCGATAGTTTATGTCTAGATTAGTTTGTTGTCAATTTTCATTTCGTTCACAGGTTTTTGTAAATGCCTTATACATTTACCCATTTTGGGTGGTTTATTCCAAATACAAACGTTATATTGACAAATTTTCAAATTTTAAATTACTCTAAATTTTAGGGTGTCACACAATGCTCCTGTTCATGAATGCTTAATAAGATTTTAAAAGTTTTTATCTAAATACTTTATAAGATAATAAAGATAAGAGAAGGTTGAAAATGTGATCTTGTATATTAAGATAATACCCTCTTCTATGATACTAAACACACCAAAAAACCTACTCTGAGCATGACGATTTGAACAACGAAAAGACGTAAGACTGAAAACCATCATAAGATGGATGTGATATATTAACCGAGTTATCCGCTCAGGAAGATGGGAAAGGTTGGGTGCCAAATTGCCAATTTACAGTTGATATTAGGGATACGACTTTCATCCCACTCATATGATCTCGAACCTGATGATACTCTAGAACAGGACAATTGAGCCAAAATATATTGCAACACCAAGAAGGTTGTAGTCTCACTTTCAGAGTATGCCTTCAGGATTGTCTAATTGGTATAAAAGGCAAGACCAGGTGAACTTGATCAATGCTTATTTCTTGTTGGTTTAAAAAATAAAATCTAGCCATTATGCTTATTTCTTGGCACACATATTGGCAGTAGGGATAAACATTGTAACTATTGTTTTAATAAGATACAAGTATTTATATAGAAGATGAGAGGGATACATATTACCGTGAGATATTGGTGCTTTGACTAATCACCAAAGGTCGTTGCCTTTCGTGAATATAATATTGTCAATTTTGGGAACCTGCATAATGGACGACACCCAAATCAATAACTCCTCTAATCATATAACTCTACTAAGAAGTCAAGCCATGCGGTGTCATACAAATGAAATACTAAATGGGAGAACATATAGGACTATATGTAAGTGAAGTAATTGGAAGTAAGCTTCACCTTTCCATTTGTACATAAGCTATAAATGATAATCTCATCTGGCCCAAAAAGACCAGAGTTTATGGCAGATTCATGGAAATCGTTAAAAAAAATCAGATATTTATGTTTGAACAAAACAAAAATAATAGTGGCCCCAAAAGACATAAGCTTATTGCAGAATTTCGGAAAGCATACAAAGGTAGATTTACCCGTGTATCAAATCAAACCCCACAACAATTTATTAACAGTTACTCATTATCATTCATCAATGGTTCATCCAATATGTAATTCGGAGTCTCAACATACCACATAAATGCTATTTGTGTTATGCAATAGAGTGTAAGATCCCCAGGCTAAATCTTCCTAATGGTATCACATATATTTGGCGTCACGCCAAAGATTTGATCAGCGCCTTCAGGGATGCTTGCTTGAAGCACTAGAGTAGCACCCTGCGTGATGGTGGTTGAATTTGAACCCACCATTTGGGTAAATAGGATTCATCCAGTGAAGTGAAGAACATTAAATTAACACTTCAATTTATTAATAAAAAGATTATAGTTTTTTAAGATTTTAATCTGTGATGATAAACCTCCATTTCTTTAGTAAGCTTTGATTCCCAAATTGATTCTTGTGTCCAAAAGCAAATATAACTTTGAAACTCTTAGCACTTTTCCCATTTTGAGCATGGGGAATTCATTTTGTGGTTGCTTCTTTCTCTCTGTCTTTGTTGTACAAAAGAAAGAACCCATCCATAAATAAACAAAATTCCCAAGGAGGACAAAGAAAAAAGGAAAGTAAAGAAAGAAAGAAACTTGGTAGTGGGAGAAGTTGAATTTTTGGGAAAAAAACATAATCAAGGTTCTGGTGGGGGTACTGGTGAAAGAAAGTGGTGGTGATAGTTGTATTCAAATGGATGACAGGTACGGTGGCGGTGGTGGGTGTTATGAATTTGAGAGTGGTGGGGTGGTGTTGACAAGAGACCCAAAGCCAAGGCTCAAATGGACTACTGATCTTCATGATAGATTTGTTGATGTTGTTACTAAACTTGGGATCCCTAAAGTGAAGCGAAGATAAGAGAGATTGAGGTTGAAGGAGAGGAGTACGTTGCAACAGGAGAGGAACCTATTGCCCTTTAGAAATCAGGTTGAAACGAAGAACAGAGTGATTGAGGTTGAAGGAACGTGGGCAGAAAACTAAGGGGTGGGTGAGGGGAGATGATCAAGGGGGCGTGTTGGGTGAGGGGTTGTAACTGTAGATAAAATATTTAAAACGGTCCAGATCAAATATCATATTAATTTAAACGGTGTAGATCGAATCACCAGACGGTTAGACTCGTCTCCATCCATATATATATATATATATATAATTCGTGTTCGTATCAAAACAATAGAAGCGTCGGGTTTTATAAAACTTTTTGTAGAGAATAATATAATTAAAAAATAACAATTACAGGCCACTGAAAAATTTGATACTTGATACATGATATGGATTAAGAAATATAAGTATTTTATAATACTACCAAATATGATAAATAACCGACACTAAAATTCTAGGATGACATTATTTTACGATATATTTGTGATACTAATATTTAATTTATGAGTCATTTTTGTTACTATTAAAAAAGCATTTCCGAGCAGATTCAACATTTTTACTTTCAGTTATTTTAAAATACATGTATTATTTTTATTTGTGTAAAAAGATATTACTATTATATATTTGCTCCTTAGAGCATCTCCTACCATCCGACAAATCACCAAGTTTGCTGGTAATAATGAGATTTAAACCGTCTGACAAAACTCAATAAATTCTGCAGGTCGTCCAATTTATACGTTAATAATGTCGTGTGAAAGATCAAACGGCAAACCAATGGGCCCACTACTTACCTTATGAAAAATGATTTAATTATCTACTTTATATACATTTTATTTAGGGAAATTCTAACCCCACCAAAATTTTTAAAAAACCATACCCCCATTCCCTTCACAACCGTACTTTTAACCTTTTTTTTAAATTCATAATTACAGTTTTAGTCCCTAAACTTATTTGATTGATTTAATTTATACATTTTGTTTTTACATTTTTATTACATTAACACATATAAACGTATATTAACTAAAATACGTTAAAAAAGTAATTTTTGATTTAATTATATTATTATATGTCATATATTGTACCTTGATTAATCGATTTTTTTATTATTCATTTAAATCAACATAGTCACGAGTATTTTTTTAAACGTATTTTAGTTAATATACGATGAATATGGTTAAACGTATTGTAACAACCTAACCAGAAATTCAAAGACAGAATAATTTTAATAATAAAATACCACCAAAAAGGGTCCCAAGCTTTACAATAGCTGAATCAAGGTTTGATATACAAATCAACCTACACAACTGAGATGTCTAATAATAGCAAAACTGACGGTCTTCTATTTGCCTCGCTAGACTTTCTCCTTGCCCTTAGCCGCACCACCTAACTTACGACGGCCTGAAAAGGGTTTTAAGTTTTGAAAGAGCGAGAGTTAGACCATGGGTCTAGTGAGTTCCCTCAAACAGTTAAGCAATAAATTACTTTCCAGAAATAAAACAACATTTAGTAATGGCATTTAAATAAAACACGTTACGGACCACACGACCGTCCAAGACGATGTGTCTAACTCGCGCTGCCTTAATGTTGGGACACCCCCCCCCCCTAACGACATCAACGGGCCACGCTCCCCGACACGAGTAGGCGGGCCACACTCCCCGACTTAGGTCACGTAACCCACAATTTATGTATGCATACATATAATCAACAACAATTTATAACACGCTTGCACAATTATTAAGATCATGCCATCATAATAAATCAACGCTTACAAATAAACTTCTCATGCTTTCATCAAAAGATTTAGTTTAGAAAAGCTCACCTGGTGTCCTTAGCTCGAGGCTCGCGTCTATTCTTACCGATTGATTCAAGACCTATAAAGGAAACATCGACCGGTGAACACCCGTTCCTCTCTAATACGTAATGTTTGACAACACTCTTATCCCGAAGGCATCTACCCTCTACCCGACTAAATCTCCCACCTTCTTATAACATAATTAAATAAATTTGCAGAAACATCTAAGGTATAGTCTTAGATTAAACTAATCAACTAGAATAAACATTTCCTCTAACTAGGCCCACCATAAACATATGGAGGAGATGGGCCTCGGCCCAAACTGCACAATTCGGGGCGACCAAGATAATCGACCGAAACTCATCACTTCGACCGAGACATCTCTAAATAGCTTCGACCGGTATAATTCAACCGGGAATGAGTTCGACCGGAACTCATCACTTCGACCGGGAATGAGTTCGACCGGAACTCATCACTTCGACCGGAAATGAGTTCGACCGGAACTCATCACTTCGATCGGGAATGAGTTCGATCGATACTCCCATCTTCTAAACAAACGACCGGTATTGCATTCGCCCGGAGGCGATTTGGAGTTCTCGAACTCCCAGAATACACAGACTGATAACAAAACTTTTCCCCCTCTAGATCGATTACCTCTTATGCTTAGTTTATCGATTAACCTCCCAATACAACATAATCATTGACAAATTTCAAGAATCAAACACCCAGTTAGAAATTATTAGCTCCAGATTTCTAACTCAGGTTTACTTCCTACAGACTCCAAAATTAGAAATGGCACTGTAGCAATCATGAGATTTAGGAGAGTTGGTAAATTAGAGATGATACCTTAGAAGAAATTCTCAACAGGTTCCCTTGCTCTTCTCCGATCACCAATACTGAAATCCTCTCCTGATTTCTCTTAGCCGCCACAATGAAAGGCACAAAACCCTATGAAATCCTATATAGCCAATATTTACACTTAACCCCCCAACAAAAATAGATTTTGACTACTTACTCCCCAACTTTAAGATTATTAACTTTATTTCATTCCGGTCAAAACTCGGTCAACACTCGACTCGAATAGGCTCAACTCGAACTCGAGCTCGACTCGATATCTAACGAGTCGAGTCGAGTATTATGATACTCGAGCTCGACTCGCATCATTTACAACCCTACCGCTTAGGTCCACTCCTCATTATTATTATTATTATTATTATCTTTATCTTTTTATATATATATATATATATATAGTGGAAGGATATTTTGCAACTCTTAAAAAGGTTGCAACTCTTGCAACCCACATCTTAACCGTCGGATTCATGATCGACGGTTATTTTATTTTTATTTTTTTTAATTAAAAATATTGGGCCCCATATCTGTTGTAACCGTCGATCATGAATCCGACGGTTAAGATGTGGGTTGCAATGGTTGCAACCTTTTCAAGGGTTGCAAAATATCCTACCCCTATATATATATATATATGTGTGTGTGTGTGTGTGTGTGTGTGCTGATTTTTTAAATTTATAAAATTTATAACTTTTGATTTTATTTTTTTCCATAAATTTGTAACTTTTGGTTTTATTCTATAAATTTGTAACAATGAAGAGGGATTCACTGGTGAACCAAAGCTCACCGGAGATGGGTAAGAAATTAAATTCGTGACACTGTAAATTTTTGTGGGGAAGAAGACGTAAGTAGGTGATAATGATTTTAAATATGTATTTACATTTTATACCCCTATAATTATTTAGTTAGTTTACTTTATACCTTTTACTTTTCTATTTTTCATTTTTTATTTTTATCATATTAACACATAAAATCGTATATTAACTAAAATACGTTTTAATTTTAACAAGTTACACCATCATAATCGTCTCTTCGAAACCTTCGAAATAAGCCTAATATTGAATATTTTTGGATTTAATTATTTAATTATATATCATATGTACTACATAAAACGTATGAATATGTTATTTTTCTTTTTACCATAAAACATAAAACATAAAACGTATCATATATCATATATACTATATATTTTGGACAAGTTATTCATAATTTATGTTATTCTTATTTCTACCATTTTACTAATAACGATATTTTTCATGTTAAAATCATTTTTAAAAAAATGCAAAATGACAAAAGAACCCTCCCTTTAATTGATTTTTTTAACAAAATTAATGTGAGGAACGAAAAACGAAAGAAATTACAAACCACAGTAACAAAAAAAGCAAATTTCAAAGACTAGGGACGATAATAGTTACAGCCAACAAACCATAAGGATGAAAATCGTAGTTTACTCTATATATAACTAACAAACCACAAGAGTAAAATTGCATTCTATCGTAGTATCACTTTTTTTTCCATCACAGTTATCGGTGTGTTGCTGGATGGGCTACCCCGTTTTCAAAGCGAATAAAGAAGTACATGAAGTTTTTACGTGTTAATTGTACTACGGATAATGTTATTTTAGAATAATCGAATGTAATATAGATTATTTTATGTTCTATTTATATGTTAAATCGCAATATTTATGTTTTATTTTTATAATTATTAAATCGCAATATTTATGTTTTATTTTTATAATTATATAATTAAAAAAATTAGTAATATTTGTATTTATAAATATTTATTTATTTTCAAATCAAAACAAAAATATATAATAAAAAAAGACAACTAAAAAACGAAAAAACAAAAAAAAAACAAAATGATTTTTGCAATCATTTTGGTGTATTTAGCAAAAATAAAAGTGCAATTAACCTCCCCCAAGTGATTTTGTCGATTTGTTGTCTTGGGTGTGAGGGGGAGTAGGTTATAGGAGGGGGTATTTGATTTATAGAGGGTAGCCTTAGCAACACCATTTATTTATTAATCATGATTATTCTTATTTAGAAACTGTTTTCTACTAATATTTATTTTTAAATACAATAAACTTTCTGAATTAATCCAATTTTTTTTATGTAAATTTTCTTAATTATGTTTTTTATTTTAACATAAATAAATTATTTCATAAACTGATTACTAATCATTATAATAACATTTATTTACAAATTGTAGTTATTTTATTTAAAAATGGTTTAATAATATGTTATTTTAATATGGAACCATAAAGTTGGTATTGTTTTTCAGAGTATGGTTGAAGTTGATATTTTTTTAGTGTTAAAGGACCACCATTTTTGGTGTTTTTTTGTTGTCGTTGTTGTTATGGTTGGAGATGCTCTCGAACCTACCATTAAAACACAAAAATGAAGATCTTTTCAATATTAATCCACCGCTATACACACTAAAAATGGAGGTTTTTTCAACTACAATCCATGTAACAACCGGTTTTTTTCGTAAGTAAGTTTTTGTCCTTCGTTGGCAATCTCTTCACCTTCCGCCTATCTTTTTGGGTGGAAAATGTTGTGCTTTCGAACCTTGAGTCGACCCATGCGAGAATCGCGAGTTTTCGGCCAGTTTAGGCTTCGGTACAGTTGGCGCGATAGTGACAAGTGTCACTATCGCGTGGCACAATCGCCGGAGTACCACAAAACTCGCGGTATAATCCGCGCGATAGTGACTCGCGATAGTGACTCGCGATAGTGACATTGTCACTATCGCGTGGCAAGGTCGCGCACGATGTCTGGTCTTCTAAATGTCCGAAATTTTCACCATTCTCCTCATTTCTCACTTCTATCTTCTCCCCTTTTCTCTCCCAAACCTCAAAGACGAACCCTAACCCATTTTGAGAGTTTCCCCCTTGAACCACATAATTCATCATCATCTAGCTAGTGGGATCTTGAACCACAAAACATCCATCTTCATCTTCCTCATCAAGTTCAACGTGTGGGAGCTCGGGTTGAAGAGTTGGATTGGGTGTCCTCGGAAAGTCTCCTGATCTAAAATGGTAAGGTTCCCTGATTTAATGTTATAAATGCTCCATTGATGTTTCCCTAATGTTTGGTTTATCAAATCTCGGATTTAATAGTTTTGGAGAAACTAGGGTTTTGATCTCATTGGGGATTTTAGTAGATAATGTTTGGGGAATGTTTCTAAATGGTTAAATATGGGTATTTATGGTTTGGAATGTATGGATCTAGGTTTTGGAAATTTTCGGCTTGAGGATTCAAGTGCCCTTCAAAGGAGCTCAAGTTGGGTGAAATCTAGATTTAGCCTAAATCTAGCGAGGTGAGTTCAAGTGATTTGTGAAAACGTTGTACATGCCAAAATGTCCATTTTTAAAGTGTTTATGTGGTTTACATGAAATCATCAAATGTTGGGTTAGTTGGTAATCTTTGATTATTTGAAGTATTTAACTTTATAAACTTTACAAAACACCCACATCCGGGATTTTTGGGCATTTCGATAAATGTGTTATAAATGAATGAGTTTTTGATGATTTATTGCATAAAATGATCTTTGGTCAAAGAAATACACTTTTAAGTGTTTGTCAGGTTTTATGCATCATTAATGAAATGGGATGTTTTATAAAGTTTTACTTGTACATTTATGAGAAGTACTTGGCAGAATGTATATAGACTTATTTTATTATTTTCATTCTTATCAGCAGTTAAACATGGAAATGCATATTTGAAAATAAATGAGTCTTTAGGACTTCGGTCTGGTTTAATAGCCCGTTGTGAAATACAGAGTATGATGGCGGTTATTGTGCATCGTTTGAGAATTACATCTTTTGAGTACGTTGGTCATTCAATTGGAGTCATGTACTGTTTAGACTGTAATGTAGCGGATCCATAAGCATATGAGTCGGTTTTAATTATTTTAAAAAGAAAAGAGGGCTATTATTTATATATTGGCCAAAATTAGTCTTGGGGATTTCTAGGACTTGTCGGTGAGAACTCTTGGAGTCCAATAACCGGACCTGCATCCGCAATTTAATTTCTGAGCCTGTTTTTATGGGATAGTCACTTCCCATTTGTAGCTAGTTGAGACATTGGACCCTAGAGAGCAACTTGGTACGGTTATGTGGGACCGGTTACTAGCCGTGAGTCGTAAATGTGAATCCTAGTGAATGAGTATGACTAGGATCATCGGGTGCCATCCCCCACATCTTTGTTTGAGCCGGCGTGTTCACGACCTTGATCCTAGTATGGTGAGCTCAAGAACTTGGAATGTGGCTTACTTTGTGTTCCGCCGCTAGCCTTGGAATTCAGGTTTCCCCCGTCATCGAAAGATGTTGTTTTGGGTATTTAATTTTATCCTTGTTCTCAGTGACGCTTTGAGTTCGGGTTATCTCCCTTGTACTATAATTTTGGAGACTTGAGTTTACTTATATCTTGGTAGTTTGTTTTATAAAGTTTTCTCAAATTTCATTATTTGAGCATTGCCATTATTCTCGTTTTGAGTAAGTGTTGGATTACATTATTTCATGAAAGAATGTTCTGGCGTTGAAGCGTCCATCTATAAAATGCATATCATTGGAAAACGGGTCGTTCTCATATTTTAAAGTAAATCATTTTAAAGGATCATGATTATAAGTTGCAATATTTCCATTTTACATTTTTTTTATAATCGTGGTATAAAACTCTTGAACTCATTAGGCGTTAGCCTAACCTTTTTATTTGTCGGCATGTGCATCAGGTTTCATTTCAGGATTAGTTCTAGCGACACTAAGAAGTGACGAGTGCCAGTTGTGTGCTCGAAGAGGTGATTAGCTTGATGAAGTCTTCCGCACTTATATTGGAGATAGCAATTGTTATTGGGTTATAGTAACACTCGACTTTAGTTAGGGGCTGCTTGTTTTTTCAATTTCAGCACTTATTTACCTATTATCACTTATTCGGTCAAATGTTTTTAAAATAAGTGCGTTTGTTTTTTACATCTATTAAGACCCACTTATCACTTAAACTTATCTGTAAGAAAAAGGGGTAGCCCTGTCACTTTTTTTCCTCTTATTTCATCATCAGATTCGTATCACGCCCATTCTTCACAGCGGTCGCTCAAAATCGATCTCCAAAGGCCCTCAATCTCCAAATCGATCTCCCTGTTCGATCCATGTGTTCCTGATTTTCTACTGTGTTCAATCTCCTTGTATTCTCGATTTTCTGCTTTGTTTGATCTCCTTGTGTTCTCGATTTTCTGTTGTGCTCGATCTCAGTACTATAATCGGTCCATGTGTTCTCGATTTTTTGATGTCTTTGATCTCCGTGTGTTTTTGCTTTGTTCTCGATTTTCTGCAATTTCTCGATTTTCTGCAATTTGCATACCAGACCCAATTTGGTTTTGAGGTATTAAATTGAGGGACTTTTCTTCTTGTTTACAAAATCTTGCGACTTATGTTTACAAGTGCAGAATGCTTAATTTTGCTTGCTTCTTCTTCTTCTTCTTCTTCTTTTGCTTGCTTCATTATCACTATTACTTGGAGTAAAAAGTTAAATATTTGTTCTTTAATTACTATTACTTGGTTTGGAATTTGGTGAAGGCTTAATTTTGCTTGCTTCATTATCACTGTTGTGTTTGTGTTTGATTGATTTTGTTTGGAATTCGGTGAAGGCTACTTTAATGAATTGATTTGGTTTGGAATTTGAATGTATTTAAAATTGACAATGATGTAGTTTAGTTAAAATGAATTGTTAGTTTATAATTTAAATGTAAATTTTATAACGATGATGAATAAACAAATCAAATTGTATAAAGAATATAAATTCAATATTATAATATTATGAAGGGTAAAATAAACAATTAATCAGATTCAAACATTTATCACTTTACAAAAACAAACAGTCTAAATGATTCAGATTTCAGACTTCAGCACAACCTCTTAAAAATCAGAAGTGAAATCAGACTTCAGACTTCAGCACCTCTTAAAAGACAAACGCCACCTTAGTCTTTATGTAAGACTTTATTTATTTGTTGATGGTTCAACCTAGATATGTATTTCACTTATGTACTAGTAGTAAGAGATTTTATTATCCTTTAAGGTATTGTTGAAAGTTTTTATATAGTCGTTATTTCCAAATTTGAGGGTGTTACAATCCACCACTATAACACTAAAAAAAAATGGGAGGTAACCAAAGTTGGCATGTATGTTTGGAGGTCAAAATTTATATTTTAAATATCATTATTGTTGATATATTTTCTATAATTATCTATTTAAGATGTTTATTAATACTTTGCATTAAGTTTAGTAATCTACTTAATTTTGTTTTAAATTGTAAATTACATTTAAATAATTTAAAATTTTATTGTATAATAATAAAATATTTAACAAAATAAAATTTGGTTACCAGAAATTTAAGAATAGATAATATTAGTTATTTTTAATGTAATATTTCAACTAAAAAATTTGGCACTTTAAAATATTTTCATTAAATAAATTATTGTAAGGATAAAGTAATTTACTAATTATATAAAATAATTAAATATTATAACTATATTCAGTTTTAATAAAATCCTATAGTAATAAATAAATGTGCTTTTTTATTATTAAATATGTTTTTACTGTATTTAATGTGTGTGGTTAGAGTTTGATTTTTTTTAGTGTTAACCGAGCTCATAAAACGCCTTGTTTGTTTTTCTAAATTTTCAGTGTCACTTATATCTTATCATCCTCTTATCTGGTAAGTGGTAAACCAGCCCATTATTTATCTCTTATTTTTCTCAATGGATTAACCTTAATAGATATTTCCTCTCAATCGGTACACTTTTGAATTATAATAAAACTCAATGATCTTAAATTTTAACAGTATTTTCATTTTTGTTTTTAATATTTACGTATGTAAGTATAAAATTGATTCACATTTATTATGAAATCTTTGTTATTGGAAATAAAATAATTATATTCGAATTAATTTTGTATTTTCATATATCTTATATATATATATATATATAGAGAGAGAGAGAGAGAGAGAGGGGATAATCTTTTATGGTGCGTTTGGTACGCAGACAGGACAGAACAGAACAGGACAGGACAACTGTTCCACGTTTGGTAAGACATGACAGGACTGGACAGAACATGTCAAATGACCAATTTACCCCTAGTGAACAGTTTAATGCTTTTTTTTACCAAAGAATCAATCAAAATGGAAATTAATAAATGATTAATTTATAGCAAATTATGTACTTGTCTTCAACATTCTAACCAAGAAATAAGAGGAACTAAGATGATAGAATTAAACATAGAACATATACAAAGGGAACATATCATTAAACTGCAAATCCTGCAAATCCACCACATGCATGCCTTCCTTCTAGATTGTTGGTGCAACCTTCTTACTGCAAATAAAATCAACAGCCTAGTTAGGATATGTAACAAATGAAATAAGTAAGAAAGGTAATGCAAATAGAATCAACAACCTTCTTACTGCAAATACATGGGTTTGCAGAAAAGCTAAAAGCAAATACATTGGAAACTTCTATTAACAGACCAAAAAATTTGATCACACAAAAATCAGAATTCGATCAATTACCAGACCAAAAATCAATTACCAAACCAAAAATCGATTTATGGAAAATACATATAATCAATCGATTTCTAGCAAATACATATAATCAATTACCATACCAAAAATCAATTACCAGCAAATACATAGAAATCAATCTATTTCTGAAGAATTCGATCAATCAATTACCTGACCAAAAATCACAGATCACAAAAAACCAGATGGAACAGAGAGAATCGAAAGATGTAGACGAAACTAGAGAAATCAGATTTACCAGACCAAGAAACTTGATTACCAGACCAAAAATCACAGATCACAAAAAAACAAATCTAAAGGAATCGATGGATGTAGATGAAATCATAGATCAGAGAGAAACAACGTCGATACCAAACCAAGAAACTTGAGTTATATAGGAGAAATCAGAGAAATCAAAATTACCTGAGAAGAAATTGTTAGGGAGACGAGAGCAACCATCTGTGGAATGGAACAATCTGAACGAGAGAGATGAGAGCAACGATCTATGGAGAGGCGTGGATCGATCTAAAGGAAGGAGGAGGCGGAGATCTATCTGAAGGAAATAGAGCGTTTGAGAGAAAGAGAAAGGCGTGACTTGTATTAGATCAGGGGCATATTGGTACAATGGGGCTTGTTCTAGTTTGTTCCAGGGGGTAAGAGGGGAACAAGCGTGTTCCACCCTTGTTCTACTTAGTCCCTGTTCTTTCCTCTTAAAGTTACACCAAACATGGGACAAACCTGTTCTGTTCTGTCCTGTCCCATCTTGTTCTACGTACCAAACGCACCCTTACAAACTAATCAAAGATTAGAAACTATGCAACCTCTTCTCAATCGTTGATCAAGTTTTTTTTGTTTTTTAATTGAAAAGGGTAAATTCGTCTTTTGTATTTTTTATTTATTTTCCTTTATTTTAGGATGTTAGTTATTTTTTATTTGATTTGCTTTTAGTGTCAGTTATTCTCGGCAATGATTGTGTTAATGTATATGTGTAGAGGGCCCAGACCCATGTTAGTATAAGGCCCAAGCCCATATGGTCCATGTATAAATTCTTTGTATCTTGTAGTCTAGGTTATATTACTCATTATTTACTTTTCATATTGTACGTTTTCTCTTAATCAATATATCGAGGTTTCAAACCTTCAGCATATTCATCGTCTCCTTCAATCATATTCATCTTCTAACATGGTATCAGAGCTGTAGGTTTATTCTTCGATTTCACTGTTCATCGGTTTACTGTTCATCTGAACCATAGTCGACTCGTCGCCGCCGCCGCTGTTTCTTTGCTTGCCATCGCCTTTGAATCGATTTACTTTTGAATCGATTTTTTTTGTTTGAATCGATCTGTTTCTTTAAGACATCGATCGATCTGTTTGTTTTGAGTCGACAAGTCGCCGCTGTTTTGCTTTCTGAAACCCTTACTGCAGAACCGGAAGTTTACCGGTCAATACCTTTTACTGGTCAAGACATTCTACCGGTCGAAATCTTTACCGGTCGAAATCTTTACCGGTCGAAGTATTCTACCGGTCGGAACTTTTACCGGTCGAAATCTTTACCGGTCAAAGCACTATACCGGTCGCACTTCTTTACCGGTCCATACCGTTTCTCACTCCCATGGCTGCCAATCTCAGTCACTCAAATCCCATCTCGGTTATTTTCAATGGTAGCAACTACATTCTCTGGCATCATCATATGACAATTCTGCTAAAATCCCATGGCCTTTACACCTATGTTACTGGTGCATCCAAAGTTCCAGTTTAGGAAGCAACTGAGAATGCTGTTGACTTTGCAAAACGCATGAATGAGTGGGACATCAATAATGCTCGTATTCTGGGCTTTATTAATGCCTCCACTACTCCTGAGATCAACCAACAGTTTCTTGGTTATCTTACCGCCAAAAGTCTCTGGGATTTCCTTGCCAAGCGGTACACGTCATCAGGCCTATCTCATCAGTATCAACTGTGGACCACCTTTCAGAGCAAACGTCAACTTCCTGATCAATCCATAAACTCTTATATCTCTGAAATGCAGTCTCTCAGAGATCATATAAGTCTTGGAGCACCACAGATTTTTGATGAAACATCTCAACAATTCACCGCCTACTTCAACCAGCTACATTTGATCACTATTCTGATGGGTCTGACTGATAAATTTGAGAATGTTCGTGTTTCTCTTCTTCATAGGCAGCCATTACATACTCTTGAAGAAGCAATATCAGAATTGATAAGTGAAGAAACCCGTCTTCACATGCGCTCTCCGATGCCTGCTACTGATAGCGTTCTCTACACGTCTCATCTCAAGTCCAAAGGCAAATGGACCAACAACAATCATTCCAAATCTGTGGGAAAGACGAACACATCTGAGTGTGCCTTTTGCCAATCTATTGCTCATCTTCTCCTTGATTGTCCTATCCGTAAGTGCCGTAGGTGTGGCATCACTCATCCGCGTCATTATGAGTCTGACTGCCCGAAGAACTCAACGCACACTGGTTCTCAGAACCGGACTCACGCTGTTGTTGGGTCTACTATTGCTGATACCGAGGTTTCTTCAGCCTCCTCACCTGACCTAATGGAACTGATGCGTCGCAATCAGGAACTCATGGAGCAGATCATGTCTGGTGCTATGGGTATGAATTCTCCACACTCAGCTGCAACAGGTAACGTATGGCTTTTTGACTCCGGGTGTTGCAATCATATGACACCTTGCCCTGATGGTTTCGTTTCTAAGAAACCACCTCAGCAATTTACGTCAGTAAGAACTACTGACAACACTGTTCTACCGGTATCCTTTAGTGGAAACGTTTCCACTCCTCATATACAATTACCGGATGTTCTAAATGTTCCGAAACTATCTCTGAGCTTAGTTTCGATTGCGCAGCTTCTTGAATCTAATTTGATCATTTTATTTCATTCTTCTAGTTGTGTTGTACAGGATCCAAAGACCAAGCAGATCCTTGGACTCGGCCGTAAAGTTGGACGGATGATTGAAGTGGTCTACCTTCACCTTCCATTACCCTCTTCAAGTCTTGTTGCCTCAGTTTCCATCACTTCTTCTTTTGAGTTGTGGCATGCCCGACTAGGTCACTTATCTCTAGCCAGAATAAAATCATTAGCTCATTTAGGAGTGTTAGGAAATTGTGTATCAACTGATAATATTTCTTGTTTATCATGCAAACTTGGCAAACATCATGCTTTACCTTTTGAAATGAATGAGTTTAGTTCTACTTATTCTTTTGATCTTATTCATTATGATGTATGGGGACCAACACCTCATCCATCCATGGGGGGTGCTCGATATTTTGTTATTTTTATTGATGACCATACACGTTTCACATGGATATATCTCATGAAACATCGTTCGGAACTACCCAATATTTATATTATGTTTGCCCAGATGATTCACACCCAATTCTCAAAATCTATAAAGATTCTTAGAGCTGACAATGCTATGGAATACAAAGAGTCATCTCTTCTCTCATTTCTTCAATCTCAGGGGACTCTCTCAGTACTCCTGTCCCGGCACATCTCCTCAAAATGGTCGTGCCGAACGCAAACACCGTCATATTCTTGATACGGTTCGCACTCTTCTCATCTCTGCTAAATGTCCAGAACGTTTTTGGGGTGAAGTTGCTTTCACTGCAGTTTATACTATCAATCGTCATCCTACTCCCATCCTTAATAATAAGTCTCCTTATGAGGCTCTTTATGAGGTCACCCCTGCCTATGAACTTCTAAAAGTTTGGGGTAGTGCTTGTTTTGTTCAACTACAACCTCATGAACATACCAAACTTGAACCTCGCTCCAGACTTTGCTGTTTTCTTGGATATGGTATTGAGCACAAGGGTTATCGTTGCTGGGATCCTATCTCCCAACGTCTTTGTATATCTCATCATGTTACCTTCTGGGAACATGTTCCTTTTCCTTCTATATCCAAGTTTCGTGAGTCTTCTAACTTCACCACTCCGTTCTTCACTGATGCTTCCGTCTCATTGGACTCACTCCAATCTGACATCATATCACCTCCACCTGTTGTTCCAACTCCTTATGAGTCTGCCTCTCCTTCAGAGTCTCCTACACCTACACAACCTGCCTCTCCTAGTTTTTCTGATCAACATCAATCATATGCTCCACCCGCTCAGCCAACATCTGAGGTGTCTGCCGAGTCTTTGGCTCCTGGAACTTCTCAATCTCAGAATGTTAGACGATCAGATCGGGTAAGACAAGTTCCTTCTCATCTCTGTGATTATCATGTTTATGCTACTCTGCTGTCAAATCACGAACCTACTTCCTACAAGGAAGCCTCCTCTAACCCTGATTGGCAGAAAGCTATGGATGAGGAACTTCAGGCTCTTGACAAAGCTCAGACATGGGAATTTGTCCCTCTTCCACCAGGCAAGTCATCCATTGGCTCCAAATGGGTGTTCAAAATCAAGACAAAATCTGATGGTTCTATTGATCGGTACAAAACTCGTCTGGTGGCCAAGGGCTTCAATCAAGAGTACGATATTGATTATGAGGAGACATTTACACCTGTTGCACGAGTCACTTCTGTTCGTAGTCTTCTAGCCATCGCAGCTACAAAACAATGGCATCTCTTTCAGATGGATGTTAAGAATGCCTTCTTGAACGGTGACTTATCTGAGGAAGTCTACATGACACCTCCTCCAGGCATTCGACTTCCACAAGGTCATGTTTGTCGTCTTCGGAAGGCTCTTTATGGACTCAAGCAAGCTCCGCGAGCTTGGTTTGAGAAATTCAGTTCCACAGTCACCTCTCTGGGCTTCTCACCCAGCAACTATGATTCAGGACTGTTTACTCGGACCACTGAGACTGGCACAATCTTACTTCTCCTGTATGTGGATGATATGATTATTACTGGCAGTGACTCTACATGTAACACCCTAGAAACTGCGAAAATAAAATTTTGAAGAAACAATTCGGCAATAGACTAAGTTGCGGAATAAGGTGTGACAATTTTCATTACACAATCAACCCAACGGGTATAGAGTAGTCAATATTGAGGTAGATAACTGAAGTACAAAACAACATCCTATTAATCTACAAAATATCTAGATTAGGGACGGGTATCGCTACACTTCCAAAATAAATCTTCAAAAGAATCCCTCACGACCCAAGGTCGCTCCCTCAGTCCCGACGGACCCCACTGCTAAGATAACCTGCCAACATGACAACCAAGAGCAAGCGTTAGGCTAACGCCTAGTGAGAACAAGCTAAAATAAAAGAGAGTACTAAACCCAATTGGTGCCACGCGGTAGTATAGCCATGAGCTAAGTCAAGAAATCCAATAAACCATTAGTGATTAAACATGGTATAAGTAATACCCAAAAATCACATAACGAGCTCAACCCCTCTAGATCTGTTGCTCAAAACATTCAAGTCAACCCCTCTGGATCTATCCTTGAGAGTTCCCAAAACAGGGGGAACCCAAGCACCAAATGGGATTACACCTTACTGCACCATGAGACACTGCCCGACCGTATAGGCCCACAGCCTACTTATCATGGCAACCCAATGCCTATCCCGTGCTAAAACGTGAACCAAATGCCCAAAACAGGGGGACATAGGGACACCGTGCCTATGGATCCATTGCACTAAGACTCAAAGCCAAAGCATGTCATTTCAGAGCATACTCATATTAAATCAGATATACAGGCAATTCATATGAACAACGGTTCAATTCTATAAATTGTGATTCTTGAAAATGTGAAATCTTTAGAAGGTATTTCCCAACAGAATCAGTTACTTTGAAACCAGGTTTTCCACATTTAAATAATACATTTGTCACATAGCATTCGTAATACAGACCGATTTAGCTTAAGGACTCACCTCAGATTTCTTCCTGATTATAGCCTGCTTCAGACGATTGCTACCTATGACAACACCGATAATCGGTAAGCCAAAATAAAGACAACTTAATGACTTAAAACTCCAGAATACGAACACAACACACTGCCAGAACTCAGTACCGGTCAAAGGACACAACCGGTCGAACCCAACCCCGGTCGAACCCCAACCCCGGTCGAACCCGACCCCGGTCGAACCCGATGTCCGGTCGAACCCGACCCCGGTCGAACCCGATGTCCGGTCGAACCCGACCCCGGTCTTAGGTCACACTGGTCGAACGACCAACCGGTCGAACGACCATTCGGTCGAAGGACCCTCGGTCGAAGGACCATCGTCTTGTTCAACAAGAACACCAAGAACAGGTCGAATGCTGAACCCAGATCCAAAATGAGAAATACTCAGATCTCGAAATGGAACGGTTTAAAACCTTCACAACGAGATTCTACACGGCTAAAAGCATTCAGATCAAAGCATTAAGCTAGATTCGTACCTGGATTTGGAGAAAACCGAACGACCACTTTCTTCCTGCTTCACTTCTCTCTCTCTGATTTCTCAAAACTGATATTTGTGATATTTCCAAAATATCTAAAATCTGATTTATATTTATATAACCCAAGTTACATTTTACCCCCTTGAACTTTGGGTAATAGTCAACTTTTCACCCAACCCCAAAATAGCGGGGTATACAATCCTCCCCAACTTGGAGAAGATTTCGTCCTCGAAATCTCGGCTATAGAAAGAGGTGAGGGTACCTCCGCCTCAAGTCCTCTTCCGCTTCCCATGTCACATTGGCACCTCGATGGTGCTTCCACTGAACCTTGATCATTGTGACTTCCCGGTGACGAAGCTTCTTCGTCTTCCTTTCCAAAATCGCCTCAGGTTCTTCAACGCAACGATTCCCTTCATCTACTCTGATCTCGGAGAGTGGAATGACACTCTCCTCCTTTGCTAGACACTTCCGTAGATAGCACACGTGAAACGTGTTATGAATTCCCTTCATCTCCGGAGGAAGTTCCAGTTGATAAGCTTGAAGTCCTACCCGCTTAGTCACAGTGAACGGTCCAAGGAAACGGGGCTCAATTTCCCACGCTTCCCAAATCTAATAATTCCCTTCCAAGGGGACACCTTTAACATAACCCGATCTCCCACTTGGAATTCCATTGGCCGTCTTTTCTTATCGGCGTAACTTTTCTGTCGATCTTGGGCCGCCTTCAGACGTTCGCGGATGCCCTTGACCTTGTCCGCCGTTTCTTGCACAACTTCCGGTCCGGCGAACTGCTTTTCCCCCGCCTCGAGCCAACATATGGGAGTTCGACATTTGCGACCGTATAACGCTTCAAAGGGTGCCATCCCTATACTTGAGTGGTAGCTATTATTGTATGCAAATTCTACCAAAGGCAGGTGCGTATCCCAACTACCCCCAAAGTCGATTACGCATGATCTTAACATATCTTCTAGCGTCTGGATTGTCCTCTCGCTTTGTCCGTCGGTTTGAGGATGGTAGGTTGTGCTCAACTTCACACGTGTACCCAATTCCTTTTGTAGGCCTTCCCAAAAATGCGACGTGAACCGACTATCCCGATCAGAGACTATAGATAGAGGCACACCGTGCCGGGAAATTACTTCGTCGATGTATAACTTCGCCAATTTATCCATTGGCAAGGTTTCCCGCATGGCCAAGAAGTGAGCGCTTTTGGTCAAGCAGTCAACTATAACCCAAATGGCGTCGTGACCTTTCAAGGTCTTTGGTAGCTTTGTCACGAAATCCATCGTGATGTGTTCCCATTTCCATTCCGGAATTTCCAAGGATTGCAAACTTCCGTAGGGTCTTTGGTGCTTAGCCTTCACTTGCAAACAAGTCACACACTGTTCCACATAGCGCGCCACATCGAGCTTCATGATTGGCCACCAATAAAGCAATTTCAAATCTCTATACATTTTCGTGCTTCCCGGATGAATGGAGTATTTTGACTTGTGGGCATCTTCGAGAAGAAGTTTTCTATTACCCCCAATCTTGGGCACCCAGACTCGCCCATTGAAAAGCTTCACCCCTCGACTATCTTCAGTCAACAAAAGATGTTGTTTCGCCTTGACTTCTCCTTTGAGATTTTCCTCTAGCAGGGCTTCGGCTTGCGATTCCTTGATTCTATCAATAAGCGTTGAAGTTACTTCAATCCGTGCAAAGGTAGCACGAGAATTTCCTCCGCAGACCTTCCGACTCAAGGCGTCGGCAACCACGTTTGCCTTACCCGGATGGTAGAGCAATTCGCAGTCATAATCCTTCAACAACTCCAACCATCTTCGCTGCCTCATGTTCAACTCCTTCTGATCAAAGATATGCTTCAGACTCTTGTGATCAGTATAAAGAGTGCACTTTGTACCGTAGAGGTAGTGCCGCCACAACTTCAGTGCAAACACCACAGCTGCCAATTCCAAGTCATGAGTAGGGTAGTTGACTTCATGCACTTTAAGTTGCCTTGATGCGTAAGCGATCACTTTCCCTCTTTGCATCAGGACACAACCCAAACCCATCTTCGACGCATCGCTGTACACCACAAAATCTTCCGTCCCGTCTGGTAAGGATAGGATAGGAGCCTCACAAAGCTTCTTCTGTAATGTGCGAAACGCCTCTTCTTGCTTCTCGGTCCACACAAATTTCACGTTCTTCCGGGTCAAGATTGTCAACGACGAGGCTATCTTCGAGAAGTCTTGGATGAATCTCCGGTAGTATCCTGCCAAACCTAGGAAACTTCGGATTTCGGACGGATTCTTGGGAGGTTCCCAATTCGTCATTGCCTCGATCTTTGCGGGATCCACCTTGACTCCTTCCTTTGAAACTATATGCCCCAAAAATTGAACTTCTGGAAGCCAAAAGTCGCACTTTGAAAACTTTGCGTAGAGTCTTTCTCGCCTTAACACCTCCAACACTTCACGGAGATGATGCTCATGCTCTTCTTCATTCTTGGAGTAAACTAAGATGTCGTCGATGAATAAAATTATCGACTTGTCGAGGAACGGTCGACACACTCGGTTCATCAAGTCCATAAATATTGCCGGTGCGTTGGTTAGGCCGAATGGCATCACCAGAAACTCATAGTGCCCATAGCGAGTTCTAAATGCCGTCTTCGGAATGTCGCTCTTTGCTACCTTCACTTGGTGATACCCCGATCGAAGATTAATCTTTGAGAAGCAACCCGCTCCTTGAAGCTGATCGAATAGGTCGTCGATTCTTGGAAGTGGATACCTGTTCTTCACCGTCACTTTGTTCAGTTCCCTGTAGTCGATACACATTCTCAATGCACCGTCCTTTTTCTTGACAAATAGAACCGGAGCTCCCCACGGTGACGAGCTCGGTCGGATGAAACCTTTCTCGAGAAGGTCTTGAAGTTGAACCACCATCTCTTGCATTTCGGTAGGAGCCAAACGATAAGGAGCTCGAGCAATCGGAGCCGCTCCAGGAATGAGGTCAATACGAAAGTCCACAACACGATCGGGCGGCAACCCGGGCAAGTCTTCCGGAAACACATCGGGAAACTCACGTACCACCCTAACCTCTTCGAACTTTCGTTGGTCGAGTTTGGTATCGATGGCATACGCCAAGAAAGATACGTATCCTTTCGCCAAACACTTCCGAGCTTTGATTACTAAAATGATCGCCACATCTCCTTTTCTTCCTTCGCCGTAGATTATAGTTGCTTCCCCGTTTGCCATCGGTAAGCGGATCATTTTCTTGGAACACACTATTTCGGCCTGGTTCTTAGATAACCAGTCCATACCCACCACCACGTCGAACCCGCCAATTTGCATAGGCAGTAAATTAATGGGAAATTTCTTTCCCTTAAGTTCTAACATGCAGTCTTTAAGGATACTACGAATTAGAACCTGACCTCCATTTGCTATTTCTACCACAACCGCATTCTCTAACATACTCATAGACATAGCAAGCCTTTGACAGAACAATTCGGATATGAACGAGTAGCTAGCACCAGAATCAAATAACACACGTGTAGGTACGGAATTTAGAGAGAACGTACCCGACACCACATCGGTCGATGCTTTCGCTTCCTCGGACGACATCTGGAAAGCCCTTCCAGTCGACCGCGGAGTTTCCAACTTCTTCCAGCCAGATCCTCCGGTCTTCAGCTTCGGGCATTCCGTCCTGACGTGCCCCGGTTCCTTACACTCGAAACATAATTGCCCCTTTTGAGGGCAATCTCTGTACGTGTGACCCGCCTTCCCGCACTTGTAGCACACTCCGGGAACAAAGTTGCACGGGCCGAAATGTTTGTTTCTACACCTGGAGCACCACTTGGCATCACGTCTAGGATCAGCTCCTCGCTGAGCGCTGTTGTTGGCATAAAAGGGTTTCTTTGAGGGCATTGAACTTCCCTCCCACTTCCTTTTCTCGACTTGGCGACCACCCTGATCCCTGCCGAGACTGTAAGCATCCTTCATGAGTTGAGCTTCTTCCATTGCCTCCCGAAGGGTGGAGGCCTTTGTCACACGAACCATCGACATCATGTCCGATGGGAGGCCCTTGATGTAAGCCTTGATTTTATCCTTCTCCGTCGGGACCAGACGTCCCACAAAACCCAGCTTGTCCATGAAGAGACGGCTGTACTCCCTCACAGACATACCTCCCTTCTTCAAGTTCTGGAATTCATCCTTGATTCGGTCCAATGACCGCTCGTTACAGTACTCCTCTAGCAGTTTCTCCTTGAAGGTAGACCAAGACAATTGGTCCAGAACAGTCGGCTCCAGCGAAGCAGAGTACACATCCCACCAGGTAAGAGCTATTCCCCGCAGCATTCGGGAACCAAATATCACCCTCTGTTCCTCCCCACATTCGCTTGAGCGAAAAGCTTGCTCCATCTCTCGGACCCAGGCCATACAATCTAAGGGATTGTCCGAGCCTTTAAATTCTGGTGGTCGGCAACCCAGAAAAGCCTTGAACGTGCAAGTCCGTGTCGTTCGATTGACGCCTGGGGTTGCAGTTACCACAGGGGAAATTACAGGTCCGGTACCCCCGGATCCAGCAACAATCACATTCTCGCCAACTGTTTCGGGCCTACGGTTGTTAGTGTCTCGGTCCTCGAGGAGTTTCAAGAACACTTCCTGTTGTTGCGCCATGGCCCTATTCATGGCCAACATCATACGATCCATCATTCTCGATTCGGCCGTCACTTCTTCTATAATAGGCTCATTAGCCTCCAAATTTCGTCGAGGAATATGCTCGGGTCCTCCACCCAGCACATTACTCACACGTACAGTTTCCCCCACTACGGTCGCCAGCGGATGGTCGGCCGTAGGTATGTCGGCCTCCTGGCCTTCCGGATGACTCCTGGTATTAACCATGGTTCTGCTGAACGCAATCATGCAAAAGAACGGAATAAGGATTACGGAAAACACAGAGAACGTACTTCTACACTTATCAATCGTTATAACAACAGTAATTTAAGTATGCTCACGTAAGACATTTTCATAATAACGTTAGCTAAGTGAAATTATGAACGTATAATACGCAAGAGTGCTTATTACCATCGTTACAACTTTCAACTTGTGAAATTTTCCGTTGACCCTAAGACCATCCTATCTTACAAGATCTACCCCATCTCACGAGTCGTAACTTAATAGTCTCAGCTTAAGTCTAGGCATCTTACAGTCATACCTAGTTCACTTAAACCAAGGCTCTGATACCAACTTGTAACACCCTAGAAACTGCGGAAATAAAATTTTGAAGAAACAATTCGGCAATAGACTAAGTTGCGGAATAAGGTGTGACAATTTTCATTACACAATCAACCCAACGGGTATAGAGTAGTCAATATTGAGGTAGATAACTGAAGTATAAAACGACATCCTATTAATCTACAAAATATCTAGATTAGGGACGGGTATCGCTACACTTCCAAAATAAATCTTCAAAAGAATCCCTCACGACCCAAGGTCGCTCCCTCAGTCCCGACGGGCCCCACTGCTAAGATAACCTGCCAACATGACAACCAAGAGCAAGCGTTAGGCTAACGCCTAGTGAGAACAAGCTAAAATAAAAGAGAGTACTAAACCCAATTGGTGCCACGCGGTAGTATAGCCATGAGCTAAGTCAAGAAATCCAATAAACCATTAGTGATTAAACATGGTATAAGTAATACCCAAAAATCACATAACGAGCTCAACCCCTCTAGATCTGTTGCTCAAAACATTCAAGTCAACCCCTCTGGATCTATCCTTGAGAGTTCCCAAAACAGGGGGAACCCAAGCACCAAATGGGATTACACCTTACTGCACCATGAGACACTGCCCGACCGTATAGGCCCACAGCCTACTTATCATGGCAACCCAATGCCTATCCCGTGCTAAAACGTGAACCAAATGCCCAAAACAGGGGGACATAGGGACACCGTGCCTATGGATCCATTGCACTAAGACTCAAAGCCAAAGCATGTCATTTCAGAGCATACTCATATTAAATCAGATATACAGGCAATTCATATGAACAACGGTTCAATTCTATAAATTGTGATTCTTGAAAATGTGAAATCTTTAGAAGGTATTTCCCAACAGAATCAGTTACTTTGAAACCAGGTTTTCCACATTTAAATAATACATTTGTCACATAGCATTCGTAATACAGACCGATTTAGCTTAAGGACTCACCTCAGATTTCTTCCTGATTATAGCCTGCTTCAGACGATTGCTACCTATGACAACACCGATAATCGGTAAGCCAAAATAAAGACAACTTAATGACTTAAAACTCCAGAATACGAACACAACACACTGCCAGAACTCAGTACCGGTCAAAGGACACAACCGGTCGAACCCAACCCCGGTCGAACCCCAACCCCGGTCGAACCCGACCCCGGTCGAACCCGATGTCCGGTCGAACCCGATGTCCGGTCGAACCCGACCCCGGTCGAACCCGATGTCCGGTCGAACCCGACCCCGGTCTTAGGTCACACTGGTCGAACGACCAACCGGTCGAATGACCATTCGGTCGAAGGACCCTCGGTCGAAGGACCATCGTCTTGTTCAACAAGAACACCAAGAACAGGTCGAATGCTGAACCCAGATCCAAAATGAGAAATACTCAGATCTCGAAATGGAACGGTTTAAAACCTTCACAACGAGATTCTACACGACTAAAAGCATTCAGATCAAAGCATTAAGCTAGATTCGTACCTGGATTTGGAGAAAACCGAACGACCACTTTCTTCCTGCTTCACTTCTCTCTCTCTGATTTCTCAAAACTGATATTTGTGATATTTCCAAAATATCTAAAATCTGATTTATATTTATATAACCCAAGTTACATTTTACCCCCTTGAACTTTGGGTAATAGTCAACTTTTCACCCAACCCCAAAATAGCGGGTGTTACACTACAGGCATAACTAATCTCAAGACATCTCTCAGCTCCTGTTTTGAGATGAAGGATCTTGGCT
Organism: Arctium lappa; assembly: GCA_023525745.1. NCBI lineage: Eukaryota > Viridiplantae > Streptophyta > Magnoliopsida > Asterales > Asteraceae > Arctium > Arctium lappa. The sequence goes on along the minus strand of CM042048.1, from coordinate 19,880,550 downwards.
CTTTACACTATTTCCTTGGCCTTGAGGTTCTCTCAGATCCATCGGGAATTTATCTTTGTCAAGCCAAATACACCTCAGATCTTTTGTCCAAAGCTGGGATTACTGACAACAAAACTGCATCCACTCCTCTTGAGCACAACCTTCATTTGGCTCCGAATGTTGGACCTCCTCTGCGTGATCCTACTTTATATCTCCAGTTAGTGGGGTCACTTGTCTACCTAACAGTGACTCGACCTGACATTGCCTATGCTGTTCATACTGTCAGTCAGTTCATGTCTGCACCCTGTTCTGATCACTATGCTGATGTCCTGCGCATTCTTCGATATTTAAAAGGAACCATGTTTCATGGTCTTCATTTTCCATCCACATCCTCATTGACTTTGCGAGGTTTTTCTGATGCTGATTGGGACAGTGACATGACTGATCGTCGCTCCACTACCGGTTACTGTTTCTTTCTTGGCGACTCTCTTATATCTTGGCGGAGCAAGAAACAATCTCTCACAGCTCGATCCAGTATTGAAGCTGAGTATCGAGCACTAGCTGACACAACTTAAGAACTTGTGTGGTTACGCTGGCTACTCTCTGACATGGGGGCTCCTCAACAGTCTCCAACTCCATTGTGGTGTGACAACAACAGTGCGATTTAAATTGCTCACAATGATGTCTTTCACGAGCGAACGAAGCATATTGAAATTGACTGTCACTTTGTTCGTCAACATGTGACTCGTAAGACTATCCAGCTTCTTCCTATTTCAACTCTTGATCAACCGGCCGACATTTTCACTAAAGCTCATCTACCAGGACGGTTTCGTGATCTAGTTTCCAAACTCCATCTGGCTCATTCTTCTCCCGATTGAGCTTGGGGGGGGGGGATGTTAATGTATATGTGTAGAGGGCCCAGGCCCATGTTAGTATAAGGCCCAAGCCCATATGGTCCATGTATAAATTCTTTGTATCTTGTAGTCTAGGTTAGATTACTCATTATTTACTTTTCATATTGTACGTTTTCTCTCAATCAATATATCGAGGTTTCAAACCTTCAGCATATTCATCGTCTCCTTCAATCATATTCATCTTCTAACAGATTGGATTTTAATTTTTTGGAAGTTTCGATCGGGGTTATCTTCCTTGCGCATAAGTTTTTATCTTCGAATTTTTTTAGTCAGTAGTAGTTTTTTTGTGATTGTAATCGATGGATGAAGTACACGTTAGTGAATCTTTAGACGTCGACCCCTTTATATGCGATAGTTTTTGTGATGTAATCCCTTCGATTGATGGAAACTATGAAAACCTATTCAATGGTGAGTATTTAGTGGAGTCTGATGGTCGAGGATTTGATGTTGAACCCTGTAAAGATTCGTTGGAACTGGCCGAAGTAACTGGTTAGTAATATTTTTTTTGTTATGATTCAGTGGTGTATGTTATAATCTTTTTAGGGTTCTTGATACCTTAGTTGAAGACTTGCGATTATTGTTATGAAAATTTTAAATATGCAATGGCGTTCTGATTGGTTTTGTTATCATCGTGTTCGGTTATGAAATTATGCGTGATGAAAACATTATAAATTGATGGTTTTTTTAATTGGCTAGTTATTGTTGGCAATTTTTATTTGGTTTTGGTAGTTTTATGGAGATCTGGTCGAAAATTTTCATGAAGATATGAATATGAATATGTTGTTTTCCGATATGAAAGTTTTAGTTATGAAATTAAATCAATATGAATTTTCAATGGTGTTTTGAATTTCCTGTTATATGGTGTTCAATTATTTTTTTGCATGCATATAATTCGTGTATTGTTTTTTTTTTTTGGGTTTTTGGTTGATTTTGATATTTGTGAAACTTTAATATATTGAAGTTATGAATATTCATTTGCAGTTTGATTTTAATACTTGTGAAAGTATTATATATGAATTAAGGGTACGAATTTGTTCGATTGATTTATGAAACTTTGGTTTTATGGGGTTAGAATTTCTTTTTTAAATTAACGTAATTTATACTTTTATTATTTCGTTGTCGTTTCGGTATTTTCCGATTACAGACTATGAAGATTACATGTTTGAGAGCCCGGGAGGATCTAAATTTTGGGTTCCTAAGGTTGATGAAGCTGTTAAACTTGATGTGGGATCTGTGTATCCTAATCTTGAAGTTGTTGAAGCTGCGTATATGAAATACGCCGAGGCTGCGGGTTTTGATGTTAGGCGATCGAACAAGAAGAAGAATAGTGTAGGTGAAGTTCAAAATAGGTATCTTTTATGTAGCAAGGAAGGGATTCCTTGCAACAAGAATTTTGATTCGTTAGGTATGAAAAATGGGGATCGTAAATTTTGTAATTCGAATATGAAGAGATCTGGGTGCAAGGCGTGTGTGAAGTTTCGGCTAACGAAGGAAGGGAAGCAGTATGTTGTGTATAAGTTTGAGGATAAGCATAACCACCCTTTGTTTAGCCATGAAGATAAGAGTCTTTCTCGGTGTAAGAGGCAATTGTAGTATACTAATTATAGGGCTGTGTATAATGCATCTTCGGCGAGTATTGGTGCTTCGAAGTCGCATATGATTCTATTGGCAATGAGGGGTGGCTATGAATATATGGGAGCGACATCAGTGGACTATCAAAATGCTAGGAGGGACATGGTTAGGTTTGTTGGTAGGAAGGACGCGCAAATGCTTGTTAATTTGTTAGCGAATAGAAGATTGATGGTTCCAGATTTTTTCTTTGAGTACATGGGTCGCGATCGAGAGTTGCATGCTATTTTTTGGGCTGACGAGATTGCGAGGATGAATTTTCAGGAGTTTGGCGATACAGTTTCGTTCGATGCAACGTTCCGTACCAACAGGTATGCATTTTAAGTTATTGCGTTAGTGTTTTACATTATTTTAATGTGTTATTACTGTGTGGTTATTATTTTTTTTTTATCGTAGGCATGCTATGGTTTTTATTATATTCATAGCCGTCAACAATCATAAGAAGTTGGTTGTCATTGGTTCTGCATTGGTTAGTCATAAGACCGCCGACAATTACAAATGGGTGTTGGAGGCTTTTATAAAAGCGCATGGTAAGCAGCCTGTTTTTGTTATAACAGATCAGTGTGCCGCTATGAAGTAGGCCATTACTGCGGTTTTTACTGAGGCGAATCATAAGCTTTGCATGTGGCATATAATGAAAAAGTTGCCAAACAAGGTTTGTGTAATTTTTTTTGTTATATATTTTTTTATGAAAGAATTTAGTATGGAAAACTCTTGGATATCGATTATGAGAAAATGTTTATCTATTACAGATTAGTGTTGATCTTGATGCGAATGTGAGTTTCAAACGAAGGTTTAATAAGCTGGTTTGGAATACTTATATTCAGCCGGAAGCCTTTGAAATGGAGTGGCATGCCATAATCGATGAATATGAATTGCATGATAATGATTGGCTGCGCGATATGTACGAGATTAGGCAATCGTGGATTCCCACGTACTATAAGAATATTCCTATGTCCGGCTTAATGAGGACGACGTCTAGGTCTGAAAGTGCGAATGCTTTCTTTAGGATATATGCGTCATATTGTAATGATTTAGTTAAATTGTTGCATGCGTTTGATGGTGCGATAGAGAAGCAAAGGAACAAGCATCGAATTTTAGAGTATGTAACGCGCAATACTTTACCTCGGTGCGCTACTCCGTTGCTTATTGAAAGAGTGAGATTTATACGAGAACAATTTTTTTTGTGGTTCGTAAGGAAATTAGGAAGGCATTGCTGTATTGTGGTTTGAAATCACTTCTGGATGATGGTGATATCAAGTGATATTGTGTGACGCATAAGAACCGGAAATTTGTTACCAAATTGTCATATATTGTAAGTTTTTAATGGTGTACTTTCTTTATGTTATTAATTGTGTTAATATGATCTATGTTTAGTATGTTCTTCACTGTTTGTTCGTATATGTAGGTTGTTGAAAACACATCCGAGGGAACAATGAATTGTGAATGCAATTTTTATGTGAGGAATGGCATTATATGTCGACATATGTTCAAAGTGTTGTTGAATGATGATCTTGACTGCATTCCTGAGAAGCTTGTTCATCGTCGTTGGACGCGTGCGTTGATCCCGGTAGAGATCCAGGCAACTCGGGCCAAGTATGGCGAGGTTGATCCCGAGAAGGAGAGGTTTATCAATGATGTGTATGTGAAGGTTGACCTATTGGTGAGTCGTCTTAGGAATGATAAGCAGAAGTTAAGTATGTTTGCGTCGACTCTTGACAAGTTGAAGGTTGAATTTGATGTTGAAAATTATATAAGTTGCCCGGCGAAGGACAAGGCGGAGGCGCTTAGAGAGTGTTATGGTGTTGATGATCAGAAGAACGCTAAAATTTTGCCTCCGGCGGGTATTCTGAACAAAGGATGTGGGACCGGGAAGAGGCTTGTTGGTGCATTGGAGAAGGCGACTATGAAGAGCAAAAGACTGAAGCGAAGGTGCAAAGCCTGTAATATTCTTGCAAATCATGATTCTCGTAACTGTCCGTCGAGGTTTAGTGGTTAGGAAAGCATCTACATGGTTTTTTGTGGTAAACTTGGTACTTATTTTATGCTTCTGTGTTTTATTCTTAGGATTGATATTTGGATTCTGATATGCTTTTTCGTATGTTTTTTTTAACATGCAGTTGATGAATTAAATTGCTATTTTATTTTCAAAAGCATTTATTATTAAGTTTTTTTTAGAAATGGTTTGTAGTTATATCACGCATCCATATGTCATTATTGCTTTTTCAGGGAAGAGTGCAAGTATTTTATTTTTTATTAGTCATATCGCGTGTTTCCCAGAGATTTCAGCCGACGCTCTTCATATCACACTCCATTTGTTTTAATTATTTAACCCCACATCCCTTTATTCCCTATTTCATATTTTCTCAGACCACAGGTTTACCCTTTTCTTCATCCCCACATCGATCCTTTACAACTCTTCAATGGCAGACCTATTGTCTTCTGTGAATAGTCCTCCTGCCCCCCCCCCCCCCCGTGAGCCTGTTCCTCAGTTGATGTTCCAGGCTCTAGTGAACCACAACCAGCGTCTTCTGGAGGATAACCATCGTTTGAATGCTCGATTGGAGGTTTATGCAAAGAAGTTGAGCCGTATGAAAGCCAAGCTAGAGAACAAGAGGATGGTATCTCGAATGCGCAAGGCTGACAATGAAGCAACATCGAGGAAGCTGTGGGAGAAAATTGTTGATATGGACAAGCTGCTTGAGAAGATAAAGGTTATGAAGAGCAGATGCAGGTGTTTGGCATTTCGTTTCGTGTCTGGTATTTAGGGTTTTAAGTAGGTTCCTTATGGGTGTTTCATGCTGTTAGTAGGATTTCAGACACACCTTTTTTTGGTTGTTCGTAGATCTTAGTTTCGATGGGGTGTTGATATCTTTTGTATGTGGTAGTGCAGATCAAATGTTTTGGTGTTTCATATTAATATTAAAATATTTAACATGTAGACCTACATCTGTTTTTGTATTTGGTTTAACGTCCTTTGTTGCAGTTTCTTTTGGATGTATTCATTTGGGATTCATAAGATTTGTGATTATAACCCCCTAAAAATAGGGATAACAAAAATCCGCAACACGGACACGAGGTATGCAAAATAGCCATAGCAAGAGCCTCCCAAAAATGGGGAAATGTATAAACAACCTGTTTAATTACAATTGTAATTTAACAGACAATAAATAACAACCAACTAATCTAATTTCTACAACAAGAAAAAAGAATACAAAAGGGTTGTCATCTAAGAACCCAAACGGTTCACTTTCAAAGGTATAATAAGTCCATGTGCAAAAATCCCCAAGATCTCACCCCAAAGCAACTAAGCCTGCTAAGGACCGGCGCCGCTAGAACCTGAGATACACATCGACACCAAACAAGTGTTAGGCCAAAAAGCCTAGTGAGTTGAACAATAATAAGCATGCATGAACAGTTACAATTCTTATCAGAAGTTAACTAATTTTCAATATATGTGGAGTCATTAGGGGAGACCCAAATCACCAATCAAGTCCCACCCAAGAGTCGATATACCTTGATGCCCTTAACAAGGAACACCCGAAAGGCCCAACACACCCGAAGACTATCGCTAAGAAAATTCCCCGAATGGCGGAGGTCTAGGCACATACCATCACAGTGGCGCCCAAGACTACATCCTCCTAGTGTACTGACTTGGTTCGTCCACATAACGCATATAGGAGGTCCTTTAGGTGTATTTCAACCCAACATAATTCAATACCAACTACGGGTACAATATTTCCATCCTATCATCAGGAAGTCCAACAAAAGACCCAAATGACACTTATATTCATCATGCATATAAATATGTCACCAAAATGGTATTCCAACTAGAACCATCATAATACCCACGTACATTTTATATCAAGTTACTCACATTGTGTATCCATGAGAAAAACCCCAAATAATGGCACCCATAACATAAAACATAACATATCACCAATATCTATATTTCCAACTAATTTCATCAAGAAATCCCAAATACTTGAACACATAGAGATAAAATAGCAAATAGAAGATCATGATGTGTATCTAGTTTTAACAAAGGTTTAGTAAACTCACAATCTAGGTTTTTGGACCAAAACCTAGAAAAGTGTCAAACCCTAGAAGTTGGAGGAGATGGGACTTGAAGATGAGAATTGAGAATCTTGAAGAACACTTCAATGGGGACACTTGGATGAAGCTTGATGATCAGTTAATGCTCCCAACAACACAAAACCCTAACAATAAATGTGTGTGTGTTTGGAAGGCTCAAAAATCGCCCAAGGAGAAGATCTCCCATTTTTGGATGTGAAAATGTGATAAATGAGGGTTGAGAAGGGTTTAAGTCAAAGAGGACTGGTCCCCCGCGGGCGACAATGCCACGGCGACAATGCCCATGGGCATTGTCGCGTGTCATAACCGCGAACACCCCCGAGGTCTCGGTACATCCTTCGCGACATTGACACGGTGATAGTGACCATGTCATAGTCGCGACACACCCCAAACGTCCCGAATTTTGACCTGATTCGATAACTAACGCGAGATTTGAACAATTAAGGACGGTAAGTCAGATTATACGACATTTCAACATATCAACTATCATAAAACTCATACCAAGGCTCATATACTCACATAGGTACATTTAATGCATTTAAAGGAAGTAAATACTTACCTTGAGAATTTCCGGGTGTTACAATCCTCCCCACCTAAATGGGATTTCGTTCCCGAAATCTTACTCTAGGCAAACAAGTGAGGATAACGCTTTTTCATATCATCTTCGGACTCCCAAGTAATGTTAGCACCCCGATGATGCTTGCATTGAACTTTAACCATGACCACGTCCTTATGCCTCAAATTCTTTACTTTCGATTCCAAAATCGACTCCGGTTCTTCTACACAACGATTCCCATTGTCCACCCAAATTTCCGACAAAGAAATCACGCTTTCCTCTTCGGCTAGACACTTCCGAAGGTAACACACGTGAAATGTAGGATGTATCCCATCCATTTCTGGCGGTAAATCCAACCGATAGGCTTGCAAACCAATCTTTTCCAAAATAACGAATGGTCCAAGGAAACGAGAACTAAGCTTCCCACGCTTCCCGAAACGTATGATCCCCTTCCACGGAGATACATTCAACATGACCCGGTCACCCACTTGAAACTCAACCGGTCTTCTCTTCTTGTCCGCATAGTTCTTTTGTCGGTCTTGCGCCGCCTTTAGTCTTTCTCGAATTTCTTTCACCTTGTCCGCCGTCTCTTGCACTATTTCCAGCCCGACGAATTGCTTTTCGCCCGCTTCTAGCCAACAAACTGGGGTCTTACACTTTCGTCCATACAAAGCCTCGAACGGTGCCATTCCGATACTAGAATGGTAACTGTTGTTGTACGCGAACTCTACCAAAGGTAGGTGTGAGTGCCAACTTCCCCCGAAGTCTATCACACACGATCTCAACATATCTTCTAGCGTCTGCATCGTCCTCTCGCTTTGACCATCCGTTTGAGGATGATATGTCGTGCTCAGATTCAGTCTAGTGCCCAACTCCATTTGCAAACTAGTCCAAAAGTTCGAAGTGAAACGACTATCCCGATCCGATACTACAGATTGCGGAACTCCGTGCCTTGACACCACCTCGTCGATGTACAGTTTAGCCAACTTATCTATTGGCAAGGTCTCCCGCATCGCAAGAAAATGCGCGCTCTTGGTCAACCGATCCACGATCACCCAAATTGTATCGTGACCACGTAAGGTCTTTGGTAGCTTCGTCACAAAATCCATGTTGATGTTGTCCCACTTCCACTCGGGAATGGACAACGGTTGCAAACTTCCATACGGTCTTTGATACTCCGCTTTGACTTGAAGGCATGTGACACACCTTTCCACATAGCTAGCCACATTTAGTTTCATCACCGGCCACCAATAATTCAACTTTAAGTCTCTATACATCTTGGTGCTACCGGGATGTATAGAATATTTCGACTTATGTGCTTCCTCGAGAAGTAAGTCACGATTTCCCCCAATCTTTGGCACCCAAAGTCGCCTTGAAAGAGTATGAGTCCACGTCCATCTTCCGTTAAGAGTTCCTTTTGCTTTGACATAACCTCAGCCTTGAGGTTCTCTTCTTTAAGTGCTTCCACTTGACTCGCTCTTATGCTCTCCAACAAACTCGACACTACATCGGTTCTCGTAAGGGACATTTTGAGACCCCCATCATGGCTCCTTCGACTCAACGCATTTGCCACCACGTTGGCCTTACCAGGATGATAGAGTAAATCATAATCATAATCTTTCAAGAGCTCAAGCCATCTGCTTTGTTGCATGTTGAGTTCCTTTTGATCAAAGATGTATTTGAGACTCTTGTGATCGGTAAAAAGAGTACACTTCGTCCCATACAAGTAATGTCGCCACAACTTTAAAGCAAACACTACCGCCGCCAATTCCAAGTCATGAGTCGGATAATTCTTCTCATGATCCTTTAATTGTCGCGACGCGTAGGCTATTACCTTCCCCCTTTGCATTAGGACACACCCAAGCCCCATCTTGGAAGTGTCGCTGAACACGACAAAATCTTCCGATCCCTCGGGTAAGGACAAGATCGGAGCTTCGCACAACTTCCTCTTGAGCGTTTGAAACGTTTGCTCTTGTGCATCGGTCCAAAGAAACTTGACGTTCTTCCTTGTAAGAGAAGTGAGCGGTGCAGCTATCTTGGAAAAGTCTTGAATGAAACGTCGGTAGTAACCCGCTAAACCCAAGAAGCTTCGGATCTCCGTCGGATTTGTTGGAGGTTCCCAACTCATCATTGCCTCGATCTTTGCCGGATCCACCTTTACGTCATCCTTTGATACCACATGCCCCAAGAATTGCACCTCTTAAGCCAGAATTCGCACTTGGAGAATTTTGCAAACAACTTCTCCCTTCTTAGGACTTCGAGTACTTCTCGTAAGTGTTTCCCATGCTCGGACTCATCCTTTGAATATATTAGGATATCGTCAATGAAGACGATCACAGATTTATCCAAGAATGGGCGACACACACGGTTCATCAAATCCATGAACACGGCCGGAGCGTTGGTTAAGCCGAAAGGCATCACCAAAAACTCATAATGACCGTATCTCGTCCGGAAAGACGTCTTCGGAATATCTTCGTTCTTTACACTCACTTGATGATAATCGGACCAAAGATCAATCTTCGAGAAACATCCCGCACCTTGTAGTTGATCAAAAAGGTCGTCGATGCGAGGTAAGGGATACTTGTTCTTCACCGTGACCTTGTTTAACTCCCGATAATCTATGCACATCCGCATGGATCCATCCTTCTTCTTCACGAACAGTACCGGTGCTTCCCAAGGTGACGAGCTAGGTCGAATGAAGCCCTTTTCCAACAACTCTTGAAGTTGCGTCATCATCTCTTTCATTTCTGTCGGTGCCAAACGATATGGAGCACGAGCTATCGGAGCCGCTCCCGGAGTGAGGTCAATCTGAAACTCCACTTGCCGTCCGGTGGTAATCTGGGTAAGTCCTCCGGAAAGACGTCCGGATAATCTTGCACCACCTCCACATCATCCACCAACTTCTTTTCTTTCTTTGCATCTACAACGTAGGCCAAGTACGAAGGGTAACCCTTCGCTAAAAACTTGCGATCCTTAAGAGATGAGATAATATGATTATTCCTCTTTCCTTTCTCCCCATAAATGGTAGCCACACTATTTTCCGGCAATGGCACTTGGATCATCTTTTTGGAACAAAAGATGTCCGCCCTATGCCTTATTAACCGATCCATACCTATGACTACATCAAATCCTCCTATAGCCATCGGTAATAAATCAACTCCAAAAGAACTCCCATCGATCTCTAGAGTGCAATCACAAAAACGATCACGAATGATCACTTGATCCCCATTAGCTACTTCTACTACTAATGCATCGGGAAGGACACTAATAGGAATAGTGAATTGCTTATAGAAGGTATCCGACACAAAAGAACACATAGCACCCGAATCAAACAAAACACGAGCTGGCAAGGAGTTTACTAGGAACGTACCCGAAACAACATCGGCGATCTCCTTAGCTTCCTCAGTAGTCATTCGAAAATATGGACTCGGTGCCCTCGATGGTTGTTCGACTCTAGCCGTCGAACCCACAGAATTTCCACCGTTTCCTCCCACTAGCTTTGGGCAACTCCTCTTTATATGCCCCGGTTCTCCGCACTCATAGCACATTGACCCACGGAGGGAACATTCTCGAGATGTGTGGTTCTTCTTACCACACTTGGTACACCCGGCTGAGCCGAAGTGAGTCCTTGTAGAGCACGGCCCCGAGTGCTTTGACCTGCACTTGTGGCACCACTGATCTTCACGGCGTTGATCACCTGTTCTCCCGCTTACAAAGGGTCTTGATTGACGAATGAGCCCCGATGGCCCTTCCCACTTCCGTTTCTCACCAACATGCTTCTTCTCATCCCTTTCGGCATTGATGTCGTCCTCGACGAGTAAGGACTCCTCGATAACCTCTTGCAGAGTCGAACACTTGGCATTCCTTACCGCCATTCGCATCTCGGCCGGTAACCCTTGATGATAGGCCTTAATCTTTGACCTTTCGTCAGGGACTAGATGTCCCACCAAGTTTAGATTCTCCAGAAAGAGTTTGGAGTAGCCAACAACAGACAAATTCCCTTTCTTCAGATCTTGGAACTCCCGCTCCAATTTGTCCATCGAACGCTCGCTGCAATACTTGTCCATAATCTTCTCCTTGAACACCGGCCAAGTTAACTTAGCTAGAAATTCAGGAGTGAGGACTGATCGAGTGAGATTCCACCAAATCAAAGCCTCTCCCCGAAGTAGTTGAGAAGCAAACTTGACTCGTTGAGAGAGATCACACTCACTTGACTCAAAGGCCATCTCTACCTCCTTGAGCCAGTACATACAAGCAACCGAGTTGTCTGAACCCGAAAACTCCTTAGGGTGGCACCCTAGAAACGCTTTGTAAGTGCACCCCTTAGCCTTCGTCCAGATCCCTTCAGCGAATGGTTCCTCAATCGTTACTACATTTGGTCCACCCGACCGTACAATAATGTTTTCAGCCATAGTCTCAGGTTGTCGGTGGCTAGCGTCTCGATCCTCTAGGAGTTTCATGAAAAACTCTTGCTGTTGGGTCATGGCCGAAGTCATGGCCAACTGTTGTTGAGCCAAGGCCGCATTCATGGCCAACATCATGCTATCCCGAAGCCGGGTCTCCATGGTAACTTCTTCCATGATGGCGTTACCTATATTGAGGTTCCAGCGCGGAATATGCTCAGGTCCGCCTCCCAAGATTCTGGGTACAGGAATGTCATCAGAGGTTACACCCACGGGAGGTCATACAGTTGCAGATTCCACCTCTGGTTGACCCTTTGGCATGTCCGACAACCTACTTCGAGTGTTTACCATTACAATCTGCCATGCACGTACGAGAAATAGATTGAGAAAAGACTAAACGAGTTGAACTCATTGTACGTACTACTAACTTTATCAATTATTATAATAATAGTAAACCAAGTATGCTCACGTAACAATGCATTCATAATAGCAGTAGCTAAGTGAAATTATGAATGAACCATACACAATAATTATTGTCACCATCATCACAACTTTCAATTAAAGTAATTCCGTAATCCTAACGCTCTCCCCACCTAGGATTCCTACCCCAAGTGGACAGTGAAGTCATAACGTCTAAAGCTTAAGTCTAGATACGCTAAACCATACCTAGTTCACTTAAGCTAAAGCTCTGATACCAACTTGTAACCCCCTAAAAATAGTGATAACAAAAATCCGCAACACGGACACGAGGTATGCAAAATAGCCATAGCAAGAGCCTCCCAAAAATGGGGAAATGTATAAACAATGTTGGGAACTGAAGAAAAGCTCAAGTATGGTTAATGCTGGTAGTTCAGAATTACTACTGCTAGAAGACTTCAAAGTTAATACTGCTGAGTATTACTACTGCTAGTAGAATTAATACTGCTAGTCAAAGTTAGTACTGCTTAGCTAGTTAGTACTGCTAGTAGTTAGTGAGAATAGCAGAAGTGTCTGATCTCCCCTCTGAGGTAATTTCTAATCTTTGCACTCAATCTTGCATAGACACTGTCAAAAGATACAGGGATCACAATCAAAGTATGTGTGATGACCTCAAAAGATTAGAAAATGACAGAAGAGATTATGTGTTGATAGTAGAGAGATTTGAAGAGAAAATCAAAGGCTTTCAAGCTAATGAACTTCAACACTCTTATGACACAAACTATTGGAAGTGGGAAAAGAATGAGTTAGAGACCAAACTGTCTAAGTCCTTAGAAGAGAATGATAGGTTGAAAGAGGAAATGTCTAAAGTTAAGCTTGACATAGAAAAGTTTTCATATGCTTCAAAAGCAATGGATTCTCTTCTAAAGGCTCAGATTCATGATAAGATGAAGCCTGGTGTTGGATACAACAATACACCTCCTGCTTACAACAACAACTATATCCCTCCTACTTCAGACTTGTTAGAAACCAAGGAGAAAAAGGACTTGTCTGAGGAAGCTTTTAAGATAGATCCTTTGGATGAGGTAGTAGTCAAGGATTTGACTGAGAAAGAAGCCAGTGAGAATAGGGATAATGCTGTGAGTAAAGAGATACCATTAGAAAACAACATTATCACCAATGAGGGATGTGGGAAAATCTGGGTCAAGTCCAAGGAGATAGAGAAGACCAAAGGAAAAGATAACAAGGTCCATTACAAACAAACCACGGTTGTGAATCCTGGATCTTGTAAAAAGTGTGCTTGCAATAAAGCTAAGAGCCTAAATTCTGGTATAAAAAGAGGTAATCAAAGAAACTGGAATAATCAATGGGCTCAGAAACAAGGAGTTGATCTGAATAAAATCAATAGACCAAAACCTTGTTTCATATGTGGCAAGTTGAATCATTTGGCTAAGTATTGCTTCTTTAACCCTATTAATCAACAGATAAACTTTCAAAGATTTGTGCAAAAACCTGTTGGTTATAGGAAGGCTGGAAAGAAACATGTGATGAAGAAATCTGTTGAAAGTAAAGGCCCTATGAAAAATAAGGTTTTAAAAGAAAGTGTTTTACTATGGGTGCCTAGAAGTACTAACAGTATTAGTACTGCTGAAAATATTAATGCTGCTAACACAGTTACTACTGCTAACAAGGTTAGTACTGCTAAGCATGCAAGTGCTGCTAAGGCAGTTAGTACTTCTAAAACCAGTACTGCTTCTAGCAAAAATGTTTCCAAGCCCATTATTGTGACAAAGTACTCCAAGAATGAGGAGTCAAAGTTTAAAAATCTTGTCAAGAAAGAATGCAAGTATTTTGATGAGAAAGGGGTACCCAAGACCACTTTGGATTGGGTTCCTAATTCATACTAACTGATCTATCTTATGTGCAGGGCAACCAACAGCTCAAGGGGAAGAGCATATGGCATGTTGATAGTGGTTGCTCTAGGCACATGACAGGCAACATGTCATGCCTTCAGGATTTCAAGCATATCAATGGAGGACATGTTGCATTTGGAGATAATCTTACTGGTGGTAAAATAAGTGGAAAAGGTAATGTCACCAAAGGTAAGATGACATTTGAGGATGTCTACTATGTTGATCAGTTGAAGTACAACCTGTTAAGTGTATCACAGGTTTGTGACAAACAACATAGCATATTATTTACAAATACTGAGTGTATGATCCTTGCTCCAGGGTTCAAGGTAGTTGATGAAAGCATGATACTACTTAGAACTCCAAGAAAGGACAATGTGTATTGTCTAGATATGGACAATGTTTATAGTGATTCATCCTTGAACTGTCTTGTTTCAAAAGCTTCTGTGGATGAATCCTCTCTTTGGCACAGAAGGATGTGTCACATGAATTTCAAGACCATGAACAAACTTGTTAAAAACAATCTTGTAAGAGGTTTACCTTCAAAAGTATTTTCATGTGATGATCATTGTGTTGCATGTCTTAAAGGCAAACAGCACAAAACTTCTCATAAGACCAAAGAGATAAACTCAATTTCTTCTTGTCTCCAGTTACTGCATATGGATCTGTTTGGTCCTACAAATGTTATGAGTATAGGCAAGAAATCTTACTGCTTGGTTATTGTTGATGATTACTCTAGATTTACCTGGGTATATTTTCTAAGGACTAAGGATGAGACAAGTGGACTGATCAAATCCTTTATCCTAAGAATTGAAAACCAAACTAATCAAAAAGTAAAAGTCATTAGATCAGATAATGGGACTGAGTTTAAAAATCTTGATCTAAACACATTTTGTGAAGAGAAAGGCATTGAGAGACAATATAGTGCTCCTAGGACTCCTCAACAGAATGGAGTTGCTGAGAGGAGAAACAGGACACTAATAGAAGCTGCTAGATCTCTGTTGGCTGATTCAAAACTGCCAAATACCTTCTGGGCTGAAGCAGTTAATACTGCTTGTTATGTCCAAAACAGAGTTCTAGTGGTCAAGCAAAAGAACAAGACCCCATATGAGCTTTTAAATAAAAGAAAACCTTTCATTGGATTTTTCAAACCATTTGGGTGTCCTTGTACAATTCTCAATACCAAATCTCACTTAGGTAAGTTTGATAGCAAAGCAGATGATGGATTTCTTGTTGGTTACTCATCTCAGAGTAAGGCTTACAGAGTTTTTAACTCTTCTTCCAGAATAATTGAAGAAAGTGACAATGTCAAATGCAATGAGAACATACCAAATCCTATTGGGTCTGGTCCTCAGTGGCTATTTGACATTGACTCACTAACTAACTCTTTTGGTTTCAGTAGTGATGATTATGCAGGTACAGGGAGTGGAGGATCAGGGACTACACAAGTCTCAGAAAGTATATCTCAATCTGTGATATTTCCCATACCCACAGTGGATCCTGTTGAAGACTGTGAAAAGGAACCATCTACTGGACCAAGTCAAAGTGAAGAAGAAAGTAGAGATGAGGAGACTCAAGAAAATAAAGAACCAGAAGTGGCCACTGAAAACACTTCAGTTGAGTTGAATGACTCTAATCTAGAGGTGGGACTTAATGAAGAACCTAGTCATCACACCAGAATACAAAAGAATCATCCTCCACAGCTGGTAATAGGAGATATATCCTCTCCTATGATGACTAGAAATCAAAGTAGGCTTCAAGAAATACAAGATCAACAACACAGTGCTTTCTTGCTTTTTATCCCAGCTTGAGCCTAAAAAGGCACATGATGCTATGAAAGAATCTAGTTGGATAGAAGCCATGCAAGAAGAGCTACTGCAGTTCAAGCTGCAAGATGTTTGGGATCTGGTAGACCTTCCTAAAGGCCAAAGGGCAATAGGAACAAAATGGGTCTTCAGGAATAAGAGAGATGAAAGAGGTATAGTGATAAGGAATAAAGCAAGGCTGGTGGCTCAAGGGTATACACAAGAAGAAGGAATAAACTATGAAGAAGTATTTGCACCTGTGGCCAGGATAGAAGCAATTAGATTATTCCTGGCTTATGCTTCCTATATGAAATTCAAAGTCTATCAAATGGATGTGAAAAGTGCATTTCTTTATGGTTCAATTGAAGAAGAAGTATATGTCTGTCAACCACCAGGGTTTGAAAACCCAAGCTATCCAGACAGAGTATACAAATTGAAGAAAGCACTTTATGGACTACATCAAGCTCCAAGAGCATGGTATGACACTCTGTCATTCTATCTCTTGGAAAATGGCTTTGAAAGAGGAGTCATTGATAAGACTCTATTCATCAAGAGAAAGAAGAAGGATATCTTGCTGGTCCAAATCTATGTTGATGATATTATCTTTGGATCAACAAGAGACAACATGTGCAAGGAGTTTGAGGAACTAATGCATAATAGGTTCAAAATGAGTTCCATGGGGGAACTTACTTTCTTCCTTGGACTCCAAGTTCAACAAAAGTCAGATGGAATCTTCATATGTCAGTCCAAGTATGTGCAGGACATTCTAACCAAGTTTGGTTTCTCAGATTCAAAACCTGCTAGCACACCTATGGAGACACACAAGCAGATAACAGCAGATCTTGAGGGGGAGGATATGGATGTTCATCATTATAGATCCATGATTGGCTCTCTCATGTATCTTACAGCCTCTAGGCCAGATATAATGTTTCCAGTCTGTGTATGTGCAAGATTCCAAGTTAGGCCAAAGCAATTTCACTATCAAGCTGTTAAGAGGATATTCAGATATCTCAAAGGGCAACCCAGATTGGGACTTTGGTATCCTCATGACTCATCCTTTGACCTACTTGCATACTCAGATAGTGATCTAGGTGGAGCAAACTTGGATAGAAAATCTACTTCTGGAGGATGTCAGTTTTTGGGAGCAAGACTAGTTTCATGGCAGTGCAAGAAACAAACCACAGTATCCACATCTACAACAGAGGCAGAGTACATAGCAGCTGCAAGTTGCTGTTCTCAAGTCTTATGGATTCAGAATCAAATGCTGGATTATGGGGTAACCTTTCTACACACTCCAATTTTTATTGATAATAGCAGTGCTATTAGCATTGTGAATAATCCTGTCAAGCACTCAAAGACAAAGCACATTGAGATCAGGTATCACTTCATAAGAGACTGTAATGAAAAGAAACTTATTCAAGTTGTAAAAGTTCACACTGATAACCAGTTTGCTGATCTATTCACTAAAGCTTTTGATGTGGGTAGATTCACTTTCTTGGTAACAAGTGTGGGAATGATCAACTCTGAATAAGCCCTTTCTCAAAAAGTGGTTCTATACCTGTATATTGTTTATTCTTGGTGTTACTAATCTTCTTTTTCAGGATATGTATAGCAGTACTCAGTGTTTCGCAAGATTAAAGGAGTAAGTATAGTTAATACTGCCAGTGCACAATTACTACTGCTAGTAGTTAATACTGCTAGTAGTTAATACTGCCAGTGCACAGTTAATACTGCTAGTTAGTTAATACTGCTAGTAGTTAATACTGCTCTCAGTTAATACTGCTCTCAGTTAATACTGCTAGTTAGTTAATACTGCTCTCAGTTAATACTGCTCTAAGTTAATATTGCTCTTAGTTAATACTGTTAGTTAGTTAATACTGCTAGTAGTTAATACTACTCTAGGTTAATACTGCTTATGTTCCGAATACTATAAATACTCTTTGCCCGCCTAAAAGTTCATAACGACTCTTTGCATACTATTCTCTTGCGCTCTAAACCCTCTTTCTCTCAAGATTCAAAGTTCTCAGGCAAGAATTTTCAAAGATTCATGGCATCAATGGCGTTCATTGACGAGCACAATGAAATCGCGATGCTCCAAAAGCCAAAACAAGCTGAAGGTTTTCATCAGATAGTCGACTTTCTGAAGTCTAGCCACATTGCCCATGCTCTCACTATGTCTCCTACTATCTTCATAGAGCATCAGAGGCAATTCTGGGCACATGCCACCATTGTTACTGAGGATGGTGTGCAAATGATCAAGACGACAGTGTGTGGCAAGCCATTGACAGTTACTGAAGAGGTAATTCGCATCAGTCTATGTCTAGACGATGCCTCTGGTATAACTTCTATCTCTAATGATGAACTGTTTTCTACTCTTACAAGAATGGGGTATGGAGGCCCATTGGGTATTTTTAAGTTCTCAAAAGCTAAATTCTCACCCCAATGGCGTTTTCTTGTTCATACCTTGATGCACTGCATTTCTAAAAAGACTACTGGATGGAGTGAGTTCAGCAGTCCCATTGCTTATGCTTTGGTCTGTTTGGCCACTGCCAGAAGGTACAATTTTTCACAAATGATTTTCAATGATCTTGTCTCAAACATGGGAAACAAAAAGAGCTTTTATATGTATCCAGGTTTGTTCAAGCAGTAATCAACCACGAATTGACGGATATTCCTCACTCTGAAGGGATATATGTACCAAAACCCCCTAAAGGCAAGGTTTTCTCAAATATGAGAAGATCTGCTGGGGACTCGGAAGGAGTAGACACCCCATTGTTCTCTACAATGATGGTGGTGTCCCAAACCAATGAAGGTATGGTAGCAGGGTCAATGCCCCCATTAGACCATCCCACTGTTAGCCAATCCCAACCTTCCCTCTCTCATATTTTTCCTCAGTCCTTTGCTGCTAAACCCACTCCCAGAATATCCAAGACTTATGTCAAGAGAAAGGTACACAAGGCTCCTTCCCTTGGTGTACCTACTATTAACCAAGAGCCTCAAAGCCCTTTATTGGAGCATTCTCCAGTAGAGAATATCCAAAGGGAATCCACTAGGGTGTCTCCCAACCCTGAGGAGGTGCTCTCAAAGGAGATGGATGAGCATATGGGTGAGAAGGCTGCCACTACTTCTGCTAGCACAGAGAAGGCCAGTGGTAACATCTCTAAGACCTTCCCCATGGCAACTTTGGGTGAGAAATCAACCAAAGGACCCCGGTGCCAAGAAACCAAGGGGTAGTTGGTGCTTCTGCTAGGCAGAAGGCCACTACTAAAAGATCCAAGGATCCCTCAAGGATGGGCAACATATCCAAAAAGGGTGAGGACAGAGCTGAAACTGATGAATTGATGGCAAAACATTCCAAGGATCCTTCAAGGGTGGGTAAAACACCTAAAGAAGGTGAGGATAGATATACTTACTGGGAATTGATTGAAGCATTAGCCAACATCAATATTGATGTGGTTAATCAAGGAAAGGAAATTAAAGAATTGCAGCAAGTGGTCATCTCCCAACAAGAGCAGATTTCCAAACTCAAACAATTGGTAGGAAAACTTACTGCCAAGAAAAGGAGAAAGCAGTTTGTTCTAAGGAGGAGAAATGGGGCAAACACAAAGAAGGAGGAAAATGCTTCCAAAAAGGGGGAGAATTCAAGCTCAGAACAGATAGATCAACAGATTGAGGGGGAGTTTGTTGAAGAAAGGGATGAATTTGTTAAAGAAAAGGCAGCAGCAGAAACAACACCAGCAGCAGTAACAACCCCAGAAGCAGAAACTATTACTACTGCTAAGCCAAAACAAGCAGCAGAAACTGTTAGTGCTGCTGAAATTCCACAAGCAGCAGTAACAGGATTAACATATGAAGAGGTTGAAGTAGCAGAGATGCTGGTAAAAGCAAAGAATGACACTCCCAAAGCAAAAGGAGTGGTCATAAATGAAGGGGGAACAAAGAAATCAGAAAAGAAAGACATGGCTGCAGATGTAAAAAGAAAAGGGAAAGAAAAGATGATAGAAACTGATCAACCAACCAAAAAGCAAAAGATAATTGAATCAGATGAAGCATTAGCCAAGAAACTGCAAGAAGAGTTAGATCAAGCAGAGAAAGAGCAGGTTGAGAAAGACAGAGAGATAGCCAGAGCACTAGCCAATGAACTAAATGAAGCATTTCAGAAAGGGTTGGAAACAGAGAAAGCTAAGCAAAGAGCAATAAGCTTGAGAAAGGCTATGATGGCCAGATCAAGTGCAAAGAAGAGAAGACCTTCACAAACTTACCTTGCAACTCAGGAAAGGAACAAGATGATAACTTTCTTGAGGAGTGCAATTGGTGTGAAGAAAGAAATGTTCATAAAGATGACTTTTGATCAAGTCAAGGGACTATATGAGAAAGAAATGGGAAAGCTGAAGAATAATGAAAAGGACAGAGTGGAGATTGAAAAGAAAGCTAAGGAGAGGCATGATGTGAATATCAATAAACCCTTCCCTGAAAGTGAAGAGGGAACTCTAACAAAGGAAAAGGCAGAGATTAAGGAAGAAGAGACTCTAGCTCAGAAGATCAAGAAGATAAAAAGAGTTAAGTCTATTGCTTCTAAAGGTCCTAGATCAGAAGAAAGGATAAAGGAAGAAAAGAAGAAGGAAGCTACTATAGGGCAAGGGCAAAGGATACTGAAGAGAACCAAGATGATGGCAAACAGAAAGAAAGTTGACAAGAAGCCTAGAGTAGAAGAAGAAAAGAAAGCTGAAACTCAGGAAGAAGTACCACAGAGATCAGATGCAAACATGTACATGGTGATAATGGATAAAATTCCAAAGCCTATCTCAGCTGAACCTGTTGGATTCAAACCTCCTGAAGTTATTCATTGGGATACTATGGAGGTGGATGGCAAGGATTATATCAGATTAAAAAGAAAGGATGAGAAGTATGAAGTCTACAGCACTTGGAACAAAATTGTCAGAGAATGTTCAAGATCTGATTTGGAAGAAATGTTTGAAGTTGGTATGAAGGTACATGCAGATCAGTTGAAAGCTCCAGGGTTACCAATTGTGAAGCTGATTATGGAGTATTTGTGCATGTTGTTCAATCCAGAAGCAGTAAAGCATTTAATCAAAGATGTGTTTGAAGCTGTCAGAGGATGGACTTTGTATGAAAGGAGTGGAGTCTATGAATTAGCCTTAGATACTTTTCACATGGAGTATTACTTGGTGGATAGGGTCTACAATCACACAAGTCTGAAGCTTCATGCCATGCTAAATAAGAAGATGGGTTGTGTACCAAATTCAGAAATGGCAAAGTACCTAATTCAGAGAACTATCAATCAGAGTATGGGACTGGATCCTAACATTGGAGTAGATCAATGAAGGTTTTGGAAGCATTTGAAGAACTTGACTTCTATTTCTAAAAGTCAAGTTAGGGGGAGATTGTTGGGAACTGAAGAAAAGCTCAAGTATGGTTAATGCTGCTAGTTCAGAATTACTACTGCTAGAAGACTTCAAATTTAATACTGCTGAGTATTACTACTGCTAGTAGAATTAATACTGCTAGTCAAAGTTAGTACTACTTAGCTAGTTAGTACTGCTTAGTAGTTAATGCTGCTAAGACCAAGTTAATGCTGCTTGAAGAAATTAATGCTGCTGAGCATAGTTAGTACTGCTTATGACTTAAAGATCCGGATGGAAAGGATGACAGCTGAAAAGAATCAAGATATTCATGGAAGGCTTGAAGATAATGATGGAAGATATACTGAAGATATTTTATTTATTGTAATTATCTTTTTGTTCAATATATGTATAGATTTGATAGAATAGTTAATTATTGATTTTTGATTCTAAGTTATAGAAAAAATCAACCTTAAGGCATAGTTCCTAATTCTAGAGAAGTAGAATTCGTATTGGTGAGCCTGTTCATCAATATTGAGGTTGTGTGTTTAATCTTGTAACTTTAAGCATTCAATACAAGTTTGCAAGTTATTGATCATATACTGTTTTGTTTACTGTTTTATTGAATATCAAAGTGTTATTCTGCAACTTCTTTGATATTAGTTTCTGAGAATTTATTCTTGTTAAGAATTCGATCCTGACAAACAACCTGTTTAATTACAATTGTAATTTAACAGACAATAAATAACAACCAACTAATCTAATTTCTACAACAAGAAAAGAGATTACAAAAGGGTTGTCATCTAAGAACCCAAACGGTTCACTTTCAAAGGTATAATAAGTCCATGTGCAAAAATCCCCAAGCTCTCACCCCAAAGCAACTAAGCCTGCTTAGGACCGGCGCTGCTAGAACCTGAGATACACATCGACACCAAACAAGTGTTAGGCCAAAAAGCCTAGTGAGTTGAACAATAATAAGCATGCATGAACAGTTACAATTCTTATCAGCAGTTAACCAATTTTCAATATATGTGGAGTCATTAGGGGAGATCCAAAGCACCAATCAAGTCCCACCCAAGAGTCGATATACCTTGATGCCCTTAACAAGGAACACCCGAAAGGCCCAACACACCCGAAGACTATCGCTAAGAAAATTCCTCGAATGGCGGAGGTCTAGGCACATACCATCACAGTGGCGCCCAAGACTACATCCTCCTAGTGTACTGACTTGGTTCGTCCACATAACTCATATAGGAGGTCCTTTAGGTGTATTTCAACCCAACATAATTCAATACCAACTACGGGTACAATATTTCCATCCTATCATCAGGAAGTCCAACAAAAGACCCAAATGACACTTATATTCATCATGCATATAAATATGTCACCAAAATGGTATTCCAACTAGAACCATCATAATACCCACGCACATTTTATATCAAGTTACTTACATTGTGTATCCATGAGAAAAACCCCAAATAATGGCACCCATAACATAAAACATAACATATCACCAATATCTATATTTCCAACTAATTTCATCAAGAAATCCCAAATACTTGAACACATAGAGATAAAATAGCAAATAGAAGATCATGATGTGTATCTAGTTTTAACAAAGGTTTAGTAAACTCACAATCAAGGTTTTTGGACCAAAACCTAGAAAAGTGTCAAACCCTAGAAGTTGGAGGAGATGAGACTTGAAGATGAGAATTGAAAATCTTGAAGAACACTTCAATGGGGACACTTGGATGAAGCTTGATGATCAGTTAATGCTCCCAACAACCCAAAACCCTAGCAATAAATGTGTGTGTGTTTGGAAGGATCAAAAATCGCCCAAGGAGAAACTCTCCCATTTTTGGATGTGAAAATGTGATAAATGAGGGTTGAGAAGGGCTTAAGTCAAAGAGGACTGGTCCCCCGCGGGCGACAATGCCCCGACGATAATGCCCATGGGCATTGTCGAGTGTCATAACCGCGAACACCCCCGAGGTCTCGGTACATCCCTCGCGACATTGACATGGCGATAGTGACCATGTCATAGTCGCATGTCATTGTCGCGCCACACCCCAAACGTCCCGAATTTTGATCTGATTCGATAACTAACGCGAGATTTGAACAATTAAGGACGGTAAGTCAGATTATACAACATTTCAACATATCAACTATCATAAAACGCATACCAAGGCTCATATACTCACATAGGTACATTTAATCCATTTAAAGGAAGTAAATACTTACCTTGAGAATTTCCGGGTGTTACAGTGATCCCTAGACTATACATTCTTTTAGGGTTTTTTTGGTTTGAACATTTAAATATATGAAGAACTAGTGTTTTTTTAACTATATTTGTTTTTTTGGTTTTAGAGTGTCAGAATGTTGGTATACAGTTTTTTTTTGGAGGTAGTAGTTGGGATTCATAAGCTTTGTGATCCCTATATTATACATTATATTAGGGTTTTTTTTGTTCTGAACCTTTAAATATATGTACAACTTGTGTTTTTGTTTTTTTTTTACTTTTTTTTTGGTTTTAGATTGTCAGAATGTTGGCATTCATATTTAATCGACTGAAATCCTTGTACTGGTTTCATATGGAATATGTATATGAAGTTCCAAAGTCAGATTGGAGTAATATGTATTGTCCATATGATCATGTCACATTTGTGTTGATTTCTCGAAGATACTCAGTGAGATGTGATTGAATTTTCACTGAAAGGGTGTATTCTACTTAAATTAATTGTGCAAAACACTTTCTTTTGAACTGTTGACATTGATATAGATTCTAGGTCAGTTTAAACCAAAACACCTGATTTTAAATAAGTAACAGATTTTTTTAGTGATGCTCAAAACCAAAGTCATTAAATTCCAAAATATACCTAAAACCATGCAGTTAAAGTCTAATTCAAACATAGTACGAAAAGCCAATCGAAATTAAAACCATGAAATGGAAATCGAATTAAAAAAATACTATGGGAAGCATAGTAATTGTTTATAAGGCAGTAGCAATCTTAATCATGCCTTTTTCCACGTCATCTGTCAGTCCTCGTTGTGCATCCAAAGTGGAGTTTACTGACGAAGGCGGTGTTTCCGCGTCTCTTCTGCACGCTTGGCTATTTGGGCCCTTGTGTCTTTGTGTAGGGCGTTCAATCTGGAGATGTCCGACTCTAGAAATGCTTTTCGATTGTTATGATCGCACAACAGCAGCTTCGCAGTGTATTTCTTTCGCAAATTTGCGATCTGTTTAAGTTGTAATGGTCATTCTTTATCGAGACCTGTGTTCCATTTCCTTGCACCACCGCCCATATAAGTCTCCATATGCCACATCATAAATATCCCAGAGTCGCTGCTGTCCTTCTTGGTACGCCAAGACATTTTTAGCCGAATCTGTTCTAGCCCTTGTAGAAATTGAGCAGCTGGATGTGCAAGAAGCTTCAAGTGTCGGACCAACATCGTTTGCTGAAACATGAATTGAGGTGTTACAATTCAATTGTTAATATGATACGGTTAATAATGGATGATCAACAAACGTTTATGAATCTATGCAATGTAAATCTTACCAATATACTTATATCATAGTCATAGATATCATCAATATCACCCTCTCTTGCGTTGCTGTCCAAAATCTCAACTGATGGGGTCTTGAGGTTTATCACCACACAGTAATACCGTGACCCTCTAGTGAGTGGGAAGAATGCCTATTTATAGGTAGACACCATTAGAAAGATAGAACTTATTATATTTTATGTGATTTCATACTATGTTATTTTGTTATGAAGTAGGATATCTTACCATATCTATGTTCTTCATATTAACAACATCCATATTGCAGCTAGCGGACAATCCCAAGTTACGTTGAAATCGCGTGAAACGATTATCGACGTCGTGCATGTAGTAGTATGTTACACCATCAGCCTGTGCACGTCGTGTGAAATCATTTATTTCACATTGCTAGTTTGAATGTTTTAAAAGTATGCTTTTTAATAATAGATGTCGAGACTTACTAGTATTCGTGTTTTGAAAAAATATCGTTTCGGTGATTCACGGCTTCTGAACCTCTCTTCGTAGTTTAGGACGTCCACCCATCCGTTTATCACTTGTTCGTTGACATGCACTGCTGGTGCAAGGCTCTCAATTGATGCACGTGTAACAGTCTGCCCAGTTTCTGATTTGTATACGAAGTCACTGTTCACATAAAATTTGATTAGTAAATATTGAATATATTTTGTTATATATGAAACCTATAACATAACGTAAGTATGAAAGTGTAAACTGTGATTATTTAAATTTTTACTCTGCCCCGCCAAATGCAGTTAGGCTCCATTCGTGTACTTTTCTCTCTTCTGCAGTGAGGTTCTTTGCGATTACAACTTGTTGTTTCACATAAGGCGACTTCATTTTCTCTCCAATCTTCAATTCCCTTCGCACTAGTTTACAATGTTCATCGGCATATATGATTGGTTCCTTTCCTTTGCCAGATGCATTTGGTGAATCACATGGTTGGCTTATGCCAAGATTGAAACTAGTAACCAGTATGTCTGGGCTTACAGGAATTATTCTTATTGGTTCGACGTCCTCTTCGACGTATGGCACGATTGGAAAATCAGTTTCTTTCACATTATGACATGGTTGCCCACCTTCTTCTTTTGAACCTCCAGATTGCTCAATTATCTGCACGTCCATGAAACCGAATGTAGTTTGACTGTACCAGTACGAGGATAAAGGGCTTTGTGCTTCCAAAGAGTCTGCGTTATCAAAATTTAGCTTTGTTGGTGTGCACATCCGAACACCTTCCTGGACTGACAGTGGCTGTGTGTAACACCCTAAAAACCAGAGTGTATTTAAAACGCGAAAACTGGACAAATAATCATCAACACTTGGTATAAATCTCCCAAAAAGGGGAATGTACTAAACCTTTACAAAACCTGAATACGGATATGGAATTTCAACAATAAACTAATCTAAACATAACCTATCTAGATTACATCAGTTGTTAATCCAATATTGCCAAAAGAATGAGACTTAAACAATTGTCCAACATCAAATACTAGTCATCTCAAAAGCTCCCGAGACCAAGCTCATCACACAAGCCCTTGGCAACCCACCGCTAATGGGAACCTGTTATACACATCATTTGAGAAAAAGTGTTAGGCTTAAAGCCTAGTGAGAACATACAGTTTATAATTTCAAGAGATATAAACATTTGCATCAAAAGGAGATATTTCCAATAAGCAATCCCAAGTCAAATCGTTAATAAGAATGAAATATTACAATGAGACTATATACAGTCTTTCCAGAACCTCACAACTTAATGTGCAAGTAGTCCTTTCTTCTATTCTTCTTCCAGAACCTCACAACTTAATGTGCAAGTAGTCCTTTATTTTACTTTCCCTTTTTGTACCTCACAACTCAATGTGCATGTAGTACTTATTTTACTTTCCCTTTTAGTACCTCACAACTAAATGTGCATGTAGTACTTTATTTTACTTTCTTTCCAGAAAATCCCATAAAAGCGTAAGTATAATCAATACCTAGGGATCCACTAGCAATGGTACAGACTCGTCACAACAACATATGTGACCAACCATAGATAGTTATATGGTATAAAATAACATTTATAAACAAAATGCATTTTCAAGTTTAACTTCTGGTAAGAATGAAAATCATCGAAATGAACTTTAAACATTCTTTTAAGTAACCCACATAAATGTGCAAGTAAAACATCCTTTTACTTCAAATAAGATGGAACCCATCATTATAGTCGAAAATGATCGGGAACCCTAAAATCTCCCAAAACTCAAGTTATGTCAAAAATGTAGTAAACTTAGATCTGAAACCATGGAGATATATAGAAGTTCAAAATGTAAGTTTTGACATGTATAAGATTTAGAAAAAGGTAGTAGGAACTCACCAAATAGGTTTTAGATGAAAACCCGAAAAACCAGATATCGACCACCGAGTGAAGACGAAGCTTTCTACACCGAACCCTTGCTAGATACACTAAATACTAGCAACATACGACAACCGAAGAACCAAACAAGAAACCAGAGAGAGAGAAGCTTGAGAGAGTTTGAGAGTCTTGAGAGATTTTGAGAAGTGAGATATTTCCAGGAAATATCTAATTTAAACCAATTAGCCACCGCGCGGGTTAAGTCGAGTCGTGACTCGCGCCGCCCACTGGAACTCGCAACCAATTAGCGCACCGCGTGGGTTATGGCGCGGGCTAAGTCGCGCCGTGACTCGTGCCACCCACTGGACAAACTCCAAACAAACAGTGCACCACGCGGGTTATGGCGTGGGCTAAGCTGCGCGGCAACTCACGCCGACCACTGTCTTTGCTTCATCTTCCAAACTAGTCAAACGAAACTCGGGGTGTTACACTGTGATCCGTCTTTTGGTTGGTTTGTCTTCCCTAGACATTCTTCTCGGGTATGAACTGTGGTTTTCTTGATCTCACTCGATCCTCTCAGTCCTTCCTCATTGAATAGTGTCGCGATCTCATCTTGATACCTATCAAATAGTGTTTAGTCTGGGAAAATCTCTTTAGCTCGTTCAATCACAGTTTTTGCTTCGACCTTTGTGCGCATTAAAAGTGCAAACTTGTCATTTAGCTCCATGACAATATCCTGTATTGAAAGAGTGTTACTTTCCATGTCTGATTCATATTTTTCCGGACGCGTTTTTTACGTTAAAAAAATATACATATAATTATTTTCATCATCTTCTTCACTGAGTCGATGTCGCATGGGTTCGCAGATGTAGAAGGAATATCTTCTGGTCGTGGTTGGCGAATAGGACGTGGCTTTGAAGCCGGTAGTTGTTTCAGTTTAGCCATTTGTAGTCCCCCCCTTCTCTGATTCCATTTGCTAACCTTTGTCGCAAATGATTCATACTCCATCTTTGTAATGGTGGTACACCATCCGGAAGATCTTCGATTTCACAAACAGTTGACTCAACATACAACAGCTGTCAAAAAAATTATTTTAAGTTTATATACCAAGTTATAGATACAAATGTTTTTAGGTTTATAGAGAGCTTACCGTTAGGAAAGTCAGTGGTCCTGCATAGAAGTTGTCGTAGGTGTCATTTCACCACCTGTTTTTACTTCGCTTCAAGCACTCAAATATGTTTCGAGACCAGTTTACCCTTGGAATCATATTTGTGTTCTTTATTCGATGTAGAAAGTTCAGAGTGCAACAGCCCATTCCGCTACATTCAGCCATTGAATTGACGAATAAAATGAGGAAGTTAAGTTTAAACTCCACTCCATTGTCCGATGATTCCAGAATCATGTTCATAACATCTGTAGGATGCATCTTCTCTTTTTCATACTGTTTTTTCCACGTAGTAGCCAGCGCGTTACTCTGTGAATCTGGCTCAACTGTTGCCAAATCAATTCCCCCAATTGGGAATTTCAGTATCTGGTGGACTGTTTCCTCATTGATGATGATTGTTCCATGATTCAATGTCATCTCCAGAGTGTTGGTGTCTAGGTTGTTCACCATAAAGTATCCTAGCCTGGACGGAATGCCATCCACTATCATCCCTATGAAGCTTCCTAGACCCATTTCTTCTACTGCCTTCCTTTGGTCATCACTCATCTCGTATAAGGTTTGTTGCAAGATCATCGGTCACGTCCTAGTATGTATACCCAACACTGGATGCTTCAGTTTGTCCTTCTTATCTTTTCCTTTTTTCTTCTGATCCTTTTTTCTTCCTTTAGGTACACCAGTTTCGTTGATTTTTATTCCAACGTTTGAAATCCTTGGGTCCTCAAAATCACTATCGTTGTTTGTGCCTGTAGACATTGTAATGAGTAATGACATATGCACATGGTTGTGGTTCACCTAATTATTTTACACAATAACAAACTTCCAAAATGTTTTACTACAAATTTCATACCTGGGTTCACACAAGCTTTGGCTTTACCTTTCATCTTTTCAGAACTTTGCGACCTTGTCCTTAAGTGCCTTGATGTTCGCGTTTGTTCTGATTTTTGCTTCTCTGCATTTTTTCTTTTATTGCCACTCAAAGAACTCCTTGTTATGTTCGTATTGTTCATTCCTAGATATATCATTTTTTGCGAGTTACAAATTATTTGTCCCAATGTAACTTTTTTAAAAGACATGATAAGAAATACCTTCCGTTTCCGGTGTTGAATTCGTTTGTGATCACCTTCACATTATCATCTATACACATAACATTTCAATAACCATACCTTCCTCCACATCTTTGCCTTTTGAATGCTTCCGATGTCCACTTTGCTTATGGGTTGATTTTCTGTCATCTGTGTATTAAGCAAGAATTATCAGCATCATTTAGTATATACATGTTGTTAGTTACACTTTTTTCCCCTGGACATACATGGATTCATCATATTTTCTTACATGAAACTTGGTTTCACAAATTTTCAAATGTTTTGAAACTTTTCTATGAAAATAAGATTGTTGTTCATACTTTATTGGTCGTTTAAATCATCTGACTATTTCCCATACCTTTTTTTTTCTTCACTGGCTGTGCAGGTTGCTTACCGGTTTCACTTTTTTCCCTTCATTCCTGATGGTCCTTCGTTTGTTTCACGGAAAACATTCTACAATGTTAATGTTCATCTTACATTAAATAACATTATAAGCATAAATTCATTTAAAAACTTTAATAATACGCCAGATCCTCCAATGCCTAAAACTTAGCCCTAAATTAGGAAAATAGTTCGTCTCCATTAAAAAGAGCTTTTAGTTGTTAACAAGATTTGATTCATAATTAGGGTTCACTTTCTTCTTGGTTCCAATAAAACCTAAAATGCTCAACTGTTTATCATTGACCTTTTCCATGAATCAGAAGCATACCTTTATTTGTTTCTTTTGTGTTGGTGACACCATCCAAACAAACTGGGTTATCTGGTGTGTTGATGAAACGAGAGAATGCAGTCTTCATCAAGATTCTTTGGCTTGGTCTTCGTATTGTTCCAGGGTTGTGTTTCCTATAAAACATATAATAACTATTTATAGATTTAGAATTAGTGAAAATTTTGAATTCAATACCTCTTCGGCGGGCAATTTCGCCGTTTTCCGCCATTTTTCAACACGATTTCAAGACTAGCTTTCTGAAAGCAATTAAATTGGATCGTAATCTTCGGCCTCTCTTAGAAGATGTGATCGTGTTTCGTATCTCTCCCCAAAAAGGAGATTCATCGTGTTCCAGAAGTCATATATGAAAATCCCCCTAATTTTCGCTCCCAATTGTTTCCTTGTTGAACCAAAAAATTCAATCCCCAATTTGCCCTCGTTCTCTCAGTTTTTTCTTAAACAGTTGTCCCTAAACTTCTATGATATTACGAAAATACCACCGCTTAAGTCACAACCTTTGATCAAAATTTGGACGGTCAAAGATGGGGTTGCATAGTTTGCAACATTTCATTTTTGTTAACCATACATTTTGTTTTTATATATATATATATATATATATATATATATACATACTAGATTCGAACACGTGTGTTACACGGGATAATTTAAAAAAATTAAATCATGCCATAAAACTTATCTTACATATATGAATGATCATCGAAAGTATGATTCTACTTTTCCAAGCTTTTTTTCTCTTCAGATTTGTTTTTTTTGCAGATGGTTAAAAAATGTCCTTGTTTTAGGCAGTTTTCACAAAAGATGTTTTGCAAAAAAATTAATAAAAATATGAATAAATATTAAGAATTTATAAAACAAAATTTATAATATAACGTAAATGAAATTATAGAAAAGTACATAGTTAAAATATTAATAAAATAAATACCACGTATCATAAATTACCAAATATTTCTTTATATACAACATTATTTGTTCTATTGCTATACCTTCATCATATTTAATTAATATTTTTAAACCTTGCCTACTTTTACTCTAGATAAAGTATCATACAACTGACCATGGGTGAAGACATTCTTTGGAATAAATGTATGGGATGAACGGAATCCTTTTGTTTGTGGGTGTCAAAGACATTCTTGGAATAAATGTTCGTCTTCCAATATTGCTTCCAGAACTGACGAGCACGTAAAATGCATGAACTGGCCCAGGGAGATTGAACAGGCATTTTGAGCCTGTGATTGTGATGAAGGTCAGAAGGTGAAGTACAGTTCTCAGATGCTTCGGGGTTCGGCGCTGACATGGTGGAATGTTTTTACCGTAACAGTGGAAGAATCTGTGTTAGCCAAGATGGCTTGGGTTGAGTTCAAAAAGAAGTTACTGGAGGAGTATTGCAATGAAGAGGAGATGGACCTAATAGAGGACGATTTTAGATCGATCAAGAAGGGAGATTTATCGATAAAAGGGTATACCCATCTGTTTATGGAAAAACTAAATTTGGTGGGGCATGTGGTCCCGACCGAGAAGGAAAACGTAAAGGCCTATCTGAAGGGCCTACCCGCCGATATGCTATCGATGGTCCGCAACTCCAAAGCCTCCAACCTCCGGGAGACCATCGAGGAGGCCAAGGTGATGGAGAGACTTTATGCTCGGGATAGAGAAGAGAAGGTGAAGGTGGGAGAGTCTACCAAGTTCATTTAAGAAGCCGAGGTTTCAATCGGGAGGTAAAATCTTTGGGAATCGCCGTGAGGTGAAATGGTGTAATAAATGCAAAAGTAAGCATTTCGAGTTTTGCAAGATCAACACCAATTCTAACCCCAATCCGGTCTCGTGTTTCAAGTGCGGTAAGCATGGTCATATTAGTACTGAGTGCTCCATTCGAGGGACAATTTGTTATGAATGCAAAGAGATGGGCCACGTCCGAAGAGAGTGTCCCAAGCTGAGAAGTGTCGCGAGAGAAGAAGGAAGTTCAGGAAGTCAACCGAAGAGAGAGGACATTCCCAAGGCTCATGGAAGGGCTTTCCAGATGACAAAGAATGAGGCGAAGGAAACCGCCGACGTGGTGTCGGGTACGTTTTTACTCAACTCCACACCTGCTAGAGTGTTGTTTGATTCTAGTGTGAACTTCTCTTTTGTGTCTATTTTATTCTGCAAATCTTTGGGTGCACCTATTAGTAGTCTTGGTGAGGCGTTAGTCATAGAGGTAGCTAGTGAGGAGCAAGTGGTTTTAAGGAATATTTTAAAGGGTTGTCGTTTAGAGATTGGTGGGGAATCTTTTGTTGTAGACTTGCTCCCCATGACCATCGGGAGCTTTGACGTAGTGATCGAAATGGATTGGTTGGCAAAGCATCAAGTAGAGATCTTGTGTTCCAAGAAGCTCATACGGATCCCATCCGGGATGGTGACTTCATTTTAGTGTATGGTGAAAATTGAAAAGGCAAAGTAGCCATCATCTCCTCCATCAAAGCAAGAAAATATCTAACGAAGAAGTACCCTTCGTACCTAGCCTTCGCGGTGGATGCCAAGGCGGAGAAGAAGAAGGTAGAAGACATGAAGATTGTCAACGAATTTCCGGACGTGTTTCTCGATGATCTTCCAGGCTTGCCACCCGACCGCTAGATAGAGTTCCGCATTGATTTAGTTCTGGGGTCGGCACCAATAGCTCGGCACCAAACCGCCTCACGCCGACATAAATACAAGAGATGATGTCCCAGCTTCAAGAGTTGCTAGAGAAAGGGTTTGTGAGACCGAGCTCGTCTCCGTGGGGAGCTCCAACACTCTTTGTGAAGAAGAAGGACGGATCCATGCGTATGTGCATCGATTATCGAGAATTGAACAAGGTGACCGTGAAGAGAAAATATCCATTACCCCGAATAGACGATCTCTTCGATCAGTTACAAGGGGTCGAATGCTTTTCCAAGATTGGCCTTCGTTCGGGGTACCATCAAGTGAAGGTTAGAGAGAAGGATGTCCCGAAGACGGCATTTAGGACTCGGTATGGGCACTACGAGTTCCTAGTTATGCCTTTCGGATTGACGAATGCACCGACAATATTCATGGATCTGATGAACCGCGTGTGTCGGCCATTCTTGGACCGGTCGGTCATAGTGTTCATCGACGACATCTTGGTGTACTCCAAGGATGAAGAGGAGCACGAGCAACATTTGAGAGAGGTCCTAGAGGTTCTAAGAAGGGAGAAGCTTTATGCTAAATTCTCCAAGTGCGAATTTTGGTTGCGATAAGTTCATTTTCTCGGCCATGTAGTAACCCGGGAAGGAGTGAAGGTGGATCCTGAGAAGATAGAAGCAATGATGAACTGGGAGCCTCCGAAAAGTCCAACCGAGATCCGAAGCTTTCTGGGACTCACCGGTTATTACCGTAGGTTCATCCAGGACTTCTCCAAGATCGCTTCATCATTGACCGCATTGACTCGAAAGAATGTGAAGTTTGCTTGGACCGAGACTCAAGAAAAGGCTTTACGTACCTTGCAACGGAAATTATGTGAAACTCCGAGATCTTATCCCTACCCGAGGGAACGGAAGACTTCGTCGTTTACAGCGATGCGTCCAATATGGGATTGGGTTGCGTCCTTATGCAAAGGGGTAAAGTGATAGCGTATACGTCAAGACAGTTAGAGGAGCATGAGAAGAATTACCCAACGCATAACCTCGAATTGGCGGCAGTCGTGTTTGCCTTGAAGTTGTGGCGACACTACTTATACGGCACCAAATGCACACTCTTTACCGACCACAAAAGTTTGAAGTACGTTTTTGACCAAAAGGAGTTGAATATGCATCAAAGAAGATGGTTAGAGTTGTGGAAAGACTACGATTGCGAACTTCAATATCACCCGGGCAAAGCTAATGTTGTGGCAGACGCGTTAAGCTGGAAGGAGTATAGTGGAGCAGTGAAGACCTCGTTGGCAAGGATTGAGATCATCTCAAACCTTGTGGACATGATAAAGACCGCTCAATCCGAAGCGATCCTTGAAGCAAACCTCAAAGATGAAGCAATGACGAAGCAACACCTTAGCTTGACGGATGATGGTAGAGGATTGAAACTCTTCCAAGGACAAGTGTGGGTACCTAAGTTGGGAGGATGCCGGAAGCTACTTTTGGAAGAAGCGCACAAATCTAAATATTCCATTCACCCGGGAGCACAAAAATGTATAGAGATCTTAAGTTGAACTATTGGTGGCCGGTGATGAAGCTCGATGTGGCGAACTACGTGGAGAAATGCCTTACTTGTTTGTTAGTAAAGGCCGAGCACCAACAACCATATGGGAGTTTGCAGTCTTTAGAAAAACCGGAGTGGAAGTGGGATCACATCACCATGGATTTCGTGACAAAGCTACCAAGGACGTTGAAAGGTCACGACACCATTTGGGTGGTAGTGGATCGTTTAACGAAAAGCGCGCACTTTCTGGCCATGAGGGAGACGCTACCATTGGACAAGCTAGCAAGACTTTACATTAATGAAGTGGTTTCGAGGCATGGAGTACCACTGTCCATTGTGTCCGATCGAGACAGTCGTTTCACTTCTCATTTCTGGGGTGCGTTTCAAAAAGAATTGGGGACAAAGATGAAGTTGAGCACGACATATCATCCTCAAACGGATGGACAAAACCAGTGGACAATTCAAACGTTAGAAGATATGTTGTGTTCGTGTGTCATTGACTTTCGGGGAAATTGGGACTCTCACCTCCCATTGGTGGAATTTGCTTATAATAATAACTACCATTCGAGTTTGGGCATGGAACCATTCAAGGCCCTTTATGGGCGGAAATGTAGAACGCCGACTTGTTGGCTTGAAGCGGGCGAGAAAAAATTCGCCGGACCGGAAATAGGGCAAGAGATGGCGGATAAGGTCAAGAGTATCCGAGAGTGTTTGAAGACGACTCAAGATCGTCAAAAGAGTTATGTGGATAAGAAACGTCGGCCAATGGAATTTCAAGTGGGCGACCGAGTCATGTTGAATGTGTCTCCTTGGAAAGGAATTATAAAGTTTGGGAAACGCGGGAAGCTTAGCCCTCGTTTTCTAGGGCCTTTTCCTATTATTGAGCGTGTGGGGATCCAAGCCTACAGACTTGATTTACCGCCCGAGTTGAATGGAATCCACCCCACATTTCACATTTGCTATCTTCGGAAGTGCCTAACGGAGGAAGAAAATGTCATTCCCTTGTCCGAGATTCGTGTAGACAACAACCGATGTGTTGAAGAACAGAAATCCATCTTGGAGAAAGAAACTAAGAAACTCCACCATAAGGAAGTGGTCATGGTGAAAGTTCAATGGAAGCACCACTGGGGTGCAAACGTGATGTGGGAAGCAGAAGAGGATATGAAGAGACGGTATCCTCATTTGTTTGTGTAGAGTGAGATTTTAGGGACGAAATCTATTTCTAGTGGGGGATGATTGTAACACCCCGTTTTTCTTTAAAAAGAAAATCTTTATAACATGTTTAGACGTTTTCCTTATCCAATTCTTAATAGTTGGATCATTAAACTTAAGAACCTTTTATGCTTTTAAATCACTTGCTTGCTTGACACGTCAAAGTAGTAACGATAGTACTTTCACCTTGAGTATGCTAGTGTTTATGTGTTCCTTGCGTAAAAGCGTGTGTTTGGATTTTGATTACTCTCTTTAGCGTATTTATATTAGATGTTTATGAGGCATTTGCATCTTGGATTTACGTTTTTGTTCTAGAGAAAACCCCCAAGTGGTTATAGCAACTTACGAGGATCGAGAAGAGTCGTACCTAGGACCGTTTAACATTTTGGTGTCGATCGGGAAGAGGAGGCAAGCCAGGGGCGACATTGCCCCACGACCTTGCCCCTAGCAAAGTCTCAGGGTCAATGTCGCGTTAGGGGGTCGAGCTGCTGAGTTTGGTGGCGATACTCCAGAAGGTGGAAGGGGACGGGACTATGCCCGTCGACATTGCCTAGGGCATAGTTGCTGAAGGGCATAGTCGCCGAAAGGCTAACGGGTTCTACCCCCTTAAAGTCGACAGTGAGACCGAAAAACCCCATTCTTCTTCCTTTTCTTGTCTGCAGGTCGCTTTCTCTTTCTCTCTAGTCGATCTCTTTTCCTCTCTCCTCATTTATGGTTGCAAGTTACCCTAACATTTAATACTACTAAGTTGACTTTTGATTCAAGAGTTGGAAACCCTAGTTTGAAAGCTTTACAAGGACCTAGCTCATCTCCAAGTTCATCATCCTAGGGTTTTCTCTTACAAACCCTAAAAGTGAGTTTTCTCTTATGAACCTCCACTTAACCATAGTTTGTTTATTATTTATGTGGAAATCTTAGATTCATACTTTGAGATACTTATCATATGCAAGGATCTACATGTATGTCATTATTGGTGAAGTTTCTCTCCATAAACCCTAACTAGATTTTGTATTATTAATTAAACATTTATGGATCTTTAGGTTCATGCTTGAATGGTTAGTTCATGAAGAAACCCTTGTTTCTATGAGTTTAATTTAACGGCTGATAACTTTATGATATCATGGTAAGAATAATAGCATTACTATAATTATAAATGGAGGAATAAGAATGGTGTACTACTTTGGAAAATAAAAGTGGTTTGATATTATGAATAACGATGTTATGCTCGTATTTCAAGTCTCATGTGGTAATTTTAGTGTTACATGCTTAAATGGGAATTGAGTTTGTGGTCTTAGATGTTTAGTCAGTTCTGATCATCTGATGAGAATGTGGGCTTTCATTTCCTTGTGCACGAGGATATGAACATACATTTATTTGGACCTATTGTTGTGGGTCGTTGTGGTATACTAGCGAGTAGGCAATAGGGGGTCGTGGACCCTTGAGGTGTAACTCGTCTAGAAATGGATAGGCAATAATGTCCCATAAGACATTGAGGTATAACTCGACGGAGTAGGCAATAAAGGCAGTGATTATGGTTTGAGGTTGTGATGTCGTGATGGCATGGGAACTAGGACCGGTACATGAGGTGTAATTCATTAACATCATGGGTGACTCCACTCCCGTAAATATGTCACCTCGATGGAAACGGGTCTCCCCTGTATTTTCAAGAGTTATTTCTTGTATGGTTTCATGTTCAGGTTTGAGAACGTGGTTACGGTGGAATCATTAATTATGAGGCAAAGGAGTTCGGTAACATGAATATCGTTTTATATTATTATGTTAATGATTTATAAACTATGAGATCTCACTAGGCTTTGTCTTAACACTTGTTGTGGTTGTTGTTTCCTCACATATCCCACTCGTGGTGGAAATTAGGTGGTCGGGCTTGCCAACCGGGCATGTAGGAGATCTTGGAGTGCTGGTCTTTTGGGTATACGTGTGAAGAGAGATTTTTGGTGGATTAGCAACACCCACTTTAATCTAGTTTTTGAATTATTTCTAGATTAACTAGGTTGTTGTAATTTGTTTTGTATCTCATTCTTTGGCCAACTTTATGGTGCAAACTATCCCAATTACTTGTGGGTCTATAGTTACCCCTTGGGAAATGTTTATATGTTGAAGTTTCTCCTTACAGGTTGATTTTGGATGTCCGTATTTTAGACGTCATATTGCCAAAATTTCAATTTTATTTGATTGAATATTTAGGGTGTTACAACAATGTCTTGTCTACTTGCATTGGGAATAATCGGCAGAATTTGTCTGAAATCTCCTCCAAAAACAACTAAAATGCCACCAAAAGCATTTACGAGTCAGTAATGCCTTGACTACCAAAAATATCGTTCACATTTCTATCCAATGCTTCAAATACATGTCGATGAACCATTGGTGCTTCATCTCATATAATCAACCTAGTCTTTTTTATTAACTTGGTAACATCACTGTCTAGCTTTATGTAACAAAGAGAATCTTCGTTAAGAAGTAGAGGAATTTGAAAGCGAGAGTGTGTTGTCCTACCTCCTGTAAGAAGTAAAGAAGTAATACCACTCGAAGCAACATTTAAAACAATTTCTCCTCTAGATCATATTGATGCAGATAATGTCTTCCATAGAAATGTTTTACCTGTTCTGCCATAACCATATACAAAAAACACACCTCCTTGGTTATTTTGAACCACTGTGATGATATCATCATAAACACCTCGTTGCTCGTTTGTTAAAGCACCTAGAAGTTGACAAAATTTGTTCTGTAGATTATCTATGTCGTAATCTAACTCCTCCGTAATCAAACGATTGTTTGAAGACTCAACAGAATCATCATCAGGGTAAGACATAATGGTGAAATTTTTTAGGCTGGAATTGTTACAAAGTAAAATCTTTTCAATCTAAAAAAATGTCAAGTTTTTTACTTGATTATCATTAAGGGATAAACCTGTAACATATATAGTATAAATGTTAAACAACCACAACATAGAAATAATAACTAAAAAAATATTTAAGAAAGAAAAATAATATTTAAAAAATAATAAAACAATAAATTTGTTTGTATTTAAATAATAACTGTACAAATACCTAAATATATTTTATGTCAATGTTTTTAAGTAACTATATGTAAAGATTTGCTAGAAGACAGTAATAAGAAAATAAAATACAAAATCTTGTGAGTTTTTTAGTCTTGAATCGATAACGTCGGTATTTAAGCATCCACAAATTAACAAAAATACATAAAAAAATGCTTGATATGAAATTTGATAGAATTGTAATTCGTCGAAGGAGTTCGACTATGAAGTAAACTTTTAATGAAATTGCAAAAAGAAAATCACGACAATTTAATGATTATTTGTATCAAATCCCATACTAATTTCAATAAATCACATATTAATCACGACATCTTAATTCGTATATATTTATGATACTTAATAATATAATTAAATCCAAAAATATTCAATATTGGGCTCATTTCGAAGATATTGACGAAACGATTACAATGGTATAATTTGTAAAAATAGAAATGTTTTTTAATGCATTTTAGTTCATATACATTATTTATGTTTATATAATAAGAGTCTAAAATGAAAAATAAAAAAGTAAGGGAGTAAAAGTAAACTACATACCTAATTATAAGGGTAGTAAATATAACGTATAAATTAAAAAAATTGAATTAAGAAGAGATTTAAGGAGGAGTGAATGTGCGTGTATTAATTGAACTTATAATGTAAACTGCGTTCAGATACATGTTTAGGCGGGAAAATACTGAAGTCGGTTCACCAGAAGACGGCACGTGGCATGCTAGTTACTTATTTATTATACGTATATATATATATATATATATATATATATATATATAGATAGATAGATAGATAGATAGATAGATAGATAGATAGATAGATAGATAGAGAGAGAGAGAGAGAGAGGGGCACCTTCATTTGCAAACCTTCTAAATGTTACAAACAATACAAACCAGGGCATTTATGTCTTTTTACAAATTTCATATTTTTAGGAAAAAATTAAATTCCTTAATTATCTCTTTTTTAATTATCGATTTATCTCCTCTCTCTCTCTCTCTCTCACACACACACACACACACACTCACGATCCACCGTCACCATCCACTTCCAGTGACGTCCTCCCAATTCCGGTGACCTCCTTTCACTCTGGCGAGCTTTATAAGAGCATCTCCAACAGCTTCTCCAAAATGGAGAAAATGGAGATTTTAGACATTTTTGTGCTCCAACAGATTCTCCAAATCTTTCTCCAAAATGGAGAAAGTAGAAGAGAGAGTGTAATTTTCTCCAAATATGGAGAACTCTCCAAAATCTCTAAAAATGATTACCATGAGAGAGAAATTGTTTTTTTATTATATTCTACCAATAAGATTTCTTCAAATGAGATGGGTATGAGAGATAAATAATATTTTATTAGATTTATACAATATTTTAATATTATAAGTAATGATTTCATCTCCAAAATAGAGAATCTGTTGGAGATGGATGTAAATTTTTATGTAGATTTTGACTTTTAATTCTCTATTTTGGAGAAATTTTGAAGATGCTGTTGGAGATGCTCTAAGGAGCTGTTTGGTAGTTGCTGAATGGTTGAGTGCAGAATAGTTAAGAGGTCAGAATGGTTGAGAGACTCTGTATGATTTAGTGCAGAATGAAATATGACTGTTTGGTAACTGCTCTGAATGGACAATCTGAATGACAATAAATTACCATTTTAACCCTCTGAGTGATTTAGTTCTGAATGGCAGATAGATGTTTGGCAGATATCTGAATAAAATAATTATTTTACAAATATAACAAGTTTATGAGAAAAAAGAAGGGCAAAGTACCTATGAATGTCCGCAGCTTCAATACTGCATTTCAAGCAAAAATTGCACAGCCAGAAACTAATAAAATTTCCATATGCTAATAAGCTTTGGAAGTAGAATAAAAGCTTAGAATTCAAGATATTCTCTAAACTTAACACTCTCTCCATCTATGTCTTCAAGATAAGAGGGTTGAAATAGTTGATATAGGAAAAATCATTCGACAGTACACCAAAAAATAACAAAAAATCTAAAAATCAACTAGATGTATTCAACAGCAAAGAATAACAAAAAAATCTAAAAATCGATGGTACTGCAGCTAAAAGTCTACAAGATGTGAATAATCTAAAAATCAGTATTCAACAGCAAAAAATCGATGGTACTGCAGCTGTGGAGGAAAATAAGGAAAAATATTGTGTATTCGATGGTACCTGCAGCCGAGAAGGGAGAAGCAAGTTGAACGCCGGCGAGCAGTGGAAGCAGCGCCGACGAGAGCAGGGGAGTAGCGCCGGTGAGAGAAGGGGAAGCAACGCCGTCAAGAGAAGGGGATGCAACGCCGGTGAGAAGGGAGAAGATGCTCGTGGGAGAAGGGAGAAGTCGGCCTCCTTTTTTTTTTTTTTAAACAAGGGTAGCAATGGAATTAGGAAGCATCTGAATGGTTGAGGGGAACCTTAGACACAAAATGGTTAAGAGGTCATTGTAGCCATTAAGAGGACAATTTTTTTTTTGCTAAACAACCTCTACCTCTTACCGATTAAGAGGTAGGCTCTTAATGGTTACATTAAGAGCTTACCAAACAGCCCCTAAGTGTTTCGACTTTCATATATAAATTGTTTTTTTCGAAAGTTTCAAGTTTTTTTGTTTCATAAAATGTTTTTTTTGAAAATTTCACGGATTATTCATATGAGATAAAATGTATGAAACTTAAAAAACTTATTATTCATATAGGAGAAAAATATATGAAACTTAAAAAATATATTATTATTTCGAAATACTTTGAATATTCATATGAGAGAAAAATATATGAAACTTAAAAATATGATTATTCATATGGGAGAAAAATATATGAATCCGTTTACGAAAATATATGAAACCGTTTATGAAACTAGAAAATAAAAAAAAACAGTTTATGAAACTCGAACAAACATTGTATGAACCTGAAAATTCATAAACTCATTGGAGATTTGAGGGAGAAGGTCACGATACGTGGGGTGGCGAAGGAGGCGGCGGCGCACGACAGTCGTCGGATGGAGTAGTGGAGAACCGCGGTGGTTCTCGGTCGCCGGCGTAGTGATGACGATGAAGATAATGGTGGTGGTGGCCGGAATTATTTTTGAGATAGAAGGAGAAAGAGAGAGAGAGAGAGAGAGAGATTGAGTTAAATATGGAGAAAATTAAGGATAAGTTATAACCATAATTAGATAATTCAAATTAATTAATAAAATTTAAATTTAAAATACCTAAACTATTCCTAAACTACCCTTTCCCTTTTTTTCTCCCTATTTTCTTAATTAATTTAAATTCTAAAATTCTTCGACCGTTGATCAATGATTTGGATGACCTAAATGAGTTTGTATAGTTTGTATCCTTTAAAATGTTTCTAAATGATTATCCTCTCTCTCTCTATATATATTTCCTTCCCTTTCTCTCTCTCTATATGCATATATATATCTTTATATTTTTAACATTTTCATTTAATATCTATATATACAGCTCTTTAAATAAAATATTAACATTGTTTTCTTGAATTGGAGGAGAAAAAAAAAAAGAAGAAAAAGAAAGAGATGGAAAAGAAATCATGGGAAGAAAAATGAATAAAAGGAAAAGAAATAAATTAATTTTTCATGATCTTGAAAAGAAAGAAAATAAAACAAGTCATTTTAGCTAATATACCCTCTAAAATAAAAGATCATGTAGTTTTGTAATTTTAATAAATACTTTAAAAAATTTTAATTTCTTTTTCTTTACTTTCATCTCCCATTTGAAACTCTGAAACAAAAGTTTTAGATGAAAACTTATCATTATTTTTTCTTTCACTTTATTTTATTTCTCTCTTAAAAAACTTCCAACAACACAATTTTTTTTTACTTTCCTCATCTTTCTTTTATAAAAAAACTCCAAATACACAACATAGGGGGTGTCTGAGATTGCTTATTTGAAGTGTTTTTTAAATTAATGCAGTGTGACACCGGAGATAAACATTTTCTACTGTTTGGATAGAGAAAAATTAAAAGGGTTTATAGCGGTGCCAAACCGTTGAAAATGAATTTTTGATAAGTCATTTAGTTATAACTTATTATTTGAAAAATGCTTATGCTCTTTTGGTTATTTTATATGTATAAGCAATCCCAAACACCCTTAAATAAAAATTTATTAGCTTATTACGTTTTGGTACCACAATAAGTTAATGCAAACACTTTTTGGAAAACTCTAATTTAACACCGCATAAATTGATAAACACTTTCCAAAATAACTATAAGTTATTTAAAAAAACAAACAAAAGAAAATAAGGGACCATTTTATTTGATTTAAACAAGAGCAATGCTAATGACACCTTTATTAATGTTAAAATCAAATCAGTTCATACATTAAGAATGTAAAAAACAATTTTTAATGGGGATGTGTATAAGGAGAAAACCATTTACAAAGTGCCACGAGTAAAGTATAGGTGACATTAGCCTCCCTTAAACAAATGTTTAGATTCCACTACTGCAGGTATGTAGAAAGTTTAGCCTAAAAGTGGCGATTGCTTAGTGGGTCCCACCCCCAACAATGGCACCTTGTTCACAACATGAGCTGTTACCCCCCCTTTCTCCCTCTATAAAAACAACTCCTTACCCACCTCGTCGAGGACGAGAACTCTCTCTCTCTCTCTCTCTCTCTCTCTCTCTCTCTAGCCTGTGTGTATATCCACAGCCGTCGCCCTGCTACGTCGGTTGTTTAGTTTTGTTCTGTTCGTTTTATACAAATCCCTTTCTCAACAAACATATCGCAAAAAGAAAAAAAAAATTCCAAATTCAGTCGCCGCCCATATCGGTCTTTCAAACTCTACTCTCAATCTTGCTTTGAAATCATTTCTTCTTCCAAAATCTGATTTCAAATCGGTTCAGATCTGATTGAAAACAGTTTTAACAAAGCTGTTTAATCGAAAGGATCTGAATCAGTTCAACTTTTTGTGAAGACTGTGGGGTTTTCGATAATGTCGGTGGCTTTGAATCATGTCGTTCATGCTCGACCCGACCCGGATTTGACGATTAGTTCCCGTCCGGTAAACGGGTTGGCCCGGATTGGGGTTGGGAGGAGGAGCCGGACATGGGGGAGCCGTGGTTCCGTGGTGAAACAGTCTAGTCTGTTAGGGAAGAAATTTTACGGGACTAGGGTGTTACGCGGGTCGGGTTGCGAGACGCTCCATGAATGGAAATCGGATGGGCCGGGTCGGGACCCGAAGCTTAGGGTGGTGGTTCGGTCGTCTATGTCGTTAGTGCCGGAGAAGCCATTAGGGCTTTATGATCCGTCCCTTGATAAGGATGCATGTGGGGTCGGTTTTGTTGCTGAATTATCCGGCAAAAGTAACCGAAAAACGGTAAATTTTATTTGATTTTTTGTTTTTATGTTGGTTTTTATTTTTTGATTAAATTGATGACTGAATTGCTTGTGGGATCTGATTCAGGTGACTGATGCGATTGAGATGTTGGTGCGTATGTCACATAGAGGTGCTTGTGGATGTGAGACAAACACCGGCGACGGTGCCGGAATTCTCGTCGGACTTCCACATGACTTCTACAAGGAGGTATATATACCAATATATATATAGAGAGAGAGAGAAAGAGAAGAGATGAAATGCAAACCACCCTAATTTTACAAACCCTTCAAACATCATCAATTGATTGGTTTAAGTTGATGAAATTATTTAATTTGATGAAATTATTTCATATAATTTTTTGTTTATGAAATTGTTTCATATATTTGTGTTTTTTCAAACTATCAATTGGTTTTTAAGTTAATGAAATTATTTAATTTCATGAAATTATTTCATATAATTTTTTCTTGATAAAATTGTTTTTTTTAAATGTAAAAATGAAATTATTTCATGTATTTTGTGATGGAATTATTTAATGTATTTTCTCATTCTATTGAAATTTTTTAATTTTTTTTCATAAATATATGAAACAATTTCATCATGAAAGAAAAGAATTATATGAAACAATTTCATCAAATTAAACAATTTCATTAACTTAACCAATGAAATCAAAGGTTTACAAAATTAAGGTGGTTTGCATTAGATCTCTCTTTATATATATGTCTTCTTTTTTCTATGTATCTTTATTCATTTTGACCATTTAATGACTTCATTTTGTGGGTGAAAATGTGAAATGGTGATTAATTGTGAATTTTTCATGATGTGAGATTAAAGAATGAGGGGAATTGTTCAAAAGAAAGTAACCATTGAAACCGATCATCCATCATATGTACAAAAATATGTGATCTTTAATAAACTGGAAAAATAAAGGTCTTAGCTTGAATTACAGTCAAATTGGGTTGTGTAGATTTAGTTTTGACCGGTGAATCGAAAGGATTTATTTGTTTTATTGGGTTTAATTTAGTGATATATTCATAATACCGGATGCTTTGCATCATTAGGTGGCCAAAGATGAAGAATTTGAGCTACCGCCACCCGGGAAATATGCCGTCGGCATGTTCTTCTTGCCCACTTCGGATACCAGGAGGGAGCAAAGCAAGATTGTGTTTACAAAGGTATCTTAACTTTAAATGATGAAATCTTAATGGGGTTTGAAT
Organism: Arctium lappa; assembly: GCA_023525745.1. Classification (NCBI taxonomy): domain Eukaryota; kingdom Viridiplantae; phylum Streptophyta; class Magnoliopsida; order Asterales; family Asteraceae; genus Arctium; species Arctium lappa. The sequence goes on along the minus strand of CM042048.1, from coordinate 19,835,633 downwards.
ATACTGGCCTTTATGAAAAGGGTTTCTTGATCTTTATGCTGCATTTTGTTTAAAGATTTATGCTTTTATTTGCAGGTTGCCGAGTCACTTGGGCACACCGTTCTTGGCTGGCGTTCTGTTCCAACCGATAATTCCGGATTGGGCAAGTCTGCTATACAAACCGAACCCATCATCGAACAAGTGTTTCTCACACCCACTTCGAGATCAAAAGCTGATTTCGAACAGCAGGTATTTAGGATCTTTACCACCAAAGTTCGAAACTTTTAGGTTCTTATGTTGCTGTAAATTGTTATATTTGTCCATTTTTAATACGGGTGATGCTTATTTATTAATTGCTAATTTGCAGATGTACATACTAAGGAGGGTTTCAATGGTAGCTATCCGGGCTGCGTTGAACCTTCAACATGGCACTGTTAAAGACTTTTATATATGTTCTTTATCATCTAGGTTTGTTTTTTTAGTTCTGGTTGATTATTGTTCGTATTTATACTTATAATAATGGGTCGCTAAAAATTTAATTTTTTTTGCAGAACTGTTGTGTACAAAGGTCAGTTAAAACCCAACCAGTTGAAGGAGTATTATTACGCAGATCTTGGCAATGAAAGGTTTACGAGCTACATGGCCCTGGTAAATATTTAATCTATACACTTGATTCTTTGTCCACTGACTTCATACTTAACAACAGCATTGGATCAACCGGTTAACGGGAGAGAGATGCGAGGTTGAGGAATGACTTCTGAGGCATTGAAGTACGATGGTCTCTTAAGTTCTTTAACTCCCTTGATTAATTTATGAATTTGGATTGGATGCTGGATTGGATTGGATTCGTTGGTTGGTGGTGAGTTTGGTAATAACCTCGTTAAGAAGTACATCATGTTTTACAAAAAAACTTGATGCAGTGTTTTACTCGGTAGTTCTTGAAAGATGAAACTTCCGTTCAAACGGTTTTAAAAAAAAAGAAATTTTGTATAGGGCTTACATGATGTTTGCCACTGACACTGCGATTTATTAACATCCAAGTTTGATACAAACCTTGATCGCTGTTTTGAGTTTTGACAACGTTATAGATGGGACCAATTGAAGATAATTTGGTTTTCTGTTCTTTTGTGCAGATTCATTCTCGATTTTCAACCAACACTTTTCCTAGCTGGGATCGTGCTCAGCCTATGCGTGTTCTTGGACATAATGGAGAAATTAACACACTTAGAGGGAACGTTAACTGGTTAGTCCTCCAATTTGCAGTTTATCGAATACTGTCTAAACTATGTATGTATGTATGTGTGCACGCGTGTGTGTATATATATTGTTTATTAGTTTATAAATCAGTATTGTAGTTTTATAAGATGTACTTGTATGTTTCTTTATTCAGGATGAAGGCACGTGAAGGCCTTCTAAAATGCAAGGAGCTTGGCCTCTCAAAGAACGAGATGAAGAAACTTCTTCCCATTGTCGATGCAAGTTCATCAGATTCAGGTGGGAACAAATATGTCTGATTTACCACTAAAATAAGTTACAAATATCTTTTAGACCAAGTTGTTTTTTAGACATTCCCGACGTTTGATTCAATGTGGTATTTGTATTAATCATCTTTTTTTCTTGTTCAGGTGCTTTTGATGGTGTTCTCGAGCTTTTAGTGCGAGCAGGTCGAAGTCTTCCTGAAGCTGTTATGATGATGATCCCCGAAGCCTGGCAGAACGACAAGAATATGGATCCTAAAAGGAAGGCCTTATACGAATATTTCTCAGCTTTAATGGAGCCATGGGACGGACCTGCTCTAGTTTCATGTATGATTTTCGTTTCACTCTTGGTGGTTACTTGAAACGTCTAATTTGTGCTTACCTAGAAACTCATGTGCAGTTACTGACGGCCGTTACCTTGGAGCTACACTCGATAGAAATGGGCTGCGTCCGGGTCGTTTCTATGTCACTCACAGCGGACGAGTTGTGATGGCTAGCGAAGTTGGGGTTGTCGATATTCCACCTGAGGACGTTGCCAGGAAAGGTAGACTTAATCCCGGCATGATGCTTCTTGTCGACTTTGAGAAACATACAGTTGTAGACGATGAAGCTTTGAAACAACAATATTCGCTATCAAGACCATATGGGAAGTGGCTTGAACAGCAAAAGATAGAATTAAAGAGCATCGTTGAATCTGTTAATAAAGCTGGCAGGGCCATCCCTGCAATCGGGGGAGTATTAAAAGTAAGCCTTTCTTTTTTTATCCTCGTAAGTTTTTCTTCAGAAATTATATTAATTTATCGAAATTTTAATCTATAGGCGTCTCCCGAGGATGATAACATGGAGAATATGGGTATTCGAGGACTCTTGGCTCCGTTAAAGGCTTTCGGGTATGGATCTTTTTGGGTTTTAATACTTGTTTCTTGAGTTTTTATTGCTGGTGGAGTGAAAATTTAAAAATGCCGACTTAATTATGCAGTTACACCGTCGAATCCTTGGAGATGCTTTTACTTCCGATGGCAAAAGATGGCGTCGAAGCCCTCGGTTCGATGGGAAACGATGCTCCATTGGCTGTGATGTCTAACAGAGAGAAGCTAACGTTCGAGTATTTCAAGCAAATGTTTGCACAGGTAACAAACCCACCTATTGATCCTATCCGGGAGAAGATTGTAACTTCTATGGAATGTATGGTCGGACCAGAAGGCGATCTTACAGAGACAACAGAAGAGCAATGCCATCGACTTTCTCTAAAAGGACCGCTTTTGTCTATCGAAGAGATGGAGTCCATCAAGAATATGAACTTCAGAGGCTGGCGAAGCAAAGTTCTTGATATAACGTACCCTAAAGAACTTGGCCGAAAGGGTTTGGAGGAGACCCTTGATAGAATCTGTTCACAGGCTCATGATGCCATCAAGGAGGGTTATACTACGATCGTGCTTTCTGACAGAGGTAATGCTTATGAAACTATCTTATCAGGCATTTGATTTAAAATGTGTTCGATGGTTTAACTTTTTTTTGGTTAATGTAATGCAGCTTTTTCGTCAAAGCGTGTGGCAGTAAGCTCTCTTTTGGCTGTTGGTGCTGTCCACCATCATTTAGTTAAGAAGCTTGAACGTACTCGAGTTGCGTTAATGGTAGAATCTGCCGAGCCACGTGAAGTGCACCATTTTTGTACGCTGGTTGGATTCGGTGTTGATGCTATTTGTCCGTATTTGGCCGTGGAAGCGATTTGGAGGATGCAGGTTGATGGTAAGATCCCGCCGAAATCTAATGGCGAATTCCACTCTAAGGGCGAGTTAGTCAAGAAATTCTATAAAGCAAGTCAGTATGGAATGATGAAGGTTCTTGCCAAGATGGGAATATCGACTTTGGCTTCATATAAAGGTGCACAAATCTTTGAGGCAGTCGGGTTATCGACGGATGTAATGGAAAGATGCTTTGCTGGAACTCCAAGTCGAGTTGAAGGAGCAACGTTCGAAGCACTTGCTGGGGACGCTCTTCAATTGCACGATTTAGGATTTCCGACACGGAAGTACCCACCAAACAGCGCGGAGGCGGTTTCTTTGCCGAACCCTGGAGATTATCATTGGCGGAAAGGTGGCGAAGCTCATTTGAACGACCCTCTTGCAATATCGAAGCTGCAAGAGGCAGCCAGGGGTAACAGTGTTGCTGCGTATAAGGAGTACGCAAAGCGTATACATGAATTAAACAAAAGTTGCAATCTTCGTGGATTGTTGAAGTTCAAAGAAGCAAGTGTTAAGGTTCCTTTGGAAGAGGTTGAACCGGCTAGTGAAATCGTGAAACGGTTTTGTACCGGAGCCATGAGTTACGGCTCTATATCATTGGAGGCACACACCACCCTTGCGATGGCTATGAACAAAATTGGTGGCAAATCTAACACCGGTATGCACCTGAAAAATCCAATCTTTATATTTGTATTCTTGAAAGGAAACGAAAGATGTCATTTTTACAAATATACCCTTTAGTTTTTCTCACTTTTCTTTACGAGGGTATTTTTGTCATAAAGATCATGGGGTCCTTTCAGAGAAGGTTTTAAAACAATAATCTGAAACATTGTTTTGTTACATCTTTGAAAAGCTTACGAATTTATTGTTGAAATTATTTTTGTAGGTGAGGGAGGTGAAAATCCATCTCGTTTGGTACCACTTCCCGATGGATCAATGAATCCAAAGAGGAGTGCTATCAAGCAGGTTGCTAGTGGACGATTTGGAGTTTCGAGTTATTACCTTACAAACGCTGATGAATTGCAAATAAAGATGGCTCAGGTATATTTTCTTTATCGTTTGTTAAACCGAGAGTCTCCCTGTTAGTTAAATGGATTGTCGTTAGCCCCCGTATTCCTGTTGGAACAGGCGTCCCTCTTGTTTATGAATTTATGTTAATGGACAGATGATGCTGAGTCTGCAAAGCACCTCATGGTGACTTTGCATCTTTAAGTCATACCCACATTTCGCATTTGGTGAGGTTTAATATAAACCAGAATCGTTTATTGTATGTCGAATGATTATATTACTTATTTTGAACTAATTGTCAACAGGGAGCAAAGCCCGGTGAAGGTGGTGAACTTCCGGGACACAAAGTTATTGGCGACATTGCTATCACGAGAAATTCTACAGCCGGGGTTGGATTAATTAGCCCTCCTCCTCATCATGATATCTATTCGATCGAAGATCTTGCTCAATTGATTCATGATCTGAAGGTAATAATGTAGTCAATTGGATAGTTGGATTTCTTGATTTCTTGTGTAATCTGTTAAGAAATTTCTGACGTTTTTTGTGGTTATAGAACGCGAATCCATCTGCTCGAGTAAGTGTGAAGTTGGTTTCGGAAGCTGGTGTGGGAGTAATTGCTAGCGGAGTTGTGAAGGGCCATGCAGATCATGTCTTGATCTCCGGTCATGATGGTGGAACGGGTGCTTCGAGGTGGACGGGCATCAAGAGTGCTGGGCTCCCATGGGAACTTGGTCTAGCCGAGACACATCAGACCCTGGTTGCAAACGATCTTCGTGGTCGAACCGTTCTCCAGACAGATGGTCAGCTAAAAACCGGAAGAGATGTAGCCATTGCTGCTCTTCTTGGGGCAGAGGAGTTTGGTTTCAGTACCGCTCCTCTTATCACACTCGGTTGCATCATGATGAGGAAGTGTCATAAGAACACTTGTCCTGTCGGGATCGCTACCCAAGATCCAGTCCTTCGTGAAAAATTTGCAGGGGAACCTGAACACGTGATCAATTTCTTCTTCATGTTAGCAGAGGAGATGAGGGAAATCATGGCTGAAATGGGATTCCGGACCATTAATGAAATGGTGGGACGTGCTGATATGCTTGAAGTCGATAAAGACCTGATAAAAAACAACGAGAAACTAAAGAACATTGATCTGTCTTTATTACTTCGACCAGCTGCTGACATCCGACCAGATGCTGCCCAGATTTGTGTACAAAAACAAGACCACGGTTTAGATATGGCTCTGGATCAACGGTTAATAGTGCTTGCAAAACCGGCATTAGAAAAGGGTCTTCCTGTGTACATCGAGTCACCAATTTGCAATGTTAATCGTGCAGTAGGGACCATGCTTAGCCATGAAGTAACTAAACGTTACCATTTGGCAGGCCTTCCAGCCGATACCATCCATATCAAACTTAACGGAAGTGCAGGTCAGAGTATTGGAGCCTTTCTTTGCCCGGGAATCATGCTTGAGCTTGAAGGCGATAGCAATGATTATGTCGGAAAAGGGTTGTCGGGTGGCAAGATTGTCATTTATCCTCCGAAAGGAAGTGGGTTTGATCATAAAGAGAACATTGTGATCGGAAACGTGGCTCTCTATGGGGCAACCAGCGGAGAAGCTTATTTTAACGGGATGGCAGCAGAACGATTCTGTGTTCGTAATTCCGGGGCTAAAACAGTGGTGGAAGGTGTTGGTGATCACGGGTGTGAATACATGACTGGTGGAACTGTTGTTGTGCTCGGAAAAACCGGGAGGAACTTTGCTGCTGGCATGAGTGGTGGAGTTGCTTACGTTCTTGACGTCGATTCGAAGTTCCGATCACGATGTAATGCGGAGCTGGTTGATCTTGACAAGGTTGAGGAAGAGGAGGATATTATGACTCTGAGAATGATGATACAGCAACACCAGCGACACACAAACAGCCAGTTAGCGAAAGAAGTACTCGCTGATTTTGAGAATCTTTTGCCCAAATTTATCAAGGTCTTCCCACGGGATTATAAGCGGATTTTGGCGGCCATGAAAGTAACAAAAGCTGCAGAGAAGGCTGCTGAAGAAGCTGATATTCGAGAGGAAGACGAGTTGGAGGAGAAAGATGCGTTTGAAGAACTTAAGAAGTTGGCAGCCAAGTCGTCAAGTGAGGCCGTGAATCAGGTGAATCAAACGGTTAATCAGGTGAATCTTCCTAACCTTTATGAATCTTATTCAAAACCCGTATAATTAAACTAAATTGCTATTCGATTGTTGTGCCGAAAAAAAATCTGAATGATAGAAATGACTATTTACCCCCCACCCCCACCCCCCGCCCAAAAAAAAAGCCATACAGCTATTCAGCCCATTAAGCCATAAGTGTTTTGGCATTTCAGGTCGAAGAGGTTGAAGAGGCCGAACCGGTCACCCGACCATCTCGGGTAGATAATGCTGTTAAACACCGTGGATTTGTTGCATACGAGCGTGAGGGAGTGTCTTACAGGGACCCTGCTGTTCGGATGAACGATTGGAAGGAAGTTATGGAAGAGACAAAACCCGGGCCACTAGTGAAAACTCAATCTGCACGGTGCATGGATTGTGGTACACCTTTTTGCCATCAGGTAAGGAACAACTTTCTGTCGTTAAAGCTGACCGTATTACATCCTTTTCGTGTAGTAATTAATCTATTTTCGCAAAACAATGGCAGGAACACTCTGGTTGTCCTCTTGGCAACAAAATTCCTGAATTCAATGAGTTGGTTTACCAGAATAGATGGCGTGAAGCACTAGATCGACTTCTTGAGACCAATAACTTCCCTGAGTTCACTGGCCGAGTGTGCCCGGCTCCATGTGAAGGTTCTTGTGTGCTCGGTATCATTGAGAATCCCGTCTCGATCAAAAGCATCGAGTGCTCGATCATTGATAAAGCCTTCGATGAAGGGTGGATGGTGCCTAGACCTCCTGTCAAGAGAACAGGGTACGTTTATCGACTTTCTTTTCAGCTCTACAGTTTTCTCGTAGACGGGTGTTCTGAAAGTTCTATTTTCTAACAGGAAAAAGGTTGCGATTGTTGGGAGTGGACCGGCTGGCTTGGCTGCGGCTGATCAACTAAACAGGATCGGTCACACGGTGACTGTTTTTGAGCGTGCTGATCGAATCGGTGGACTCATGATGTATGGGGTTCCAAACATGAAAGCAGACAAAATTGATGTGGTTCAAAGGCGGGTTGACCTTATGGCTGAGGAAGGTGTGAATTTTGTGGTTAATGCCAATGTCGGAAATGATCCATCGTATTCTATCGAGAGCCTTCGTGAAAACAACGATGCCGTTATTTTAGCGGTGGGTTCAACAAAGCCAAGGTGCGTGATATTTACGAGAAGCTGTTTACAAAATTCTGAAATCCAGACGATTATTAACTTGAAATCTGATTTGCAGGGACCTTCCTGTTCCTGGGCGAGAGCTATCGGGAGTACATTTCGCGATGGAATTTCTGCATGCGAATACTAAAAGCTTGTTGGATAGCAATCTTGAGGATGGTAAATACATCTCTGCAAAGGGAAAGAAGGTGATCGTGATCGGTGGAGGTGATACTGGTACTGATTGTATCGGGACTTCTATAAGACATGGTTGCACCAGCATCGTGAATCTTGAGCTTCTTCCTGAGCCACCACGAACCAGGGCTCCAGGCAACCCTTGGCCACAGGTTTGTCAAATCTTGTTCAAACAACAATATCGGGACACCAAAATGTCCAAATAGACGTTTTGTATTTACAAAATATTTAGCTAATAAGGTATTGTTTTGTGATGATACTTTTTGTCATACAGTGGCCTCGTGTTTTCCGTGTTGATTATGGACACCAGGAAGCGGCTACAAAATTTGGCAAAGACCCACGATCGTACGAGGTGTTGACTAAAAGGTTTATCGGTGACGAGAATGGAGTAGTGAAAGGGTTGGAGTTGGTCCGTGTTCAGTGGGAGAAGGATGAGAGTGGACGGTTCCAGTTTAAAGAAGTCGAGGGTTCTGAAGAGATCCTCGGGGCTGACCTGGTTTTGCTAGCCATGGGCTTCCTCGGTCCTGAACCGGTTAGTATTTTTCTTTAATATAGTTACAACCCAACGTTACATTTGTTGCTAAATGGGGCGGTATTTGCAGACGATTGCGGACAAACTGGGGTTGGAGAAAGACAACAGATCAAACGTGAAGGCGGAATACGGGAGGTTTTCAACGAATGTAGAAGGCATATTTGCGGCTGGTGATTGCCGGCGAGGGCAATCTCTGGTGGTGTGGGCCATCTCGGAAGGGCGGCAGGTGGCGGCACAGGTGGACAAGTTTCTGGTGGAAGATGGAGAGGATGTTGAAAGCAGGAGGAGGTTAGAAGCAGGGAAGAAAGAGCAAGAGGCAATTAGGACATAGGGGGAGATAGAGATTAGTTGGTTGGGTGAATGAATGAATGAATATGTGTGGAAGTAAGTTTAGTTTTGGTGCAGGCAGCTGAATGTGCTGTTTATAGCCTCTGTTTTCTTTTCTTTTTTTATTTGGTTGTTGCTTGTTTGAACTTTGATGAAATAAATGTACAGATGGGCTCTGTTTTGTTTCATCAATTTTACTTTTAAATATCATCAATTATCCAAAATAACAATGTCCTTTTTGGGAAGCCTTAATTTCTTTTTCAAAGTAACTAGTTTTTAATGTTTTGGTAACTTTATGATAATTTACTAGAAGTTACAAGCCTTTAATCTTGATCCATGATTTGTTTGTCTTTTTCCGATTTCATTTTGTGGTTTTGAGAGAGCGAAAGACTATTATCGGAGTATTTTTGCTATATATATATTAACAAAAAGACAGTTGGTAAATTTGTTCTAACAATGACCAATTCACAATTTTCTTTTGTATTGTTTTCAAGAAAGAGAAAAATCAAAAGATCAATCAATCTCGTGTAGCAAAAAAAATGTATGACTAGCAATTTATGCATCTTGATTGTCATTAACGTATTTCGGGGTCAGAAAAGATGTGCAAAAGCTAAAAAGATAGATACAAGAACATGATATCTAAAAGTTACATCTTCAAAATCGTTCCTAAAGATTTTGTCACTTTTCTCAAGGAACTTTCATTTGTGAAGTTAAGTGTGAAAATCAAGACTTCAAAGGAACATCTCTCTCTCTACATTTTCAAACAAGGGTAGAACATTTGATAGGGTGGATGAGGATTATTGTCGAGTGTTTGGTAATAATTTGTCAATGAATAAAATCTGTTTTAAATTGTTATTATCGGTTGATATTAAGTAAGAGAATTGTTTTGTAAAGTTCAATTTTTTTAAAACATTGAAAACACTATATTCACCTCCACATACTCAGTTATTGTTTACCACCAAACATATTTCCATCAGATGAGAAGCCCACATCGAGATCAATAATAGGCTCAACACATATCTTGTATTTAAATGTGTTGATTATCAATTAGTTTTATAAAATTCAAATGTAGAGTTTTAAGAAGTTGTAGTAAGTATTCGGTGATAAACTATAAACATTTATTTTTAAATATTTTATAATATAGTAGAGAATTTAATATAAATATAAAAATTTTAAAAAATAAAAAATATATATTTTGATATAGATATCAAATTTAACATAATAATTTTTTTTATATGTAATTCAAAACCTACCCATACTTTTGTGGCGTAACGCATTAAAATTAGCGGTGGCCTCACGTCATATTTTGAGGCGGTTGACGTGGCATAACAAAAACATGTCATATTTTAAGCCACGGACGATACGGCAAGTAAATAATTTCTGATTAATTAATTCACTGACCGTGGGCCGTGGCAACAAAGAAATGGCAATGTCTAACTTGCGCCGTCTACTCTCAACGCCGCCGCCGGACCTCTCTCGTCCGGCTATGATCTTCTCCGCCGTCCGATCGGAATTCACCAACTCCACAAATCGATTCATCTCCAATTCAACTGAAAATCTTCGAACTCACCAAGATCAGGACGGAGCTGCTAACGAAGATGATAAGATCCAAAAAACTCAAGATCACGGAGAGGAAAACGATGAAGATGACGGCGACGAAATTGACATCAATGAAGAGACGGGCGAGGTTGGTGGTCCCCGAGGTCCCGAGCCTACTCGTTACGGCGATTGGGAACGTAATGGTCGTTGTTCTGATTTCTAAATCCACCAGATCGTGCTAAAGAGGTTAGGTTTCAGTCGGTTAATTTCAGATCTTGTTATATGTTACTAAATGTTATCGTTATGTTTTGTAGTTGTCTTACTAACCGTAATCGAATAGATATGGTCTATTTACACCGATGTTCAGTAATAAACAGATCGTGATTTTGGAGTTCATCGTTACCATTGGAATTAGAGATCAATCGGTTCGAAATTCAAGTTATTTTAGGCCATATTCAAATAAGGGACTTCAATTTCATGTTTCCATGTTTATTTATTATCCTATAGAAAGCGAACAATCTCCCAAAGGAGGATCCCTGGCGCATGTCACTTCACTTTGTTGAACAAATGAATGAACGATTATTACTGTTTTGCAGTTTATAATTTGCTACTTTGTTGGCATTAGAACTGGTGAAAGGTGCATTGAAGTGCATTTGTGCAATCTGAAAGCATTAGTTTACACATTGAAACTCATCTTAACTTCTATGCGAAATTGGTAGCAACTCCCTACATTTTTAAGGCTATGGACACACTTAAAAGTTGTGATTTCTAGAGTAAATTAGACCTATAGGGGAGTGGCCTTTCGATCAATAAAGCAAGTTCATGTCTTTTAGGTAGCTGTCATTTCCCCACAATCTGTCGCCTTCCATCCAGCTAGTTAACGATTAGTCTATATTGTTAGAAATAAGAACAATAAAAGGGAAATAATACAGCAAATCTATGATTAGAACGTGAAGGATCACTATCCTTAGGATATTATTAGCCCCCACTATCAAGGTTGTTTGGACCCCAGGAATTATCTAATCATATTAGATATGTTCAACAACAAAACATATCTCCTTATGAACATTTTCTGCAGAGTTTCAATGAAGAGAAGAAGAGGATTAAGAGAGAATAAATGATGAAATAATTACACATATCTCTCGCTAATGAAGAGCAAACGGATAAACCTCGTTGCCGACAAGTTGACTTTGACTTATAGCATTTCTCCTTCTCTTAGCTGAAGGCTTATCCATGAATCCGGACTTGAAGAACTTGAAGGCATAGGATTCAATCCAGCCACAGGTTCTCCCTTCCCCTTTTTGGTCTGATGCTTTGTTACAGATTAGGCTACTCCAAAGTAGCAGTGGAGAGTGAAAAAAGATCATTTTTGATAGCATCTGTGGAGGTGCAGTTATATATATATATATATAGGTTTGTGTTATGTAACTGATTGTGGATAAGAAAAACTAACATTTCACATTATCCAGATCAGAGGAACCTGAAAAAACCTGTCAAAAATGGTCATAAACTCGTTAAACAGTGACTTAGGCGAGTTTTCAGGCGGGTTAAGTCGCCCAAAAACTCACTTTAGTCACTGTTCCTGTGCACCAAATCCAGAAAGCCCCTCGACTTTTTTGGCGACCTAATATATGTGTAAAATCCACACAACAAGGCCAAATCCTCCTTAGCTCACTTGATCTCTTAAACAAATGTTAAGAGGTCGTGCGACATGAAGACATTGATAGCAATATGGGGAAGTTCCCATCAGGCAACAACGGTTCTGCCAGTGAAGAGTTTTTGCATAACACCTTTCTAAGTTTTTGGAGGAACTTGTCCACCTTTTTACAATGTATTGTAGAGGAAGGGTGCTCTTTATACGCCTCGTGTTTTGTACTAAGATTACAAAGGGGTATCAAGATGGACTTGAGTCATGAGTGCATAAATGATGGAATTGGGTTGAAAGGAAGAAATTTTATTTGTCCGAACTTGGGTGTTTATTGTGTTTATCATACCCTTCTTTATGGTCTTGCAATAAAACCAGGCCGAGTTTATTTCCAGTGAAGTTATGTTGCAGAGCTTACCCTCTTAAAATGGTAATTTTCTTAGGTTTCAATTTCCATTTCTTTCTCGCTGTTCATACGATGAAAGCAATATAATGACTCTTGTTGACTGAAAGTTTTACTTTTATCTAGCGAATGAGATCCCCTTAATCATTCTTTACGCTTAAATTCCCAATTATCTTGGCTCTCTCATCAACAACCCAACTAAAAACCAAATAGAAACTGCTGGGAATCAGAAATGCACAATTTTGATTATCTCAATTTTGTAATGGCTAGAAACTACAGTGTTTACACCTCTGCTTGCATCTGTTTATTGGATTGCTCGCACACGGAGAAGACTGAAGAGCGTTGGTGATTTTAGTGTCATCCGGCAATTATGGGATTGAATCACGACACATGCACGATTGTAAACGTATCATCAGATGAACAAAGCAAATTGAGGCAACACACAGGAACGAAAACCACATTGTGTAATGTGATTGGCCCATTCAACCGAACATCTCGGATCCTACTTACAAGGCAGCGTGTCCTTGTTTGGCAACGCTACTGTAACAGACTTGATACTCGTTACATTTTTGAATCTGCGAATGTCATTGCAAATGTGTCGTTGAATCAACCACCCAACCCCGTGGACCAACCTTTTGTGCAAGAAAAAATAATGAGTAGTGATCACCTATGTTATCACCTGTACATTCTGCAAAGAGTGAATCACATTTTTCTTCCCTTTGCTTTTGTGATTTTAGTGGATTGGGTCCTTAAAGTGATTTTTTAATGAAACAAGCTGTTGTGTTCCTTTCCAACGATTTGGGTCCCAGGCACAAAAAGGCCGATTTGGGTCCCAACTCCCAAGCCAGGCCTCAAAAGTCCGGACAGGCCGAATTTTTGGTCTCAGTTCCTATTTGGGAAGCTGCAATTTCTTACCCGGTCAAAGTCTAGTTTTCGGTCCCAAATCTGGCCTGGTCAATATGGCAGCTGGATGCTTGAAAAGCCTAGCCTGGCCCGGAAAAGCCCCCATTTTTTAAAAGATTCGCCCTTTTTTGATCCCCATTTCTGAATCCTATCCGTTTTTTTGGAAGATAAAATGCCAAGATAGCCAGGGTTTTTAGTCCTTGTATGGTATTTTTGTTTTCAATGTTATTTTACTCATAAGACTAGCCCACAGGTTTATGTTTTCAGACCGAAAATCTACTATTAAGATCTCTCTCAATTCTCGATTTTCAAGCTTCGTCAATGTGCAATTGCGTTAGTGTTGTAGAAAAAACCCGAAAGTCTCGTATTCAATTCACAAGTTCCTTCATCAAGCTCTATAATCTCACTATTTCGTATCATTTCCATGATCTTGTTATTTTTGTATCATTTTTATAATATCGCAATTTTAGTATTATTTTTTAAAATTCTCGTAATTTTGTATCATTTAAAAGAAATGTTTTCAAACTAAAGTGGTAGTAATGTTGGTTCTTCTTTCACCCCATGTACCCCAAATCCAAAACTGGATATTGGTTGAGTGGGTTAAAAAGCCCGATGCAAGAGATTTGGGGGTTTATTAACGACTTCGAGAAGCTCCACGTGGAAAAGCTTGCTCCAATGCGATAAGGCACGAGAAGGAAGCGGGTCAATGCAAATTGGTCCCGACGGGTCCAATTGGATTTTCAATTACGAAATTTGTCATATTTGAGCAACAAAGATTGTGATTCAAGAAGGTTTATCATTTCACTATTTGTATAGCTAAAGAATCACGACGTTGATACAAAACACCCTCCAACCGAAATACAAGCCGTTAAGTTGTACTACATATAAACATGATGCACTTCTAATATGGTGCGAAACACTTTTCAAACCTTATGTCGTCGTGTGGGTTTAACATGTGGTTTTTGGAGTGCCATTTTTACATATTTAAGTGTTACATGTCATTGGGTTGATCCATTTGACTTCGAGTATGGTCAAAAGAACAATTGCGTTTTAGACCTTTATTATTTGCTTCAAAATGTTTGTATAAGTTTTCATATAGAAGACAAAATAATTAGTCTTTCATTTGATAATTCTAGTAATAATATAATAATAAAAGTTTTTGTTACAAAATGAAAAAATACTTTAAATAGCGTGTTGGATGACAAATTACTTCGCACCCCTTACTAAATAACAACATGACATATAGTCATACACAACGGTGTGAAATAAATATTTTATCTAAAACGGTATTTAAAATAGATTTTAGTTTCATGACATGAATATTATTATTATTAATATTATTAAATGAAATAATAATAATAATAATTTTATTTTGTATGTGAAATTTATAAGAACATTTTGTAGCAAAAAATAAAGAGATAGACCTGAGTGTGGATGAGGGAAGGCCTCAAACACGATTATCATTTTGATCATAATTCCAAATCGTTGAATCGATCCAATGACATGTAACAAATAATATGTAGAACAATAGAAGGTTCGTGATTGACACTTCAAGCGTCGCATGTTAAGACCACACAATAGCATAAGTTTTGAAAAGTGTTACGCATGTCAATATGTCATGTTTGGCCATGTCCCAATTTTGGAGTGCATCACGTTTTAGTGTTGTACGACTTATTTGGATAGAGCGTGTTTGTCTACACAATGACTCGTTGTTTATCCAATTGTTGAAATGGTAGGCTTTCTTGATCACCATCTTTGTTGTCCAACTTTGATAAATTTCGTAATTGAAAATCCATTTGGATCTGTCAGAACCAATTTGCATTTGATCCACTTCCCGTCACGTGCCTTATTGTATTGGAGCAAGTTTCTCCTTATACATCGTTTCACCGTTGTTAGTAAACCCCCACATCTCTTGCAACGGACTTTTAAACCCCCTCAACTAATACAAGATCAAAATGTTCTTAAAATGGTGTTTTATGATTGTGGATAGTAATAATGTTTAATTTTGGATTGTGGTACATAGGATGGAAAAAGAACCAACATTGCTAGCACGTTGGTTTGAATACATAAATGAAAATTACGAGAATTTAAAATTCTAAATTTTAAAAATGCTACGAAAAATTATGAGAATTTCAAAAATGATACTGAAAATTACGATATTATAAAAAATGATACGAAAATTACGAGATTATAAAAATGATACTAAAGTAACAAGATTATAAAATTGATATGAAAAAAGGGGATCATAAAGCTTAAATACAAGGCTTTCGGGCTTTTGTGCAACAATAACACACTCGTAAATTGAGAGAGCTTGAAGAAATTGAGAAATCTTGAAAGTTAAAACATTTGGTGTGAAAAATAAAATAAACCTACTTTTACACTCTCTATTCACACCAATGAATTTCTCAAAATAACCCTCCAATGGCTAGTTTTAAGAGTAAAATCATGAAATAGCATTACAAAGACGGATAAAAGGACAAAACAACGGTTATCTTTGCCTTAAAAAACAAATAGGATTTAGAAATGAGGATAAAAAACGGCTATTTAAAAAAAATCGGCTTTTCCGACCTCCAACAACTGTAACATCCTAAAATCAGAGTAAATTAAAACATGGAAAACTTGGCAAATAAGACGAAAGTAATTCCATTAACTTCCCAAAAATGGGATCAGTCCATTAGATTATACAATCCTATACAAGGATTTCATCAAAAGAATGGGACTTAACAATGCCCAACATCAATACTAAAATATTTCCAAAAAACCTCGAGACTCAAAACTCGTCTCTCCAAAAACCCCGGCACCCACCGCTAATGGAAACCTGTTATACACATCATTTGAGAAAAAATGTCAGACTATAAAGCCTGGTGAGAACATACAGTTTATAAAGCTCAAAAGATACAGACATCAGTATCATAAAGAAATCCTTTCATAAAGGTTTAGTTCGTAAAGATAACATTTCGTCACAACCGGGCCTCTTCGGTCCAAAACTCGTTAAACGATGACAAACGGACCATTTTACCAAGGATTGTGGTGTAACACAAAGTAGACCACCAAATCCGAGTTATGAGCTAAATACATGGAACCATGGCCACGAACTCCTCAGTCCGTACTACGATGTGAGGGAGGGCCCCCAAGGAACCATGTCATACTCGTTCATTAGACTACATCTGAACCATGGCTAGGATCGGGTCTCACATAACCATACCTAAGTTGCCCCCGATGATCAAATGTAGCTAACTACAACGGAAGGGGCATATCCTTCCCAGCCATAACAACGGAAGGGGCATATCCTTCCCAGCCATAAGTCAACTCGATACCTAGGGATCCACTAGTACCGTCAGGACTTGTCACAATATTTCATGTGACCAACAAAGCTAGATAAATAGCTATCAACACATTTATATTTCAAAATGCCATTTTCCAGACCAACTGCTGGTAAGAAAGATATTCATAAAATCAGTTTATATACATTCTTTCAATAAGCCACCAACATGGGCAAGTAAAACAACCTTTTACTTCTGATAAGGCGGAACCCGTTATTTTAGTCAAAACTGATCGGGAACCCCGAAAATCACCAAAAACTTCATTTATATCAAAATGTAGAGAACATGAAATCATACCGTAGAAATACTTTAGATTTCGCAAATAAGAGTTTTGATATGTATAAAGTTTGTAAAATGTAGTAGGAACTCACCGATAGGTTTTTGGAATAAAACCTAGAAAACCAGATAACGATCACGACGAAGAGGTGAAGCTTAAAACACCGACCCCTTGCTAGAAACACCGAAAGCTAGCAACCAAACGAGACTTCGAAGATCGAATGATAAAGAGAGAGAGAGAGAGTTTAGAGAGAGAAGAGATATTTTGATTTTTGAGATAAAGTGAATTTGGGAAACTGAACCTCTTTAAGACGGTCAAAGCAACTTCGCGGGTTATGCCGCGACTTCAACCCGCGGCATAACTCGCCCGTGTCCAAAAACCCTAAACCATCCAGTGGGTTACGCGGGTTATGCCGCGACCTCTAGTCGCGGTGTAACTCGCGTAGTTCTCAAAATCCAATATCCAACAGAGGGTTACGCGGGTTGGCCGCGACTTCAACTCGCGGTGTAACTCGCGTAATTCACTGTTTCTCCCCCAAAATTCTCAAAACTCTAAAACAACACCAACCAAACACGGAGCTAATCGACAAAAGCTTAACACAAGAATAACAAGATTACACAACGGAAATCCGGGGTGTTACAATCCTCCCCAACTTGGGAATGATTTCGTCCCCGAAATCCAAACTATTCGAAAAGATGAGGATATCTTCGCTTCATATCCTCCTCGGCCTCCCACGTCACATTCGCTCCCCGGTGATGCTTCCACTGTACCTTGACTAAGGTGACTTCTTTATGACGCAACTTCTTAGACTTTCTCTCTAAGATGGCGTCGGGTTCTTCCACACAACGGTTGCCTTCGTCAACCCTTAACTCTGAAAGGGGAATGACGCTGTCTTCTACCGCCAAACATTTCCGGAGGTAGCAAACATGAAACGTGTTGTGTATTATGCTCAACTCTGGTGGCAGTTCCAACTGGTAGGCTTGCAAACCCACCCGTTTAAGCACTTTGAAAGGTCCGAGGAAATGGGGACTCAGCTTCCCACGCTTTCCGAACCGTATAATACCTTTCCACGGCGACACCTTAAGCATAACGCGATCGCCCACTTGGAATTCCATCGGTCGCCTCTTCTTATCGGCATAGCTTTTCTGACGATCCTGAGCCGCTTTCATTCTTTCACGAATGCACTTGACCTTATCGGCAGTCTCTTGCACGATCTCAGGTCCAGCGAACTGCTTTTCTCTCGCTTCAAGCCATCATACGGGAGTCCGACACTTTCGCCCATACAAAGCCTCAAAGGGTGCCATTCCGATACTCGAGTGGTAGCTATTGTTATAGGCAAACTCCACCAAAGGCAGGTAAGCGTCCCAGCTACCTCCGAAATCGATGACACAAGACCTCAACATGTCTTCCAAAGTTTGGATCGTTCGTTCGCTCTGCCCGTCGGTTTGCGGATGGTAAGCCGTACTCAACTTCACTCGAGTACCAAGCTCTTTCTGAAATCCATCCCAGAAGTTCGAAGTGAACCGACTGTCGCGATCCGACACGATCGACAATGATATGCCGTGCCTCGAGACTACCTCATCGATATAAAGCTTCGCTAACTTATCCATCGGTAGAGTCTCGCACATAGCCAAGAAGTGAGCGCTCTTCGTCAATCTATCAACTATCACCCAAATGGTATCGTGACCTCGAAGAGTTTTAGGCAACTTCGTCACGAAGTCCATGGTGATATGCTCCCATTTCCATTCGGGAATCTCTAAAGACTGAAGACTCCCATATGGTCTCTGATGTTCGGCCTTAACTTGCGAACACGTCACACAACGCTCAACGTAACGTGCCACATCAAGCTTCATTACCGGCCACCAATAGTGCAACTTCAAGTCCCTGTACATCTTTGTGCTTCCCGGATGTATGGAATACTTGGACTTGTGTGCATCTTCTAGCAACAGCTCACGGTTACCCCCTATCTTGGGCACCCACACACGACCGCTGAACAGTTTCACTCCACGGCTATCTTCCGTCAATAGTAAACGTTGTTTTTGTCATGACTTCTTCTTTGAGATTCTCTTCTAACAGTGCTTCCACCTGTGATGTCTTGATCTTCTCAACAAGACTAGACACTAGCTCGATTCTCGAATGGGTAGCTCGAATACTTCCGCTATAGTCCTTCCGACTTAGCGCATCGGCCACCACGTTCGCCTTACCTGGATGGTAAAGCAATTCACAGTCGTAATCTTTCAGCAACTCGAGCCATCGTCTTTGCCTCATATTCAGCTCTTTCTGACCAAAGACATATTTTAGGCTCTTGTGATCTGTGAAAAGAGTACATTTCGTGCCGTATAGGTAATGTCGCCAAAGCTTCAAGGCGAACACCACCGCTGCTAACTCCAGATCATGAGTTGGATAATTCTGCTCGTGAACCTTAAGATGCCTCGAGGCATAAGCGATTACCTTGCCTCGTTGCTTCAACACGCAACCCAATCCCATCTTTGAAGCGTCGCTGTACACCACGAAATCTTCCGACCCTTCAGGTAACGTCAAGATCGGAGCTTCACACAACTTCTTTTGAAGGATCCGGAACGCTTTCTCTTGGGTTTCAGTCCATTCGAACTTCACATTCTTCTGAGTCAGAACTGTCAAGGAAGAAGCGATCTTTGAAAAGTCTTGTATAAATCTCCTGTAGTATCCCTCCAGACCCAAGAAACTTCGGATCTCGGACGGACTCTTAGGAGGCTCCCAATTCATCATAGCTTCAATCTTGGAGGCATCTACTTTCACTCCGTCTCGAGTGACTACGTGCCCCAGAAATTGTACTTCTTTAAGCCAAAAGTCGCACTTGGAAAACTTGGCGTACAATCTTTTTCTTCTCAACACTTCCAGAACCTTACGTAGATGTTGTTCGTGTTCCGACTCACTCTTGGAGTACACTAGTATGTCATCAATGAATACAATAACCGACTTGTCGAGGAAAGGTCGGCACACTCTATTCATCAAGTCCATAAACACAGCTGGTGCGTTCGTCAGGCCAAAAGGCATTACAAGGAACTCGTAATGGCCGTAACGCGTTCTGAAAGCCGTCTTCGGAACATCTTCTTCTCTTACCTTCACTTGGTGATAACCTGATCGTAAGTCGATCTTGGAGAAACAACCCGCTCCTTGAAGTTGATCGAACAAATCGTCTATTCTCGGAAGCGGATATCTGTTCTTCACTGTAGCTTTGTTCAACTCACGATAGTCAATGCACATTCTCATTGTGCCATCCTTCTTCTTGACAAATAGGACCGGAGCTCCCCAAGGTGACGAACTCGGTCTTATGAATCCCTTCTCCAATAGCTCTTGAAGTTGTGCTACCATCTCTTGCATCTCCGACGACGCTAAACGATAAGGTGCTTTAGCGATCGGTGCAGCGCCAGGCACAAGATCAATCCGAAACTCTACCTGACGATCGGGTGGCAACCCGGGCAAGTCGTCCGGAAAGATATCTGGAAACTCACACACGATCTTCACATCTTCCAGCTTTTACTTCTCTAACTTGGCATCGATCACATAGGCTAGGAAAGACGAACATCCCTTTACTAAACACTTGCGTGCTCTTGCCATTGTGATTATTGCCACTTCACCCTTCCTCTTTTCACCATAGATGACCACGACTTCACCAGAGGGGTTGGGAAGTTGAATCAACTTCTTGGAACATACGATCTCGGCATGATTGTTTGACAACCAATCCATGCCAACCACAACATCGAAACCCCCGATTAACATCGGCAATAGATCGATTGAGAATTCTCTCCCCTCGATACTAAGAGTACACTGCTTCAGGACTTCGCAGATCAGAACTTGCCTACCATCAGCTATTTCTACTACTAACGCATCCTCAAGACTAGTAGTGGGCATATAAACTTTCTGACGGAACAATTCAGATACGAAAGAGAAACTAGCACCCGTATCGAACAAAATACTAGCAGGTATAGAGTTTATAAGGAAAGTACCCGATACCACGTCAGCGGATGCTCTGGCCTCTTCGGCCGTCATCTGAAATGCTTGACCCGTAACCCTCAGAGGGTTCTCCTTTCTTGCCGCCGCACTACCCGACTTGAGCTTCGGGCAATCTCTCTTCACATGCCCCAGTGCCTTACACTCGAAGCAGACCATCCCCACGACAGAACAGTCGCGGGTGGTGTGATCATTCTTACCACACTTGTAGTAGAATTTAGAAGTAGAGTTACAGTTACCATGGTGCTTGGTTCGACACTTCGGGCACCACTTTGCTTCCTGATAACTGCTGAAGTTGCGGTTTCCGACAAAAGGTCGGGTCCGCTTGGGAGGTACTGAACTGCTCTCCCACTTTCTCTTTTCAGGCACCACCACTGCCTTCTCAGTTTTGCCCTTCGCAAACATCTCTTCCATAAATTGAGCTTCCTCCACCATCTCTCGGAGGTTGGAAGCTTTGGAATTGTGGACCATAGATTGCATGTCCGCTGGTAAGCCGTTTAGATAAGCTTTCATTTTATCTTTTTCTGTTGGGGCAGCGTGCCCCACCAGACCTAGCTTCTCCATAAACTGACGGGTGTACTCCCTCACCGTCAGACTTCCCTTTACCAAGGACCGGAATTCTTTCTCAATTCGGTCCATGGTCCTCTCGTTGCAGAACTCTTCTAGCAGCTTCTTTTTGAACTCGGCCCAAGACAACTGGGCCAACACTTCAGGAGGTAGAGTGGATTGGATGATATTCCACCAGATGAGTGCAGTGTCCCTCAGCAATTGGGTACCGAACCGCACCCTCTGATCATCACCACATTCGGAAGAGCCAAAAGCTTGCTCAACCGCTCGAATCCACTTTACACACACCGTCGGGTCATCTGAACCGAAGAATTCAGGCGGTCCGCAGCTCAGAAAGGACTTATAGGAACAACTCTTCCTATTCCCCGGAGCATCAGAAATCCTGCACTCTACCACTGTGACCCTTATACCATCGCCTCCAGAACCTGCTACGACGTTTTCCACAACCGTCTCACTTCTACGATTGTTCACATCACGGTCCTCAATCACTTTTAGCAGAAACTCTTGCTGCTTTGCCATCTCTTCCCTCATTGCCAACATCATGCTGGCCATCAACTCAGACGGGGAACTAGCATCCCTGATTACTGGGTGGGACGAAGCCAGGTCCACACGCGGAATGACCTCTGCCCCCCACCTAGTATTTGTTGAACTGGCGGACGCACGACAACCTCAACTCCTTCCGGCTGATCAGCTGTGGAGGCTGTCGCTTCCAGTCCGTCAACACGAGTACGCGGTCTACCACGCGTATTCACCATACTGAACTGTTTCACAGAACAGAGACAAAGATAAGAGAGAGATTGAATAAACACAAAGGAAACATACTACCACATTACCAATTGTCATATTAACAGTAATTCAAGCACTCTTACGTACAGTATCCTCATAATAACATTAGCTAAGTGAAATTATGAACATACAACACATAACGGTTCTTGTCACCACTACTACAACGCCTGATAAACGTACTTTCCGTCAACTCTAAGACTAACCCATCTTAAGAGCTCTACCCAAATATCGCGGATCAATTCTTAGCATACTCAGTCTAAGTCTAGACATCTTACATTCATGCCTAGTTCGCTTAAACTAGAGCTCTGATACCAACCTGTAACACCCTAAAATCAGAGTAAATTAAAACATGGAAAACTTGGCAAATAAGACGAAAGTAATTCCATTAACTTCCCAAAAATGGGATCAGTCCATTAGATTATACAATCCTATACAAGGATTTCATCAAAAGAATGGGACTTAACAATGCCCAACATCAATACTAAAATATTTCCAAAAAACCTCGAGACTCAAAACTCGTCTCTCCAAAAACCCCGGCACCCACCGCTAATGGAAACCTGTTATACACATCATTTGAGAAAAAATGTCAGACTATAAAGCCTGGTGAGAACATACAGTTTATAAAGCTCAAAAGATACAAACATCAGTATCATAAAGAAATCCTTTCATAAAGGTTTAGTTCGTAAAGATAACATTTCGCCACAACCGGGCCTCTTCGGTCTAAAACTCGTTAAACGATGACAAACGGACCATTTTACCAAGGATTGTGGTGTAACAATCCTCGTTGGCAAGGATTGAGATCATCTCAAACCTTGTGGACATGATAAAGACCGCTCAATCCGAAGCGATCCTTGAAGCAAACCTCAAAGATGAAGCAATGACGAAGCAACACCTTAGCTTGACGGATGATGGTAGAGGATTGAAACTCTTCCAAGGACAAGTGTGGGTACCTAAGTTGGGAGGATGCCGGAAGCTACTTTTGGAAGAAGCGCACAAATCTAAATATTCCATTCACCCGGGAGCACAAAAATGTATAGAGATCTTAAGTTGAACTATTGGTGGCCGGTGATGAAGCTCGATGTGGCGAACTACGTGGAGAAATGCCTTACTTGTTTGTTAGTAAAGGCCGAGCACCAACAACCATATGGGAGTTTGCAGTCTTTAGAAAAACCGGAGTGGAAGTGGGATCACATCACCATGGATTTCGTGACAAAGCTACCAAGGACGTTGAAAGGTCACGACACCATTTGGGTGGTAGTGGATCGTTTAACGAAAAGCGCGCACTTTCTGGCCATGAGGGAGACGCTACCATTGGACAAGCTAGCAAGACTTTACATTAATGAAGTGGTTTCGAGGCATGGAGTACCACTGTCCATTGTGTCCGATCGAGACAGTCGTTTCACTTCTCATTTCTGGGGTGCGTTTCAAAAAGAATTGGGGACAAAGATGAAGTTGAGCACGACATATCATCCTCAAACGGATGGACAAAACCAGTGGACAATTCAAACGTTAGAAGATATGTTGTGTTCGTGTGTCATTGACTTTCGGGGAAATTGGGACTCTCACCTCCCATTGGTGGAATTTGCTTATAATAATAACTACCATTCGAGTTTGGGCATGGAACCATTCAAGGCCCTTTATGGGCGGAAATGTAGAACGCCGACTTGTTGGCTTGAAGCGGGCGAGAAAAAATTCGCCGGACCGGAAATAGGGCAAGAGATGGCGGATAAGGTCAAGAGTATCCGAGAGTGTTTGAAGACGACTCAAGATCGTCAAAAGAGTTATGTGGATAAGAAACGTCGGCCAATGGAATTTCAAGTGGGCGACCGAGTCATGTTGAATGTGTCTCCTTGGAAAGGAATTATAAAGTTTGGGAAACGCGGGAAGCTTAGCCCTCGTTTTCTAGGGCCTTTTCCTATTATTGAGCGTGTGGGGATCCAAGCCTACAGACTTGATTTACCGCCCGAGTTGAATGGAATCCACCCCACATTTCACATTTGCTATCTTCGGAAGTGCCTAACGGAGGAAGAAAATGTCATTCCCTTGTCCGAGATTCGTGTAGACAACAACCGATGTGTTGAAGAACAGAAATCCATCTTGGAGAAAGAAACTAAGAAACTCCACCATAAGGAAGTGGTCATGGTGAAAGTTCAATGGAAGCACCACTGGGGTGCAAACGTGATGTGGGAAGCAGAAGAGGATATGAAGAGACGGTATCCTCATTTGTTTGTGTAGAGTGAGATTTTAGGGACGAAATCTATTTCTAGTGGGGGATGATTGTAACACCCCGTTTTTCTTTAAAAAGAAAATCTTTATAACATGTTTAGACGTTTTCCTTATCCAATTCTTAATAGTTGGATCATTAAACTTAAGAACCTTTTATGCTTTTAAATCACTTGCTTGCTTGACACGTCAAAGTAGTAACGATAGTACTTTCACCTTGAGTATGCTAGTGTTTATGTGTTCCTTGCGTAAAAGCGTGTGTTTGGATTTTGATTACTCTCTTTAGCGTATTTATATTAGATGTTTATGAGGCATTTGCATCTTGGATTTACGTTTTTGTTCTAGAGAAAACCCCCAAGTGGTTATAGCAACTTACGAGGATCGAGAAGAGTCGTACCTAGGACCGTTTAACATTTTGGTGTCGATCGGGAAGAGGAGGCAAGCCAGGGGCGACATTGCCCCACGACCTTGCCCCTAGCAAAGTCTCAGGGTCAATGTCGCGTTAGGGGGTCGAGCTGCTGAGTTTGGTGGCGATACTCCAGAAGGTGGAAGGGGACGGGACTATGCCCGTCGACATTGCCTAGGGCATAGTTGCTGAAGGGCATAGTCGCCGAAAGGCTAACGGGTTCTACCCCCTTAAAGTCGACAGTGAGACCGAAAAACCCCATTCTTCTTCCTTTTCTTGTCTGCAGGTCGCTTTCTCTTTCTCTCTAGTCGATCTCTTTTCCTCTCTCCTCATTTATGGTTGCAAGTTACCCTAACATTTAATACTACTAAGTTGACTTTTGATTCAAGAGTTGGAAACCCTAGTTTGAAAGCTTTACAAGGACCTAGCTCATCTCCAAGTTCATCATCCTAGGGTTTTCTCTTACAAACCCTAAAAGTGAGTTTTCTCTTATGAACCTCCACTTAACCATAGTTTGTTTATTATTTATGTGGAAATCTTAGATTCATACTTTGAGATACTTATCATATGCAAGGATCTACATGTATGTCATTATTGGTGAAGTTTCTCTCCATAAACCCTAACTAGATTTTGTATTATTAATTAAACATTTATGGATCTTTAGGTTCATGCTTGAATGGTTAGTTCATGAAGAAACCCTTGTTTCTATGAGTTTAATTTAACGGCTGATAACTTTATGATATCATGGTAAGAATAATAGCATTACTATAATTATAAATGGAGGAATAAGAATGGTGTACTACTTTGGAAAATAAAAGTGGTTTGATATTATGAATAACGATGTTATGCTCGTATTTCAAGTCTCATGTGGTAATTTTAGTGTTACATGCTTAAATGGGAATTGAGTTTGTGGTCTT
The DNA here is from genome assembly GCA_023525745.1 of Arctium lappa. Lineage (NCBI taxonomy): Eukaryota > Viridiplantae > Streptophyta > Magnoliopsida > Asterales > Asteraceae > Arctium > Arctium lappa. The sequence goes on along the minus strand of CM042048.1, from coordinate 19,810,073 downwards.
AGATGTTTAGTCAGTTCTGATCATCTGATGAGAATGTGGGCTTTCATTTCCTTGTGCACGAGGATATGAACATACATTTATTTGGACCTATTGTTGTGGGTCGTTGTGGTATACTAGCGAGTAGGCAATAGGGGGTCGTGGACCCTTGAGGTGTAACTCGTCTAGAAATGGATAGGCAATAATGTCCCATAAGACATTGAGGTATAACTCGACGGAGTAGGCAATAAAGGCAGTGATTATGGTTTGAGGTTGTGATGTCGTGATGGCATGGGAACTAGGACCGGTACATGAGGTGTAATTCATTAACATCATGGGTGACTCCACTCCCGTAAATATGTCACCTCGATGGAAACGGGTCTCCCCTGTATTTTCAAGAGTTATTTCTTGTATGGTTTCATGTTCAGGTTTGAGAACGTGGTTACGGTGGAATCATTAATTATGAGGCAAAGGAGTTCGGTAACATGAATATCGTTTTATATTATTATGTTAATGATTTATAAACTATGAGATCTCACTAGGCTTTGTCTTAACACTTGTTGTGGTTGTTGTTTCCTCACATATCCCACTCGTGGTGGAAATTAGGTGGTCGGGCTTGCCAACCGGGCATGTAGGAGATCTTGGAGTGCTGGTCTTTTGGGTATACGTGTGAAGAGAGATTTTTGGTGGATTAGCAACACCCACTTTAATCTAGTTTTTGAATTATTTCTAGATTAACTAGGTTGTTGTAATTTGTTTTGTATCTCATTCTTTGGCCAACTTTATGGTGCAAACTATCCCAATTACTTGTGGGTCTATAGTTACCCCTTGGGAAATGTTTATATGTTGAAGTTTCTCCTTACAGGTTGATTTTGGATGTCCGTATTTTAGACGTCATATTGCCAAAATTTCAATTTTATTTGATTGAATATTTAGGGTGTTACAACAATGTCTTGTCTACTTGCATTGGGAATAATCGGCAGAATTTGTCTGAAATCTCCTCCAAAAACAACTAAAATGCCACCAAAAGCATTTACGAGTCAGTAATGCCTTGACTACCAAAAATATCGTTCACATTTCTATCCAATGCTTCAAATACATGTCGATGAACCATTGGTGCTTCATCTCATATAATCAACCTAGTCTTTTTTATTAACTTGGTAACATCACTGTCTAGCTTTATGTAACAAAGAGAATCTTCGTTAAGAAGTAGAGGAATTTGAAAGCGAGAGTGTGTTGTCCTACCTCCTGTAAGAAGTAAAGAAGTAATACCACTCGAAGCAACATTTAAAACAATTTCTCCTCTAGATCATATTGATGCAGATAATGTCTTCCATAGAAATGTTTTACCTGTTCTGCCATAACCATATACAAAAAACACACCTCCTTGGTTATTTTGAACCACTGTGATGATATCATCATAAACACCTCGTTGCTCGTTTGTTAAAGCACCTAGAAGTTGACAAAATTTGTTCTGTAGATTATCTATGTCGTAATCTAACTCCTCCGTAATCAAACGATTGTTTGAAGACTCAACAGAATCATCATCAGGGTAAGACATAATGGTGAAATTTTTTAGGCTGGAATTGTTACAAAGTAAAATCTTTTCAATCTAAAAAAATGTCAAGTTTTTTACTTGATTATCATTAAGGGATAAACCTGTAACATATATAGTATAAATGTTAAACAACCACAACATAGAAATAATAACTAAAAAAATATTTAAGAAAGAAAAATAATATTTAAAAAATAATAAAACAATAAATTTGTTTGTATTTAAATAATAACTGTACAAATACCTAAATATATTTTATGTCAATGTTTTTAAGTAACTATATGTAAAGATTTGCTAGAAGACAGTAATAAGAAAATAAAATACAAAATCTTGTGAGTTTTTTAGTCTTGAATCGATAACGTCGGTATTTAAGCATCCACAAATTAACAAAAATACATAAAAAAATGCTTGATATGAAATTTGATAGAATTGTAATTCGTCGAAGGAGTTCGACTATGAAGTAAACTTTTAATGAAATTGCAAAAAGAAAATCACGACAATTTAATGATTATTTGTATCAAATCCCATACTAATTTCAATAAATCACATATTAATCACGACATCTTAATTCGTATATATTTATGATACTTAATAATATAATTAAATCCAAAAATATTCAATATTGGGCTCATTTCGAAGATATTGACGAAACGATTACAATGGTATAATTTGTAAAAATAGAAATGTTTTTTAATGCATTTTAGTTCATATACATTATTTATGTTTATATAATAAGAGTCTAAAATGAAAAATAAAAAAGTAAGGGAGTAAAAGTAAACTACATACCTAATTATAAGGGTAGTAAATATAACGTATAAATTAAAAAAATTGAATTAAGAAGAGATTTAAGGAGGAGTGAATGTGCGTGTATTAATTGAACTTATAATGTAAACTGCGTTCAGATACATGTTTAGGCGGGAAAATACTGAAGTCGGTTCACCAGAAGACGGCACGTGGCATGCTAGTTACTTATTTATTATACGTATATATATATATATATATATATATATATATATAGATAGATAGATAGATAGATAGATAGATAGATAGATAGATAGATAGATAGAGAGAGAGAGAGAGAGAGGGGCACCTTCATTTGCAAACCTTCTAAATGTTACAAACAATACAAACCAGGGCATTTATGTCTTTTTACAAATTTCATATTTTTAGGAAAAAATTAAATTCCTTAATTATCTCTTTTTTAATTATCGATTTATCTCCTCTCTCTCTCTCTCTCTCACACACACACACACACACACTCACGATCCACCGTCACCATCCACTTCCAGTGACGTCCTCCCAATTCCGGTGACCTCCTTTCACTCTGGCGAGCTTTATAAGAGCATCTCCAACAGCTTCTCCAAAATGGAGAAAATGGAGATTTTAGACATTTTTGTGCTCCAACAGATTCTCCAAATCTTTCTCCAAAATGGAGAAAGTAGAAGAGAGAGTGTAATTTTCTCCAAATATGGAGAACTCTCCAAAATCTCTAAAAATGATTACCATGAGAGAGAAATTGTTTTTTTATTATATTCTACCAATAAGATTTCTTCAAATGAGATGGGTATGAGAGATAAATAATATTTTATTAGATTTATACAATATTTTAATATTATAAGTAATGATTTCATCTCCAAAATAGAGAATCTGTTGGAGATGGATGTAAATTTTTATGTAGATTTTGACTTTTAATTCTCTATTTTGGAGAAATTTTGAAGATGCTGTTGGAGATGCTCTAAGGAGCTGTTTGGTAGTTGCTGAATGGTTGAGTGCAGAATAGTTAAGAGGTCAGAATGGTTGAGAGACTCTGTATGATTTAGTGCAGAATGAAATATGACTGTTTGGTAACTGCTCTGAATGGACAATCTGAATGACAATAAATTACCATTTTAACCCTCTGAGTGATTTAGTTCTGAATGGCAGATAGATGTTTGGCAGATATCTGAATAAAATAATTATTTTACAAATATAACAAGTTTATGAGAAAAAAGAAGGGCAAAGTACCTATGAATGTCCGCAGCTTCAATACTGCATTTCAAGCAAAAATTGCACAGCCAGAAACTAATAAAATTTCCATATGCTAATAAGCTTTGGAAGTAGAATAAAAGCTTAGAATTCAAGATATTCTCTAAACTTAACACTCTCTCCATCTATGTCTTCAAGATAAGAGGGTTGAAATAGTTGATATAGGAAAAATCATTCGACAGTACACCAAAAAATAACAAAAAATCTAAAAATCAACTAGATGTATTCAACAGCAAAGAATAACAAAAAAATCTAAAAATCGATGGTACTGCAGCTAAAAGTCTACAAGATGTGAATAATCTAAAAATCAGTATTCAACAGCAAAAAATCGATGGTACTGCAGCTGTGGAGGAAAATAAGGAAAAATATTGTGTATTCGATGGTACCTGCAGCCGAGAAGGGAGAAGCAAGTTGAACGCCGGCGAGCAGTGGAAGCAGCGCCGACGAGAGCAGGGGAGTAGCGCCGGTGAGAGAAGGGGAAGCAACGCCGTCAAGAGAAGGGGATGCAACGCCGGTGAGAAGGGAGAAGATGCTCGTGGGAGAAGGGAGAAGTCGGCCTCCTTTTTTTTTTTTTTAAACAAGGGTAGCAATGGAATTAGGAAGCATCTGAATGGTTGAGGGGAACCTTAGACACAAAATGGTTAAGAGGTCATTGTAGCCATTAAGAGGACAATTTTTTTTTTGCTAAACAACCTCTACCTCTTACCGATTAAGAGGTAGGCTCTTAATGGTTACATTAAGAGCTTACCAAACAGCCCCTAAGTGTTTCGACTTTCATATATAAATTGTTTTTTTCGAAAGTTTCAAGTTTTTTTGTTTCATAAAATGTTTTTTTTGAAAATTTCACGGATTATTCATATGAGATAAAATGTATGAAACTTAAAAAACTTATTATTCATATAGGAGAAAAATATATGAAACTTAAAAAATATATTATTATTTCGAAATACTTTGAATATTCATATGAGAGAAAAATATATGAAACTTAAAAATATGATTATTCATATGGGAGAAAAATATATGAATCCGTTTACGAAAATATATGAAACCGTTTATGAAACTAGAAAATAAAAAAAAACAGTTTATGAAACTCGAACAAACATTGTATGAACCTGAAAATTCATAAACTCATTGGAGATTTGAGGGAGAAGGTCACGATACGTGGGGTGGCGAAGGAGGCGGCGGCGCACGACAGTCGTCGGATGGAGTAGTGGAGAACCGCGGTGGTTCTCGGTCGCCGGCGTAGTGATGACGATGAAGATAATGGTGGTGGTGGCCGGAATTATTTTTGAGATAGAAGGAGAAAGAGAGAGAGAGAGAGAGAGAGATTGAGTTAAATATGGAGAAAATTAAGGATAAGTTATAACCATAATTAGATAATTCAAATTAATTAATAAAATTTAAATTTAAAATACCTAAACTATTCCTAAACTACCCTTTCCCTTTTTTTCTCCCTATTTTCTTAATTAATTTAAATTCTAAAATTCTTCGACCGTTGATCAATGATTTGGATGACCTAAATGAGTTTGTATAGTTTGTATCCTTTAAAATGTTTCTAAATGATTATCCTCTCTCTCTCTATATATATTTCCTTCCCTTTCTCTCTCTCTATATGCATATATATATCTTTATATTTTTAACATTTTCATTTAATATCTATATATACAGCTCTTTAAATAAAATATTAACATTGTTTTCTTGAATTGGAGGAGAAAAAAAAAAAGAAGAAAAAGAAAGAGATGGAAAAGAAATCATGGGAAGAAAAATGAATAAAAGGAAAAGAAATAAATTAATTTTTCATGATCTTGAAAAGAAAGAAAATAAAACAAGTCATTTTAGCTAATATACCCTCTAAAATAAAAGATCATGTAGTTTTGTAATTTTAATAAATACTTTAAAAAATTTTAATTTCTTTTTCTTTACTTTCATCTCCCATTTGAAACTCTGAAACAAAAGTTTTAGATGAAAACTTATCATTATTTTTTCTTTCACTTTATTTTATTTCTCTCTTAAAAAACTTCCAACAACACAATTTTTTTTTACTTTCCTCATCTTTCTTTTATAAAAAAACTCCAAATACACAACATAGGGGGTGTCTGAGATTGCTTATTTGAAGTGTTTTTTAAATTAATGCAGTGTGACACCGGAGATAAACATTTTCTACTGTTTGGATAGAGAAAAATTAAAAGGGTTTATAGCGGTGCCAAACCGTTGAAAATGAATTTTTGATAAGTCATTTAGTTATAACTTATTATTTGAAAAATGCTTATGCTCTTTTGGTTATTTTATATGTATAAGCAATCCCAAACACCCTTAAATAAAAATTTATTAGCTTATTACGTTTTGGTACCACAATAAGTTAATGCAAACACTTTTTGGAAAACTCTAATTTAACACCGCATAAATTGATAAACACTTTCCAAAATAACTATAAGTTATTTAAAAAAACAAACAAAAGAAAATAAGGGACCATTTTATTTGATTTAAACAAGAGCAATGCTAATGACACCTTTATTAATGTTAAAATCAAATCAGTTCATACATTAAGAATGTAAAAAACAATTTTTAATGGGGATGTGTATAAGGAGAAAACCATTTACAAAGTGCCACGAGTAAAGTATAGGTGACATTAGCCTCCCTTAAACAAATGTTTAGATTCCACTACTGCAGGTATGTAGAAAGTTTAGCCTAAAAGTGGCGATTGCTTAGTGGGTCCCACCCCCAACAATGGCACCTTGTTCACAACATGAGCTGTTACCCCCCCTTTCTCCCTCTATAAAAACAACTCCTTACCCACCTCGTCGAGGACGAGAACTCTCTCTCTCTCTCTCTCTCTCTCTCTCTCTCTCTAGCCTGTGTGTATATCCACAGCCGTCGCCCTGCTACGTCGGTTGTTTAGTTTTGTTCTGTTCGTTTTATACAAATCCCTTTCTCAACAAACATATCGCAAAAAGAAAAAAAAAATTCCAAATTCAGTCGCCGCCCATATCGGTCTTTCAAACTCTACTCTCAATCTTGCTTTGAAATCATTTCTTCTTCCAAAATCTGATTTCAAATCGGTTCAGATCTGATTGAAAACAGTTTTAACAAAGCTGTTTAATCGAAAGGATCTGAATCAGTTCAACTTTTTGTGAAGACTGTGGGGTTTTCGATAATGTCGGTGGCTTTGAATCATGTCGTTCATGCTCGACCCGACCCGGATTTGACGATTAGTTCCCGTCCGGTAAACGGGTTGGCCCGGATTGGGGTTGGGAGGAGGAGCCGGACATGGGGGAGCCGTGGTTCCGTGGTGAAACAGTCTAGTCTGTTAGGGAAGAAATTTTACGGGACTAGGGTGTTACGCGGGTCGGGTTGCGAGACGCTCCATGAATGGAAATCGGATGGGCCGGGTCGGGACCCGAAGCTTAGGGTGGTGGTTCGGTCGTCTATGTCGTTAGTGCCGGAGAAGCCATTAGGGCTTTATGATCCGTCCCTTGATAAGGATGCATGTGGGGTCGGTTTTGTTGCTGAATTATCCGGCAAAAGTAACCGAAAAACGGTAAATTTTATTTGATTTTTTGTTTTTATGTTGGTTTTTATTTTTTGATTAAATTGATGACTGAATTGCTTGTGGGATCTGATTCAGGTGACTGATGCGATTGAGATGTTGGTGCGTATGTCACATAGAGGTGCTTGTGGATGTGAGACAAACACCGGCGACGGTGCCGGAATTCTCGTCGGACTTCCACATGACTTCTACAAGGAGGTATATATACCAATATATATATAGAGAGAGAGAGAAAGAGAAGAGATGAAATGCAAACCACCCTAATTTTACAAACCCTTCAAACATCATCAATTGATTGGTTTAAGTTGATGAAATTATTTAATTTGATGAAATTATTTCATATAATTTTTTGTTTATGAAATTGTTTCATATATTTGTGTTTTTTCAAACTATCAATTGGTTTTTAAGTTAATGAAATTATTTAATTTCATGAAATTATTTCATATAATTTTTTCTTGATAAAATTGTTTTTTTTAAATGTAAAAATGAAATTATTTCATGTATTTTGTGATGGAATTATTTAATGTATTTTCTCATTCTATTGAAATTTTTTAATTTTTTTTCATAAATATATGAAACAATTTCATCATGAAAGAAAAGAATTATATGAAACAATTTCATCAAATTAAACAATTTCATTAACTTAACCAATGAAATCAAAGGTTTACAAAATTAAGGTGGTTTGCATTAGATCTCTCTTTATATATATGTCTTCTTTTTTCTATGTATCTTTATTCATTTTGACCATTTAATGACTTCATTTTGTGGGTGAAAATGTGAAATGGTGATTAATTGTGAATTTTTCATGATGTGAGATTAAAGAATGAGGGGAATTGTTCAAAAGAAAGTAACCATTGAAACCGATCATCCATCATATGTACAAAAATATGTGATCTTTAATAAACTGGAAAAATAAAGGTCTTAGCTTGAATTACAGTCAAATTGGGTTGTGTAGATTTAGTTTTGACCGGTGAATCGAAAGGATTTATTTGTTTTATTGGGTTTAATTTAGTGATATATTCATAATACCGGATGCTTTGCATCATTAGGTGGCCAAAGATGAAGAATTTGAGCTACCGCCACCCGGGAAATATGCCGTCGGCATGTTCTTCTTGCCCACTTCGGATACCAGGAGGGAGCAAAGCAAGATTGTGTTTACAAAGGTATCTTAACTTTAAATGATGAAATCTTAATGGGGTTTGAATATACTGGCCTTTATGAAAAGGGTTTCTTGATCTTTATGCTGCATTTTGTTTAAAGATTTATGCTTTTATTTGCAGGTTGCCGAGTCACTTGGGCACACCGTTCTTGGCTGGCGTTCTGTTCCAACCGATAATTCCGGATTGGGCAAGTCTGCTATACAAACCGAACCCATCATCGAACAAGTGTTTCTCACACCCACTTCGAGATCAAAAGCTGATTTCGAACAGCAGGTATTTAGGATCTTTACCACCAAAGTTCGAAACTTTTAGGTTCTTATGTTGCTGTAAATTGTTATATTTGTCCATTTTTAATACGGGTGATGCTTATTTATTAATTGCTAATTTGCAGATGTACATACTAAGGAGGGTTTCAATGGTAGCTATCCGGGCTGCGTTGAACCTTCAACATGGCACTGTTAAAGACTTTTATATATGTTCTTTATCATCTAGGTTTGTTTTTTTAGTTCTGGTTGATTATTGTTCGTATTTATACTTATAATAATGGGTCGCTAAAAATTTAATTTTTTTTGCAGAACTGTTGTGTACAAAGGTCAGTTAAAACCCAACCAGTTGAAGGAGTATTATTACGCAGATCTTGGCAATGAAAGGTTTACGAGCTACATGGCCCTGGTAAATATTTAATCTATACACTTGATTCTTTGTCCACTGACTTCATACTTAACAACAGCATTGGATCAACCGGTTAACGGGAGAGAGATGCGAGGTTGAGGAATGACTTCTGAGGCATTGAAGTACGATGGTCTCTTAAGTTCTTTAACTCCCTTGATTAATTTATGAATTTGGATTGGATGCTGGATTGGATTGGATTCGTTGGTTGGTGGTGAGTTTGGTAATAACCTCGTTAAGAAGTACATCATGTTTTACAAAAAAACTTGATGCAGTGTTTTACTCGGTAGTTCTTGAAAGATGAAACTTCCGTTCAAACGGTTTTAAAAAAAAAGAAATTTTGTATAGGGCTTACATGATGTTTGCCACTGACACTGCGATTTATTAACATCCAAGTTTGATACAAACCTTGATCGCTGTTTTGAGTTTTGACAACGTTATAGATGGGACCAATTGAAGATAATTTGGTTTTCTGTTCTTTTGTGCAGATTCATTCTCGATTTTCAACCAACACTTTTCCTAGCTGGGATCGTGCTCAGCCTATGCGTGTTCTTGGACATAATGGAGAAATTAACACACTTAGAGGGAACGTTAACTGGTTAGTCCTCCAATTTGCAGTTTATCGAATACTGTCTAAACTATGTATGTATGTATGTGTGCACGCGTGTGTGTATATATATTGTTTATTAGTTTATAAATCAGTATTGTAGTTTTATAAGATGTACTTGTATGTTTCTTTATTCAGGATGAAGGCACGTGAAGGCCTTCTAAAATGCAAGGAGCTTGGCCTCTCAAAGAACGAGATGAAGAAACTTCTTCCCATTGTCGATGCAAGTTCATCAGATTCAGGTGGGAACAAATATGTCTGATTTACCACTAAAATAAGTTACAAATATCTTTTAGACCAAGTTGTTTTTTAGACATTCCCGACGTTTGATTCAATGTGGTATTTGTATTAATCATCTTTTTTTCTTGTTCAGGTGCTTTTGATGGTGTTCTCGAGCTTTTAGTGCGAGCAGGTCGAAGTCTTCCTGAAGCTGTTATGATGATGATCCCCGAAGCCTGGCAGAACGACAAGAATATGGATCCTAAAAGGAAGGCCTTATACGAATATTTCTCAGCTTTAATGGAGCCATGGGACGGACCTGCTCTAGTTTCATGTATGATTTTCGTTTCACTCTTGGTGGTTACTTGAAACGTCTAATTTGTGCTTACCTAGAAACTCATGTGCAGTTACTGACGGCCGTTACCTTGGAGCTACACTCGATAGAAATGGGCTGCGTCCGGGTCGTTTCTATGTCACTCACAGCGGACGAGTTGTGATGGCTAGCGAAGTTGGGGTTGTCGATATTCCACCTGAGGACGTTGCCAGGAAAGGTAGACTTAATCCCGGCATGATGCTTCTTGTCGACTTTGAGAAACATACAGTTGTAGACGATGAAGCTTTGAAACAACAATATTCGCTATCAAGACCATATGGGAAGTGGCTTGAACAGCAAAAGATAGAATTAAAGAGCATCGTTGAATCTGTTAATAAAGCTGGCAGGGCCATCCCTGCAATCGGGGGAGTATTAAAAGTAAGCCTTTCTTTTTTTATCCTCGTAAGTTTTTCTTCAGAAATTATATTAATTTATCGAAATTTTAATCTATAGGCGTCTCCCGAGGATGATAACATGGAGAATATGGGTATTCGAGGACTCTTGGCTCCGTTAAAGGCTTTCGGGTATGGATCTTTTTGGGTTTTAATACTTGTTTCTTGAGTTTTTATTGCTGGTGGAGTGAAAATTTAAAAATGCCGACTTAATTATGCAGTTACACCGTCGAATCCTTGGAGATGCTTTTACTTCCGATGGCAAAAGATGGCGTCGAAGCCCTCGGTTCGATGGGAAACGATGCTCCATTGGCTGTGATGTCTAACAGAGAGAAGCTAACGTTCGAGTATTTCAAGCAAATGTTTGCACAGGTAACAAACCCACCTATTGATCCTATCCGGGAGAAGATTGTAACTTCTATGGAATGTATGGTCGGACCAGAAGGCGATCTTACAGAGACAACAGAAGAGCAATGCCATCGACTTTCTCTAAAAGGACCGCTTTTGTCTATCGAAGAGATGGAGTCCATCAAGAATATGAACTTCAGAGGCTGGCGAAGCAAAGTTCTTGATATAACGTACCCTAAAGAACTTGGCCGAAAGGGTTTGGAGGAGACCCTTGATAGAATCTGTTCACAGGCTCATGATGCCATCAAGGAGGGTTATACTACGATCGTGCTTTCTGACAGAGGTAATGCTTATGAAACTATCTTATCAGGCATTTGATTTAAAATGTGTTCGATGGTTTAACTTTTTTTTGGTTAATGTAATGCAGCTTTTTCGTCAAAGCGTGTGGCAGTAAGCTCTCTTTTGGCTGTTGGTGCTGTCCACCATCATTTAGTTAAGAAGCTTGAACGTACTCGAGTTGCGTTAATGGTAGAATCTGCCGAGCCACGTGAAGTGCACCATTTTTGTACGCTGGTTGGATTCGGTGTTGATGCTATTTGTCCGTATTTGGCCGTGGAAGCGATTTGGAGGATGCAGGTTGATGGTAAGATCCCGCCGAAATCTAATGGCGAATTCCACTCTAAGGGCGAGTTAGTCAAGAAATTCTATAAAGCAAGTCAGTATGGAATGATGAAGGTTCTTGCCAAGATGGGAATATCGACTTTGGCTTCATATAAAGGTGCACAAATCTTTGAGGCAGTCGGGTTATCGACGGATGTAATGGAAAGATGCTTTGCTGGAACTCCAAGTCGAGTTGAAGGAGCAACGTTCGAAGCACTTGCTGGGGACGCTCTTCAATTGCACGATTTAGGATTTCCGACACGGAAGTACCCACCAAACAGCGCGGAGGCGGTTTCTTTGCCGAACCCTGGAGATTATCATTGGCGGAAAGGTGGCGAAGCTCATTTGAACGACCCTCTTGCAATATCGAAGCTGCAAGAGGCAGCCAGGGGTAACAGTGTTGCTGCGTATAAGGAGTACGCAAAGCGTATACATGAATTAAACAAAAGTTGCAATCTTCGTGGATTGTTGAAGTTCAAAGAAGCAAGTGTTAAGGTTCCTTTGGAAGAGGTTGAACCGGCTAGTGAAATCGTGAAACGGTTTTGTACCGGAGCCATGAGTTACGGCTCTATATCATTGGAGGCACACACCACCCTTGCGATGGCTATGAACAAAATTGGTGGCAAATCTAACACCGGTATGCACCTGAAAAATCCAATCTTTATATTTGTATTCTTGAAAGGAAACGAAAGATGTCATTTTTACAAATATACCCTTTAGTTTTTCTCACTTTTCTTTACGAGGGTATTTTTGTCATAAAGATCATGGGGTCCTTTCAGAGAAGGTTTTAAAACAATAATCTGAAACATTGTTTTGTTACATCTTTGAAAAGCTTACGAATTTATTGTTGAAATTATTTTTGTAGGTGAGGGAGGTGAAAATCCATCTCGTTTGGTACCACTTCCCGATGGATCAATGAATCCAAAGAGGAGTGCTATCAAGCAGGTTGCTAGTGGACGATTTGGAGTTTCGAGTTATTACCTTACAAACGCTGATGAATTGCAAATAAAGATGGCTCAGGTATATTTTCTTTATCGTTTGTTAAACCGAGAGTCTCCCTGTTAGTTAAATGGATTGTCGTTAGCCCCCGTATTCCTGTTGGAACAGGCGTCCCTCTTGTTTATGAATTTATGTTAATGGACAGATGATGCTGAGTCTGCAAAGCACCTCATGGTGACTTTGCATCTTTAAGTCATACCCACATTTCGCATTTGGTGAGGTTTAATATAAACCAGAATCGTTTATTGTATGTCGAATGATTATATTACTTATTTTGAACTAATTGTCAACAGGGAGCAAAGCCCGGTGAAGGTGGTGAACTTCCGGGACACAAAGTTATTGGCGACATTGCTATCACGAGAAATTCTACAGCCGGGGTTGGATTAATTAGCCCTCCTCCTCATCATGATATCTATTCGATCGAAGATCTTGCTCAATTGATTCATGATCTGAAGGTAATAATGTAGTCAATTGGATAGTTGGATTTCTTGATTTCTTGTGTAATCTGTTAAGAAATTTCTGACGTTTTTTGTGGTTATAGAACGCGAATCCATCTGCTCGAGTAAGTGTGAAGTTGGTTTCGGAAGCTGGTGTGGGAGTAATTGCTAGCGGAGTTGTGAAGGGCCATGCAGATCATGTCTTGATCTCCGGTCATGATGGTGGAACGGGTGCTTCGAGGTGGACGGGCATCAAGAGTGCTGGGCTCCCATGGGAACTTGGTCTAGCCGAGACACATCAGACCCTGGTTGCAAACGATCTTCGTGGTCGAACCGTTCTCCAGACAGATGGTCAGCTAAAAACCGGAAGAGATGTAGCCATTGCTGCTCTTCTTGGGGCAGAGGAGTTTGGTTTCAGTACCGCTCCTCTTATCACACTCGGTTGCATCATGATGAGGAAGTGTCATAAGAACACTTGTCCTGTCGGGATCGCTACCCAAGATCCAGTCCTTCGTGAAAAATTTGCAGGGGAACCTGAACACGTGATCAATTTCTTCTTCATGTTAGCAGAGGAGATGAGGGAAATCATGGCTGAAATGGGATTCCGGACCATTAATGAAATGGTGGGACGTGCTGATATGCTTGAAGTCGATAAAGACCTGATAAAAAACAACGAGAAACTAAAGAACATTGATCTGTCTTTATTACTTCGACCAGCTGCTGACATCCGACCAGATGCTGCCCAGATTTGTGTACAAAAACAAGACCACGGTTTAGATATGGCTCTGGATCAACGGTTAATAGTGCTTGCAAAACCGGCATTAGAAAAGGGTCTTCCTGTGTACATCGAGTCACCAATTTGCAATGTTAATCGTGCAGTAGGGACCATGCTTAGCCATGAAGTAACTAAACGTTACCATTTGGCAGGCCTTCCAGCCGATACCATCCATATCAAACTTAACGGAAGTGCAGGTCAGAGTATTGGAGCCTTTCTTTGCCCGGGAATCATGCTTGAGCTTGAAGGCGATAGCAATGATTATGTCGGAAAAGGGTTGTCGGGTGGCAAGATTGTCATTTATCCTCCGAAAGGAAGTGGGTTTGATCATAAAGAGAACATTGTGATCGGAAACGTGGCTCTCTATGGGGCAACCAGCGGAGAAGCTTATTTTAACGGGATGGCAGCAGAACGATTCTGTGTTCGTAATTCCGGGGCTAAAACAGTGGTGGAAGGTGTTGGTGATCACGGGTGTGAATACATGACTGGTGGAACTGTTGTTGTGCTCGGAAAAACCGGGAGGAACTTTGCTGCTGGCATGAGTGGTGGAGTTGCTTACGTTCTTGACGTCGATTCGAAGTTCCGATCACGATGTAATGCGGAGCTGGTTGATCTTGACAAGGTTGAGGAAGAGGAGGATATTATGACTCTGAGAATGATGATACAGCAACACCAGCGACACACAAACAGCCAGTTAGCGAAAGAAGTACTCGCTGATTTTGAGAATCTTTTGCCCAAATTTATCAAGGTCTTCCCACGGGATTATAAGCGGATTTTGGCGGCCATGAAAGTAACAAAAGCTGCAGAGAAGGCTGCTGAAGAAGCTGATATTCGAGAGGAAGACGAGTTGGAGGAGAAAGATGCGTTTGAAGAACTTAAGAAGTTGGCAGCCAAGTCGTCAAGTGAGGCCGTGAATCAGGTGAATCAAACGGTTAATCAGGTGAATCTTCCTAACCTTTATGAATCTTATTCAAAACCCGTATAATTAAACTAAATTGCTATTCGATTGTTGTGCCGAAAAAAAATCTGAATGATAGAAATGACTATTTACCCCCCACCCCCACCCCCCGCCCAAAAAAAAAGCCATACAGCTATTCAGCCCATTAAGCCATAAGTGTTTTGGCATTTCAGGTCGAAGAGGTTGAAGAGGCCGAACCGGTCACCCGACCATCTCGGGTAGATAATGCTGTTAAACACCGTGGATTTGTTGCATACGAGCGTGAGGGAGTGTCTTACAGGGACCCTGCTGTTCGGATGAACGATTGGAAGGAAGTTATGGAAGAGACAAAACCCGGGCCACTAGTGAAAACTCAATCTGCACGGTGCATGGATTGTGGTACACCTTTTTGCCATCAGGTAAGGAACAACTTTCTGTCGTTAAAGCTGACCGTATTACATCCTTTTCGTGTAGTAATTAATCTATTTTCGCAAAACAATGGCAGGAACACTCTGGTTGTCCTCTTGGCAACAAAATTCCTGAATTCAATGAGTTGGTTTACCAGAATAGATGGCGTGAAGCACTAGATCGACTTCTTGAGACCAATAACTTCCCTGAGTTCACTGGCCGAGTGTGCCCGGCTCCATGTGAAGGTTCTTGTGTGCTCGGTATCATTGAGAATCCCGTCTCGATCAAAAGCATCGAGTGCTCGATCATTGATAAAGCCTTCGATGAAGGGTGGATGGTGCCTAGACCTCCTGTCAAGAGAACAGGGTACGTTTATCGACTTTCTTTTCAGCTCTACAGTTTTCTCGTAGACGGGTGTTCTGAAAGTTCTATTTTCTAACAGGAAAAAGGTTGCGATTGTTGGGAGTGGACCGGCTGGCTTGGCTGCGGCTGATCAACTAAACAGGATCGGTCACACGGTGACTGTTTTTGAGCGTGCTGATCGAATCGGTGGACTCATGATGTATGGGGTTCCAAACATGAAAGCAGACAAAATTGATGTGGTTCAAAGGCGGGTTGACCTTATGGCTGAGGAAGGTGTGAATTTTGTGGTTAATGCCAATGTCGGAAATGATCCATCGTATTCTATCGAGAGCCTTCGTGAAAACAACGATGCCGTTATTTTAGCGGTGGGTTCAACAAAGCCAAGGTGCGTGATATTTACGAGAAGCTGTTTACAAAATTCTGAAATCCAGACGATTATTAACTTGAAATCTGATTTGCAGGGACCTTCCTGTTCCTGGGCGAGAGCTATCGGGAGTACATTTCGCGATGGAATTTCTGCATGCGAATACTAAAAGCTTGTTGGATAGCAATCTTGAGGATGGTAAATACATCTCTGCAAAGGGAAAGAAGGTGATCGTGATCGGTGGAGGTGATACTGGTACTGATTGTATCGGGACTTCTATAAGACATGGTTGCACCAGCATCGTGAATCTTGAGCTTCTTCCTGAGCCACCACGAACCAGGGCTCCAGGCAACCCTTGGCCACAGGTTTGTCAAATCTTGTTCAAACAACAATATCGGGACACCAAAATGTCCAAATAGACGTTTTGTATTTACAAAATATTTAGCTAATAAGGTATTGTTTTGTGATGATACTTTTTGTCATACAGTGGCCTCGTGTTTTCCGTGTTGATTATGGACACCAGGAAGCGGCTACAAAATTTGGCAAAGACCCACGATCGTACGAGGTGTTGACTAAAAGGTTTATCGGTGACGAGAATGGAGTAGTGAAAGGGTTGGAGTTGGTCCGTGTTCAGTGGGAGAAGGATGAGAGTGGACGGTTCCAGTTTAAAGAAGTCGAGGGTTCTGAAGAGATCCTCGGGGCTGACCTGGTTTTGCTAGCCATGGGCTTCCTCGGTCCTGAACCGGTTAGTATTTTTCTTTAATATAGTTACAACCCAACGTTACATTTGTTGCTAAATGGGGCGGTATTTGCAGACGATTGCGGACAAACTGGGGTTGGAGAAAGACAACAGATCAAACGTGAAGGCGGAATACGGGAGGTTTTCAACGAATGTAGAAGGCATATTTGCGGCTGGTGATTGCCGGCGAGGGCAATCTCTGGTGGTGTGGGCCATCTCGGAAGGGCGGCAGGTGGCGGCACAGGTGGACAAGTTTCTGGTGGAAGATGGAGAGGATGTTGAAAGCAGGAGGAGGTTAGAAGCAGGGAAGAAAGAGCAAGAGGCAATTAGGACATAGGGGGAGATAGAGATTAGTTGGTTGGGTGAATGAATGAATGAATATGTGTGGAAGTAAGTTTAGTTTTGGTGCAGGCAGCTGAATGTGCTGTTTATAGCCTCTGTTTTCTTTTCTTTTTTTATTTGGTTGTTGCTTGTTTGAACTTTGATGAAATAAATGTACAGATGGGCTCTGTTTTGTTTCATCAATTTTACTTTTAAATATCATCAATTATCCAAAATAACAATGTCCTTTTTGGGAAGCCTTAATTTCTTTTTCAAAGTAACTAGTTTTTAATGTTTTGGTAACTTTATGATAATTTACTAGAAGTTACAAGCCTTTAATCTTGATCCATGATTTGTTTGTCTTTTTCCGATTTCATTTTGTGGTTTTGAGAGAGCGAAAGACTATTATCGGAGTATTTTTGCTATATATATATTAACAAAAAGACAGTTGGTAAATTTGTTCTAACAATGACCAATTCACAATTTTCTTTTGTATTGTTTTCAAGAAAGAGAAAAATCAAAAGATCAATCAATCTCGTGTAGCAAAAAAAATGTATGACTAGCAATTTATGCATCTTGATTGTCATTAACGTATTTCGGGGTCAGAAAAGATGTGCAAAAGCTAAAAAGATAGATACAAGAACATGATATCTAAAAGTTACATCTTCAAAATCGTTCCTAAAGATTTTGTCACTTTTCTCAAGGAACTTTCATTTGTGAAGTTAAGTGTGAAAATCAAGACTTCAAAGGAACATCTCTCTCTCTACATTTTCAAACAAGGGTAGAACATTTGATAGGGTGGATGAGGATTATTGTCGAGTGTTTGGTAATAATTTGTCAATGAATAAAATCTGTTTTAAATTGTTATTATCGGTTGATATTAAGTAAGAGAATTGTTTTGTAAAGTTCAATTTTTTTAAAACATTGAAAACACTATATTCACCTCCACATACTCAGTTATTGTTTACCACCAAACATATTTCCATCAGATGAGAAGCCCACATCGAGATCAATAATAGGCTCAACACATATCTTGTATTTAAATGTGTTGATTATCAATTAGTTTTATAAAATTCAAATGTAGAGTTTTAAGAAGTTGTAGTAAGTATTCGGTGATAAACTATAAACATTTATTTTTAAATATTTTATAATATAGTAGAGAATTTAATATAAATATAAAAATTTTAAAAAATAAAAAATATATATTTTGATATAGATATCAAATTTAACATAATAATTTTTTTTATATGTAATTCAAAACCTACCCATACTTTTGTGGCGTAACGCATTAAAATTAGCGGTGGCCTCACGTCATATTTTGAGGCGGTTGACGTGGCATAACAAAAACATGTCATATTTTAAGCCACGGACGATACGGCAAGTAAATAATTTCTGATTAATTAATTCACTGACCGTGGGCCGTGGCAACAAAGAAATGGCAATGTCTAACTTGCGCCGTCTACTCTCAACGCCGCCGCCGGACCTCTCTCGTCCGGCTATGATCTTCTCCGCCGTCCGATCGGAATTCACCAACTCCACAAATCGATTCATCTCCAATTCAACTGAAAATCTTCGAACTCACCAAGATCAGGACGGAGCTGCTAACGAAGATGATAAGATCCAAAAAACTCAAGATCACGGAGAGGAAAACGATGAAGATGACGGCGACGAAATTGACATCAATGAAGAGACGGGCGAGGTTGGTGGTCCCCGAGGTCCCGAGCCTACTCGTTACGGCGATTGGGAACGTAATGGTCGTTGTTCTGATTTCTAAATCCACCAGATCGTGCTAAAGAGGTTAGGTTTCAGTCGGTTAATTTCAGATCTTGTTATATGTTACTAAATGTTATCGTTATGTTTTGTAGTTGTCTTACTAACCGTAATCGAATAGATATGGTCTATTTACACCGATGTTCAGTAATAAACAGATCGTGATTTTGGAGTTCATCGTTACCATTGGAATTAGAGATCAATCGGTTCGAAATTCAAGTTATTTTAGGCCATATTCAAATAAGGGACTTCAATTTCATGTTTCCATGTTTATTTATTATCCTATAGAAAGCGAACAATCTCCCAAAGGAGGATCCCTGGCGCATGTCACTTCACTTTGTTGAACAAATGAATGAACGATTATTACTGTTTTGCAGTTTATAATTTGCTACTTTGTTGGCATTAGAACTGGTGAAAGGTGCATTGAAGTGCATTTGTGCAATCTGAAAGCATTAGTTTACACATTGAAACTCATCTTAACTTCTATGCGAAATTGGTAGCAACTCCCTACATTTTTAAGGCTATGGACACACTTAAAAGTTGTGATTTCTAGAGTAAATTAGACCTATAGGGGAGTGGCCTTTCGATCAATAAAGCAAGTTCATGTCTTTTAGGTAGCTGTCATTTCCCCACAATCTGTCGCCTTCCATCCAGCTAGTTAACGATTAGTCTATATTGTTAGAAATAAGAACAATAAAAGGGAAATAATACAGCAAATCTATGATTAGAACGTGAAGGATCACTATCCTTAGGATATTATTAGCCCCCACTATCAAGGTTGTTTGGACCCCAGGAATTATCTAATCATATTAGATATGTTCAACAACAAAACATATCTCCTTATGAACATTTTCTGCAGAGTTTCAATGAAGAGAAGAAGAGGATTAAGAGAGAATAAATGATGAAATAATTACACATATCTCTCGCTAATGAAGAGCAAACGGATAAACCTCGTTGCCGACAAGTTGACTTTGACTTATAGCATTTCTCCTTCTCTTAGCTGAAGGCTTATCCATGAATCCGGACTTGAAGAACTTGAAGGCATAGGATTCAATCCAGCCACAGGTTCTCCCTTCCCCTTTTTGGTCTGATGCTTTGTTACAGATTAGGCTACTCCAAAGTAGCAGTGGAGAGTGAAAAAAGATCATTTTTGATAGCATCTGTGGAGGTGCAGTTATATATATATATATATAGGTTTGTGTTATGTAACTGATTGTGGATAAGAAAAACTAACATTTCACATTATCCAGATCAGAGGAACCTGAAAAAACCTGTCAAAAATGGTCATAAACTCGTTAAACAGTGACTTAGGCGAGTTTTCAGGCGGGTTAAGTCGCCCAAAAACTCACTTTAGTCACTGTTCCTGTGCACCAAATCCAGAAAGCCCCTCGACTTTTTTGGCGACCTAATATATGTGTAAAATCCACACAACAAGGCCAAATCCTCCTTAGCTCACTTGATCTCTTAAACAAATGTTAAGAGGTCGTGCGACATGAAGACATTGATAGCAATATGGGGAAGTTCCCATCAGGCAACAACGGTTCTGCCAGTGAAGAGTTTTTGCATAACACCTTTCTAAGTTTTTGGAGGAACTTGTCCACCTTTTTACAATGTATTGTAGAGGAAGGGTGCTCTTTATACGCCTCGTGTTTTGTACTAAGATTACAAAGGGGTATCAAGATGGACTTGAGTCATGAGTGCATAAATGATGGAATTGGGTTGAAAGGAAGAAATTTTATTTGTCCGAACTTGGGTGTTTATTGTGTTTATCATACCCTTCTTTATGGTCTTGCAATAAAACCAGGCCGAGTTTATTTCCAGTGAAGTTATGTTGCAGAGCTTACCCTCTTAAAATGGTAATTTTCTTAGGTTTCAATTTCCATTTCTTTCTCGCTGTTCATACGATGAAAGCAATATAATGACTCTTGTTGACTGAAAGTTTTACTTTTATCTAGCGAATGAGATCCCCTTAATCATTCTTTACGCTTAAATTCCCAATTATCTTGGCTCTCTCATCAACAACCCAACTAAAAACCAAATAGAAACTGCTGGGAATCAGAAATGCACAATTTTGATTATCTCAATTTTGTAATGGCTAGAAACTACAGTGTTTACACCTCTGCTTGCATCTGTTTATTGGATTGCTCGCACACGGAGAAGACTGAAGAGCGTTGGTGATTTTAGTGTCATCCGGCAATTATGGGATTGAATCACGACACATGCACGATTGTAAACGTATCATCAGATGAACAAAGCAAATTGAGGCAACACACAGGAACGAAAACCACATTGTGTAATGTGATTGGCCCATTCAACCGAACATCTCGGATCCTACTTACAAGGCAGCGTGTCCTTGTTTGGCAACGCTACTGTAACAGACTTGATACTCGTTACATTTTTGAATCTGCGAATGTCATTGCAAATGTGTCGTTGAATCAACCACCCAACCCCGTGGACCAACCTTTTGTGCAAGAAAAAATAATGAGTAGTGATCACCTATGTTATCACCTGTACATTCTGCAAAGAGTGAATCACATTTTTCTTCCCTTTGCTTTTGTGATTTTAGTGGATTGGGTCCTTAAAGTGATTTTTTAATGAAACAAGCTGTTGTGTTCCTTTCCAACGATTTGGGTCCCAGGCACAAAAAGGCCGATTTGGGTCCCAACTCCCAAGCCAGGCCTCAAAAGTCCGGACAGGCCGAATTTTTGGTCTCAGTTCCTATTTGGGAAGCTGCAATTTCTTACCCGGTCAAAGTCTAGTTTTCGGTCCCAAATCTGGCCTGGTCAATATGGCAGCTGGATGCTTGAAAAGCCTAGCCTGGCCCGGAAAAGCCCCCATTTTTTAAAAGATTCGCCCTTTTTTGATCCCCATTTCTGAATCCTATCCGTTTTTTTGGAAGATAAAATGCCAAGATAGCCAGGGTTTTTAGTCCTTGTATGGTATTTTTGTTTTCAATGTTATTTTACTCATAAGACTAGCCCACAGGTTTATGTTTTCAGACCGAAAATCTACTATTAAGATCTCTCTCAATTCTCGATTTTCAAGCTTCGTCAATGTGCAATTGCGTTAGTGTTGTAGAAAAAACCCGAAAGTCTCGTATTCAATTCACAAGTTCCTTCATCAAGCTCTATAATCTCACTATTTCGTATCATTTCCATGATCTTGTTATTTTTGTATCATTTTTATAATATCGCAATTTTAGTATTATTTTTTAAAATTCTCGTAATTTTGTATCATTTAAAAGAAATGTTTTCAAACTAAAGTGGTAGTAATGTTGGTTCTTCTTTCACCCCATGTACCCCAAATCCAAAACTGGATATTGGTTGAGTGGGTTAAAAAGCCCGATGCAAGAGATTTGGGGGTTTATTAACGACTTCGAGAAGCTCCACGTGGAAAAGCTTGCTCCAATGCGATAAGGCACGAGAAGGAAGCGGGTCAATGCAAATTGGTCCCGACGGGTCCAATTGGATTTTCAATTACGAAATTTGTCATATTTGAGCAACAAAGATTGTGATTCAAGAAGGTTTATCATTTCACTATTTGTATAGCTAAAGAATCACGACGTTGATACAAAACACCCTCCAACCGAAATACAAGCCGTTAAGTTGTACTACATATAAACATGATGCACTTCTAATATGGTGCGAAACACTTTTCAAACCTTATGTCGTCGTGTGGGTTTAACATGTGGTTTTTGGAGTGCCATTTTTACATATTTAAGTGTTACATGTCATTGGGTTGATCCATTTGACTTCGAGTATGGTCAAAAGAACAATTGCGTTTTAGACCTTTATTATTTGCTTCAAAATGTTTGTATAAGTTTTCATATAGAAGACAAAATAATTAGTCTTTCATTTGATAATTCTAGTAATAATATAATAATAAAAGTTTTTGTTACAAAATGAAAAAATACTTTAAATAGCGTGTTG